>JAJLXA010000002.1:0-1200000 GCA_030571075.1 Yamadazyma endophytica
AGAAGGAACCATTGCTAGGACAACTAAGCAAGTAAAGCCCCACTCTGAACAATACGATATCGATCACAAGACAGGCGAACGTTTGGGATGCCAAGTACCCAAATAATTGTAGACCTGAAAAATGGCGTGACGTTGGCGAAGTGCCTACAATTGAACCCGCCCGACAATTCGGGACCCATTAGGGCTGGCTGGGGTAAGCCCAACCAATTTGATTTGCATCAAATAAGAGACCAAAAGTTTGTTCCTGTTTTGGAATCGTACTTGAAGTTGATGAAGTCGATATACATCACCAATATGATCAAGGAGACGTTTCAGAACTATAACGAATTGGTGATGAACTTGAACCGTGCAGCCGAAGCCCACACAAATTGGGTAAATCAGCCCTTGATGAAGGCTTGCAAAGAGTTGATCGACATTTATGGAGTGATGGAAAGGTCATTTCCCGAAGAAATCACTCCTCTCAAATCGGGAATAGAGATTATAAGCACACAGAACGTCAGCTCGCTTGAGGCCTTGGCCAACACCATCAATAAGTCGTTTAAGTTGTCTTTGACCGACAAGAGCCTTGATCTCAGAGAGAGTAAAAGAATTGACATCTACTTTTTTTTGGCACAATTGATGAAATTGTACTTCAAAATGAACAATTTCGAGCTTTCCAAATCAATTGAAAAGGCCTTGAAAGGCACCCGGTTTGAGTTGCCTGCTTTGGACCGGTCGTTGACTGATAAAGCGTCTGCCATCACATATTTGTACTATAGTGCCAATCTTCTGTTAGATGCATTGGATTACAGAGAAGCAGAGAAGAAACTCACGAATGCATTGGATCTTCTTCTGTATGTTTCAAATAGCAATGTCGTGGATAAGCACATTGAGCAGATTTTGCTCTTATTGGTGCCGCTACAAATTTACACCTCCAAAAAGATTCCCAAAAAGTCCACCTTGAGCAACTATGCTACTGTAGGGGTTTTATACGACGATTTGGTGAAGGCCATAAGAATAGGAGATTTGAAGTCGTACAATGAAATATGCAAACAATACGAGAAATTTCTTCTAAATAGAAATCTCTACTTGTTATTTGAAAAGCTTAGAGAGGTTTGCAATCTCCAACTCGTGAAGAAAACTGCTGCATTGCATAGGGAATTGAACAACGATCCCAAAACGAACCACATTGTGCCGTTTAGTGCATTTCAAGTAACGTTCGGCGTGGCGACACACGGGCCCAAAAAAGTATATGATTACGACACGGCAGAAATCGAGTGCATATTGGCGGGCCTTATAAGCGTGGGTAGACTCAAAGGCTACTTGTCACATGGCAACAAATGCATTGTTCTTAGTAAGACCACGGCTTTCCCCTAAAAGGCGCTGATTTTGGGTCCATGGTGCTCTTTCTGTATGCTTAAGAGTGTCGTGCTACCCTCGCACCATGCTGGCACCACGCCCGCCCTACTGCGGCCCCACTTTCGCAGGAAACAGTGCCAGAACTACCAAAGGTCAATGCCGCCACCATCACCTGACGCAACTGTATTATAGCCTAAATTTGGCACCCACATAGATATCTAATTCACGGCCACAAAAATAACCCCAAGCCTCAGCCCTTTTCGTGCTTTTGGCGCTCCAACTCTCTCCCGTCCCAGATCTCATCACTTACTTTTCTCGCTGCGAAAACCGATGAAAAATTATATCTGAAAAAGTATTTTTGATTCAATATGTCGTTTATCAATATTTGTAGGGATAACACCGATCCGTTCTACCGTTATAAGATGCCTCCTATCCAATCCAAGGTCGAGGGTAGAGGTAATGGTATCAAAACCGCCATCGTCAACTTGGCTGAAGTGGCCAGAGCCTTGGGTAGACCAACCACTTATGTGCTTAAATACTTCGGTAGTGAATTAGGTGCACAAACTAACGAAAGTCAGGACCGTTATCTTATCAACGGTTCACACGATTCTAACGAGTTGCAAGACTCTCTTGATGGCTTCATTAACAAGTTTGTGTTGTGTGGCAGTTGTAAGAATCCAGAAACTGAAATTCAAATGAAAAAAGGATTATTGCAAAGAGATTGTAAAGCCTGTGGTCATTTGTCGATGATCGATCCAAGACACAAGTTATCTTCGTATATTATGAAAAATCCACCAAAAAGCAGCGGTAAAAAGGGTAAAAAGGCCGCTACTGCCACCGCTAATGTTATCGGTGGTGGTAAATCCATTAGTGATATTGCTGGAGACCGAAAAGCCGACAGCGCCCCAGCTGGTGACGACGATGACGATGATGCATTGACCAAAAAGATCAATGCCGAGGCCGCTGCTTTGGCCCAAGCCAATTTGGAAATAAATGATGACGATTGGGCCGTCGATATGTCCAAAGAAGCCATCGAAGCCAGAGCCAAATTAGACGGCTTGTCCTTGGGTGGACCTGAGGACAAATTCACTGAATTTGGAGAATGGTTATTGGAACAACTGAAAGAATCCAAAGACGATTTACCAACCGACGTGGAAATTTACAAGAAAATCATAGAATCTGAAATAGCCGACAAGCCAGAGACCGTGCAAGTGTTAGCACAAACTTTGTTTGATGACGACATAATCGAACAACTCGAAGAGCACTTGGGTTTATTGGCCAAATTGATCAACCACGACGAAGACATGGAAAAGGCTTTCCTCGGTGGTTTAGAAAGATATATCGGGTTGGAAAACAACGGTTTGATCGAGAAGGTCCCTAAAATATTGGTCACCGTCTACGACAAAGAGTTGATCTCCGAAGAAGTCATCATTAACTGGGGTAGTAAGGTGTCCAAGAAATATGTGCCTAAAGACGTCTCTAAAAAGGTACGTAGAGCTGCCAAACCTTTTGTCAAATGGTTACAAGAAGCTGAAGAAGAAAGTGATGAAGAGTAAATAGATCAATAAACATATTTTTGTATCGTTAAATTACCTAACTATATTACATAATCCCTATAAATGTTTACTTTGGAGGTGGTGGTGGAATGTTC
This sequence comes from Yamadazyma endophytica, assembly GCA_030571075.1. Lineage (NCBI taxonomy): Eukaryota > Fungi > Ascomycota > Pichiomycetes > Serinales > Debaryomycetaceae > Yamadazyma > Yamadazyma endophytica. The sequence goes on from JAJLXA010000002.1 coordinate 2,990, forward strand.
TTGTTGAATCCCATTTTGGCCATGTTAGGAGGCATCATACCCATAGGTGGCATTGGCATCATAGGCATACCGGACATTGGCGGCATTCCTGGTGGCATACCCATTGGAGGCTGAGGCATTTTGCCGTTTCCTCCCGTCTGCGTTTTCATGATACTGGCCATAATCTTTTGTGGGTTGAATTCTCCTCTCAACTTATCTTGTTTACAGCAATAAGCAGTCCAACTGATCTCATCAAACCCGTAATTGAAGTAATCCGTTATGTCAGAGCCCGGGATTCTCCATGGTTTATCCTTTAAGTTTTCCAAGTCCACTTGCGTCAATGGTTTGCCTTCCAATTCGGTGACTTTGTTGATATCCAAAGGTTCCCTTGCTTGTACATTTGAAACAATAGTGGTCGTTTCCTGATTCTCTGCCTTGGCTTCATCCTTAGAAACAGAAGCTGTGGCTGTGGCAGGCTTTGTCGTACTAGGAGTGTCACCTATGACAATATCTATATCAGAGTCGGAGTCAGACTCAGAGTCTTCAGATTCAGAGGGTTCTTCTGTTTTTGCTTCAATAGGGGCCTCTACTTTGGGTTCTGATGTGGTTTTTTGCTTCTTTGGGGCGGGTTCCTCATCGGAATAAAGGTATGCATCATCGTCGTCAGAAGCCATGATTATATATTAGAAGAAAAAATGCGCGAATTTGTGCTTCATTAAATATTATATACTATACATTGGAGGATGCATTTCTCCATGGATTTTTGTCTCCCACCATTGCTTTGACCCACGGTAATCTACGGAATCTGTTGTGTTGGGCGATTTTTTCAAGGATATCCACCCACTCTAACTTTTCTCTGTTGTTGGGAGCACCAAAATCGATTATTTCACCATTGGCGAATCTGATCTTGAAAGAGTCTGGCACCAATCCAACATCACTGAATATTCTAGCGTTTTTGGTGGTGGCAGGTTTTTGTTTATCCACATAAATCACCTCAGTTATCTTGGAAAGATTAATTTTGGCCCTGGTCTTATGGGAAAACTCACTGTGTGCAATCAAAGAAGTACCAGACAATTTATAGTATCTTCTCTTCCAGGAATTACAATCCCCACCTTCTTGGTGAAGGTACCCCTCCATGTAAAATTGTTGCTCCTGCTGGAGCTTTTCAATGGTATCGTAAGCAGACTTGATACTTGTTGGTAAAGATTCGTGCAACTCGACCCTTGGAATGTACAACATCTTGACCTCTAAGTTACCTATAACATATGGCTTGGCCTTCATTAATTCGCCGCTGCTGGTTTTGACTTGTTCCCACTCGTTGAAACAAGGAACGTCAAAGGATGTCGTTCTATAATTGATTTTGTTTTCATATTGTTCCAAATCAATATAACATCTTGCAAACGACCCATCTGTGGCAAACTTGTTGGCCCAAACATCTACAGCCTCTTTCTGGACATAATTATTCGTCGTGATGATATCTTTCGAGCCGAATATTCTACCCAACTTATTCTTAGACTTGACCACCTTACGTTCCTTAACCTCAACCATTCTACCCTTTGGCTTTTCATAAGTCAACTTCATGGTCAAAATAAACTCAAGAGTATCACCCACCGTGAGTTCGAATTCTTTGCCAATCAACACCTTGTGATCGTCCATCTTATAACTTCCAGTTTTGATACAATGGACTCCGTTGTCCAATGTCAAAGAGAATTCAGCATTTCTACCACGGATATCGGATAAATTAATGTTTTTCAACCCAACCACTCTAAAGAATAACCTTCCTCTTTCCATAGGCAATGCTTCATCATGCTCTCTAAGCACACTCTCTTGCATAGAATTTTGCTTCCAAATATGTGTTGCTCTACTATTATACTGATTGAGCAATGTGTGTGATGAAGCAGCGGAAGGCTCCGTTGTATTGGTGTACATTGATGGAACACTGACAACGCTAGGCTTTTGTGTTTGTGCATCAAATGCATCGGTTTTTTCGGTTTCTGGAGTTCCTACAACTTGCTTGTTGGACCTGAGTTTAGTATTAACAATTTCATGACCTTCAAAAACATGAACCGGTGTTTCTTTGGTTTTGAGTTCTTCATAGATACCCAAGCTGTCTTGTTCCCCTTTTGGCGCATCACTCTTGACCTCTGCTTCGAAATTTTGTTGTAAATTCTGAGGTGTATTTTGCTGTAAATCTTGGGGTGTGTTCTGTTGGAAAGCTTGGGGAGAATTGTGTTGAACCTCGATCTGTGGTTTATCCAAAACAATTGATGTGACAGTGCCATTTTTCTTGACGAGCTTAATCGGAGAACCACCTATCTTAATAGGACTACGAGATCTGGTCAGCGCCTGATCAATGCTGTTATAACGGCTGTGATTTCCTCTTGGTGCCAAATCAGGGATGTTTTCCTTATCATTTAAGCTATCAGCAACGTCCACTTCATCTTTAGGTGGAGTCTTGAATATATTCACGTTTCTATCAGGCGAGTTTATTAAGTCTGGATCCGGATCTGGGAATTCATGATGAATAACAGAACTTTTGCTAGAAAATAAATCAGAATCATTGAAAACTTGCTCTTTGGAAACCAAAGCCTTTGGATCTTTCATCAACTCGGAGGCTAAATGAGGCATAACTGGAGACGAATCAAAAGAATTGTCTGCATGGTGGATGGATGCTTGCTGAGGAGCAAGATCATGGTCATTATCATGAACGACGGAAGACTTCCTTCCCACCAATTTGACTTGACTGTATTCTTCTTGACTTATGATTCTCTTGGCATTCAAAATCTTTCTTACGTCATCTTTGTCCATACTTGGCAAGGTCTTCATACCATGACTCTTGATAGTGGCTCTAGGATCCACCTCATCACTGAAAATATCATCGTATTGATGGGCTTGTGGCTTGCCTCTAGCTTGATCAAACGCTTTCTGAATTTCACTAGATGGCACTCTGAATCTCGAACCTCTCTTTTTCTCTGTTTCTGGGATAGGTTTGGAGTATTCCAGCGGAGGTTTGAGCGTCTTGTCTTCAAATTGAACGCCTCTGGCTTCTGCTAGAACTTGGGAATGATCAGCAGGTTTAGTGCTTCTTATTCCTGATATATCAATAAGTTCATTCATAGTACCAAATCCAGAGTCTTCTGATACTTCTGGTAACAAGCCTTCAATCTCTAAATCTACGTCTACCATATCAGGATCAACCACAGTTCTTGATACTACATTGGCTTGCTTAAATTTCTTCGTTTGTGCTGTGCTTGGTAGTCTTGACCCACTGGTGGATGGATCATAAATAGTAACATTACTGACATCAACAGGTTTGTAGGTTATTGAAGGCTTTCTCGATTGCGAGTGCCAAATTGAAAGATAACTTGTAGGTTTCGTGGATTTGTCCTCGTCAAACTCAGCTGAAAGCATTTGCTCGTATGAGTCTTCTTTTGATTGGTCCATAGTTTTGGTGATATCTTCAAATGATGAATAGTTCATTGGCTCAATTGGAGGCAAAGAATTCTCTACTGCTGTTGAATTAGCCAACACATCCTCATTGCTAACATTGTGAGATACGGACTCTTCTGGTGCAAATTCTGGTTCCGCGTGGCCTTGAGAAGATTTAGAAACATCTTTTTCTGAAACTCCCTTAGATTGTTCTTCTGCAGCGATCAATTGTGGCTTCCCTACTTCGGTTTGAGCCAATGGTGCCACTGACTTAGTAGTCATATGAGACGTTTCAGAAGGAACGACTTGGTTGACCATTAAAGTTTCAAGTTTAGGTGTTGGAATTGGTTCAGAAAGTTCGAATCTTTTCTTCAATTTCTCTTCTCTAGCTTTCCTTATAGGCGTTGGAGGTTGTGTAGCGTCAACAGCTATATCCACCTTTTTAGGTTTAATAGGCGACGACTCACTTCTTGGTGGTGCCAAGGTTTTATGAGCAATAACATCCGGAGTGTGTTGGTCTGATATTTCGGACACATCAGAGTGAAGAACTTCTTTCAAGTCCTGTTCATCGTTACTAAGCATTGTTATATCGTTATTGGTATAGATATCATTGTCCTCTCTGTCGCCATCATTTGAGTCCTCCAATTTCCAGTCATCGTCTATGTGACCCTTGATGTTGAATGCAACTGAGTTGAAAGAGTTCTCTGATTTGATTTCGGTGCTTTCATCAGCGTTGGAGGATAAATGAGACGAATTGTTCGCTACCATGTTGTCGGCTTTCATGCCAGCGTCATTCAAGCTATCCTCGTAAACTGCGTCTGATTTGTCCAGGCTATCTGAAGCAATTTCCTTCTTAACAAGTGTGTCTGCCATGTTTGGCTCTTTTTTAACCAATGCTTCCTCGCCAATATCCTCCTCTAACTTCAATTTAGACATACTGACATCGCTTCCCTCCTCAACGATAGGATTCTTCTCTTCGATTGGTTTAGATGTATTCAATAAATTCATGATAGATTGTTCTGTGTCATTGTAATTATTGTCAAAAGAATCATGGAATTCATCCTCCAGGACCAAGGACTGTCTCTTATCATTCATGGTTAAAAATTGTGATTCGTCTGATGATTTATCAGCAGAATTAACACCCGAATCTCTTTGTTTCAATTCAGAAGGCGGTATCAATTGTTCAACAACCTCGTTTGAAAACCCGTGTATGCCGTCATTTAATTCGATTCCTGTAGATCTGGAATTAAGATGATTGGATTCCAAAACTCTGTTAGACTCCATAAGACTCTGTAAGGAAGATTGTGAAGAGCCACCCAGTTTCAATTGGTATTCGAATGTCTTACCAAGGCTATTTAAAGGGTTTTCGATATTAGATGGTTGTTCGTCTCTCAAATCCATTGATAAATTGTGTATGTTTGCCTCGACTTGTTTTTGAGACTGCTTTTCAAGCTCTTGTAAATGCTGGTCCATCTCTTCATGGCTTACATCATCATTTTGAGATATGTCTGGATGGTTTTTCTGATTGTTCAAGAAGATGTCTAGTTTTTCATTTAACGAAATATTATTGGTGTTTAATTTGAACGAACTGAGCGTCTCCTTATCAATATCGTCATACATGTCTGCGTCAACATCCTTGTTAAAGGGGCTCTTGATAATACCGAATTTAGTTCCATGTGGTGGAGGCACTGGTGGTGGAGTGTTTTCATCTGAACTCACAGATGCCTTCCTCACCTGGCTCCAATGGTTATTCAATGTATTTTCTATCTTTTCGCTGAAATTGTTTAAGTCCAGATCTTTGTCGCCATCATGTGAGTGCTCCATTGATGTTTCTGGCTCGTCATAGCGGATAACTTCTGGATTGGTACTTGTGAATACAACATTTTTCTTTGGTGAAGCAGTTGGGGTCTTCTTCATTATAGACTTGTTTGGACTTGAAGGTTTGAACATGTCATTGGAATAATTTGACTCTTGAGACTTGTTGATGTCTCTTGCGCCAGAAATAGCTGGGTCGTTCACAACGAAGGAAAACTCATCATTTTCGAAAGTGAACTTTTGAACAGTCTTTTTCACCAGGTGATCATCTTGTAGATCAAAATTGCGTTCAAAGGAGTCCATTTCTCCTTGTATCGTGGACTCCACCTCTTGCTTTATAGGAATGTCTGTGACTGTGGGGGCTGGTGTGTCATCTAAAAAGTCGGAATTCTCTAACTTGACAATTATTTTGTCCTTCGTAGGGGTATTATGTTCGCTTGTATATGTATCAGAGCTGGAAGGAAACTCTTCCTTAACAGCAAGCGGCTTTACTGGTGAATCATCAACGGTGGTCATCTAAAATAGTTAGTAACAGGGCAAAACTGGGGATCAGACGTGTAAATTGAGGTTCAAATATAAGGCAAGCTTCAAGGCATATATGAAAGCTCTCGAAATTCTTCTTTTCGTTATCTTATTGACGAATTTGCCCTAGTTTGAGTGCTAATTGAAGCTTCTTAAAATTGAAACACGCCAACTACTCATTACTGGGCCCTTTTCTTCGGATAAAAAGCAGACATTGACGGTCTTTGTGCACTTTCCCGATTTACTAAAATCCAGGAGGCGTACTATGCAACCTGAAACACGTATACTGTGAAGTGTTTACGTACCCTTTATCAAAATAAATGTGATAAGACCGATTATTGAATTTGATTTTCGAGCTTGTTTACGTTTTTCTTCAATTCGAAATTATGAGTGTCGTGCGCCTACCGATGGGAACTTCAATGAGTTGTGTCGCGACGATGAATGTCGTGCTAAAATGTCGTATGAATCATTTGAATGATTCAAACGTTTGTATTTGACAGAAGAAATTCAACCACAAAACAGGAATTAAACAATTGTAAAATTCGACCTAGTCACAACTGCAACAATTGCGTTTACGAGAATTTTTGCGGCACTGAAAACCCAAAATTCCAAAGCCTAATTTCAAGCCTTTTATCAGATTATACAGTCAACCAATTACAGTAATAACAGCGGAAAAATGACGAACAATTGCTGCTGCAATGTGTTTAAAGACGTCATTTTTCGGAATAATTATGGAAACTTTTAACGTTTAGGTTGCAGAGTGGGGTCTATGTAAAGAAGCTTAATTATTTTTTGATTATCAAAGCCCAACAATTTGCAACTTAATAGAGTATGCCGCGCTCTCTTATTTAGACGTTTGAGCACTTGTTTAAGCTATACCAAATTAAGAAAGAGGGTCCTCGAAAACCAATGAAAAAAGTACAGCATTTTGGGGTCAATTATGGAGATTTTGCATAAGTTCTTAATGCCCTATGGTAAATCCTGACATATTTTCTAGCCGCGCATTCTACATGTGCATAATGAAGGGTCTAGTAAGGGGAATAGCGTAGGTTCTATGGCATGATCTCGGAATAGTTCATGTTCGACCCTGTAGTCTACTAAAAACTACAATAGGTTTAATCTTGTTTCAGCGAGTTGCGGACAGTAGCCAGATTCTCGAAGGCAATTTGCTGGTTGCGGAATTATTCCAATTACGGATCAATAACGACTGCAAACCATTGAAATTCACAAGCTTTAGAGTTTCGACACTGATAATGTCCTGCGTATTCTTTAAACGTAAATGCACTCTCTTCGACAGTGGGGTATTGTTAACGGGTAACATCTTATGTAGGCAATGCACTTCAACTAGGTTCGAAATATCGTTTCGATACATTGACAGCAGATATCATCAAAATACCTATGCAAAAGCATTTCCAATCAACTTCTTTTCAAGTTATGCAGATTATTTGTCTCATATAGGTCGATGTGCATGAGGTACTATCTTGCTACAACTGCGTGGGGCCCCTTTCCATGCAGGTCTTTGCAACATGGTTACATGAGTCTAATACAGTCGTGACTCCTATTTTTGATTGGACTCTCAAAAGTCAACTTTTAGGTTTCGCTTTTAATGCGTGTGTATCAAAAGCTATTCAATTCAGACAAACTTCCAAAGCATTTTCTATGCATCATGCACATCGTATAGAAATGACCTGATGACCAAAATACCCTCTTAGACAGCTCAGTTATGCAGACCATTATGATGATCTACGCAAACAAGACATCAGTCTGTCTGTCTGTGTGTCGTTACGCTTCAATAAGCGAAAAGTATACATAGTGCAAAGTGTACTCACACTAAAATATTAACTATTTTGAAAACCAATAGTTTATTCACCAACTTAAAGATCATCATGCGGCACTTGAGGCGGTTAGTAGACCTAATAATCCGATAACAATCTCCCCAATCATGAAGTCTGACAATGTATGGAAGTTTGAATGAATGACTAGTAATGTCCGGGCCCAAATATGGCAAATAATGAAGTTATACAGGACAAAAGTAAGGGTGCAGTTGCTATAATTAGGTTTCCGAGAATGTTGTAGTCGAATAAAGTAATAAAGATCCTCAACTTTTACCGAAAAAGGATAATGCAACTTTAATTCGATCTGCAGACTTGGTTTTGGCATAGAATAACCCAACTTCCATTATCACCAGCAAGCATTACATAAACACGGAAGAAGATCCGTGACGCCGATGAACTATAAATTGAGCGTTTTTCACGCCATTATACTCCATAATGATTTGCAACCTTTTCTATCTTTTATCATTGATCACAGTGTCTTTGGCTTATGCTCCTTCTATTAACTTGTCTGGTCCAGACCCGGATGAAGGTTTTGTGGGTGTTCAGTCCACAATAAACGTAGAAACTGGTCACGTGGAGGGATACTACTATGCCACCCAGGTTTTTTTTGTAAACGGGCCTAAAGGCGCAGGTGGTTATTTTGGATGGCAGCCAAGAAAGGAGGGTGAGCTTCAACATTTGACTTATAGTATCTTTGGTTACAACTGTACCTCTGATTCTCCACACTGTGGTACCGGTGCAGATGGAGGTAGTGGTATTTCTTGCGCCCTTGATTATCCATGGAAGTTCAACCAGAACTATACCATTAAACAGTTGTTGACTGGCAAAAATGAAACCTACAACACCTGGACTGGTTACATTATCGACGGTGTCACTGGTGAAGCAGCCGAAATCGCTCACTATTCTACTCCGGCTTTCTGGGGTCTCTTGCTGTCTAAATTTGCTCAATTTGATGAACATTATCTTAACAATAACAACCCAGATGCAAACGGGACTTGTTACGAACCACAAAAATACATTCAGTACTATCCTCAAGCTATCAGGGCAACTGGTGAGTTGGTGCAAAGTAAAATTTACCGGACGGATATTCCTCAGCCAGAAGCAATTTGTACCAACAACTTCTTCAATATCACCTACTTTGACACTTATGCAGTTTGGGAATACGGTGTGTACCATTGATTTTGATATTATGTTTCGTGTTTTAAATATACTTGTTCAGCTTACTTTCGAAATTACCCAACTCGGACAAACCTACCTTCTGAATTAATCTGATACCTCTAATATGTCCTCATTCATTCTCGATATTCTTTCCGGTCGGCTTATAGAAAACTTTAATGGGCTGCAAAAACCATCTACTCGAGACCGTAATCCCAAATTATAGTGTTGAGAGCCTTGTTTCTCCCCTCAAGTATAATTCCTGCCTAAACAGACAAGCAATATTAGCGCTGTCCTTATGTTGTTTTCTATGTCGGGTAAGGTTGAAACGATAATCCTCAAGTTATTCCATATATTGTTCTTTCGGTAAAATTTCGTCAGAAGACCCAAAACATGGTGGATTCATTCTCAAAATTGGCCGTGTTGGTGGTCAGAAATGTAAGCCTGAAGTGCACTCGTATAGTGGAGAATATTTGGTTGTGAAATTGGTAAAAATAGCATGTTCTTTTAGCCAGAAATAAAACACACCAGTTAGCTGAAATTTTCTTTAGTCTTCTTAACGTAAATCTCAAAAACACTACAAAAGACTGTCTCGTACCGTTATGCAATAACTATAATATGGCGCAGATAATCTCTTTTTTAAGCAACAAAGATGTCGTCAAATTTTTTTTTTGGTATCTTAACTTCGTCGCCTCGTGCTCTTCAATTGAATACCGCTTTTACAAACGAGGAATGTGAATTCGTCAATACAAAAATCTTGGTCGGTGATCTACCAATGTAGCTCGACAGATTGCTTCTATGATAGTCAGCTATTTTTCTGTGTTCAATGGAGTATAGTTTGGGTTTCACATTGTGTTCTTCCACACTTGTAGTTCAGCTTTTTTGGCACACAACTACCTGTGACGATTCAAGCAGTGATTTTGGGATTGAAGTTACTTCTTTAATTGAAAAAACTGTGAATTCCGATCATCAATACACCCCCAAGCTCTTTCAACAACCTTTCCAACTTATGAACTGCTTGAATGATCGATGACGATACTAGTGATCACCAAAACATATCCATTACAATACTTTTTCTTCTCTTAGTGTATCAGAGCAAATGGTGAGGTGTCTACACCAGATTGGCTTCAGTCACGGATTAAAAATCAAACAACGTGTGTTCTGGCAGCTTTTCGAACATCACCATCGGTAATTATTATGGAATCTTTAAGAACGGGATCATCTAAAAAAAGTTGGTACGTTTTAAAGCCGTTTGGTCTTTAAATGAACTTGTTCAGTGTTTTACTTCTAGTGCTGTTTTCTGGTACTATAAGTGCACTCTTGGTTTGCTATCAGCATCCTTTTGACTGCCTAGATATTACACACCAACACTTCTAAGGAGACTTTAGATTTTGAGACGGATCTTTGCAACCTCTGAATGCTGCGAATGTGCTTAATGTCGTTCGACGCTTGGTTCAAAACCGAAGCTGGCACCATCTCCAGTTTAGACGAGCTGAACTTGAGCCATGACACGTTCAACAGCAAAACACCAGGATCTACGCAGTTTTCAGCTATTTTTAGAGAAACCTTGCTTGGTCTTTGAAGTATTGCTGGAGGTTTAAGTCTCTGTCATTATTGTAATGTTCATATGCTGGTAATTAGGAAAATTGCTTACAAGAGTAATCGCCAGTCTTGCGCAGACACCATTGAAGTACACAACCACGTTTACAAATCGGTTCAATGTGGTATAAATACATAATTAGGATCACAGTAGCTATTTGTGAACTTACCCAATCGAGTTAAAACGTCTGTTCTTTACTTTACAATTGTTCTCTGTGTTGACCTTTGGCCTGCATAAACCACGGTCGCGAGATGTCTTTATACCAAATTAATGCATATAACACAGGTGCGCAATGAAAGACATCATCGCCTCCTTATGTTTGAGCACTGCAATCGACTGATTCTCCAAGAGCAAATATTTCCACACGTTCATAAAGCTCATGGAGTCGAACTTAGCACTATCAAATAGGCGGTTTTTTGATAAAGGTGTGGGTACTGAGATCTACGGTGCAGTGGTGAATATTTTCTGTACCCTTGCAGAATAACGTCCCGAAAAGGAAACTAACGCGTACCGATTAGGAACAATCAGACTAGACGATTTCTGGTACCTTAAAAAATTTCATGTAAATAATCAGTTTAGAGCCTTTGATCTCGTCCTGTATAAGGCTGGTTGACGGGTGTTTGTATACGTGGTGGGCTATACTATATAAAAGGGTAATGTCGACAACTTTTTTTTGAATTTTTAAAACTACCACCTTCGCTTATGTTATATAAAAATATCTTACCAGTGGCTAGCTTATTGGGCCAAATTTTGGCAGCAGACAGCAGCAGTTGCTCTTTTGACGACAAAACCATCACAGCCGCCGCTTCGGTGTCTTCTTTGGGTTCTTGCCAAACCTTAGAAGGAACCTTGGAAATCTCTGGTGACGAAATCGGATCCTTGGATTTAAGTGACGTTCAAGAAATCAAAGGTGACATACACATTTTCAATTCCTCCTCTGCCACCGATATTAATTTGAATGGTTTGAAAAAAATCACCGGTTCTTTGAGTGTTGATGCTTTAACTCAATTACATGTGATTGACTTCACTCAATTATCAGAAATTTCTGAATTGAGTTTGATTTCCTTGCCTTCGTTGTCTACAATCAACTTGAACACCGGGATTTCTAAATTGTCTAGCTTACAAGTCAGTGACACTGCTTTGAGCTCATTACAGGGTTTGATCACCAACACCAACACCATTGACATGTTGAACATCAACAATAACAAAAACATCACATCTATTGACTTGGGAAACTTGCAAACCATCGGAGAGAACTTGATTTTGAGTTTCAACGGTGATGCTTGTGAAATTGTCTTGGACAACTTGCAATGGGCTTCAAACTTGACCATTCAAGATTCTGGATCAATCAGTTTATCAAACTTGGAAGCTGTTAACGGTTCATTGATCTTGGGTTACAACAAATTCGAAACCTTCGAATTACCTGTTGAAGAAATTGGTGGTGCTTTGCAAGTTTTCGCCAACGACGACTTGACCAGCTTCGAATTGAACAATTTGACTGAAGTCGGGGGAGAAGTTCGTATCTTCAACAACTCTGCCTTAGAAGACATGGGAGACAGTTTTGAAGAATTGGAAACCATCAAAGGTGCAGTAAACATCAAAGGTTCTTTCAGCAATTTTACCATGCCATCCTTGAAGGAAGTTGATGGTGATTTCACGGTTCAAAGTGACAACGAAGACTTTGACTGTAAGGAATTCAAAAAATTACACACTGACGACAAGATCGAAGGTCACAACTTCAAATGTGTAGCACCAAAGAAGAAATCAGCTTCTGAATCAGGAAGCAGTGGTGCTTTAGAAACCGAAAGCTTCTCCGGTGAATCAGGTGCAGCTGATGATGATGATGACAGCGACAGTTCTTCCACCACCGCCTCTGAGGATGCGGCTGGAACCTTGGTAGGTAGCGGATTCCTCGCTATAATGTTGACTACTATTTTGTCGGTTTTAATTTAATAGAATAATATATGTGATTTGAGGAGGGCGTGTTTGAAGGGTGCTTAAGGTTCTATCGGGGCGTATGGCCCTATCAGTGCTTATGGGTCTATTGCTGCTTTATCGCTGCTTTATCGCTGCTTATGGCTCCAGAATTTATTTATTCTATGGTGATGATTTCGGTTTATATAGTACCTCTATTCAACGCTGTTTGGATGGCTCCACGTCTCGAGAGTTCTGGCAACGCTACACTCGAAACCCATCTATTCAATGCTTACTACCTGATGATGTACCCTTTGAAAGTCTGGCAACTAAATCACTAATCAGAATAACTTGAAACGTGAATGCTTGAAGTTGAAACGTCGGTATCAAGGCACGCTTAAAGTTACGGGATCAAAGGGGATCTTTTCTTATCAAGACACGCCCGAGTTCACATTGTAGGACAAAACTTCGTAGGCAATTGTTTTGTCAAACGTCGTCAGATCCTTCACCGAAGTGCAGAAAGCCTCTGGCATCAAAGACCCACCGTCTACTCTGCATTCACGCGTCAAATCATTCGCTCAATACAATATGGCAGTATGCACACACGCTTATGTAGCTATTCACTCATGTAGCTCATTCGGCTCACGTAGCTGATCCCACCAGCGTAGGAGATCCCACAAACGTAAAAGCCTCTACTATCACTGTTAAACACTATACATTCAACTTCTCACTTGCCCACGCCTTTGTTTACATCACGCTCCTTTGCAACACCGCCAGCTCCTTGTTTCACTGGTGATTGCTGCGCACCCCTACCACTATAAATAGAATATCTAATAACATCCATTTTGGGTAGTTTCGTACCAGCGAAAAATTTTCTATGCAAAAATTCCAGGTTTGTTTATAAATTACACGCATTTAAATTGCACTGATTTGGAAATTCTTAAAATTATCTTCTATCAATGACTGAGTCTACCATTGACGGCTTCAGAAATGCCAATCAGCAACACCTATTCAAGTACTTCTCTGAGTTATCCAAGGAAGACCAAGACGACTTTTTGGACCAGCTAGCCGCCATAGAAGACCCCATCCGATTACTTGAAAACGTGAAAGAAGCAATCGAGTTCAGTAAGAGTAACTCCTGCGCCAGAAAATTCACCCAGTTACCCACACAACAATGTGCCTCCACTGTTGACGTAGAGGATACCCAAAAATCCCAGTGGTACGACTTGGGGCTCGAAGCAATTAGCAAAAACGAGGTGGGTGTGTTATTGATGGCTGGGGGGCAGGGAACAAGATTGGGTTCCAGCGACCCTAAGGGATGCTACAACATCGAATTGCCGCTGAAGAGGTCGTTGTTTCAAATCCAGGCAGAGAAAATACTCAAAATCCAGGCCCTTGCAAAGGCCACCTACAAAGAGTCTGATCCGGTGCTCCAATGGTACATCATGACCAGTGGGCCCACCAGGGAAGCCACCGAGGCGTTCTTTGCTGCAAGCGGATACTTCGGGTTGCAGAAACTGCAGGTGACCTTCTTCAACCAAGGAACCTTGCCTTGTTTCGATTTGGACGGATCCAAGATTCTTTTGGAATCCAAAAACAAAATCTGTGAAAGCCCCGACGGAAATGGGGGGCTCTACAAGGCCTTGCAACATAATAACATTTTGGAGGACATGACTGCCAAAGGCATCAAGCATTTGCATATGTACTGTGTGGACAACTCACTTGTGAAGGTTGCCGACCCAGTCTTCATTGGTTTCGCTATCGACAAGCAGATCGATCTCGGGACCAAAGTCGTCAGGAAAAGAGACGCCAACGAAAGTGTGGGGTTGATTGTCATGGATGAGAACATCAACAGGCCCTGCGTGATTGAATACAGTGAGATTTCGCAGGAATTGGCCAACAAGAAAGAGCCCAATGACGACACCAAGCTCTTTTTGAGAGCCGCCAACATCGTCAACCACTATTACTCGGTTGATCTTTTGGCCAAGCAGATTCCGTTATGGACTAGCTCGCAAAAATACTTGCCATATCACATTGCCAAAAAGAAGATTCCTGGATTGGATCAAGAGGGCAACTACTACAAGCCATCTGAGCCCAACGGGATCAAATTGGAGCAATTCATATTTGACGTGTTCCCATCGATCGAATTGACCAAGTTTGGGTGTCTTGAAGTCGACAGACACCAGGAATTTTCCCCTTTGAAGAACGCCGACGGTGCTAAGAACGACACACCTACCACCTGCAGAAACGACTTCCTTGCGTTGGGCACCAGCTGGGTGAAGGCCAACGGAGGTGTAGTGGAGGACGGCGCTATGGTGGAGGTTACTGCTGCCACCAGTTACAGCGGAGAGGGTTTGGCGTTTGTGAAGGGGAAGGTGTTTAAGAATGGAGATGTGTTGTAGGGCCGAAGAAATTCCTGAGGGATCTAGAGAAGGTGGTGGAAGCGATTTCCAGAGTGCAGTAAGCTTTGTGGGGATCCTGGCGTGTCCTGAGAGCCTCGAAATGAAAGACATTGAAAAGAATGAAAGGCATCGAAAAGAATGAAAGGAATCGAAAAGAATGAAAGACATTGAAAAGAATGAAAGGCATCGAAAAGAATGAAAGGCATCGAAAAGAATGAAAGGCATCGAAAAGACTTGAAAAACTTCGAAAAGATGGACATCACCTATGTTTTGAGAGCCTGGAGGTGCCATTGCGTTCCTTGGACTTGGAGTGCCTCCGGCCTGTCAGGGCTCTCTCAGCCTCATCAACTGCTTCGTTTGACAGCCAATGCTCACCGTGCCCATAGTTACCGAATGCTGCACAGCCGCTACGTCCCATGCATCCCTGCTCGCGCCACCCGGCCCCCCTGCATAGTTTATGAGTGTATATGGTCAAATATAACTGGAGCCAATTCTAGGCTCGTTCTGGCAATGTTCGGAGTGTGCCATTTTAAGTACCCCGGGAATCACACCGCGCACGACTGACCCTGATAATCGTACCGAGAGTTGTCGCTCTGCAAAAAAGTTACAATTTGCTATTATGCCTCGTCGTAACAGTAATGCCCCGTTCCACGCTCTTGTAGGTACAATCGACATCGGCACCACCTCCACCCGAGCCATTCTTTTCAACGAGCGTGGTGAGGAGATCGCCAAGCACCAAATCGAGTACAGCACATCAGCGTCTGAGGCTCCAGATGAGTCTTTGAACACCGATCAATTCAGAAGAAGATCATCTCTTATGAGACACAATCAGCCCATTTTTACTGCGGAGGGTGTGGCCATCAGTATCAACGACGATATCGAAATCGAAAACAACCAGGCCAGCGTGGGACCCACTTTGCGGTTTCCACAGCCTGGCTGGGTAGAATGTATGCCGGTGCATATTCTTGCTAATGCCGTGCAATGTATCATTGCCTGTCTTATCACTTTGAGGAAGATCAACCAGAACCCCAACTTAAAGACAAAATATAAGGTCAAATGTATCGGGATCGCCAACATGAGAGAAACCACCATTGTGTGGTCCAGAAAAACTGGGAAGCCGTTGAGCAATGGTATTGTGTGGACCGACACCAGAACCGCCGAGATTGTGCAGCATTTGGAGAAGGTCATTGATGACGAGAAGAAACAGGAGTTGAAGGAGAAGACTGGGTTGCCTCTTTCCACTTACTTTAGTGCTGCCAAATTGAGATGGCTTTTGGACAACGACGAGGTCATCAAGGAGGAATACGAGAAGGGCGATGGCAATTTGATGTTTGGGACTGTCGATACATGGTTGATCTATCACTTGACCAAGGAAAAGAACTTCTACACCGACATCACCAATGCTTCCAGAACATACTTCATGGACATCGAATCCGGTGATTACGATGACGAACTTCTTGAATTCTGGGGCATTGATCCCGATAAGATCCGTTTGCCCAAGATCGTTAGTTCTTCTGAATTCTACGGGTCGTTTGCTTCACCCAATTTGTCCCATTTGGGCTTCCACAATAAAATCACCAGCGAGGCCTACGAAATTTTAAGAACCATCAACGGGGTGCCTATTTGTGGGTGTTTGGGAGACCAAAGTGCTTCTTTGGTTGGTCAATTGGCCTTCTCCAGCGGATCTGCCAAATGTACCTATGGTACCGGTTGTTTTCTTTTGTACAACACTGGTACCAAGAAATTGATCAGTGATCACGGTGCTTTGACCACCATAGGCTACTGGTTCCCCAGTTTGGGTGATGGCGAGGAGTCCAAGCCGCACTTTGCCTTGGAAGGGTCTATTGCGGTTGCAGGATCCATCATTCAATGGCTTCGTGACAATTTGAAGCTTATTGAAAACGCAAAAGACATTGGTCCGTTGGCCTCACAGGTGCCCAATTCTGGTGGTGTGGTGTTCATACCAGCATTTTCGGGGCTTTATGCCCCTTACTGGAATGGTGGTGCTAGAGGTACCATCTTTGGTATGACCCAATACACTTCATCCAGTCACATTGCCAGAGCCGCTTTGGAGGGTGTTTGTTTCCAGGTGCGTGCTATTTTGAGGGCTATGGCTAGCGATGCCGGTACCAGTGAAGACTTTTTGGAAACCGCCTTGAATCTGCAAAAAGCCTCCCAACCATTGAGCGTTTTGGCTGTCGATGGAGGTATGTCCAAGGCTGATGAAGTGTTGCAAATTCAAGCAGACATTTTAGGGCCATGCGTCACTGTCAAAAGAGCAGTGATTTCTGAATGTACCGCCTTGGGTGCGGCCATTGCAGCTGGTTTGGCCCACAAGGACGAAGATGAAAGAATCTGGAAGGATCTAGATGACGTAAGGGAGAAGATTGGTGGGCAGATCGATCCTGACAATGTCTTCAAAGCGAAATTACCCGACGATGACAGGAGAAAGTTCTGGAAAAGATGGGAAAAAGCCATAGAGAGAGCCAAGGATTGGTTAGAGGACGAATGAAGGATTAATGATATGAACGCAGAATGAGGCGTTTGACAGGTTGCAGGGGTCGTAAATCTGACGCTAAATTGCAGGATGCTCAGAAATGGCCACCGCACACTACCACTATTACAGAGACCTGCACTCAAGTACTGTACAATGAATATATTCAATAGACTAATATCAAGCGTGTTTGTAGAATCTAATTATGTTTCCTAATCGGGACAAACATAAATATCATGTGAACTCATCCTATATGCGCGGTCGTGCCGCTACCGCTAACACTCACAATTATCCTACCTCATTTGAAATTTAACAATTGCTTTCACCACAAACATGTTTGGAACTACCTTTAAATCATTATTTATCTCAATTATTGTGATCTATACATCATATTTATTCTTCTACAAATGTGAAAAGATCTCGCTTTTGGAAACAATTTTACACCCAATGAACCATCAACACAAATACATGTGTGAAGGTGTTGATAAGGTGGAAAAATTTTCTACTCCTTACTTGCAAAGTGGTAAGAAATTCTTGGACGAAAACGTTCACTCCACCGAGTTCTTCCAAAAATACCAAATTCACGAACACTTGGCTACCTACTTCGACAAAACTGTTGAATTTGTCCACCCAGTTGCCATCCAATTATTCGAACTTATTGAGATTCTTGAAATCCACGCCTACGACTACTTTGTTGTCTTGAAGGCCAAAGTAACCGAATTATACTTCGAGCATGTTGCTCCTAAATTAGCTAAATAGTGAAAATATATGAATCAATTATCGCTGTCTGACTCTGAGTCGGTCGCGTCTGGGGAATCATCTGAGGAGTCATACAAATTGGCCTCTGTTTCCGTTTCTGATGATACTGCCGGTTGTGTTTTGGCATTGGCTGAAGACGCCGTGGACTGTTGGCTTTTTTCGCTCTCTGTTTGCTGTTTCACTTGCGATTGCTCGTTGCTTTCGATTTCGGGTTTGGTCTCGTTCATTTTTCTAACCTCAGCCTCTCTCAATTGGTAAGAGACATTGGCCTTGGCTCTGATTAGCTGTAAGTATTCCTCGTTGTCTTTCTGGATAAAATTGAGGTGGAAATTGATGCTTCCCAAGAATTGGAGCCAATTTTTGAAATCATTCTCCAAATCAACGTTGTCAAAATCTTTAACTTTAAGATAGTTTGCTTGATCAAAGATGTAATCTCTTTTATCTAATAATAAGCTTTTCAAACCATGAAACTTTTTCCAGGTTTTCCAATTGAACTCCTCGTCGTCTGAATTGCTTAACTTTTCCAGCAATTGATTGGAGAAATTTTGGAACAGGGAATCAGCAAAACTCTCAAGAATATCAATGGTTTCTTGGATGATAGTGAGGTATTTGTTAATCAAGATTTCAAACTCCTTATCGACGAGGCTTTCGATGTATAGGATCTTGTTATTGTTGTAGTATCTGACTTTATCGATGAGGTCTCTCATATCTTGTCTGGAAATCGTTTCGTTGTAAACGCCTGTTTCCTTCAAATTGGACAAATCTTTATCGATCTTCTTAATAGCCTCGTGGGCAGATTTATAGAACTGATAGTTATCATTTTGCACTGTCTTAAAGTTCTCAGTAGCCTCCAGTCTCAAAGCTTCGATTGTGGTGTTGATGATAGGGTTGATCTCGTTGCTGATATTTATCAAGGCCAAATGAATAGTCTTATTGATTTTGCTCTCAAAATCGCCTAAAAAGCCATTTATTTCACGCTCAAACGGAGTCTCTGTTTGCATAGTTTCGTAGATGGTGGAGGTGATCTTTATGGTGATGGGTCCTTCATCGTCGCTGCCGTAGTCGTAGTAACCCGAATCATCGAGAATATCCTTGGCTACGTCAACTAAAGACAGATCAACCTCTTTTTTGGAGGCGAATTTCATTTGAAGGATGTTTTTGAATTCGTTCTTGAGGAAATTCTTACGGTCATTAAACTTTATGTATGTCTCTTCGTCGTGGAACATCTTACAAAAAATATCCTTGAATTGACACCAATATTTGTACATCAGAGAATCATAGAAATACCCCATCAAGGTGTGGAGCTGAACCATGGATTTTTGGAATAATGCAGTCTCCTGCACCAGAGCCTTGAACTTGACATATTCCAAATTCACCAAGGTGAACTGCCTGCTAGCAAATTGTTCAATTACTGCAAAGTATTTCTTAGCCTCGGGAGTGACTGTGTACTTCAAGTAGTTGGTGATTTTGTTGGCATACGCGTCAAATACCACTTTACATTTGGGGTAGTAGTATTGCTGGAAATAAGTCACATGCGGCTGTACGAAGATTTTGTATCTGAACTGGGCTTCATCCACAAGAGTATTGATATTGTCATGATTGATCTTTTCGATATAGTGGCAGTTGAGATCTAATGCGGGCTTCAAAAACAGAATTTGAAGCGATTCGAGATTCTCCGGGGTGTTTTTGGGACACACCACAAACGAGAACAGTGCTATATAGGCTATAGCCGCAATAATTACATACAAGAATGGTTTGAGCATGATGAATGTAGAGGCATCGCGTAGAGATCGCGAAAACATGGGCAGGTGCGGCGGTGCGGCGGTGGTGTGGCGGTGGTGGGGGTGAGCGTGGTGAGAGCGGTGAGCGTGGTGAGAGCGGTGAGCGTGGTGCGGGAATGGTACGAGAGGAAACGAACGAAAAGGTTCAAAAGAATAGAAATACAACGAAAACAACCTGCATTAGACCGTCCAGCGCGAAGGACTAACATTAGACCGTCCCGCACAAAGATCCCACTACACCCATCTTGCTGGACGACTCGTAGGCTCCAAATAGCTCACTAATGAAGAAAATATGCAGTGCTCCATGTTCAAATTAGGCTGCAAATCTGTGAGGCTCGTAAAGTTGCGAGAAGCCCTCGTTGGCGTGGTGTCTCCGTTAAGCTGCGAACCCCGTTGCAAAATACATGAGCCCTCTGATTCCTATGGCCCCTCCTATTCTAGGGCCCCTCCTTTCTTAAAACCGTCGCTGGTGGTCTCCTGCCATGGTGTCAGGGTGCTTCTGAGACGCTCGTCGGCGCAACATTCCACCAGGCACCACCAGCTCAAACTCCACCTTAAGCCCCCAAAGTGCCAAATGACCCCACAGGTCTCATTAACTCCAGCGGTTACGGTGCCATATTCTCGTTGTGTGGCAATGGCGGCCCTACAACGCCAAAATCACACCCCCAAGCTCGTAGTAAGAGCACCGCGGACGGTGGCAGCATCGGCCTAAAGGGCCCCAAATTAGCGCATTCCCGAAATTTGAGCCCCTTCCCTGGCCACAGCGCCAATGCAGGCGTCTGCACACATCCCCCGGCCCATCGAGGCGAACACAAACACGGTGTTTTGGAAGGCCATTTGCACAACACCTCCAACGACGGTCCCCAAGGCCAAAATCATACCCCCAAGGTGGTGCCAGCAACATCCACGTCGCACCACTGCGGGCCCGCTCGCCGCCTCGAGGATCCACTTTCCGCCGCACTTAGGCCCGCCTGCAGCGGTCGCATCTCGCGGGCACTTTCTGTCGATCTGGCGCGGTCAGATGGTCCAAATGGGCCGGGCGCCGCCTGAAGGGCTCGTCACGCCTGGGCGCAAGCTCTTCAGCTCCTGTTGTACACTAAGGCCCCCCAACAACCTTGGCCATCTTTGCTTATCGGCGGCACCAATTGCATCTGCCCCACCACACTACCCACACTTGTTGTACCTTGCAATCGACTCCAGCTGCAGTGTTCAGATTAGCCTAATTGGGACTCCTTCGGATTAAGTTCCCTACATGGAATATGGTTCCGAAATTTAAACGACCGACGCCCATCCACCACACCACACACCAAAGCAACCTTGCCCCAAGCAGCGCTGGCGCCCTCCGATTACAGCGGGCATCACAGGGTTCTCCACATTTGGCGCTATCAACCCCAGATTGGCCGTCCAATGGATTTTATCTTTTAGTAATGGCTAAATGGTAGCGCTCTATTGGATCTCCTGAACCGGGATTGTGTGGTGGGCGCACGCCCTGCTCGTGATTTTTCAGCAAATCATAGGCCTGTAGAGCAGCAAAAGCAATTGCAAGGCCCACCAAAACCGCCCATTGAGGCAGGGCTAAAGGCGCCAAAACAGCGTAGTAAACAAACAGACGTCCACCCCATCACCACCAGGTCGTATACGAGGTCGAAGGTAGCGATCAGCTTATCTGCCACCCCTATCCAAAATCACCCAAAAAGCTTCGAACCTGCGCTAACCAGTTATCAGCTCTCACTGATTGGCTCCGTCAGTGCGGGACTGCATGGGCCCAGTTGCACCCCTGTGCTACCGGGATAATATTTGACTCAGAATATTTTTATATATTAAGAGTTATTTCCTGTTTGATAATTAATATATCTCATATATTGCAAATTTCTCTCACAAATTTTGTAACATTATAACAATGGTTGCTATCACTGAACAAACAGCTATCTTAGCTAAATACATGGAATTAGACCAAAGAGGTAAGGTTCTTGCCGAATACGTTTGGATTGATTCCGAAGGTAACACCAGATCCAAGTGTAAGACCTTGGACAAAAAACCATCCTCCGTCGATGACTTGCCAGAATGGAACTTTGACGGTTCCTCCACCGGCCAAGCCCCAGGCCACGATTCTGACATCTACCTCAGACCTTGTGCCTTCTACCCAGACCCTTTCAGAAAGGGCGACAACATCATCGTTCTTGCTGAGTGTTGGAACAACGACGGAACCCCAAACAAGTTCAACCACAGACACGAATGTGCCAAGTTAATGAAGGCCCACGAAAAGGAAAAGATCTGGTTTGGTATCGAACAAGAATACACCTTGTTTGACCAATTTGACCAAGTGTACGCCTGGCCTAAGGGCGGGTTCCCAGCTCCTCAAGGACCTTACTACTGTGGTGTTGGTACCGGCAAAGTGTTTGCCAGAGACATTGTCGAGGCCCACTACAGAGCCTGTCTCCACGCCGGTGTTAACATTTCTGGTATCAACGCCGAAGTGATGCCATCGCAATGGGAATTCCAAGTGGGTCCATGTACCGGTATCAACATGGGAGACGAATTGTGGATTGCCAGATACTTGTTGAGCAAGGTTGCCGAAGAGTTCGGAGCCAAGATCTCGTTCCATCCAAAACCTTTGGCTGGAGACTGGAACGGTGCTGGATGCCACACCAACGTGTCGACCGAGCTCATGAGAAAAGAAGGAGGTATGAAATACATTGACGAGGCCTTGAAGAAATTGGCTACCAGACACAAAGAACACTTGTTGTTATACGGGGCTGACAACGACCAAAGATTGACTGGTAGACACGAAACCGCCAGCATGGAAAGCTTCAGTTCTGGTGTTGCCAACAGAGGTGCATCTGTCAGAATCCCAAGATCGGTTGCCAAAGAAGGTTACGGATACTTTGAAGACAGAAGACCTGCTTCCAACATCGACCCATACTTGGTCACCGGTATCATGGTTGAAACCATCTGTGGTTCCATTCCAGACGCCGACATGTCCAAAGAATTTGCTAGAGAATCCTCTGATTAACTTATTTAATATACGTGAAGTTGTAATTCGGGGTTTAAAATCCTTCCGTTTGAGAAGGGTGTTAATACAGCCAATGTGAAGGGATGCTGGAGATTGAAACTAGCCAATGTCAGGCGAGCGATGAGCGAGGACGAGCGGGCCATTAGGCTTTGGTGTTTCCTGACATGGAAATGTAAATAGTTGACGTAGATTGCCATGTCGGGCTGGAGGGACCAGGAGAACCAGGGGCTATAGGGCAGGTGGGTCAGGTAGGCGGATGGAGGCCAGGCGGATGTTGGCCAGGCGGCGTGGTGCCAGGCGGTGCCATTTGTGCGAGGTGGGACGAGGTGGAACGAGGTGGCCTGAGGTGGAACGAGGTGGCACGAGGTGGCACGATGTTGTTAGGAAAAGGTGGCCTGAGGTGGTGCCAGGCTGTGGCGGCGGCGCGCGAGATGCTAGCACTGGTGCTCCTTTGGTCGGTGCCCGTACCAGCACCACCGGCCACCACACTGTAAAAGAACTGCCACTGAAGGGCACTGCACCCACATCACCACATCAGCGCTGATAGCCACTACCACTTCGATGCACGATTTGGTAGCGGCAAAGTTCTGGTGTTCACCGTCTCGGTCGTGCTATCTCGTGCCCCAATGCTAACCACGGGCCATTTTCGCTGCTGCTCTCGCTACCGCTACTCTATTCTATCGCTACTCTATTCTACCGCTACTCTATTCTATCGCTACTCTATTCTACCGCTACTCTATTCTACCGCTACACTTTCTCCTCACAGCCGTATTTCTCGCTGTGACTGTACATTCGTTAACGCTGTACCCATTCGCCACGTTATCGCCCTTATCCCGCTCAATAAGCCCACCTATAAGGCCCGACGCAGCCTGCTCTCTTGCACCACTCACGCACCACTCTCGCACCACTCACGCACCACTCTCGCACCACTCTCGCACCACTCCCGCACCACTCCCGCACCACTCCAAAATCGTTCGCACTCACCTCGTTCTTCTCCGTTCTCATCCTCCCCTTTATCATGGAAGACCTCGACAGCCAGTTCTTAGCCGACCAAAAATCCATCGTCAGAGAAAGAATCATCCCCTGGGAGGGCTTGACCAGGGCTAACATCATCTCCGAAGACGAGGCAAAGTACATCAAGATCCTCGAGAGACAATCCATCGAAAATAAAAACTCGACCATTTCCCAGGAATTGAAGCTTTATACCACCACTTTGTTGAATTTGTTGAACAAATTGGACGTGGATCTGAGAGACGACGTTTCCAAAAATCTTTTAGTTCTTATCAACGACTTATTGCTCGAATTGCCTGCGTTCAAGCAGGAGCTCGTCAAGCTTTCTGAGGTCGATAGTTCTTTACCGTTTGCACCCTTTTTGAAGCACTTGGGCAGCAATGACTCCAACATAAAAATATTGTCCATCTACAACCTTGTGATATTGCTCAATGACTTTGAACCAAAGGCTAAAATCGACAAGGAAATCTTGATTCTGACTTTTACTGAAATAAGCAAACTTTTGGCTTCAGGCGACTTGAATTACCAGTTTATCTGCATCCAATTGTTACAAAAACTCATAATCAATAAGGTGTACAAAGAGACGTATTTGGCGTTCAACCTCGTGGGCAACTTCAAGGCCGTCAACCAACTCATTGATTATTCCACCAATAAGGAAATCATCATGAACTCGTCAAATTTACAATTAATTTACAATACCTTGTTGACGATTTGGATTTTGTCGTTCAACAGCAAAATCAACAACAAAATCATCGTCAATTACCCAGAGATTGTGGGTAACTTGTTGGTTATTTCCAAAAACAGTATCAAGTTAAAGATCATCAGATTAGCAGTTTCAATTCTTAAAAATTTTATCACCATAATCGATAGCGAACACGAACGTTTCAAGATCATCAAGATTGTCTTGCACAACGACGGGTTGAACATTATCAAGAATTTGAAAGAACGTAAAATATCCTCCAACGGCTCGGACGAAGAACTCACCAATGATTTGAACGATATTTTCGACAATTTGAACGAAATCGTGACAACCAAGTTGACATCTTTTGATGAATACTTAACTGAATTGGAAAACCCGAACTTGATTTCTTGGTCAAGTCCTACCCACAAATCCAACGATTTTTGGTTAGAAAATGCCTACAAGTTTAAGGAAAATAACTTCAAGTTGACCAAGAAGATTTTCGATATCATATCTAAAGATTCCAGCGACGTCTCCAAGGTTATCTTGTTGAACGACTTGCAATATTTATTGAAAACTATCGGCAAAGACTTGATCGACTTTGTGAATGCCGAAAAGGACTACAAACTCTTAGTGATGAAATTTTTGGACAGCGGAGACAACGAATTGAGGTACCAAGCTTTAAAGACTGTGCAACTTCTCGTTGGACAAGCATAATTTTGTATAGAGCACTTAAAATTGCCCCATGATTAGCAAAAAGTACATGGCGGTCATCTCCAAACGCGTAGACTATAGCTTAGATGTTTAATAGGTCATTCCATTAGGTTCTTTCCTAACTAAATACACACATCGTAATTTATATCATGCTTGACACGCTTAAATCATATCGCGCGCTCTATTAATGCAATATCAAGACAACCGGTATGCTACTTTCGAGGAAACGTACCAACAAAACTCCAAAATAAAGCGATATTGGACCCACGATGTGCCTGATAAGGCCCAATTGGCCCATTATGGTTTTTACTTTACTCCCACCAAAAAATTCCCCGATCAGATCACCTGCATTTCATGTAAAAAGAAGTTGACAAACATAGAAGGCATCCTTGACATCGTACGGCACCACCTCGAGACCTCCCCTTTGTGTCCTTTGCTGCTCATATATAAACACCAACTCGAATTCATACAAAAGGACTCGGACCTTCTCTATTGGGAGTCTACGAGGCCTATTTTCAGTAACCCTATTGGTTCTGATGCGGTTTACCTACGTAAAAAAACCTTTGGGAGGATGTGGAGATACGACAAAAGCGGTCAAAAGAATCTTAAAAGCACCAAAGTGGCGGAGGCAGGGTTTTTCTATGACCCATTGACCCCGGATATTGATGATAGAGTGCAATGTGTGTACTGCTCCAATGCCTTGGAAAATTGGGATCCTACAGATGACCCCTTAAAGGAGCACAAACAATTGGCAAACTCCCTGACATGCTATTTTTTGTGGAAATTGGAGGAGGACATGAAAAAGAAGGCTCAAAAAGAGTCAACTATTGTTAAAACAAGAAAACCCAATGTCAGACGTACCAGGCAGGTCCCGGTGTTGGAGAATGTCTTTTCGGATTCCGACGATAGCATAAGCAGTATTGACGATGACGAATATAAACAACCAGGGTCTTTCAGAAAGAGAGAGTCGTCGGTTATTCGGTTGGTGTCGAGTCCGGAGAGGAATGGGGCTGGAGAGGCCAGGGAACGCACGAAAGAAAACACAAAAGAAGAGGTCATTGAAGAGGACAAAAATTATACGAAAGAAAGCGTCCATAATAAGGCTGCAGAAGCAACCGGGCCGGAAGTTCTGCATGAAATCAACGACCAGAGAAGCAACGGTTCAAAGAGCAATACTAATGAAGGGAATGGCAATACTGTAATGAAAGCCACGGAACACAACGATTCTTTAAAAGAGGATGATTCCCAAGAGGCTGGTATAGGAGCTAAATTAAGAAGAAGTTCACGTAAGCGTAAACCTGTTGAGCATTTTAAGGTGAGTCCAATTAAACCAAAAAAGAAGCGAGTGGTAAGCAAAACGTCTGCTGATGTTGATAAGCTGATAGAAGAAGTGGGTGGAGCAAACCAATCCACAAACGAATCCACAAACGAAACCTACGAAACAACCAAACAAGCACCGAGCTTTACTGAGCCTGATTCTTATATATCACAAAATGATTCCTCCCTGGATGATGACTACAATTACTCCAACATGTCTGTGGAGAACCAAGTGAGCCCAGAACCTAAGCAAAAGTCCGAAAAGAAATCAAGAATGCCTTTTCTTGACACGGATATCGATCAGTATCTCAATGCTCCTAAAAAAGGAAAGCGTATCAAATTCACAACCCAGAAAGATCAATCGCCGGCTCCTTTGCTTGACGACTCCTTTAACAATATAGGCGACTACGATGAAGAGCACCTCAAGTACTTGGAATCACATAAAGCAATATCGCCTATAAAATCCGCTTTGAAGAAGCCTAGTAGTCCTGTAAAGAAATCAAGAGTTCAAACCATCAACACCTCGTCAGATGTGGAAATCAAGTCACCTAAACTGAAGTATCCTACTATTCTTACCAAAGATTTTGAGGTTCTTAGACCGGGGACTGCAAGCTCAAAAATCCCAGAAAAAGACTCGTCAGAAAAGCCCGTATTATCACCAGTTCGAAATGCCCTTCCGTCAGACATTTCAGCCTCAACCGATTTGCTTAAGCAAAATTCTTCTGCTAAATCTCTGCCAGATATATCTTTCAATACCTCCAACGTGAAGGAACAATATCAGGAAGATATAAAATACATCATGGATTTGAACAATAGGTTGGAAAGGTCCATGATGGAGTTTGAGGACTCTGAATCGGAGAACGAAGAAGGCAACACGACAACCAATAAAGGGCCGATCTTAAGTGGGTTGCTTGACGAGGATTTACCGGAGGCACAAGGCACATTGGATGAAATTGTTTTAGAAGATAATCACTTGAGCAGGCCACATGATTTGGTTGTGCCTGACCAATCTCATGAGGTTACATCGAGGAACGTAGATACCCTGGAAGCAATTAATCAACATGACAGAGTGAAAGGTGAGGCTGACGGTGCACACCTTGAACCTGCTGGGGAATCAAGTGGTTTGGAAACGGGCGATGCAGATGTGGCACCCGAAGAAGACCATGTCCATAGATCCCAAAATGGAAGCGCAAAAATTCCCACTACCAACTCCCACATTGTTGTACATAACCAAAAAGTAGATCCCGTGGTTCTTGATAACCAAAGTCAAAGTGAGCATCAGAACAGACGTTATAATGAAGAAATGTCGAGAGATAACGAAGAAGTCAAAGAGTTTACTGAGGCACAAATGATTCATGCAAATGAACACGCTGAAGTATCGGAATCCAGTCAAGTGGTGAACTCCACTGTTCAGATAAAAGATTCTCAGACTGCACAAGATGACGGTGTTCTCAAAGGGGAAAGCTCTTTAATTCAAGAGAATAACCCCAATGCAAAACAATCTCCTAGAATTGATGTTTCCCGTGAAATAGCGCCCGTACCAAGAGAACGTGAGGACTCGTATGCTAAGCTTGAAAAGGAAGGAAGTTTAATTTTGGGTTTCTCGCCGCCCAGGAAGGCCAGGCGATCTACTTTGAGCCTCAAGGAAAGTGAAGAGCGTAAGCAAGATCAAATGTCACTACCTAAGCAAAAGTTGGAATCGAAGTCAAATGGAATTAAGCGTGTTAGTCTAAACGCAAATTCAAATGGCCATCTGGAGAGCCCCAACCAAGAAGATGAAAGCACCCCTCAGGACTCGAAAGAGAACAAGACGACTGTAATAAATGGGAAAAAGTCCACGGTTCTTGAAAAAGAAGCACTAGAAAGCCATACACCCATCCACAACGAATCGGGAAGCACAGATGCAACCGTAGTCAATGAGGAGCACACCTCGGCAAGTCCTCAAAGTGCTTTAAAATCACCACAGGCACATTCCGGCAGACAAGAAACGGACGTATCGGAAACCAAATCACCACAACTTGACGATTTGGCCCTGAATTCCTGGTCCAAATTCGACTTTTCCTTCATCGACGAGAAATTGCAAAACATGGAGAAGGCCTGTGCGTATTTAGAGGCATTGTCAAAGTCAGATTACACGCTCAAAGATGACCTAGAAGGGCAATTGACCGCCTTCATATCAGCCATGCCCGAAGAAGAGGAAGAAATGACCATCAAAGAATGGATGCAGCATAGCGCAATTAATTGCCAAAAATTGGTCAGAGAAATGAGTGATGAAATGATCGAAGGGTTCAGGCAGGAAAAAGAACGGGCATTGCAAGCATTATACAACTTGCCCACCATAGATTAATGTAAATAAACCTGTATAGTAACCTAATAGTGTAATATAGTATTTTCACCATGACACCTCATTAGGCAATCGAAGATGGAAATTCACCGCGAACCGTTATCATCTTCAAGACGCCTACGGATAGTAGGACCCCTCATAGATTATAAAGAAAGATGTCGTTTTGGCCTTTTTCAAGTAGCTTTAACAGCAACACGCAGATCCAGAAGTTTTTGGATCAAATCCAGGATTATTCATCGGTTACAGTGCAGGATTTGATCACTGATCAAACATTACTGCGAGAGCTTGTGAATGAGTTATCAAACATCAAGGGCAACTATAATAGCAGTAGCGGGTTTCAATTCCTGCAACAACTTCAACAACTGGGACCTACCAGCCAGAATGGTGCAATCAACACTCTGCCTAACATTGAAGATGTCGACTCCCAATCGATTACATCATCCAACACGGATAATAATAACACCAAAGATTCGAGGAACACGAAATTGATAGAGATTCTTATTCAGCCACATATACTAAATGGATTTGTGGATTATATAGTGAAAAGTGTGGAGTTTTTTCATGAAAAGGGATTAAGAGATGCAAAAGATCTTGAAGATATGCTCACAGAAAGGTTTGAGCAAAGACAAAAGGCACTTGAGGCCAAAGCAGACATGGATGTGGACAGTCTTGAGGAAACTACGGCTTCTAGTGATGAGGACTCTGCAGAGGAAGGGGAAAGCAATGATGATCAAAGCGAAGAAGAGCAAAGTGATAGTGCCGAGGCCGATGGAGAGAAATATGAGCTTGATATGGGCCGTTTCATTCAGGTTTCTGCTGATATTCTTTCCATCGACTTGTGGATCATTCTGAACCGTATCATTGAAACGCCGGTGATAATGAACAAATTGTGGCTGATTCTTTATCTTACTAATCTCGACGAAAGCTCACCCAGTGTGAACCATTTAGTTCACATTTTTGATCAATTGATGGATACCAACAGCATCGAACTTCTCAACTTTGTCAGATCCAGAGATGACCTCGTCGACACTTTCCTCAACAAGCTAGAAGTACCTATGTTGATGGATTTCTTCTTGAGAATCATCCAATCCGACAAACCTGATTCGCCTACCGGGATTCTAGATGTATTATATGCCCAGGACTTGATTCCCAAGTTGGTAAACATTCTCAAGCCAGATCCAACTCAGTTTTCCAAGAGTTCATCTACTATTCCCAACCATGAGTTGTTCTTTAGGCAAATAGCTGCTACTGACTTCTTAAAGGCATTGGTAGCTATTTCTTCCAATACAGCTTTGGCAGTAGTAGCAGAGGCTAACATAGGACCCAACCAGCTTACAAGACAATTGGTTTCGAAAGAAATGGTGGGTCAGATGATAAACGATATCATGTTA
This sequence comes from Yamadazyma endophytica, assembly GCA_030571075.1. Taxonomy (NCBI): domain Eukaryota; kingdom Fungi; phylum Ascomycota; class Pichiomycetes; order Serinales; family Debaryomycetaceae; genus Yamadazyma; species Yamadazyma endophytica. Next base: position 33,144 of record JAJLXA010000002.1, read on the forward strand.
TATAAGATCAAGGATCCCAAGACTGGATTGGAGTTAACAAACAAGCATGGTATCAACAACGTGGTGGGAATAGTCATTGAACTTATCCGGAAAAACAATTCTGATTACGATCTCAACTGCGGAACCTATAGCACTATGTTAAGCTCCGAAAATGGGGAGCCGACCGAGGTGAACAGTTACGTGATGTATCAATGGCTCAAAGACTTCGAACAAAATATCCCAGGACCTCGAGATCCTATTTATTTGGGAGGAATGTTGGAGCAATTTCTGGATAACCTAAGCAATTTTGCTGAAATCATGGATCTCGAGCCCGAATATCCATCGAAGGTTCTTGAAAGTACTAAGATTTTGGGGTTCACGAAGTTTAGATTGTCAGAATTGATAGCAGAACTTCTTCATTGCTCTAATATGATTTTAATTAATCTGAAAAAGATTCGTAAGATTGTTGAACTTCGAGACAAAATAAGAGATAAAAAAATATCTAGACTCTACAAAGCGTTTTGTGATACGTTCATCGAAAATTATGATGATTACGATGATGAAGAAATGAATCATATTTCACAAGACATCAACGAAATGTCTCTAGATGAAATTCAAGAGAGCTCGCATCCTGATATCGAAAAGCTCCTTGAAGGAGAGGTTGACGACTTCAACAAGATTGTGCAAGATTTCGATGTTGTTGAAGAATCTGATGACGACGAGCCCTCGATTTCTGCATCAAATCCTTTCGTGTGTAGAACACGTGACGAAGCCATTAGATCCAATCCTTCTGTCGGTGATTATTTCAAAATAAAATTAGTTGACCTGAATATTCTTTTGAACATAATCTCCAAATTCACGGAATACCCTTGGCACAACTTTTTCCATAACGTTGTATTTGATCTCGTACAACAAATATTCAATGGTAAATTGAATTCCTACAATTCCTTCCTCATCTGTAATTTATTCAAAGATAATGATGTCAACCTTACTGATATGATAGTCGAATCTTACAAAAAAGACTATGATTTAAGGCCTGGGTATCTTGGTCACCTTATTTTAATAAGTGAAGAGGTAGTCAAATTCACCTCCCTTTATAAACCAGATTTAATATCACCATTGATTCTTGATTCTGTCACTTCCCCTGAATGGGAATGGTTTGTTAATGAGGTTCTCTTAAAGACTAGAGAAGTCTACAACGTTGTTTTGGGTGCCGAGCCCGATGACGGCTCTCTCGATGACACTGAAGGAGGGGGTGGTGTACATTCGGATCAAGACGATGATTCCTATGGCTTTGACTCTTCCACAGTTGGATTTTTAGATATGGGCAATAATTATAACGCCGATTCTAAAGACGACGAAGATCAAGATACAGCGTCGAGAATGGCCGAAGTAAGAGTCCAGGACATGTCACCCAAACCAGAAGAAAGCATGGAGAATGAAGTTGGAGATGATCTAGATCACGACGTAGAAGACTTCTCTAGAGAAAGCTTTTTAGAGAATCTTTCGGAGCTGAGCTCTTCAGACGAAGAGGAAGATGACAAGAATGACGATAACAAATTGACTAGAGTAAAGAAGCATAACGCATAAGTAATGTATACATGTAATTATCAGCACCTTAACGCTTCTTTCTTTTGTAAATAACTTTACCATTTGGTAATTCTACTTTGTCACCTTTGTTGGACTTCTTTTTTGGTTTTGGTTTTGGCTCAGCTGCTATTGTTTCTGGCTCCTTGGGCTCTATACGACCCAAAACTCTTCCCAAACTAGTATTGTATAAAAATACTGGAAATTTGTAGAACAAGGAGTCTTGGAACCCAAGATTAACGTTAATATCGTCCTCGTTCAACAAATGCAAAACAGTCTCTCCGTTTTCAAGTGTTTCAATATAGCTGACGTCACCGTTGTTGTGTACAATAAATTCTTTTCCGTTAGTCGGATTCACTACCTTTCTATCTGAACCATCGGCTGGCGGTATCAAGGATCCATTCCAAGCACCCTCTTTAATTTGTTCTTTTAATTGAACAATTCTTTTATGATCCTGTTTTCTGTTAATTTTTACAGTCATAAAATGGAAAATGCTGATCACAATAAACAAAAATATCCCCGTTAAAGCCATACCAGGACGAAATCTCGAATAATAGTACCCTGTCCCTTTCCACTTAGGAAATCCTCTATCGAGAAAAAAATCGTACCTCTTCTTCAACGATTGGTCTCTTAAAATGTTTCCAACCAACGACAAACGCTGAAATCTTTCTTCGGCTTGTTTTTTGAGCTTTTTCTTAGCTCCGTGAAACTTATCAGGGTGCAATTGCCTCGACAACTTTCTGTACGCCTTATTAATCTCTTCAATTGAAGATTTTTGACCTTTGGGTAACTTCAACCACGAGTAAAACGTGGTTCCTGTACCCAAATCAGCTTCAATCTTATCTTTAAGACCAAAGATTTCATAATCTTCCGGTGCCCACGCGGCTATGATAATGCTTAGCAAAGCAAATATACTTAACACCTGTTGAAGTCTCATAGATCAATGAAAATTCCACGCGAATTGAAAAAGTTACATCACTGCAAAATGGCACACCTCTATCCACTTTCTTCGACCATGAAGTTCGTCTTCTGTTTCGATGTGTGTTCGTTCACTGTATGGTTCTGCTGCTTTATGAGATTGTTGGCACTTTTGCCCTTGGTGGGAAGGAAGTTTCTTCCTGCTGGAATCGCTGATTTTTTCCACGTCGTTTCTATATTGCCTTTGATTGGATTTATACTAAGAAAAACCCTAATATCTTTCAGATGGACTATCAACGATATATGGGCATTACTAAATGGCGTGAAAATGTGTTGGATTTGTTATGGAGTTATTTTTGCACACCCAAAGATAGCAAAGCATACTACATATTCCATTTTGATCTTTACATGGTGTGTTTCTTACACGATCCACTATGCATATTACTCCTTCAGAATTAAAACAAGAAGCTCGCCTATGGTTTTGTTTTGGTTGAACTTCCATCACCATTACTTGACATTTCCATTAGCGGTGATATCTGAAATGACGCTAATTTTCTTGTCATTGGGTTTTGTTGATGATAGCACATGGCTCGAATTGGCCTTGAAAGCAACAATTTTGGGGTACATACCTGTGGCTTATGTATTTTGGGATTATTTGAATGGTGCCAGAATGACTCGCTACAATGAATTGCTTCAAAAAATGACATCCTCCACTTCTTCCACTACTGCAACAGCCACCGCCACATCGGCAAGTCCACATCCTGAAGCTGGCATAGAGCTTCGTAACACATAAATCACACTACAAATCAGTTACTAACATGACTTTAGCTTCATTATTGCAATTTTTCAAAGTATTAAATATAAAGGTTGACTTTCTTCTATAACGTAATATTTATATTGTCTAAATACGAAACTTAATTAAACTTTAGAAGAATCAAAATCATTTGCAGTCATTTCTATTTATAAGATGGCGGCACCAGCGTCACCGTTGATTTCACCAGAAGCCAAGTCGAATGGTAAAGCGGCACCAATACCGGCAGAAGCTTCGGCGGCAGCCAAATGGTCGCCTAAAAGTTCACCGTCAGCACCAGCGTAGGAACCAGCAGTGGCACCTAAGATGGAAACACCAGAACTACCGTGGATACCAGCGGAGATCAATGCTCTCCTTAAGATAGAGGCACTAGCATCCTTATCAAATTCACCAGATGCCAATCCGAATGGTAAGGCAGCAGCAAAACCATCAGAAGCTGCAGCTGCGGCTAAGTGGTCACCTAAGAGCTCACCATCAGCACCAGCGTAGGCACCAGCAGTAGCACCTAAAAGAGAGGCACCAGAACTACCGTGAATACCGGCTTCAAACAAAGCTCTCTTAAGAATAGAGGCACTAGCGTCACCGTTGATTTCACCAGAAGCCAAGTCGAATGGTAAGGCAGCACCAATACCGGCAGAAGCTTCGGCGGCAGCCAAATGGTCGCCTAAAAGTTCACCGTCAGCACCAGCGTAGGAACCAGCAGTGGCACCTAAGATGGAAACACCAGAACTACCGTGGATACCAGCGGAGATCAATGCTCTCCTTAAGATAGAGGCACTAGCATCCTTATCAAATTCACCAGATGCCAATCCGAATGGTAAGGCAGCAGCAAAACCATCAGAAGCTGCAGCTGCGGCTAAGTGGTCACCTAAGAGCTCACCATCAGCACCAGCGTAGGCACCAGCAGTAGCACCTAAAAGAGAGGCACCAGAACTACCGTGAATACCGGCTTCAAACAAAGCTCTCTTAAGAATAGAGGCACTAGCGTCCTTATCAAATTCACCAGAGGCCAATCCGAATGGTAAGGCAGCAGCAAAACCATCGGAAGCTGCTGCTGCTGCTAAGTGGTCACCACCAATCTCACCGTCAGCACCAGCGTAGGCACCAGCAGTGGCTCCTAAGAGAGAGGCACCAGAACTACCGTGTATACCAGCGGAGATCAATGCTCTTCTTAAGATAGAGGCACTAGCATCCTTATCAAATTCACCAGATGCCAATCCGAATGGTAAGGCAGCAGCAAAACCATCGGAAGCTGCAGCTGCGGCTAAGTGGTCACCACCAATCTCACCGTCAGCACCAGCGTAGGCACCAGCAGTAGCACCTAAAAGAGAGGCACCAGAACTACCGTGAATACCGGCTTCAAACAAAGCTCTCTTAAGAATAGAGGCACTAGCGTCACCGTTGATTTCACCAGAAGCCAAGTCGAATGGTAAGGCAGCACCAATACCGGCAGAAGCTTCGGCGGCAGCCAAATGGTCGCCTAAAAGTTCACCGTCAGCACCAGCGTAGGAACCAGCAGTGGCACCTAAGATGGAAACACCAGAACTACCGTGGATACCAGCGGAGATCAATGCTCTCCTTAAGATAGAGGCACTAGCATCCTTATCAAATTCACCAGATGCCAATCCGAATGGTAAGGCAGCAGCAAAACCATCGGAAGCTGCAGCTGCGGCTAAGTGGTCAGCACCAATCTCACCGTCAGCACCAGCGTAGGCACCAGCAGTAGCACCCAAGATGGATACACCAGAGTCACCGTGAATACCAGCTTCAGCTAATGCTCTTTTAACCATTCCTACTCTGTTATAAGTTGGGGCTTTGATTTGTCTTTTGGTGACTTCATTCAACATTTGGTTTCCGATCTTATCTCCAAAAGCATTTATTATTTGTCTTTTAAAGATTTCAGATTCGTTGTCGTTCTTCTTGATGACATTGACAATTTCCTCAACGATGCTTGGGGAATCTGCATCATAACCAGCTTCACCCAAGAATCTTTTGAAGACTTCACCTTCTTCAGTACCAGTAGAGGATACTTCTTTTTTCTTTAAGATGGAGGCACTAGCGTCCTTATCAAATTCACCAGAGGCCAATCCGAATGGTAAGGCAGCAGCAAAACCATCGGAAGCTGCTGCTGCTGCTAAGTGGTCACCACCAATCTCACCGTCAGCACCAGCGTAAGCGCCAGCAGTGGCACCCAAGATAGAGACACCAGAATCGCCACCAATACCGGCTTCAACTAATGCTCTTTTGAATACAGCTTCGTCAGCGTTGGTTCCCAAAAATTGGACACAAGCTAAAGCGATTGTGATAGCAGCAGTCTTAGAAAATATCATTAAAGAATGTTTTTATGATAATCGATAAAAGAAATATAGAAAGATGGGCTGGTATTTATATCTATTATGACGGTTAGACTTGCGAATCAAAAAGGAAATAGGGTACATTATTGGCATCATTTCAATAGAACCATTACAAGCAATGCTCCACAATAACCATTGACATTATTAATTCAAATTCAAACCATTATGACAATTGATAGCAATGAAGAAGAATAGAAAGTAAACATTTGAAGTGAACATTGTTGAAAGGATTGTTATGAACAATTTCATACTCAAGGTTCCATCTCGGTTTCAATGACGCAAAGGCTGCTAATATAATAAGTAATGGTTGAGCCTATTTGAGTTTGTACGCGACCGAACAAAGAGACCCTTTATTGTTCTCAAACCCTTTGAAGTCGGAGACCACACAATGTACACACAGTGCGGGACCATTGTTTTACCTTGGTTGGTTAGAGTTGCACATCAAATTTTGTCGTTTAGTACATGTAAATAAACCTCCGTTATAAACAAATGCGATAATCTTATGAAAGTAATCAAACATGTATTAGCCGAATTATAACTACTGGTGTGAATATAATGCAAATAATTTATTTTTTATCGCTTAGCTTTAGCTCATGCTAGATTGAATCTGGTTTTGCTTCGTGGCAATAGTTGCTATATAAAGCTTGAACTGATGTAGGGTCTCTTAATTCATAATTGTTCAGGGTTCCTCGTCGAACATGAAACTAATCTAACCTTCAAAGTCTCGTTTCGGGTTCGTAACTTCCTACTTATTTCATGTGTTTATAACCAGCTTTCGTTTAAAAATACTCTATTGTTAGAAATCCGGCAATTTTGATGTTTATGTTCACGCCGTTTATGTCTTATCGGGATTTAAGCTCAAATGGTAAGCTCAAAGGGCAACAGCAGAAGCCATATTGGCTAAAGAGTATCTTAGTTTCAGGCTAAATTCCGTTTTTATTCGGGCTTATGTTCTCCTCAAAGGAGCCTCACAAACCTACATCTTTTGGCTATTGTTTCCTTGTAAAAGAGTTTTGAGCGTAAAACTTACAGAGAAATATGTGAAATCCACAGAAATTAGCTTTGAAACAAGATCTATTCAATAAGGTTCAAAAACTGGGGTTATTTCCGTGTTAAAAATTGCTAAAAAAACCCTAATATTACGCAAAAGGCAAAATTTAGGTTCCATTGACAACGTCAGCAACTTGTTGCATTTATGCCTTTTTATCTATTTGAGTGTTCCTACCTTTGGTGGCTCATTCGCAGAGCGGCTCAAAATCGCACTTTTTCAAATTTTAGGCGTTAAAAAAATTTTCATAACTATGATAACCAAATACTTCACGAAGGTGAGTGTGAAATTCAACCCGTTCATGCCTGGTGCAAAACCTGCAAGGTTGTTTTTATCCAGAATACCCACAGCTTTGAGGCAACAATGTACGGTGGATTACAAGGTTTTAACCGAAGCTTCCACAGAAAAACCCATTGTAGAAGTAATCTTCAAAGACAAGCACAAAATGAGTGTGGATCCCGAGGTGACGTCGTTTGTGGAATTAAGCAACCACTTCGACAGCCATTCAAGAAAACTCGCCATCCAAGATGCCATTAACGAATAGAGATCATGTACATAACCAATTCAACAACATGTAGTAATAGACAATATTTAACTATTTCGCTATTTTCTTTGACCATATGCTCTTGTGGCATAATCACCACCAATAACAATAAGATCTTGAGGCCTGTAGTCGTGCTTGCCGGTGAAGTAACTCTCCAAAATGGCCTTTACCCCGTCGGCATATCTCTTTTGAGCATCCAAAGAGGTACCACTGACATGTGGGGTCATGGCGTTACCACCACCATTGATGTTTTTCATAGTGAGCCAAGGATGATCTTTTGGTGGGGGTTGTGGGTACCAAACGTCACCAGCGTAGCCCAACAATTTGCCCGACTTAAGAGCATCTGCAACGTCTTGAGCGTTACAAATGGCTCCTCTGGCAGTGTTAACAAGCCAAGAGCCGTCCTGCATTTTGGAGAGCAAATCCTTGTTGAACAAACCGTACGATTGTTCATGTAAGGGACAGTTGATAGTGACAACGTTACATTGAGCTACCATGTCCTCCAACTTCTCTACTCTTTCGAGAATCACATCCTTACCGTTGAACAACTTGGAAGCATCGTTGATTTTTTTGACGGCCTCTGCTGGCAATTCCTGGTAGTCGAAATAAAGCAACTTCTTGGGATTGAAGGCCACTAATCTCTCCAAGATTCTGTACCCAATTCTTCCAGCTCCAACGGTTCCGATGACCTTTTCCTCCAAGTCGTACTCGTCTTTGGCGGCACCGGCGATGTCCCACGAGCCTTCAAGAGCAATATCGTGGGAAGGAACAAAGTTTCTGACCAAATTCAAAATCAACATCACTGCATGTTCGGCTACGGAAACCACATTGGAGCCAGTGACCTCGGCAACTGTGAGTTTCTTCTCGTTGGCAGTGTTCAAATCAATATGGTCGGACCCAACTCCAGCAGTGATGCAAATCTTCAAGTTCTTGGCCTTGTTGATTCTCTCCTTATTGACATAGGCGGGCCAGAAGGGTGTGGTGATGACAATCTCTGCATCGACGATCTCCTTATCGACGGTGGAGTTGTCACCGTCTTTGTCGGTGGTGGTGACCAATTCGTAACCGTGAGACTCCACAAACTCTCTGATACCCAATTCATTTTCGGCACATCCCAACAACTTCTTTTGTTGTTCTGCATGTTTGCCTCCTTTGTATAAAACCAATAAAACTTTTCCTTTCGACATTGTAAATTTTCGATGCTATTTAGCAATTATTATGCCATATTTATAGTATTAGCTGATGGGGTCCAAAGCCAATACTACCAGTGCTCCGCAATGGTTCCGAGTTAAATAATGATCCGAGACAATTTATTAACATAATTGGCCTATTTGTGGGGAAATGTCATACTTTGCCAATTGGTTACTTGACGCTGGGGTCAAATATTGCTCGATTGAGATATCCGGTGTTAGCCATTAAAATCCAATAATGGGCTCGGACTTACTCCACATTTCGGCGCAAGTTGACGAGCCGGTCGACGTTTTGGCTGGAGCTCAAATGGGAGATCGTGGGTGTGTGGGTGTCAACTGTAATTGATAGAGATTGTAGGCATAGCCTGAAGGGTACTGCACTTGAGCAGCTGCTTGCAATTGCAGCAAAGGAAGATTTGGCGACATCGGCTAAGGTGAAAAATTAGCGCACTTTATATAGAGCGGTACAAACGTTGTGAATTGCTCAGAACAGCACTTCAGGCTTGTTGGCACGAATTATACGGCTCATCGGCGTGAATTCTATGACTTGTCGGGAATCGAAGAGGGATTTTCTCCGTTTATGTAAGGAACATTTTGGTTGAGGAAATAGAAAGTGCGTTGCGAGCCCTTTCGGTCATCATCTAAGGTCGATGAGCATATATGGAAGTTATTACGTTAAAAGAGGACAGAATGGAAGACAGAAAGGACGGAAAAGATAACAAAGAGCACCCGAAATAGAGGAGGTCGTCGCAAACACCAAAAAGATGCCAAATTGTAGAGATTTTGGGCGGAGAAGAAAAGATCAACCAAATTGTACAGCAATATGACCAAAGTCATCGGAATGCCGCCCTATTTGAAAGAACAACAACACGGGACATGTCCAGCACTGGAACCAACACCACAGACTTCAGGCACCCCCATATCAGAATATAAATATGTATTTAGCAACCTCCATGATATACGCTCTATCCGGATAAACGAATAGCCAGTATCACCCCCAATGCACACTAATCGAAAGCAAGTTGCTTCTTGATTTCAGCAATGGCTCTACCAGGATTCAATCCCTTAGGGCATGTTCTTGCACAGTTCATGATAGTGTGACATCTGTATAAACTCATCGAGTTTTGTAACATTTCCTTTCTTAACTTGGAAGCCTCGTCTCTGGAGTCAATCAACCACCTGTATGCTTGCATCAACACAGCAGGACCCAAGTACTCTTGTTGATTCCACCAGTATGAAGGACACGAAGTAGAACAACATGCACATAAGATACATTCGTACAATCCATCTAATTTGGCTCTATCTTCGATACTTTGCAAGTTTTCTCTTCCGTCGGCTGGCGGAGTATCTCTTTGTAAGTATGGTTGAATACTCTTGTACTGTTTGTAGAAATGGGTCAAATCTGGCACCAAATCTCTCACGACAAACATATGTGGTAAAGGATAAATCTTCAAGTCTTTGCTAGCATCTTGATCTATCTTACATAAACATGCCAAGGTGTTGGTACCACCAATGTTCATGGCACAAGAACCACAGATTCCTTCTCTGCAACTTCTTCTGAATGTCAAGGTTGGGTCTTGTTCGTTTTTGATTTTCAAAATAGCGTCTAAAACCATAGGTCCACAGTTGTTCAAATCCACGTCGTAAGTTTGCATTTTTGGCTCAACCTCTGGGGTGTCTGGGTTCCACCTGTATATTTGGAACTTTTTGATCCTTGGCTGGGCATTCGTAGCAAGAGTCCTTCTACCGTTGAAACGTAAGAGTGTTTTAAACATGATTATTTTTGCTCACAAATTTCCCGGGGATAGATTATATATTAGTTTTAAATGATTGGCTAGCGCGAGTGTCATGTGACAGGCGGTTTTGGTTCGGTAATAGTGCCAGAGGCCAGGCCGAGCGGTAATTTGATTGGGCTACCACTGGGGGTAGTGGTGGGCCATTTGGGGGTCGTTTGCAAGGCCTAGGCGGTGGGAAACGTCATGGCGTTGTTAGTGTATACCCACTGTCCCGGAGAAACCTCGGATTGCTTGTGAAATGAGAAAATGACCAGCGGTGGTGTCCGGGTGTGCTTAATGGCTGCAAAATTTATATTAAACTACTGAATATCAAAAACTGCTTCTTTTGGTCTTGGTCGCATAAACTCCCCCGGAGAATGCCAACGACCACGCTCTACTTTGACCGTTATCCAAGGCAGCATCGGAGAAACTGTCGGAGGAGAAGAAGTCGTAACTGGAATTCTCGTCAAAGAGCGCTTGGTTCAACCTGAGGATGCCCAAGTATCCGCCTTCGACGTCGTCGACGAAGGTGCTTATCTGCTCATTCCATTCTTGAGAGACGTAGGTGGCTCCTCTGACGATGGAGGACGCGGGGGTGATAGGCAACATGTGGATTCCATGGACGTATTCTGGATGAACGTCGGGACTACCGAAATAGGTGGTATAATCTACCTTGTTTTCAAAGAATATACCACTAACCTTGTTGGGAAGGATCTCGGGAGGCATCACAGAGTTGGAATCCTTGAAGTAGAAGTATTCGTTCATGGACTTTTGCATCACTTTCAACATCAAATTGCCCATGGTTTCCATTTTGGGCTGTTCTGAGATCTTCCCCCACATCTTCATACCGTAGGCGAAATTGAAATCTTCCGATGAAGATTCTTCATTTCTGCCATCGCCACCTTCAAAGTAGCCGGCGGCCCACGAATGGCCCTGGAAGAAGTCAAAGGCACGAAGCACCGGGAAGTAAGTGTCATCAGCAGAAGGATTGGCCACATCTCTAATCAACGAATTGACCCAATCGACGTTTTCTTCGATCCACGTTCCGCCGAAGAAGCTATCGACCCTCCCAATGACGGCGGCGGCATGTATAAAGTACCCATAATGGAAATGATGATCATTATAAAGCCCAGACCCAAATTCGTTGTAGGGATCACCATCCTGAGCGGCAGTTGTAGTAACCCCTTTCAACTTTGTGTCGTACATAAGCGGATAATACTGCGTGTTTGTGGTGTAAACTGCAAACGTATCTTTTAATTTGGCCAATATCTCTTGAGCTAACGCAGTGTCTTTCATAACCTCATGCACCACCAGCAATAAGTAGGCATATTTGTCCAAGACCTTTCCAGCATAGTAGTTGGAATCGAATGAGGTCACTGTAGCTTTGATATCCACGGCCAACTCCGTATTCAAAGCTTTGGCTATTTCAAGAATGACTTCTCTGGTATAAACCACGGGCTTTGAACCCATCCCTTGCACCCAAGGCAAATATTGCACTTCATATACCATGGAATCCTGCAATCTGATATTGTTTGTAGCAAAAGCTATCATATCGCCCTTGGTGGTTGAACTAAGTACCAAATTAGTGGCTGCATCACTAGTGGAAGATGTCAAAGACGCTAAATGGTGTGGTAAAAGCCATACCAAGCCGGTGCCCGATTGGGAAGAGCCAGAGACTTCATAATCAAACCCGTACTCGACTGCAGCACCATCTTCCATTGCAGTCCCGACTATGGTGGCGCCAGTTTGATAGGCACCAGCGGCTTGATCGTAATAAGCGTCATTAGTCGAATCGGAAGGTGCCTTGGCGTACTGGAATATCACACCATCAATAGCTCTGTCAGCATTGATAACGTGATTGCTGGTTTCTGAAACCTGCAATTGAGGTGGTTGTGTTGAAGCTCCTGGATTGGTTATGTAAAGAAGATACTCTACTCCGTCGGCCAAGGTGATCCTATATTTGGAAACATTAGAGGGTAAAGAATCAGAGCTTTCTTTGGCAAGTTGGTTGATACCGGTAAGAGAGTTGATCCTTGGAGCTAAAGACCCGTGGTATATACTAGTGACCATACCCATTCCTTGAACAATTGGAATTTCGATATAAGAATCTTCTCTTTTGATGGATCTTTTAGTTGTGGACCCTCTCAAGACTACGTTGACGGACATAGGGCCCATATCTTGAATTATCATATGGACATCAGAATCAAAGCTTTGTGCTGATATTACAAGCTGCTTCAAATTGATAGGATTATAAAAATACGAAGGATTATCGTTATTGGTGTTGATGGTTCCAAAGACCCTTTGGTCTGGGGTTGTGTGCTGGATAGCAAACCCATAGTATTGCTGGATAGTAAATTGCATACCGTACGGATAGGACCAGATCATATCCGATTGAGTTCCCACAAGTAAATTGGTGTAAAACTTGTTGGTTTGAACAGGCGAACTTATTGGGACACCTTGGGGCACAGATACCAACAAATCCTCTCTGGGGAATACTTCTGGTGGTGCTGTTGTGGATATTGGTTCGAAAATGTCCCCATTGTAGCCATTGGGCGAACTGTCGAATAATCTTGCAGTGAAGAACTCTTGTTCGCTGGAGCTGGACTCGGAGCTAGAAGCTTCGCTGGAGCTGGAGACACTACTAGAAATATACAACGAACTCGAAGCAGAAGGTTCATTCGTTGATTCCGACTCAGAACTGTCACTAAGGCTCAGGAATTGGCTCAGGCTGGGAACCAAGGTAGAAAGTGAACTGTTCAGCCATTGGGGTGCACCGGAGCTCACCAAGCTATTAGAGGATGTGGTGTCAACTGCAGTACTGGTACCAAGAGCAATACTGCTATCGTCAGTGCTAAGTGCAATACTGCTGGTAAGCGCAGTACTGCTGCCATCTGGCACAATAGAATCCAAACTTGATACAGGATCCGAAATAGTGGCCGTGCTGGAAGTAATGGAAGCACTCGAGCCAGATTCGATACCTGAATTAGCGTCCGGATCCAACGTTTTGGTATCAATAGGGTTCTTCAAGCTAGAAGATATGGTGGTGCCTGATGTCACGGGATTCTCGTGACTAGTAATAGGCAGTAAGGTTTGACTGACACTGACTGCAGATTTGGAGGTCCTGAAGAGAATTTCGGTGGTGGTAGCCTTGTGGATAATTTCAATGACTTTGCATACGCTACATCGACTTGCAACATTATCTGAGGTAACAGTGGTAATTGCAGTACAATGTGGACATTTGGAAGTACCAGCAGGATTTTTACTGTGGTCTGAAGCGGATTTAGCCAATTGGGTGCAATCCGATACACCTTTAGTGGTGTAAGAGTTGGCCAATTCAGTGTAATCTAAAGCGGTGACACTTGCCTTTGCAGCATCCACTTTATTGGCGTCAACATACTTTATGACAACTTTTATTCCCTTAGTAGGAGGAGAGGAGAAGTCAGGCACTTCTCCAAAGATGTTTTGCAACGTCAAATTGAAACATTGGTCGACCACTAGGGCTAAGGCGGTCGAAAACACCAAAAATTGTGCCAAAATATTTGAAAGCATTGTGGACCAAAGAGAAGATAAGAGTCGTAGTATAAATACCTTTTGTTGTTTACATCAAGAGTACACGGTTTTGAAAAGGGCGATTTGCAGTTATTTTTTAGCTCCAATCGAAAGTTTATAAGCCGGGTTGAAAAATACCCCAAAATGGTAATGGCGTGCATATAAGGCCAATAATTTCGTGCTGCCGATCGGTATCGTCGTATTTACATAACGTGATCTTATGAAGGCTCATAAGGACTCTTCAAGACATGAGCTGCAAATATAATTCGCTTTGACCGTTTAGGAGATGCGCCCACTAAAAACGGATTTTATGCGCGACACCCACTTGCAGCGTTTGCTGAATTCGGAACAGCCTTATAAAAGAGTAGCCTCGCACACCAGAAATATTTTATAATGGCAGATATTTTTAATTATTCCGTGGAAGAGTTACAAAAGCTTGAAAATAAGCCTGAATTGGTGTTGAAAGAGTTCAATTGTGATGTGGCTTGGGAGTTGGGGTGTTTTGCTAGAAAGATTACCGCCGAAAAGTTCTCTAAACCGGTAGTTATTGACATCGCTTTGACATCAGGTCATGTTCTTTTCCACACATGCACCAAAAGTGGCACTGCTTATGATAATGACCAATGGGTGAATAGAAAGAAAAACACCGTTTTCAGAATCGGCTGTTCGAGTTTCTTGGTGGGCCAGAAATTGAGGTTGAAGAAGGCCACCATTGAAGAAGGACTCTTCGTAGACTCCAAAGATTACGCTGCACACGGAGGATGTGTTCCGATCAAGGTAAAAGGCTTTGATTCGATGATAGGAGCCTTGACGGTCAGTGGTTTGCCCCAGGATCAAGATCATTTGTTAGCTTTGCAGATTTTGGAGGAATTCAACAAGACCCATTAGATGTCCAGGCTAGTTTATAAGAAAATACATGGCTTGAAAATGCACATTGGAAAGATTACGAGGCATAACTCAAACGCCCGAAGGCGGCATCTCTGGAATAAACTCATGCTGTATAATTAAGAGAAAGTGCTACAAATACAACGATCTCAGCTGGAACGCCCGGAAAAGGCTGTTTGACCAGAGAGCAGTTAGCTCAATCCCAAGAAGTCTACGATCCTACCGTGGTATCTATAAATTGTTATATTTCTATGCTACACCTTCAACTCAAATCTGCAACAATATGCAGGTTTAATGCATTTACTTGAATAAAATGGGCTTCATCCCAACATACTCCTCTTCCTCCCTCTCAATCTAACATCTTCGAGTCTGGCGATCACTTCTGCGTGCTTTTTCTCCTTCTTATAACCATCTTTATAGCCATGTAGTATCCATTGATTATATTGCTCTGCATACACCGAATGCGTGCTTTGAATGGCTCTCTCCAACACATACAAATCCACAGCCTTATCCTCTGCAAGACCAGAATATGACGAAAGGCCAAAGTCAATCAAATACGGATCTTCTTCTTGTAAAATTATGTTGGAAGTGGTTAAATCACCATGAATCATATCATTGGTATGTAACTGGGCAAGAAGCGTGCCCACAGCCACACAGAGTCGTTGCACAGTAGCATTCGTACAATCTTCTGGCAGCCCCGTCTTTTCAGCATGCCACAAGTAATTCTTCAATGAGCTGACGTCCCCATTCGGTAGTGAAGTGCCCACAAAGTCCATCCATATGATCCCCCTATTGAAATCTGCCAGTAGAAGCGTAGGAGAATTCACTCCTAGTTTCTGTAGTTTATTCATAAACTTGCACTCACCTATGGTACGGGTCCTGGTGATCTGTGTATCGATCTTTGGATGTCTGTAAGCCTTACGGGGCCTATATTTAATGATATAGCGGCGGTTTTTGTCATACTCTGTAATATAAGGATGGGTCTTTGTAACAAACACCACGGCTTCTGCACCTTGGGATACCACATCGACCAGTATTCCTGGCACTAGCAGGGAGATGTCCTGCAACACTTTATCGGTCATAGTAAAAAATTCGCATTCGCAAGTTTCTCCATAATGACTAAGGAATCTCAATTGGCTTATGTGATTCCGCCTTATATACTTGAGACCAGCTTGGGAGAAAGTATGAAACTGGAGCTTGCTGTACACAGCAAGAAGTTGGCGCATTCAAATGTTGTGGAGAGAACTTCCAAGCCACGCAATTCGTCGCTGGCTTCGAACACTACCCCGTTGAACCTATTCTCCAAAGATGCCATAATCAACGATATCATCAAACTTAAGCTTATTTATAAGCTTTCTATACTTGGGGTGTTTGGAACAGAACCCAAAAACCCGTCTGATTTTACTGATGAAGAGATATATTTCTATTTCGAGACATTCAAGGAGAGATTATTCAAGGAGGAAATCTACAAGCCACATTCCTACGAAGAGGACGAAAATGCCACTACTGAAGAGGCTGGTGAGTCCAAAAAGGACAGCAGACGCCCTTTTTCCAGCTCAAACCGTGCTGGGGAAATTAAATTACCTTACTCAATGCCTGAAATCCCCAATAAGTATAAGAAATATTTAGGCTATTCTTTGAATAACTTGTTGCTCCTCTCGAAACTCGAATCGGATAGTACGGCTCCAGATTCCACGATGGCTGGGTTGGAAGATGTAGCTTTTAATTATACACTTCCAAGCTCATGGGTCTCACTTATTCCTAGTGCCCAATTAGCAGGCTTGAAAAATCGCCTTGACATCTCCAATTTCTATCGGGACGGCTACTCGATGTTGAAATTGAGCACATTGCCAGATGCAACTGTAAACGTCAAAGCTACATCCACCAAGTACCTAAATTTTATAACCAACAACCCTGTGAGTCCGAATGCGGGCATATTTTACTATGAGGTCGAAATCCTCCAAAAGTGTACGAATGCCACCGATTTTGTTCCTTTATTGTCAGTGGTGGATCCTGCCTTGCTGGCACACAAAAAACCACTTAAATGCAGCATTGGATTCACCAAAAAATATATCAGTCATGATTTCAGAAGACCCTCATCGCCAAGTTCTACCACCTCTCCATCTGGCGCCAATGGCATCGATTTGGAGGAAGTAAAGAACGAATTGATATTTAATCAAGATACGTTAGTGAACAGACCATTATCTACACATATAGAAAACCTTTTGGATCATAAGCCTGGTGAATTCAAGGGAAGTTTTGTTTTGGATCTTTCTGATCTGAACTTCTACAATTCTATCAAGGGTTCTGAGCTGGCCCACAGAACTACCATATTGAATATGAACCGCAGATTGTCCCTGATACATAGGAGTGCCATGGATGAGATTGACTCAGGCAGAATCGACACTGAAATTTGCTTCGAGAGTAATATTTCCGAAGATACTACCACCAAAAAGGTATACAAGTCTGATATAATCGGTTTTGGAATAAATTATATCAACAAATCGTTGTTCATCACGTTAAATGGTGTCTTGATGGTCAACATTAACAAAGAAGAGCTCTCAACAACTACAGGATCTGATAATCTATTTACTTCCCCAAAGGCGAACGAAAACGCAGTATACCCAATGTTGGGTTTTCAAGTGAATGATGTGTCCATTACAGAGAATCAGGAGCCTACAGTTCTTGAAATCAAAACCAATTTTGGGTTTAAAGATTTTAAATTCAACATCGGCAATTACATACAGATTTACAAGGAGGAGACAGAAAAGAATTTGAACCTTGATCTTTTGCGTCAGACAGCCTCAAGTAACAAGCTCGAGGAAAGTATCTTGAATATTCACGACTCATCTTTATTGAATGACTTGGTGAAGGGCTATCTTAATACAGAAGGTTATATTGACACATATAAAGCGCTTTGCAAAGATGTAGAGAGCTTAAATAACGAAACCAAAGTTTCCAACACGGGTGCTGGAAATGAGATACTTGAAAAGTCAAGAGGTGAAGACCGTCATTACATTAAAAATTGCCTCAATAAAAATGAGTTTGACAAAGCTTTAGAGATTATTAACAGGAAGTATGAAGCCATTTTTGCCGAAAAAATAGGATCTGATTATATTTTTGAGATCAAATTTTACAAAATTCTTCATAATTTGAAGGTTTACTTGGAGAAGACAATTCACATAGATGACCGTGAATTTGACTTTGAATATCCTAACAATAAGTCAAACTCTCAGCTTTACGAAGAAGCGGTGAATTTATTGGTTGAATTAAGAAGTGAATACTCCAATGATCCTGAAAAGCTAGACCAAATTCAGAATGCGTCCTCTTTGATCCTCGTAAGAGATATCAAAGGCTACAAAAACCTTCCTGGTGCTAGTATCTTGCTTGAGCATTATTCCGATAATCTCGTCGAATTGGCCGATAAAGTGAATAGTTACATTTTACTGAAATTTGGGTTCAGCAATATCTCCAATCTTCAGGAGGCCATAGAAAACGTGCATAAAAATATAGTTGATTTGAGTTTGACACATTGTGACAACAGATTTTCCTTGATTAACTTCGAGAAAGATCACTTGGAATTATAATATACGATTAATGAATCATTTACTTTGTTTTCTGTTTCTTCTTCTTTGGTTTGCTTTCTTCCCCGCTATCTTGACTATCTATCTCATTTTTAAAGTCACGGTAACGCTCGAAAGAACCAGCGTCGTATCCAGACACGTCAATATCAGCAAGTTTGTCGATACGATGTAAATCCATCATTTTCAAAGACCAGCCACCATTTTCCAATTGCTTTAGCGTTATATTCGAATCCACCGCTATTTTAAGTAGAACAGGAACGTATTCCTCTATGTATTCCTTAACGTTGTATTTAATTTTGGTGCCAGGTCTGAAACACTCCACCACGTAGTAAAGAAAAGCTTCATCGCTGAAAAAAGGTGGTGAAAACTCATCAATTTTGTGCAAAAGCGATAATATCAAACTAGCGGTGGCCGGACCAACGCCTCTGAGTTTACATAATTCATTGAGAGCTGACTTGGTTACCTTCAAGTACTTTTCGAAGTCAGCCTTCGAGTTCAAAGACTTTCTTTTCAGATCGAGAAAGATTTTGAATCCACTTTCGGTGACTCTTTCCACCTCTTTGGGATCATTTGATCTTATCAATTTCGGCAACATGGGTCTAAATTTACCCTTGGCCAATTTCCAGTCCATAAGAAGAACCAATTCCTCGTGACTCAAATAGCAAGAACCATCTTTATGCCGTTTTTCGAGTTTCTCTGGAAGCTCATTGTTTCTCCAGTTATCTAAGTCCTTGAGAGTCCATTTTTCGCTATTATACTTCTTGGAGCTCTGGTCAGATAAAGACGTAGTAATTTCCCTATACAATGAAGAGCTGGCGTTTTTAATGGTGTCTATATTCATCATTAGTACCTCTGAAGTAATGCGCGAGGTGATATTTACAAGAGAATCGACTTGGAGTCTTTAGCAGCTGTTTTAGCACTGATTCTGGAGTGCGGTACGTAATTTACAGGGTAGCAGAAATCCAAAAACACATTCTGTATCAACGAGTACAATTGGGAGCTTAACCAGTACAAAGTCAAGCCTGCAGGAGCATTTAAAGAGATGGCCATCATGAAAACCACAGACATTCTCGATAAATTCGATATGGAATCGAACAAAGTGGGTCTTAGGGTGTTTCTGGGGGTCAATCTCAGTAGCAGAAAGGTTTTTGCAGTCCATTCGATGTTTGACAACGAAATTATTCCAAGTAACACCGGCATCACATGATAGTGATCGTAGCTGGTGAGATCTGTGATCCAAAAAATACCCTCTTCATACAACGTAGGGTCCAACGGTTTATTTGCCAACGAATCCCACGTAAGCCAGCCACACAAATCTCTGACTACAAACGACATGGTGATCCACAAAGGGATCTGAAGAGCCGGCAACATGAAATTTTTCCATATTTGGATATTGTGCTTCTTAAACAAGGCCTTTTGACGTTTACGGGTCTCTTTAGCGGCCAAAAGCAAGATTTGTTCGTATTTGATGTTTGTAAGCGGGTTTTGTATACTTACGGCTTTTTCACTCATGGATGCATGGGGATCATTAATTACAGCTTCGTGCTGTATTCTGGCTTGCTGGGCCTTCTTACCGAGATTCAACTTCAATATTGGGTTTGTGCCTGCAATAACCGACCGGTATTCACTTTGCTTCTGTAATCGTTTTCGCTGTAGCACCGAAAGGGGGAGTGTCCATATGGTCCTCAATGTGAAAGTAGATAATGGTATTAGAGCCCACCAGGGAATCCCCGAAACACTATGCAAATATTGGAAAGAATCGGTCAAAGTTGACACCAACATATGAGGATCCGTGGAGAAGCTCCGACGTGACAACTTGTGGAAATTTTGGGGCGTTGCTGGCCATATAGGTCTCGATCGTATAATCACACCAGACTTAAGCATTGAAATTTTTCACCTCACTTTACGCATTTAATAATTTTTCAACTATATCAAACATGTCTTCTCGTTCTGATAGAGCTTGCATGTTGTGTGGGATAATACAACTGTACAGAAAGTTCGTCGATGGCGGGTGCCCGAATTGTGAAAGTGTGTTGCACTACCAGGACAACGACGATAACCAGGTGCAAGATTGTACCTCACCATCGTTTGAAGGTATGGTGGCCTTGGGCGACGACAGCAAAGAGTCGTGGGTGGCGAGATGGTTAAGAATCGATTCGTTCGTGCCGGGGCTCTACGCTGTGAAGGTGAACGGAAAGTTGCCACCACATATCGTGGATAGTTTGAGGGACCAAAATATCAATTATAGACCGAGAGATGGAAGTGTCGAAGATTGAGTGGAGCAGTCGAGTTGAATTATGATGAGGAAAGGGGGGTCAGACGAATTAGATACGAGATAAGAAAACTGATAATTTCGAGTCGAAACACGGCTAGAAACGAGCTAGAGGTGAAGTACTGAGTATTTAGATGTTGAAGAATAGGTGTTGGGTTAAAAATGGAAGAGACGTCCAAATCCCGGCATATAGACTCAGAACGTTGTAGAGTAGAAAACAAAAGAAAATATACATTTGGAATCAACCTAGGGAGAAATCAAACAAATGCCATCGGCATAATTGAAGGGCTAAACTTTCATACCAAGAACACCAAAACCTACAGCACTGGTTCTTTGATCAGATAGCGGGGCTATGGTTGCACCTGTAACTGCTCCATTCGTGTGTATTCTCCTACATTGTATTTTCTATTTCCTGGGCCACCTCGTAGAGTTTGTCTACAGTCAGCGACTTGTCCCAGTCGTTTCGATCGCCCCAAATTACATCCATGAGACGTGCCATGACAATCTCAAGCCTTTCCACATTGCAATTACTGGTTATCTCTATTATTCTTCTGTCAAAGAAGTCCTTGTACTTATCTGGTAGCGTTAAAGACTTGGTAAGATCGACATGTGCTTCGAAATCCTCAGCTTCCGATTCAGATTCCTCATTAGCTTCGGGGGTATTTGAAATGGAAGTGTGTCCGTTGGTTTTTGGAGCTTCATCTTCTGCACCCTTGTTTGCTATATCAATGGTTTCCTCCTGCATTTGCTGAGCTGGTGAAGCAGATATACCTTTATCTTCATTAACTTTCACTTCGTCTTCCTTATCGTCTATTTCACTGACTTTTGTGGTTTCGAGGTCTTCATCCACTGTCTCTGCAGCTTTGCCATTTTCCAATTCAACCTCCATCTGAACATCGTCAATTTGTGCATTATCCATTTGTATGCCGTTCAACTTTTTCTCTTCAGTTACTTCCTCTTCGATTTTTTCATCTTCAACTTCAATGGGGAACTCTTGATTTTCCGCTGCCAATTTGGCTTCTTCCACCATTCTTTGCTTGTGTTCCTCTAAAATCTTTTGTTGTCTGGCAGCTTCCCTTTTCCTCATTTCTTTACAAGCTTGAATGAATTCGGGTGTACTTATATCATCAATTCCAAATTGAGCATTAGTCAACATTTCATTAGCCTTTAAAATCCTCTCTCTGTCTCCTGAAGTTACACAATCTTGTACAATAAATTTGAGATCATTCAAAAATTGCTTTGGTTCCGAGTAGTAACCATTCCAAAGCCTCTCTTCAACGATATCCAAATCAATGTTATGATAGTACTTACCAGTAGAAATTTCTTTGATCATATTTTGATGGCTTGGATCGTTTGCTCTTTCATAAAGTACTTCGTATTGAACTAATGGGTTTGAAAGAACCTCAGGATAGAATAAATGTGTGAGTAAGTTTTCATCTATGATAGGTTTCTTGAAACGCTTATAACGGTTTTTGAAAAGGTCCATTAAACCGGCAAGCTTGATTTTCAATGTATTTTTGAGTTTGTTATCTTCATACTGTTGTTGCTTTTCCTTCTTTAAAGACGACTCTTCGCTTTCATCTTTGACTTCTCCCACAATCTCTAGCTGTTTAAGCTTACGACGGGGTCTGTTTTGTAAATCATTAATAAATTCGTACGGCTTCATAAGTAAGGTCGTTTCAAGAGTCTTGAAGAATGCCTTACGCTGTGAGACATCAGGATTGTGCAAGGAAACATTGTTCAGATCACTATTCAACCCAAAAATAACCTTGATTTTAGGATCGAGTTGTTCATTATTCGTTTCTGAGACACCAAGTAGCAATATCTTCTCATTACTTTTCAACAGCCTTAACAAACTGGTCAAGGTAGCCCTTGCAGAAAATGGTATAACCTGAAACCATATATCTATGTTTGGAATGAAAATAATCAGCGGCTGATGTCTTCTTGCTTCGATAAAAGTCTGAACAATAGCCAGTTCTGCCGTTCTGGTGGAATCCTCAAATATTTTACCCATGTCTAAACTTTGAACTTGAAATCCTTCAAGGTGATTCAATATAGCTGAAGACAAGTACTGTTGTCCATTGCCTTCATCACCACAGATAAGTAAATGTGGTTTGCACACACGAGAACTTTCAAGCGTCTTCAACAATTGTTGTCTTGCAAAACCACCATCTTCATCATTTACACTAGGATCAAGGTACAAGGCATCATCAAGCTGGGTTCTCTTAGCATTGCCTAAAGTACCAGGAATCAAATTACCAAGCTTATCCTTTATCTCATCAAATTTGTCGCTCAAGACACATTTTAGATGTTCCGGCAATGGTGCTGAGCTAGAGGTTGTAGATCTCGTACTAGATGGTATAATTTTTTCTATAGCCAACATGAAATCTTTAGCTATTACCTTAACCTTTTCGGGATGAACCTTTAATTTTTCGTTCGTTTGATAAATTTGGGGGTATTTCCTTTGAATACTGTTCAAGGCCGCTTCAGTGCACAATGCACGTAGATCAGCACCACCATAGCCTTTAGTCAAGTGAGCGATTTTTTCAATAAATTGATCTGATAATGGGGGCGTCCACTTTTTAGTATGAATTTTTAGAATCGAGGCTCTCGACTTTTCGTCTGGTAATGGGAAATAAAACTCTCTATCAAATCTTCCCGGTCTTCTTAAGGCGGGATCAATGGCATCTGGCCTATTTGTGGCACCAATAACAATAACTTGACCTCTATTGTCCATACCATCCATGAGAGCAAGTAACGTGGAAACAATAGAGGCATGGATTTGCTCTTGTTTGGACAGCCTAACAGGCGCTAAACCATCAATTTCGTCAAAGAAAATGATAGAAGGTTGTTGATTTTTGGCTTCCTCAAACAATAAACGAAGTTGCCTTTCAGCTTCACCAACCCATTTACTCAAACAATCGGCACCTTTTCTCATAAAAAAAGTGATCTTCTTTTTCAGAGTCGAACAGCTTGCTGCTAAAGCTCGAGCCATCAATGTTTTACCTGTACCCGGAGGACCGTGGAATAAGACACCTCTTGGTGGAGTGATGCTGAAATTTTGGTATAGCTCGGGATACAAAAGAGGTAATGCCACCATTTCCTTCAATTGATTGATATAATTGTCAAGCCCTCCAACAGCATCAAAATCTATGTTCATATCGACACCAAGAGGATCAGTGTCACTTAAGGTGTTCTTCTTCTTCACTGTGGCACCTATTATCTTCGTACTGTTTGCTGCATTTTCCTCATCGGAAGAGTCCATATCGTCAAGGTTTTGGCCAATCGCAGTCAAACCGGAACCAGAAATAGTGTTGTTAGTTTGACCAGGAAGTAATATTCCGCCTGGAGGTATATTGGTCCCAAACAAGGAAATAACATCACTACCTCCAAAAGGACCAGCAGTGGGAAATAACAAATTGCGGAACTCAGATTTATTACCAGCCCTTCCTCTTTTGCCCTTTGTGAAAGACGGCGTCAAAGGCATGATACTAGGCTCTAGTTGTGCATCGTTGGTTATAGGAGGAGGAATTGAATAGTCTATTTTAGCTCTTTCTCTCAATTTGTGTTTGATAGGCTCAGGCTCCGGCGACAGGTCATACAATTCAGCCACCTCTTTTGAAATACTGTCCACTTCATCATCAGAATCGTGTTGTTCCGGTTCAGGTTCAGGTGAAGGTGTTGGGTCACCTCTCAATCGACGTTTTCTGTGCAATGGCTCGATCGAAACAGATCTAGACTTTCTTTTCTTCTTCTTTTTCGGCGTGGTATCCTTGCCATATTCACCATCGTCAGAAACGTTTTCCTCGTCATCTGAAGCAATAAATCTTCGTTCCTGAAGCTTCTCTACGAAATCGTCGGAAACCACTGAATCATTATCTTCGAAATCGTCGTCAGAAGCCATATATCTCGAGGGCTTCTTTCTCCGACGTGAACTACGCCCTATACGCCCCACTTCGTCATCATCGCTGTCGCCCTCGTGATCTTCGTAGTCATCTTCGTTTTTATCGTTGTCTGATGGCGGCGAGTCTTCTTCGTCTTCCCCGAGATCTTCGCCGGCACTTTCCACTGCAGAAAGTGGCAAGTCATCCTCATCCTCATCTCCAGACATTAAAGGCGTCCTTCTTCTGTGTCTGGACATGTTTTGTAGCTTGAGGGGGTTGTAAGATAATGTTACTAAGAATATCTTGAAAAGGGCACGCGTGGTCGTCCCGTGCCTAATTTAATTTCAACGAAAAGATCAATCAGTTATGTACAAACCAGTCAATTTATGACTAACAAGAAACGGCGATACAGGTAGTTGTTTTTGCACTTAAAACTAATAGAATATTAGTATAATCAGCACTATTCAAGAATTTTCAACTGCCGTTTCGCAATTTTTCTACATGACGGGTTTTGTGTAATATTTTTTACGATTCAACCCATCGATGACAGAGGAGTGCAAGAGGGAAATGAGGACCAAGAAGAGGTCACCGGGTCATAAGGGTGTGATTTCTGGATACAGGGGACGAAATGGAGTTGAATAGCGGTTTTTTTTTCGGAGAAAGCTATAGGGGTCAGGATTTGACAGGTGCAATGGATTTTTCAATGTCAAACAAGATGATTATCGATAAGAAAGTAGCGATTAAAGTTTTTTGCAGCCATTTTTATGTGGAGTGTTTGGAAGAGGTGTAGGAGATGCGGCGAAGGAGAGGTGCGGCGGTGAATGAAGCTACCGCGACGTGTGGAGGAAATAGGGCGATGTGCGGCACGATACCGAGGAAATTAGGGCGGAGCCCGTGGAAAATAGGGCGGTGCGGAAGAGGTCAGCCAAGAAAGCCTGAAGAAAGCCACAGAAAACATGGTTACTATACCAGAAAGACAGAAAGAGGTCACACGGCATTGACTGTATAGTTTTCGTCACCGTCAAACACTCTTTTAATCGTTGGTGCTCTTCTATTTACATTTTCTATTTACATTACTTAAGTCTCTTAATAGGCAATTCGTGGCCCTTTGTGTTTGCGCCTTGGCCGTAGCCACTTCCCTTGAATGGTTTTGCATAATCTGTGGATCTTTCTACGTCTTTAACTGCTAATCGGTCCAAGATTTTGGTGGATAGGGTGGGAATGATGGGGTTGATGAGAATGGAGCATATTCTCAATGCCTCGGTAGCCACCAAAATGTAGTAACCCTGAAGAAGCCTATATTCGGCTACTTCTTCAGTTTTCAAGGGCTTATTGTATACCCAAGGCTCGGAAGTTTGAAGTAACTGATTGGCTTTTTCGAGAACCGACCAAAATACCTGGATAGCTTTTCTGTACTCATAAACATCCATATACTCCCCCATGTCGTCCGCAAGGGTATCCAAGTCGCTTAAGAGAGCAGCTTTAAGCTTGAGAATATCCTCCGCTGCATCAGGTTTGAAATTATGGCTTTTAATTATCGTGTCAATATCTTCAAATTTCCGTTCATGGTAATCTTTAACGCTTTGTTCTATATTGAAGGAGGTTGCTCCACAACGAGTCATAATGTTGGCATACTTCCCAATTAGATTGTCTCGAGTGAAGTTGAAGTATTTGTCGCTGTAGTTGCTATCACTAGATAGATTCGAATACTCCATTAAAAAGAATCGAAGTGAGTCTTCACCATACGTGTCGCAAGTCTCTATAGGATCAACCACATTACCAAGACTTTTGCTCATTTTCATACCTTCACTAAGCCAATGGGAATGGACCAATACCTGTTTGGGTAATTCGATATCTGCGGCCATCAAAAAAATGGGCCAGTATATGCAATGGAATCGTATAATATCCTTTCCGATTACATGGGTATCAGCCGGCCATGGAGAATTGTTTAAATCCCCAGGGAACCCACACGATGTCAAGTAATTCACAAGTGCATCAAACCAAACGTAAATCTTTTGACTTGGATCGTTCGGGACTTCGATACCCCAAGTAAGACGAGAAGAGGGCCTAGAAACCGACAAATCCATAAGTTTTTCCGTTTTAAGCTCAGTCAAAAGCTCCCTGTATCTGTTCTGAGGCACAATAAATTCCGGGTGGGTCTCTATGTATGAAATTAAGCTATCTTGGAATTGTGATAACCTGAAGAAATAATTGATTTCGGTATGGTATATAACCTCATTTTTGGTTTCTTTGGAGACCATTTTTCCATTGACTTCTTCAATTTGTGTTTCCGGGTAAAACGTTTCGTCACTGATAGAATACCAGCCACCGTGTTCACCCTTATAGATCAAATTTTTGGCTTCCATGAGATTCCAAAAGTGTTTCACAGCCGCTACATGATCTTGGTCGGTAGTTCTGATGAATCGGTCATATTTGATGTTTAATTTGTCTGCAAGGAACTTGAAATTCTCTGAAACTTCGTCAACCAACTGTTTTGGATCTTTTGATTGTAACAGAGCCACATTTTGTATTTTTAGACCGTGTTCATCAGTTCCGGTGGTGAAAAAAGAGGGTCTGTTTTTGAGCTTTTCCCAGCGGTTTCTCACGTCACAAAGCAACATGGAGTAGAGGTGCCCCAAATGAGGCTTTGCATTCACATAAAATATGGGGGTGGTAACGTAGAACGGCTTTTTCAGAAGATATCGTAACCCGGTTCTATTTAACATTAGTGAAAAGTTCGCATTAAATGAAATGTCTATTTAAATCTGTAGATATAAACTATATTAGCTCTGTTTATACACTAGTGAGGGGCTCTTTCTCTACAAAAATGGCCATCAATGCAAACACGGTGTAAAACAATGCCAATGGATAAGCTATTAAAGCCCTCACGTTATGTAATTTTAAAACTGCCACGAAAAAGCCCGAGGCAGAGTAGGTACACCAAAACACTGCTATAGCACTAAACACATACCCAATTGAGTTGTCTAAGGACACAAACACCCCCAAGATACTTATAATCACCAAGGGCAATAAACAATACCCTATGACCGAAGCTGACCTCAATAAATCGATTTGAATTTCATTACTCATTAATTTGAAGAGGTAATGTAATGTTATTATACCGAACAATCCTACCCCGTAGATGTATCCAAATTGGACTTTTCCGGCAAGCAACAAAAGCATACCAAATAATAATACAAACAATATGGGACCTGCCAAATCAGAGTCGGCCATGATGTCACTACTTATGTTACGGTTGATGGGGTTTAATACCGCCAATGTTTTAGTTTTTATGTGTTGGAAGTTGATACCCAATTCTTCTAAAAGAGGCGGTTCGTTGGCGTATCCTGAAGTACCGAAGGCTGCCAAAATTCCCGTGGACAATTCACCTGTCCCCATGCTACCACTCATATCAAAGCCTGCACCAAAACTTCCATCCATCGATCCACTCATTCCTTGGGCTCCTTGTGGCTGTGCATAACTTGAAGAGTAATTCAGCTGATAAAATTGCATGTTGTTGGAGTCATTGACTTGTTGGTAGTACGCCATTATAAAGAAGGTGTAAGATCAAGTTGAAATATTTCTGTCGCGGTTGCAATTTGGCTTCAAATGAGAGCTGTCAAAAAATGAATTAGCGTAAAGTACCTAAATATGCGATTTAAAGAACGTAAAAAATACAGGTGAGGCAATAATGGCCTTAAGTATGGACAGAAAAATTTTGACTGTGGAAAGGTGTCAATTGAATGAGTGATTAGTGATTTAAGACGATTTCTTTAAAGCGGATCGAAAATAGAAAAACGGAAGTCGGAGAATAACGCACGTATTACTACAACCTATATATACCTTCGAAAATTCAAATTTAGGTCGAAAACGCCTTTAAAGATCCTTAAACACATCATAAGCACTTACATAACCGTATGTATGCTGCTACCCAAATATTCTTTGTTTGGTTACAGTGGCCGAGTGGTTAAGGCGACGCCCTGCTAATTTATTAGCTGCTAGGCGTTGGGCTATGCCTGCGCAGGTTCGAATCCTGTCTGTAACGTTATTTTTTTTTCATTGCGAAAAGATCAAATCGTTCAATAGTTAATGTCCCAATCTCTAATTATCTTTTCTCCCACGGGCCGTGTGCACTATCAGTACAACACAAAGATACTTCCGTTCAATGGAATGATCGCCGATGTTGTAAATGAGGCTGCCACGACTTTGGAGCCCAATTTTTCAATGACTACAGGCAACCAAAAGAGATTTTACTGTCTTAAACGAAACGAAGTGTATGCGGCTTTATACTTTGATGTGGTGACCACCATTGACAATGAAAAGGTGAAGGGCACTCTTTCAGGGGTGTTGAAAACGTATTTAAAATTGACGGAAGATTTGGATGAAGACGATATAGATAAAGCGAAGTTGAAATCACTTGTGGATTATCAATTTAACCAGCTCATGAAGCTTGAAAAACAAGAGGATGAGCCTGTGCAATCCGCCAAGCAAATTGACACCCCTACAAGCAAGCAGGCACCAAAAACACCAAAATCGAAGAAGAAGATGAGAAAGTGGGTCGATGGAGAACTTGTGGAGCAAGAAGATGGCCAGGCGCTTGATTTTTCCGAATCCAAAGAGAGTGACGCTTATGCTAACACGGGAAGCATACAAGTGGACAACTCTGTGTTTAAAAAAGAAAAAGACATTGTTCTTGTGAACGAATTGAACGATATAATTGGTGAAAGTGATGACGACGAGGACGAACAGGAAGCAGGCACCAAACCTTCAAAGGGTGTATTCAGCAAGTTCTCCAGCTACTTCGGACTGTCCATAGACATTGATGATGTTTCGAAGACATTTTACGAACAATTAATTAACAAAAACGTGGCACCTCCAATGGCACGTAAAATCATCGACAGAATCAAAACGAAATTAAATGGCAAAAAAACAACTTTGGACCAATTCAAAACCACTCTTATCGACGAATTGACCAAGATTTTATCTCCAAACGTATCCACAGACTTGTTGTATGACATAAAAAAATACAACAGTAAAAACACAAGGCCATACGTTATATCTGTTGTGGGAGTCAATGGTGTGGGTAAAAGTACTAATCTCGCCAAATTAGCATATTGGTTTCTTCAGAATGACTTAAACGTATTGATTTGTGCTTGTGATACCTTCCGTAGTGGAGCTGTAGAGCAATTGAAGGTGCACGTCAACAATTTAAAGTCTCTCAATGATTCCAGCTCCAAAATCGACATTTTCGAGAAGGGCTACGGAGGTGGAGATCATGTGGTTTCCACCGCCAAAGCTGCTATAGCGCATGGAACCACCGAGAAGTACGACGTCATTTTGATCGATACAGCCGGTAGAACCCATTCCAACGCCAAATTGATGGCGCCTTTGAAGAAGTTTGGCGATGCTGCCGACCCCAATAAGATCATTATGGTGGGAGAGGCTTTGGTGGGGACAGACTCTGTTGAGCAAGCCACTAATTTCAACAACGCATTTGGAAATAAGAGAAATCTCGACTTTTTCATCATCTCCAAGGTCGATACTGTTGGGGATTTGGTGGGAACCATGATTAATATGGTGATGGCTACCAATGTTCCTATTTTGTTCATGGGTACAGGTCAAACATACACAGATATCAAGAGATTAAATGTGAAGGTAGTTGTAGAGATGTTGATGAGATAAGACTGTTGGTGTGTTCCATCTAAGTATCCTCATCACACAAAAATAGTCACGTAATTTAAATTTAGATTTCACCAACATAGTCCCGTACAAACACCACCAAAAAAATGTGTTTATATAGTATATATACAAACCAATTTCAGTGCTTAATTTAGCAGCCAGTCGTGGCTTGAAAAATTGCGAAGTATAGCCTACAAGTGACTTTAAATCACCGTTGTTCACTAAACTAACTTCACGAACCGGACCAATTGGTTTACAATTTGGTGTGGCTGAGCTTTGTTTACATACACCGTTTCAATTAGCATATTTTATTTATTACCTTCCTTCCACATCGGTCAATCATCATGCTTCATCTCAATATCAACATCAGCAGAGCTTCTGAATTGATTGATAAGTCACAGTTTGCAGAAAACCACAAGTTGAACCCCATGGCAGTGGCCACTTTCAATGGAGTGACTAAGAAAACCAAGAGAAAACATTCAACTTTTAATCCGACCTGGGATCAGGTGCTTTCGTTTCCGTTGAAGCATTATGATCGAAACATGATCTTGGTTCTTACGGTATGGGACAAACACAGAGGGTATAAAAACTACCTAGGAGAAGTCAGAATCGATGTTACTACACTTTTCACCAAAAATGGGGTATTTTTGCCTTCGACTGAACTCAAATGGCTCAAACTCCACAGCGATGGGGTCCATAAATCATTTGTCACAGGAGCCATTCTTGTGCTGTTTGAATTGGTCAAAACAAAACGGAGAGCAGGAGGTCCTGATATTAGGGTACAGCCACCATCTCGTCAAACCACGCTGGAATTCAAAAATGAGGTGATGACCAAATTCAACGAATTGTACCTTAATTCTACCGACACCATTGAACTGAAAACAAGCAGCTCCAAAAGCAATATTTCTAAGTCTAAGAGCGATGCTAGTCTGGCTGTTGAAGATACAGAGCAATTATTTAACGACTGGAAAAACTCTCTAATCTACACCCCCAAAGTACCTTTTGCTGTGAATGAACAGGGTCTTTACTCAGACTTGGGCGAAACAGATGTTTCTGAAATAGACTCCGATGGTAACTCAAGGTCTTCCAGAAGTATTTCAGATTATTCGATTGCATCCGTGTTATCGAACGAATCAGAGGTATCGAGTCAGAGCCAATTACAATCTGATGCGATAGACTCAGAATTTGAATCTGAGAGAGATGTTGATGATAAGGGCCGCCTGAATTTGCTGCTACCTCAAAAACGAAAAGGGTTGACACTCAAGAAAAAGGTACGGAAGAATTTTGAAGTGAAAAACCGTAAAGTGGACGGAGTTTTGTTTTTGGAGATTGTTTCATGCTCTGGTTTACCACCAGTACGGCACTTAACTGGAATGGGGAGATTTGACATGGACCCGTTTGTAGTGGTCACTTTTGGAAAGAAGACCTTTAGAACAAGCTGGAAGCGTCATAATTTGAATCCCATTTTCAATGAAAGATTAGCATTTGAAGTGTTGCATAATGAAAGAAACTTTGATGTACATTTCTTGGTCCTTGATAAGGACAGATTTTCGTTGCATGATGACGTTGGCAGTGTTTCTATTTCTTTGAAAGATCTCCATGGTGCCAATTCGGCAGAGAGCAGCGAAGCAGATGAAAAGTTCAACGTAATAAATGACAATAACATGGTCGAAACCATGCAGAAGAAACTTATACGCAAGAAGGTTACGATGAAATACTTTGATACCTCCAAATTTCGTACTTTGGACTTAGCTTTAGAATTGGAGGACGAAAAATATAAGGATAAATACAGTCCTAGATTAAAGGTAAGAGCAAGATACGAGCCTTATGATGTTCTTAGGAAATCCTTTTGGATCAGACTCTTGGATCAGTATTGTTTGAATGATAATAAGCTGTATGATTACATTGAGTTGATTTCATTGCTTGACACTATTGGTTGCACAGATTCCGATACCGTTGTTACTGAGTTTTTCGACATATGCAAAAAACTGCCTTGGGGTGGTGATGTTTTATCCATCGAAGAAATCACGGAATGTCTTGAGAAGCATATCAGTTCGCATAAAGACGAAGATTTCAAGCTCTTCGAAATTGAAAAATGTCCAAATTGTCTTAACAAAAGACTCATCAATAAGCATGATCTCGACATCGTCACTCATTTTGCCATCTGTGGCTCGAAGGATTGGAGTATAGTGAATAAGCTCTTGGTTTCGTCGTACGTCACTCCTCAGTTAGCCTCTAAAAGATGGTTTACGAAAGTTTTGATCAAGATCAGTTATGGTAAGTATAAGCTAGGCAGTAACTCTGCCAACATTTTGGTCCAAGATCGTAGAACAGGTGTCATTTTGGAGGAAAAAATGGGTATATATGTCAGATTGGGAATTAGATTGTTGTACAAAGGATTCGATCCTGCAAAGAAAAGAAGAATCAGGGCACTTTTGAAAAAATTAAGTGTCAAACAAGGTATCAAGTTCGATAGTCCCCTGCTGAAAAATGATATTCCGTCGTTTGTGAAATTTCATAAACTTGATTTGTCGGAATGTTTAGAGAAAAACCCTAACAAGTATGCCACATTTAACGAGTTTTTTTACCGTAGATTAACACCTGGTGCAAGACCAGTAGAGGCAAAAGATGACACACTGATTGTCGTATCGCCCGCTGATTGTAGGTGTGTTGTATTCGATGACATTAACAGTGCTACACAGCTTTGGATTAAAGGTAGAAATTTTACAATTCCTAAACTTTTAAACGGTAATTTTGATAATTTAGAGAATTCACCCTTAGCCAGACCCGAGCTGTGTGCCTTGGGAATATTTAGATTAGCTCCGCAAGATTATCATAGGTTCCACTCACCTGTGACTGGTGTAATAAGAAAGATCAAGTTTATCGAAGGTGAGTATTACACCGTCAATCCTATGGCTATCAGATCGGAATTAGATGTTTTTGGAGAGAACATTCGTTCGTTGATCTCAATAGAGACTAAAGACTTTGACACTATTGTGGTTATTCCGGTTGGTGCCATGATGGTCGGTCTGACTGTTTTAACAGTGAAAGAAGGCGATCGTGTTGAAAAAGGAGATGAAATTGGATACTTCAAATTTGGGGGCTCAACATTGGTGGTTTTGTTCGACAAAAGCAAGTTTCAATTCGATTCGGATTTAATTAACAACTCGAAATCTTGTATTGAAACATTGATAAGAGTGGGTCAAAGTGTGGGGCATGCGCCTACCACTAAAGAATTTAAAAGAGAACGTGTGGACTTCAATAGCCTTAGCAAGGATACAAAGAAGAATTTGATCAGAGTTATCACCGGTGGAGATTTGGCGGAT
Source organism: Yamadazyma endophytica (assembly GCA_030571075.1). Lineage (NCBI taxonomy): Eukaryota > Fungi > Ascomycota > Pichiomycetes > Serinales > Debaryomycetaceae > Yamadazyma > Yamadazyma endophytica. Next base: position 66,529 of record JAJLXA010000002.1, read on the forward strand.
CTGAAAGAGGTCAAGAGCTGGGAGTACGAAAATATGGAGTTGAATGATGACATGGAGATAATGGACGATAAGGATAGTCCATGAAAAGGTGTGTATAGTCGGACGCATATATTCTAATTTAACAACTTTTGTCTATTTTTGACAAGCAATGAATTCATCTGAAATGAAGTTTGAAGAAGCACAGAAATTGTCGTTGTAACAATCATCTGATATCTTGTCTCCATCAGCACATTGTGGCGTTAATGGAGTCAATCGGTATTGCAAGTTGGTATACAATTGGTTGGCTTCGATGTCGCTTTCATTAGCCAATTTTTGCAACACATAAGTGTTCCAGAAACTTCCGTTCAATGGGGAAGTTTCAGGCCAGGTATGTTCTGGGTCGTAGGTATCTCTTACAGAGTAACCCAATTTCCATTGTGGTTCAGCACCACCTGATACAAATGTTTGATTAAGCTCAGCGTAGTAATTGTAAGCATTTCTGATGTTGAAAGATTTGTCTTCAACTTCGTAGTATTTAAAAGCTGGGTTCAAGTTGGTGCCTGGTGTAACACTTTGGGCAAGCCATGCCATGTTAACTACTTCCTTTTCAACAATGTCGACATCTGAAGAATTGGAAGAGAACAAAACTTTGAACTGATCCATGTGGACATGGCCGTAGAAGATGTTGGCAATTGTGTAAGGACTGAATCTTTCGACAATTTTGGCAAAGATACGGGACTGAATTGGCAAGGCATCAGCATCACCAGAAGGAATATGAGCCATGATCCAAACTCTTTCACCTTTTTGTTCACTTTCCACCAATTCGTCAATAAGGAATTCCCATTGGCCAAAAGGATCAGGGTCTTGCATCAAATTGATATAATTCCACATGTTCTTCTGGTAGTAACAGTTGGAGTTCAAAGAAATAACCTTAAGACCCCTTCTTGTCACAGTAGAAAACCCAGCATAATGTTCCTTGATTTCTGGCTGTTCTTCCTTGGGTAACCAACCATCATTGACCCAAATTTCAGACATAAGCTCAGCATTGTATTGGTAGGAGTTGTTGAAGTCGTATTTTTGTGGAGCTACTTGACCGTATGGGAAGGTGTCGTGGTTACCTAAACTGGCAAAAACAGGAATGTCGTTCAAATAGTATTTCATCAACTTAAACCCAAGAACTTCGGCTTCCTTGGTGACTTCAGCCGTACAGTGGATTTTATCGTGGTCCACCAAATCACCAGTAAACAAGGAGAACTCGAATTTCTTATCTTTCATGGCTGCAATAGCTCTCAAGGTGTTGTTAACCAAAACTTCTGGTGCATCACATCCATAACCACCCCATGTACCAGCTGGGAACATCACGGAGTCGTAACCTCTACCGCCAATTAGATCATATGGTTCACCCTTCACGTAATTTCCATCGGCATCGTAGTGAGCATCTGGGTAGAAAGAGTAATCGATGGAGGTCAACTCGGGGTCCCAACCGTAAAGCTGGGATGTGAAATTGTAATTTTTTTGATCAGGCAAATCTTCGTTGTATGATTCGGGTAAACAACAGATTCCGGAAGAACAATTTGCTTCTGCACCCACAGTGTATCTCAATTGGGTGTGGAAATCGGTGATGTGCAACACATTGAATAATTCTCTGTCAGATTGGCCTACGCCATAATCAGGCTCAGCGTAATGTTTAGACTGTTTTGTTGGCCATTTCGAATCAAAATCGTAGGCTTCGTCGATATTGATTGTTTCGGGCAAGTCACAGGCCTCTTTGGACTTGTAGTAACAATAGTATTCCATGTCCAATTCGCTGGACATATTGAAGTTCTTCAACATGTGCATGAAGTCATTGTCGAACAAGTCCACAGACGTTTGTTCACCGGTGCCCGAATTGTAATCGTTTATGGCAAGCTTGTCGTATTTGGTCTGGGTGGTCAAAAAGAAGTCCACAGTGTCACATTTGGTGGGGTTCTCTTTGTTCAGCTCAAGACAATACTTGAACAACGTCAAACTGACCAAATGCTGGTTTTCGGGATCTTCGTCGATCAAGGATCTTGCATACAGCAATTTGTTCTTACAGGCATCGCATTTAGATCCGTTGAAATTGAGCAATTGCGTGGTGTGCTTTGAAATGAAGTCCTGGTCTGTATACGGCAAATTATCGTAGAGTTGGTTGACTAAGTCGATTTCCTCTCTTTTGGAAATTTGGTGTTGGATAGAGGATTTACCGGGGATGGCATGAGCCAAAACGGCAGCCAATAAAGATAATCCTACGATAAATTTCATCGAAAAGTTTAAATGTAAGACTCGATGAAATTGGGCCTCATATTTATAGTTGCAACAATAAAAAACGTTTTTGTTGCAGCCAAAATGAGGTACGCCCTATTTCCCCATTGGGAAGCAACGTTGGCCCAATTGTGCTTTCTATGCGTACGGCAATTAGAAGCACTTGCGTTTGTGCATAGATGTACTTCGTAACACGTCGTCATTAGGGGTGGGTGCAGTGGAGTGGTCGTATCGGGCCGTGCAGTGCATGGGGCCAGTGACTTAATTGGATGGAAAAGCGTTGAATGCATGTATCTCATTATATAACCCGATTGGGCGAAGCAAACACATGGGCATCGTTTTTGGGCGGGTTCTCATCTACAGGACTTTTCGGCGTTTCTTCATGTTTATGGCCGATGCTTTTGCATACATGTACCCCTTTCCCAGCTCCAGTCCCCCAATTGAGTGTCTTTTGGGTGTTCATGTCAATTGCTTCTATTTTTACGGTACGAACACGCACGCTTATCATTCGCAGTGCTGGTACCATCGACGGTGCGAGGGTGAAAATCTTACACGATAAGCACAAGCAATGTCACTGTCTCGTAAAAAGCTCCTTCTTATGGGACGAAGTGGGAGCGGGAAGTCTTCCATGAGGTCCATTATATTCTCTAACTACTCGGCGTTTGATACCCGGAGATTAGGGGCCACAATTGACGTGGAGCATTCGCATCTCCGGTTTCTAGGAAACATGACATTAAACTTGTGGGATTGTGGAGGCCAGGAAATCTTTATGGATAACTACTTTTCGGCACAAAAGGACCACATTTTCAAGTTTGTGCAGGTTTTGATCCATGTTTTCGATGTGGAAAGTAAGTCTATCAACAAAGACATCGATATATTTGTAAAGTCATTGACGAACCTCCAGAAATACAGTCCAGAATCCAAGGTTTTCGTGTTGCTTCACAAGATGGACTTGGTGCAGATCGACAAGAGGGACGAATTGTTCAATATCATGATGGACAAATTGCAGAAAATCTCCAACCCGTTCCAGTTCAAGTTGGTAGGGTTTCCTACGTCTATTTGGAATGAAAGTTTGTACAAAGCATGGTCTCAGATCGTATGTTCGTTGATACCCAACATGAACCTTTTCAACGAAAACTTACTAAAATTCAACCAGATTTTGGACGCCGAGGAGATCATATTGTTTGAAAAAACCACCTTTTTGATCATATCCTCGACCAATTCCATTAAATACCATAATAACGACACCGACAACTTGGATCCCAAGAGATTCGAGAAGATATCCAACGTCATCAAAACATACAAGCAATCGATTTCCAAATTGAGGACCAACTTCAACAATTTGATCATCAAGGGCAGCAACGACACCCAATTCTTTATAGACGTGCTAACCGACAATATGTTCATAATGGTAGTGTTGAAGGACAAAAGTAACGACCAGGGTTTTGTTTCCAGCAAGGAGGAGTTGATTGTGTTGGAGAACATCAAATCAGCCAGAAAGTGGTTTGAGAAGATTGAAAGTGTAAAGTAGTGAGTAGTATTAATGTAAGAATGAGTTATAGGGCTTGAGAGAAGCTTGAGCAGTTTAAAGAGAATGGTTCGGGGTGGTCTTGATAGAAGTGAGCTCGGGTCAGAGCAGAAGAGGCCTATTCGTGCACCGACTCAAGATAGCACTATCAACGCTACAAGAGCTCTAGTCAGTGCTAAACCGCTCCAATCAGGACCAAAACAGCCCCCAAAGCCCCAAAGAGCCCAAAACACTAATTAGGGCTCAAAGAGGCCTTCAAGGATCTAAGCGGAGATAAACCTGTGCACTAGGTGCCTTGACACCTTCCTCCGTCTATTCTCATTTCCTCTCCTCTTTTCTTAGCTGCATTTTCCGCTCTTTCATATACGCCAATTCACCCTACGCTTATTGTGCACATCTCGGCCCTCCAGCTCACAACCCATCCTTGTCCCCCCCCGCCAGCCCTGCAACCGCTTCGCCTACTTAACAATGCAAATTTAAACATAAAACGTCTTGAAAGGTCGTGCGCGTGTTAAGCAATATGCCCATTCGCACCCGTCGTACCTGTTGGATCTAATCGTATAAAATCGAACTTCACCACAAATAGTATCATGGGTAAGTTATTGCAATTATTGACACACCCGGATGAGTTGAGGGCAGTAATTCACCTCTTGAAATTCAAAAAACCTTTCCACGAGCTCGACACGACCAATGTACCCTACTCTTTAAAGAGATGTAACGAGATGCTTTATATAACCTCCAGGTCCTTTGCTGCCGTCACAGACGAATTACACCCCGAATTAAGAGACTGTGTGATGTTGTTTTATCTTTTGTTGAGAGCTTTGGACACGGTCGAAGACGACATGACAATTGACCCCAAATTCAAAATTACATGGTTGAAAGATTTTGCCAACTTGTTATCCTTGAAGGAATACTCCTACGACGGCGTAAACGAAAAGGAAAAGGACCGTGTGTGTTTGGTGGAATTTACCCACATTTTGACCGAGTTCCACAAGTTGAAGCCAGAGTACCAAGACGTCTTGAAAGACATCAGTGAAAGAATGGGTAACGGAATGGCCCATTATATTTTGGATGAACAATTCAACACCGACGGGGTGGCCACCATCAAGGACTACGATTTGTACTGTCATTACGTGGCGGGGATTGTTGGAGAAGGGTTGACCAGATTGGTCACTTTGGCCAACTTTGGTGATGCTGACTTGGCCAAAGACAACTTTGCATTGGCCGACGGAATGGGGCTCTTTTTACAAAAAACCAATATCATCAGAGATTTCAACGAGGATCTCAACGACGGTAGATCGTTCTGGCCCAAGGAAATCTGGTCCAAGCACACCGACAAGTTGCCCAACTTCGCCAATAAGTCTTTGCCAGGCTCCAAAGAGGCCGGCGTGGCTTGTATCAACGAGTTGGTATTGAATGCCTTGAGCCATGTGGATGACGTTTTGACATATCTTTCCATGGTCAAAGACCCTTCGTCGTTCAGTTTCTGTGCTATTCCTCAGGTTATGGCCGTGGCCACCTTAGACCTCGTGTTCAACAACGAAGACGTCTTGTACAAACATATCAAGATCAGAAGAGGTACTACTTGCAAGTACTTTATTGAAAGCAGAACATTCCCCAATGTCGTCAAAATATTCAGAACCCATTTGAGAAGTATTCACCACAAGGCCCCTGTGACCGATCCTAACTACTTCAATATCTGCACCAAGATCGCCAAATTAGAACAATTATGCGATATGCTATACCCGGATCAAAAGTCCATACCCGAAGGCGTTACAGTCAGCAACCCATACCAGCAGGCTATGTTAAGCAGAATTGCCATTGACGACGAAGTCACCAAACACGTGCAATTGGAGACTTTGAAGTGCAACTTGGCTATCGTGACCGTGCTTGCTGCTTTGTTCGGTGGTCTCTTCATGTTGGTAAGATTTATATAGAGGTGTAGAGAATATAACCGTAAACGAAAGCGGCTCAAGCGTAATATTCAAACACCTTTTTCGCAGCCGAGCCTCGTCATCCTCTATTTGCAGCCATTCTTCCTTCATGTCGATCCAATTTGCTATTAAAACCGTGGTGTGGTCCGACTATGACTTCAATTCACCTATACTTCTTCAGGATAAGAACGGGCCCTGTCCATTGATAGCATTGGTCAACACGCTTGTGTTGAAAAATGAGGTTTTGGTTAAGAACAACCAATTTAACGATATACCTAACGACGCTTTTATTGACGAGACAACGAGATTAAAGACGTTCTTGTTGAACAAGAAACACATAACACTTAACGAATTGCTTGAGCAATTGGCGGATTTCTTGGTCAAATTCTGTAAGGACGATCCTGATGTAGACCATTTATTGGGTAGTTTGCCCTTGTTGCACACGGGATTGTCGGTGAACCCAAATTTAAGCAACGGGAACTTCGAAGAAGACCTAGCAACTAAATTATTTGCAAAGTTCCGCTTAAAAATCCATCATGGATGGATTATGGAGCCTGAAAATTCGCTTTCGGGTCTCGTGTCCGAGTTGAAGTATTTCGATGCCATACAAGATTATCTTTTGAACGATAATAACGAACAATTGAAAGTGTGGTTGGACCATACATCTACTCAATTGACTTCTTACGGCTTAGACCATTTGAATGAAGCCTTGGATGCTGATGATTTTATTATATTCTTCAGAAACAATCACTTTAACACCCTTTATAAGAAAAACGATCATGAATTCTATCTTTTGATCTCCGATTCCAGTTTCAACACTTCTTCCAAGATCGTGTGGCAATCACTCATATCAGCCAACGGTAACGAAGACTTGTTTTTTTCGGGTGAATTTTTGCCGATTTTGGAAGAGAACATCGAAGATGACGATGAACGTTACGTTAAGGAATTACAAGCTAAAGAGGACGAAGATTATGCCAAAAGGTTACAAAAATCCTACGAAAAGAAATCCTCACAAGGGCCACCATTGAAAAAGGCCATCGATGAATCAAAAACCTCGAAAAAGGACAGTAAGAAGAAAAAAAGTGGCTGCATTATTGTTTAACTACTTTATTATACTATACAATATTTAGGTATGCCATATACGTTTAAATATGAGTTTCCTGCTTGATTAATTTGAAGTTTCCTCTTTGGTCTCTTCTTCCTTGGACTCTTCGTCCTTAACTTCTTCTTCCTTATTTTCCTCTTCATCCTTGGCTTCTTCTTCCTCTGCTTCGTATTCCATAGGGTCAAACTCACTTCTGACATTGTCCATTCTCTTCATTTCGTCGGTGGTTGGTTCTCTCAATTTGTAATTGACTACATCGTATAAGTTGTCATTCACAAACTTGTTAATTTGTGTGTTGGTACTTGTTCTGTATTTCTTCAAGTCGATCTTACCGTTTATAGGGTAGTAGTAGGCGAGCTTTCTCTTCTTTCCGTCGCTCAGGAATTTGATGGCAAGCTCTTCATATGGCTTGGTGAACTTGGAGAAGTTCATGTCATAGTTCTTAGCAAATTTCAAAGCAAATTCGTTGTCTGGGTCATCGTTTACAAGATTGTTAGGTTTCACGGCTTCTTTTGAGTGTAATTTGTTATAGAAGTCTTGGGCCTTTTCAACCGAGCTTTGGTACATCGACATCCATTCTCCATCTTCGCTCGTTATAGGTTTGAACAAGGAGGTCTCGATCTTCCTTCTTTGGGTGGCCTCATCGTAATTATCCTTCTCTTGTCTTTTTAAGACGTCTAACTCTCTGTTGATAGAGGCAGACCCAATGAACTTCACGGTGAAATATTTCAGATCCATAGAAGATGTGTCGGGCAATAATGGTATGACGTTGACGGCTTTCAAGTGTTTCTTCGTGGGGTGTTTCAACGAAGATAAATCTTGAATTGAATCGTGAGCCGAATCAAACGTTTTTTCAACTGCCTTCAACTGCAGCTCACTGTCAAAAGTCTCTGCCTCCTTAACTTTAGGTCCTTCGCTCATATTCACCTTGGGCAATGCTCTTTCAGAAATATATTCCGTTCTTCTTAAGAAAGAAACTTCGGGCTCTTTCTTACTCAATCCAATACCGGCCTCTCTTAATAAAGCACGATCATTTGGATGCAATCCTTTAAAGGATGCCTTAGTGATGCTTTGGTAATCATCGTTGTCCAAAACACCTGTGTTGTTGATCAAATTCAAACTCAAGCCAGAATCTTCATCTACGTTCTCTATAAAGCTCACAAAGTTTTCCTTTCTGAAAAGCGACGACAACACCTGATCGGCCTCTGCAACTTCCGATACAGGGTTTGTGGTATTGTACTTTATGAATTTGGGGTTGAGTGGGGGTGGGGGAAGGTTATTTATGTACCTGGTTTTAGCTATATAATCCTGTCTTACTGGTTTGGACATGTTGAAGAATGCGAAAAAATGAGAGGTGATTTTTCACTCGACTAGGAACAGAGAGATGGAACTAGAAAAGTATTTACGGACGCTAACCAGCTGAATCTTAGCTTCATGAATAGCTGGAATTTTGTAAAACACGATGTAGTTTTTCTGAAATTTTTTGGATTGATTTGAGGTTTTCATGTGATCTTCATTTATTTGGGGCCGCTCGCATCGGCGTAGAGCGCTATAGGCTGCTTCTAATTGCAATTTCAAGTCCTTAAAAACACTGCAAAAGTGATTTTATAAGAAGTAGACGGTGTCGTTTCCTATAGTTGCAAAAAACATTTCTGACGGATTTTCTGACAATATGTGAAATTCACAATTCTCTTAATTAGTTCCAAATTTCCACTTATGTTAAACATATGTATTAATATGCTACTGCGCCATAATGTTCATCGCAGACCCATTCACTACATAGACCAAGTCGTTATGAGAATCCAAAAACTGGAACTCGCTGGTTCGAAGAACCTTCTGGCGTACATTTTGAACATGTATGGCGAACTCTTCGGTAGCACCATCGTCATATGTGTACAACGTTTCCTCTCCAATGATGGCGTAATCGGTCAATGGCTTCATTTGGCCGTTTTTGAAGCCCCGAAGCTTCTCCACGATCTCCCTGTCGCTTTCACACTGTCCACCTTTGTGAATAATAATGTTGGTGGGTAGCCTATCGTTGTAGCACTCGCTTGAAACATCGCCGTCCTGTGTGTAGGTGAAAGCCTGTACCTGGGTCGAAAGAAACAATTGCTTGAACAACTCTGCATCCTCTTTTGTAAGCTCTCTTTTCACTATGTCGATGTTGAGCTTGTGAGTGCCTTTAAAATGGTGGGAATCGTCGTCGTGTGATATGTCTCTTAGAACAATTCCTTCACTAAGGACACTTTGAGACTCCTGGTAAGCTAAGGTGCCATTAAACATAAGCACAAACACGTACAAAATCGCCGATATTAAACACAGTAACATTTTTGCAGCCAAAATGCAAGCCGCACACGCACATACCCAGCAACTTCGCGATATCAAAAAAATCCCCTAGACGATGTCAGGTAGAAAGAAAACCTTATTGAAAGTGATTATCCTCGGGGATTCCGGGGTAGGTAAAACCTCGCTTATGCAGCAATTTGTAAACAACAAGTTTTCTCATCAATATAAGGCCACCATCGGGGCGGATTTTCTCACCAAAGACATAACTGTCGATAACAATAAACAGGTAACTTTACAAATCTGGGACACAGCCGGACAAGAGAGGTTCCAAAGTTTGGGGGTGGCCTTCTACAGAGGTGCAGACTGTTGTGTTTTATGTTACGACGTGACCAACGAGAAGTCGCTTAACAACTTGGCCAGCTGGAAGGACGAATTTTTGGTTCAATCCAACGTCAGCAATCCACAGGACTTTCCGTTCATTATAATAGGTAACAAGATCGATGTGGATGAAAGCAAGAAAATCCCCTCCTTGAGCAAGAAGTTGCAGAACATAACCAGCAACCAATTAGGGGGTTTGAACTACCCAGTGTTTGAGACCAGTGCCAAAGATGCCATCAACGTCGAAAGCGCCTTTGAGGTGGTTGCCAAGATGGCCTTGCAGCAGGAGGAATTGCGTGATGCTGGAAACGACGACGATGATTACAATAACGCCATCAACATCCATTTGGACATGGACAACGGAGGTTGTGGGTGTTAGGTCTCGACAGAGCCCCCGCATTTAGCGACGAATGAGGCAGATGATATAGCAATGGGCAAGAGAATCCATGACATCCCGGTGTTGGTCGTGGGTTTTTTTTCATCCTCACTCGCCAATGGGCAGACAGGCCCTAAAACACTATTGACCCAGGATTAAATAGATGTAGAATAAACGAACCCATACTTTATAATACAGACTACTTATTAATACAGAAACATAACAATTTGACAAACATATCCACCATAGAATTGCCGGTTTTGAAGTCGTTGGCGTTGTATTGGTGAGATTGTCCATGAGATTGGCCGTGGGATTGGCCCGATTGTTGGTAGTGTGGTTGAGGTGCCGAGGTGTACCCACCTTGATAGGATGGTAATTGCAACCATTTGGATGGCAATTGGTTGAGAGTGACGTTTTGCAAATTGATTATTAAAACACCGGTGTTGTGGGGGTCTATTTTATGCTTTAAACCACTTTCGTCACACATTTCGTCCACTGCAGGTTTTATTTTGGCGATTCCATTTTTGGAGTGTAAACCCTTACCAACAATAACCTTCAAATGACTTTGATTGGTCTTAACAAATGCCACTATTCTGGCTTGAAGAAAGTACTCTGCCTCTTTCACATACAATCCGTGCAAATCTATTTCGTCTTCCGCCGAATCGGTGTTATTTTCTCTGAAAACGTACTCTGCAGCTTGGTGGTTATAACTTTCTGCTTGCTGCAACACCTGCTTGCTCTGTTCGCTGAGTTGGTGGGCTCTATCACCATCTCCAGCTTTATATGCAGCTTGAGATTCTTGAGATAGGTGGTTTCTTTTTTTGTACAACTCATCGGCTTTTGCTCTTAACTTCTTGTAGTTGGAGTCGGTGGCATGGTTATAATCCCTTTGGGGTCCATCATCGAACACTAACTTGGCACCTTTATTGATATAATCCATGGCAAAGAGAGATTTCAACCAGGTGAAATTTAGGAAAAGAAATGCCTGTTTTGGGCCGAGCATGCACGTGCGGCTGTAAGCGAAAATGTACCGGTTACTAGAGTGGTATGGGAAAGGCCCGAATGGGAAGGGAATATAATTATATTTCTATTATACATATTTACAGGTCATTATAATTACTTCATAACATTTCAGGATAGAAGGTATGCATTGGGATAGGGTGAACGTGATGTTTCCGTAATTTGCTTGAAATTGAGCGGCTGGATTAAAAAGGGAGATTGAGTTTGCATGTCGAATCTTAACACCACTTATAACTTCTTGTAACCAATTTCCAAGTTTTCTTCATCGAATTTCAATTCATCTATGGTTGATTGTGTGTGAAATTTGGCGTTCATAGTCTTCAATTTTCCGAAATTCTTCTTTTGCCGTTTTGGAGATGGCAAGCTGAACGAATCGGTGTCAGTTTGAACATTCTTAACGTAATTGACGAATACATTGTCCTCACTTACCACCTTAGGAAAATAAAGACACCAGCTTAAATCCTTAAGATCTGCATAGACCACTACGTTGTTATTGGAGAGTTTGATGATTTCGAATAAATAATTGATGGAGAGGATGGGAACACCCCAATTCTTTCCAGCCATGATCTTTGTTTTGGTGGACATCACATTAATAGAGTTAAAAGGGCATTCTATCAAGTGGCGATTATCGTCGAACAATTTCGAAGGAAGCTTTTTTTGGAAAATATGAATATTGACAAACAACAAATTTATGGAATTATTGAAGGTTTCATGAATTTTGAACCCGAGATGCTTGCACAAGTTTGTAATATGAAGCAACTCGATTCCCTTAAAGCCACTGAGACTGATGTCAAAGGTTTCGGAGGTTGTAATTTGACCGATCGGGTTGGACCAATCGTCATCACAAACCTTGCCGTAATATATGCTTCTTTCCACGAACCATTCGGTTTTTACCATCGTCAGATCGTCATGTACTATGGTAGATTCTCCAAATGGAATTAGCGTGTATTTGGCTCCTTCTGTGACAATCGTACCATCATGCTTCTGAATAATCAGTTTGAGTATCTCTTCATGGTCTTCCAGAAACCCCTTCAAGCAGAAATCCAACCCTTTGAAAATCTCCAGCTGTTTTTCAACAGGTTTAATGATAGGCACGTCAAAACCAAGCAGTTTAGGGTTCATTATCGAATCCCATACATTTACGTTTTTCTTCAAACGAGGTTTTGAAGGCTCTTTTGTCGCCTCGATGGCGGGCTTTTGCACATTAGGTGGTGCGTACTTGGGATAATTCAGCAACAAGTAATCGAGGCGGTCCAAGGACGCCCCTCTGGTGATGCTATGAAACACATAGATAGGATGAACCACCGGAATATCCCATTCGAGCGCCTTTGTGTATCTCTTTCCGCTTTCTACGTTCGTGATTATGCAATTGCAATTCAATGCTAGCGTCATCGACACGTTCCCTCCATTTAACGCCATCAAATTCTTCAATTGGGAAAGTTGGTCCTGAGAGATCACGTCGTCAGCAACCACGTTCAGAAGGCAAATGATGAGGTTTTGAAAAACGGGAAGCTTGTACATGTTCAAGTCCACGCGTCGTTTCTGCTTATAGCATTCGTATGCCTTATCGATAGCGTCGTCGGCTAAAAACACCATATCGGGTCTGTTCTTGATGCTAAATAAATATTTATCGGTGTCTTTCTTGCCCACTATGAGATACGTCACGTCCGACATTAAATCCGCACAATGTGTGCCGCCCAACTCGACGATCCGATCATTAATCTGCTGCCTTTTGGCGACGCTGACGGCCGTGCAGCAGAACTTAAGATTGGTGAAGGGTTTCATATCGAGTGCTAGAAACGAGCGCTAGAAACAGACAGGAAGCGATCACGTGATGCACGATTGAATTTTGCCGTGAACGAAACAAAGTTTATTATGCATCACGTGACACACCTAAAATAGCTAATACGGTTCGTCAACTGAGTCACTACGAGGTGCGCTGAATTGGGAAAGTGCGTAGTTCATAACCGAAGCTTCATAAACGATGGGTGGGCTGGTGTAGCATCCAAGCCACCACATCCACCACCCACCTATTGGAACCATTGGGCGGGTTGGGGCAGCTGCACCCTCATGTAAAGAAACCCATGGAACAAATTATAGTTGTCCCACCCAGTCCTGTTTCATTACTAATTCATCTGGCAACCAGCCCCCCGTAACCAGGAATTGTCACAGGAATTGTTTATTTATAGTGTCCAGCTAAGAAAAAGAAAGGTATTTCCCAAACGGGAAGGCGGTCGTCGTATGGGTTCGTGGCCCCGCCGGGCTGCGATATATAAATACAACACGAAATCCTCTCTTTTATTATCAATAAATTTCACTCGCTTAATAATGTTCAAACAAGTTATTGCTGCTTCCGCTTTCGCCGCCTCCGCTTTCGCTGCTTACTCCAACGACACTGTCATCACCACTGACATCACCGTTACTGACTACACCACCTACTGTCCAGAATCCACTGTTGTCACCATCACCACCTGTAACGGTGGATGTGCTGAAGCCGTCATCACCGTCACTGAAGCCACCACTTTGACTGTTACTGGTGAATGTGTCATCCCAACCACCTACACCACTGAAGAAGTTACTTCCACTGTCACCCCAACCACCGTTGCTGCCGTCTCTTCTTTCGAAGGTGCTGGTAACAAAGCTGCTGTTGCCGGTGTTGCCGGTGTTGCTGCTTTGGCCGCTGCTTTAATCTAAGTAACTTAGTGTGAATATTTGTTTCGAATAAAAATTATACCTTTAGTTTCTGTTAGATAATTTTTAATGTATTTATAATTTCATTAAATTAGGCTCTAAGATTCATCTCTAGCTAGTCCGAAAAGGCTGTTTGGGTCCTCGAAGTGGCTCAATTAGATTGTGCCTGTAACCTAGAGAGAATTTCTGACGGGGTAACTCCATTTGGCTTGGTCCCTGGCTTAGTGCTTTACTACTATCAGTAGGCTCACATTGGGGGCCTCTGCGGCAGCAATGTTCTTGACGAAAAATTTTCACCGAATAATGGGCGCGGGCTCAAACCACTAACAATTCGTCATCGACCAGAGATTCAGGAGGTTGCTAGCCAGGATGTTTGGAATAGCCAAGACCGGGGGACGCAAATGAGCAATTGCATTGGAGCAAACGAAAAACCACATACGAAGTGAGATGTGAAAGTGCTTCTACAGCATAACCACAACAGCCTGTTCGAACCAAAATGAAAATAAACAGCCGGATTGGGAATGGAAATCCAGCAGGTGTGCGGGCGTTCGTAACACATGCATGCAGGGTAATTAAAATCTTGGTAGCAGGGGTCTACATAGGGGATTAAGGTTTGGGATCTGTTGGGTGAGCGATGAGGTGGGCATAGTTGTCAGGTAGGGGTTGTATATGGGGTGCAAGTCAACGGTGGGTGCCAACGGGGGCACAAATGGCCTTAGGCGATCTTGGGTGGTGACTTGGGGGTGGGATCCGGCGAGGAAAGGGGCGCTATAGAGGTCTCGAGTTTCCGCCCGCGGATACGAGCATTGTGGCCTTAAGGCCAGTAAAAAAGAGGCAAGCCAATTGCGGGAGGCTTCAATTGTTTGCGAGGCTTCCCTTTGAGAATTGGGAGGAGTTTCGGTGCTCAAATAAGCTCTGAATTTAGGGTGGGAGAGATAACGTTAGGCCCAATTAAGGTTGAGGGCGATCGACGTTACAATTGCATCATGTGATTCTTGGCGTCAGGCACGAAACGCCAACTCGCGTAGGGGAGGTTTTCGAGGGTGGCGAGTCTCAGGGTGGGTCGATGCTAGTGGTTTATGCGTGGGTGGATTGGGTGGGAGCATCTCAGTTGCTATATTGAGCCCATATAGGCTTTACGCTTCGATGAGGGCTTTGGGTTTGGTTAGAATAGGGTGGGCTCATGGTACCATACAATTGGCGCCGTGGAACGCGCTCAAACTCGCATAGCGCTTTTTAAAGCCGCGGCCTGATAGTGGTGCCATAACAACAATAGATAATAGGGTGCCAGGGTGCTGCTGCTGTGCCGGCACCATAAGCTGGTTTCGCGGCGGGCTGGTGCCGTTTCCACATGGCTGGTGCGGTTTCGCGGTGGGATCGTGCGGTTTCGCGGTGGGATCGTCCTATTTCGCGGTGCGCCGGTGCCATTTCGGGGGCACGTCCCCTTTGTCAGCTTGCCCACCATTCCACGTTCTGACCGAGGCGGCACCAATTTCAGCTGGAGGCGCACCGTCGCCCCACCCGCTCGTACTATGCTACGTTTGAAGTACGGTCTAAAAACAGTTCGCTAATGCGCCGCACCGCTACGCCTGCGGTAACTCCCTGCCCAATTCCGTGCTAGCGCCTGCCTCTGTTTTGGCAACGCTGTACGCCGAAGCCAGGATCTCCCACCTCCACCCAAAATTTGACCCTGCGTTATATGGAATTTCACACCCAAGGTGTGGTGGGCATCCTGGTACCACCACCCAGCTCTTCCCTCTCGGCGTTACGTGCCACTGTTCGTTATCGATCGTATCGCTCTCGCATCTCATCTCATCTCCGGAGCGGACCTGAAACGGCGCATCTCTGAGTCAAATTTATTAACTCCAACTGCGGCATCTTCCATCCACAGTTGCCACAGTTGAACCATCGTACGACTCCCATCTTGGCCCCAGTACTCAAACAGACGCCACAATTGCTCTCTCCCCACCCGTTTGCCCCTGTGTACCAATTTTCGTTACGATGCCCGCTTCGTAAAAGGTATACTAGCGGCTTTGGTCCCATCATCACGTGAAAAGACGCTATAACGGTTTTCTTGCATCTCTTCTTTGTTTCGTATATATATAGTCGAAGCCTTACTCAGTGCAAAAATATTGCCCCACATGTCAGGTCCATTTTCCAGATTGAAATGGGGGTTTTTGCCCACCAATAGAGTCGTCGAAGACATCGACACCGAAGAGGTTGCCAAAGTCGAAGAAGTAGAGGCTCAAATCGAATACAGAGACGAAAACGGTAGAAAATGGTACAAGTTTTTCGATGAGTACGAATACAGACAAAACAAGTACAACAGAAAGAACCACAAATGGTACAAATGGTTCAACGAAAACGATACTCCAGCTGAAAGAAAGTTGATTTTGAAATTGGACGTTTTGCTTACACTTTATTCTTTGATGGCTTACTGGGTCAAATATCTTGACCAGACCAATCTTAACAACGCCTACGTGACCTCTCTTAAGGATGATATCGGAATGAAGGGGAACGATTTGGTTGACACCCAGGTTTTGTTCAACGTTGGTAACATTGTGTTTCAAATACCTTTCATATATTTGCTTAATGCTGCTCCATTGAACTATCTTTTGCCCTTTTTCGACATTTGCTGGTCCGTTGTGACAGTGTGTGTATTCAAGACCACCAACGTGTCTACTTTGAAGGGTCTTAGATTCACCATCGGTGCCTTAGAGGCCCAAGCGTACTACTCGTACCATTTCCTTTTTGGGTCATGGTTCACCTCCGATGAGATCAGTAGAAGAGCCATGGTGTTCTATTTCGGCCAATACTTGGGTGTTTTGACGTCCGGGTTGTTGTCGGGAGCTATTGTGAGATCCTTAGACTTTGTCAACGGTTTAAGAGCATGGCAATGGATTTTCATCATTGACGGGTTGGTCAGTTTGGCCGTTGGTATTATTGGTGTGTATGCCATTCCAGGTACTCCTCAAAACTGTTACAGTATTTTCTTGTCTGACGATGAAATCAGATTGGCCAGAAAGAGATTGGAAAGAAACAACATCCACTCGAAAGATGTCAAGGAATACTCCGTCAAGGATTTGGTTAACCTCAAGCTCTGGAAAGATATCTTGACCTCGTGGGAATTGTACATTTTGTCGTTCTGGAACATCTTCTGTTGGAACAACTCCAACGGTGCTTCTGGTGCCTACATTTTGTGGTTGAAATCTTTGACCAAGAAAGACGCCAATGGCCAAGAAGTAGCCAGATTCGACGCCGGAGCCTTGCAAGACAGAACCGCCTTAACGCCCGGATTGGGAATTGTGTGGTTAACGATTGTGTGTTCTGCTGCAGATTTATTCCATTCCAGATGGGGTGCCATTATATTTTCACAGGTATTCAACATAACGGGTAATGCCATTTTGGCGGCCTGGCACGTCCCTGAAGGCGCCAAATGGTTTGCCTGGTGCTTGCAATACTTTGGATGGGCCATGGCGCCAGTTTTGTACTCGTGGCAAAACGATATCTGTAGAAGAAACCAACAAAAGAGGTCGATTATTTTAATTTTCATGAATGCATTTGCACAAAGTACCACCGCCTTCATGGCCGTCATAGTGTGGAAGACCGTGGAGGCCCCAAGATACTTCAAGGGTTTCACCTTCACTGCATGTTCCGGGTTTGCATTATGTTTGTGGACCATAGTGGTGCTTTACTTCTACAAAAAACAAGAGAAAAAACACGCTTTAGAGAATGGTATCTATTTGTATAACTCAGCCAATCCTAGCGACATACCGGAAGCCATCAAATCTTCAGAAACAGAAGTAAAGGAGGAGGAGAAGGAAAAGAACGTGGAGTTGAGCGATACCTCAAGTAATTAGATAGAATTTTTAGACATGACGATGATACGTAATAATAGACAGAGACAACGAAATATGGGAAGCAACAGAGTACACTGACTGTTTTCTTGTGACGGGAAGCCATCTTTTTAAAAAGAAAAACAGTATCTACCAAAAAGAGAACGCCATATGCTAAGAAAATGCCGCAAGAGAAACGCTTCTAGAGTCTCTTGTGGGTCTCACGAAGCCCACACCACATCTATCTCCATATGCATTATAAATATTCTATTAGTTTATTGTAAGTTTGGACTAATAGTCAAACTCTTCGTATATCTTTCTCAGTCCCACAACATCGAGGTCCAATACCACTTTGATGTTTGCATCGGCAACCCGGGCCTTCGTCAATGTTTGGAGAAGCACCTTGCCCAAGATTTCCACCGTTTTCTTCAACACAACCTCCGTCAAACCTTGACGAAAAAAGCCGTGGGCTAGAAGTCCTGTAAAAAGGTCCCCACATCCGAAAAATTTGCATTGAAGCTCCTCTATAGAAACCATCATAAGGTCCTTTCCATTATGTCCTACGCAAAACATCTCTGTTCCGATGTTGACAGAAGAAATCACAAAGTTCTTCACCTTGTAAATCAGCCTAAAAGTATCCACAGCTTCTATCAAAGAGGCTCTGTCGACAATTTTGACCCCACTAAGAGTCTCAAACTCAAACTGATTGGGTGTGATAAGGTCCACCAAATCGGATTTGAACATTTCTTTGTATTTGCTGACCACTTCCTCCTGCACGTAAAGCTTTCCGTTATCACCAAGAATTGGGTCCATCACGAGAAGAGGCTTCTTATCGGGCGTTAGCGTTTGTAAAGCATTCAAAACCGCCGTGGAAATATCCAAATTAGGAAGGTAGCCCGTTATGATCAAATCGTACTCCCCGGGCCCATTATCTATCTCGTTTAGGCCCTTCAAAACCTTATCGATCAAAGTGCTCGATTCGGGCCCTCCCCCAAAATGGCCATATCCCGGATGATTCGAGAGATTTACCGTGTTCAAAGCATCTACGTCGTACCCCAAATACTGCAAGGGAAACGTTATTGCTCTGTTTCCTACATACCCTTGCACCACATGTGACAGAATCGACAATATTTGCGTCATCACCAGTGGTTAAAGAAAGCGAAATTCGCACTGAAAATTTCCAGATCCAAGCAACTCGTCAAAGATGTCTTTAAAACAATCCACCTCCATGGACATTGGGTACCCGGTTTACGGCACCAAATTCATCACCAACAAGACATTGTTGGTTGTAGGAGGGGGCGGTGAGGGCAATAACGGAATTCCAAACAAGATCACCGCCATAAAATGCCTGTTTAAAGTGAAAGATAAGAATAGATATTTGCAGAAGTTTAGAGAAATAACCTTGCCCGCCAACGAGGATTCGCCCACCTGTTTGGACGTGTGCAAAGCAGACTCCGATAAGCTGTTTGCGGTGTTTGTGGGATGCAACCAGTCGACGGCGTTGATGAAATCCATGAACATGAACAACAATCTCCGTAAATATGTTTACACCAACGAAGAGCACTTAAAATTCGTAGATGCAGTGCAATTGGAGGAGAACATATCGGGCGATAATATCGGAGAGTATCCGAAAGTAGTCAATTTGGCGGCAGATAACTCTTTGGGGTGCCTCATGACTTCCAGAGTGCCTTCTGTAATTTACATTTTCAATCCTGATCTGTTGGAGGTAGTCTCCAAATATGATGCCGGAAAAGACGTGGAAATCAAAGATTTCCTGTTGAATCCTTTTGATAATGGCAAAACCTTGACTTATGTGACTAACCACGGTGTTTTCAACGTGGATACCTTGAAAACGTCCATAATTAGTCAAAGCGAGCCACTAAAAGACTACATTTTGACAAAAATCAAGTACATTACAGCAGATGAGCTTTTGATCACTGCAAACATGAAGAACGGTAAGGGTGTTGCCGTGTTGAAATACTCCTTGAGTTCCAAGTCCATCACTAAAGTCAACAACTTTTCCAAGACCATGAAGGGAATCGTGGCTATGGACATTTCGCTCGGGGCCCGTCTTATTGCGGTGGCTGGAAATGACTTTTCGTTGACGATTTTGAACCTCGACTCGTTGAAACCTATTAAAACCTACAAGAAGTTGCACAAGTTTGCTATTACCAGTGTTGCATTTTCGCCAAACGGTTCAAAATTGGCCACCGGTTCTGCTTCAAACAGCGTGCATGTTTTCAAGATTCCTGTTGGATATCCAAACAGCACTAGTGCTATGGGAACTATAGTGAATTACGTATTCTACACCATTGTTGTCTTAATAATAGCTATTGGATTACAGGTATCCAACGAAAACGGACAATTAGAGAGATTTGTTGGTCTGGCTTACGAGAAATCCAGTGATTTTGCTGTGGAATGCTTTGAATATATTAAAGATAAGATAAAGAATGAAAAATTGGACGGGGACGAGGAAACCAGTCAATATTTCACTATGAATGAGTGGGAACCACCTTCTAAAACACCAAGGGTTGGTGAGAACGATTTTATTAGTGAAACAACTGAGATAATAAGCACATCCGAAATCCAGGATTCTGATGTAGTTATGGATGAATCGCCTGAACCCACTGAAGCAGTCAAGGCAGTAGAAGAGGGAGACTTACCAGAACCAGAACCGGAGAAGGAGCCAGAAGTTGACCCCGAAGAGGAGCCAGAAGATGAGTCTGAAGAAGAGCCAGAAGCAGAGCCAGAAGTTGACTTAAAAAAAAAAAGTCCAAATGAAACAGAAGAAAGCATTGAAGAAGAGGCAGAGATTTTAGAAGAATCGAAGGATGAAGAAGATACGAGCGACGATTCATCCGAAGCAGAACCAGTAGAATCAGGAAGCCTCGACGAGACAGATAGTGCAGAAGAAACTGAGGAAGCAGAAGTAGCAGAAGTTACAGAATCATTGACTACTTCTTATGAGAGCTCAGCTCCGGAGTCAGAAACAGAAGACTCTGTGTTACGTACTATTATTGTGGAAGATGACAGTGAATACGAGGCAGACGCATCAGAAGTGGAAGCAGACGAGACAGAGACATCCACCATTACCTTGACAGAAACTGAAACACTCGAGGAAGTAGAGATTGTAGACTCAGAGGCAGCAAACGACGTATTGGAGGAGGACGAGAAAGAAATTTCCTCAGAGAGTGTCATTGAGGTAGATGAAACCTTAGACACAGAAACCATTTCGCAAACAGAAGTCTCCGAGACTGACGATGACACAGAAACGATCGAGATAGAAGAAGTGTCAGAGACAGAGGACATTTCAGAGACAGAGGAAATTTCAGAGACAGAGGAAATTTCAGAGACAGAGGAAATTTCAGAGACAGAGAGCCTATCATCGGAGGAAGCCTCGGATGCAAAAGAAGAGTCAGAAACCGAAGGAGCCTCCGAAACCGAAGAAGTCTCAGAAACTGAAGAAGTCTCAGAAACTGAAGAAGCCTCAGAAACTGAAGGAGTCTCCGAAACTGGAGAAGTCTCAGAAACTGAGGAAGTGTCTGAGTCTGAAGAGAGTTCTGGAACCTCTGAAGCGGAGGACATATCAGAAACCGAAGAGAACGCAGAGACTGAAGTAGGCTCAGAAACCGAAATAGTCTCAGAGATCGACGAAATTTCAGAAACCTCAGAAACCTCAGAAACCTCAGAAACCTCAGAAACCTCAGAAACCTCAGAAACTGATACCATAATAGAGGATGGGGAAGTCTCAGAGTCAGAGGCTTTAACTGAGGAAGAATCTTCCGCAGCTGAAGTTCCTGCTAGCCAAACATCGGAAGTAGAAAGCGAAACCTCAGCATCAGAAACGTCAGAAGCTGAAGGGTCAGAAAGTGAAACTTCAGCATCAGAAACGTCAGAGGTCGAACTCTCTGAAAGCGAAACCACAGCTTCCGACAGCGAAGCCGAAGTCTCAGCATCAGAAACTTCAGCTTCGGAATCAGAAAGCGAAGCTGAAACCTCAACTTTTGAAACCGAAACAATGGCAACAGTTTCTTCTATACCTAAAGTTGAGACTACTGCTTCACAAACTACAACAACTGCATCCACCCCTGCGGTCTCAAAACCAAAGAAGAAAAGAACTAAGAAATCAAAGAAATCAAAGAAAGCTAAAAAGACTAAAAAACCAAAAACTATCGCCCACGATGAATTGTAATGTCACGCTTCAATATTTTAACGTGTCCTCTTATGCTTCGTGGTGTCAATTGCTTAAATAGTTCATATTTTTAATACATTAGTACACCCGAAGCAACCTCTTATGGAGCAATCTCGCGATGATCATCGCGTCGCGTATGATTAACACTGCTGAGATATCCGACACTTCAGATTGGCTCGAAACGCAGGTTCCAGGCCTTTCTCAGCTAGAGTCTCTACAAAGATGCTATATATGCAAGGAGTTTCTTAATGCTCCGGTAGTGACTTCGTGTAATCACACCTTTTGTTCGAGATGTATACGACAATACTTAATGGCGAATAATTTATGTCCTCTATGTAAATCGGAACAGTTCGAGAGTAATCTACGCCGAGTGGTTGTTCTTGAGGAAATAGTGAAGAGCTTTGTGTCTTTGCGAGAAGAATTGCTTTTAAAGCTTCAAAAACCACAGGAAACAGACGAATTTAGTGATACAGGAATGAAAAATGAGGTTGATCTGGCAACTGACGAGCCCGACCTTGACTTTAACGATTCGCTTTTGGCATTGAGTGGCGATGATGACCACAAAAAAGAGCCGAAGAATCTGCTTAAGCGAAAATTGGCCCAAACCAAGGAAGAAACAGACACAAATGAAGATGTGGTGATCATATCGGAATCAGTGGTAGAATCCACTTCAAGCGCAGAACAAGCTACATGTCCTATATGCAATCAAACCATGGATGCAGATTTCTTGCAGTCCACCCACATTGATCATTGTTTAAAGGGCCAAAGCAACGTGATGCCCAAAAACAGCGCCAAAAGACAAGCGGTGAATAATGTCAAAACCAGGACTTCAAGAAACATCTCGTCGTTTTTTAAGCCCTCGAAGCCCAAGAAGCAGGTCAAACCAGATGATTTCTACTTTAATCATCCCGAGAAACATGTAAATAAAGACACAAGACTTCCTAAGCTCGATTTTAGCTCACTCACTACACCTAAGTTGAAAGAGAAATTGATCTCTTTGGGACTTCAGTCTGGAGGCACAAGACATCAACTAGAACAGAGATACAACCAGTATTATATTCTACATAACTCCAATCTCGATTCGAGCCACCCGGTCGATACAAAGATTCTAAGACAACGGTTAAATCAGTGGGAAGCCTCGCTCAATAAAGATGCCAATTTATTCAGTATTGGCACCAGCGCCGCCGGAAAAGATATCAGCGATAAGCGTTTCAATAGAAGAGCATGGGGCGTAAAGTACAAAGAGGAATTTACAGAATTGAAAGCCCAAGCCATGAAAACCAGAACCAGGGCTTCTGGTGATCTTAAGGCCGCAGAATCGAAAACAGAAGAAAAGGACGCTGGAAACGAAAACCTCTCAGAAAAGCCCTCCACCACATTTACCACATTGGCCTCAGGAGAATCCACCCCAGCAGGTACCACAGCAGCTTCACAAAACAAAGATAATTCCTTATTTGTTCCTGAATAGTACCATTGCCAATTCTTGAAGATATTCCGCATTTTTTGCACCGAATAGGAAATCCGATCATTAGGTAACTTTGCTGTTCAACACAGTTTTCAAAGTCCAACACCCACCAAGCTTTCTACGTATATTCAAAAGAATAAAGCTCCTACGTCACATCTGTTTGGGACACAAAAAGAAATTCATCTTTCCATCATTTTCCCATTTGTAGAGGCATTTTTTTACTTGAGGTATTTTTCCGGTTAAA
The DNA here is from genome assembly GCA_030571075.1 of Yamadazyma endophytica. Classification (NCBI taxonomy): domain Eukaryota; kingdom Fungi; phylum Ascomycota; class Pichiomycetes; order Serinales; family Debaryomycetaceae; genus Yamadazyma; species Yamadazyma endophytica. Next base: position 89,846 of record JAJLXA010000002.1, read on the forward strand.
CATCACCTGCTATGTCAGACGATTCCAACTATTTGACCACCCATGAGGCAGCTTTGGCGCTTGTAGCGACGGCGATGAAAAAGGCAAGGCTCCGGGTCCCCAATCTTATCATCAACTCGATTTTGGGAGGCATATTATTCAGCACAGGTGGAATGTTCCATGTAATGTTGCAAGCACATCTTCCGCAAACCCACCAGACCAACCCAGGCTTCGTAGAGTTGCTACAAGCAGCTACATACCCCATAGGTTTGTTCTACGTGATTGTTATGGGAACGGAGCTATTCAACCTGAACATTTTATTTTTCAGCGTGGGGTTAGTAAGAGGGGCAGTATCGGTTTTGGACCTTATTGTTAGTTGGGTGGTGAGTTGGTGGTTAAATTTGGTAGCCACCATTTTTGTGGCATACATATTTTGTTTCTATTCGAACCTTTTTGACACAGAAACCATGGTGGATGGCTCAAGATGGCTTTTGAACCATAAGGCCTCATTTTCGTTTCACCAAACACTTTTGAAGGCCATAGCTGGTAATTTTTACGTGTGTTTGGCGATTTATTTGCAGATAATGGCTAAACCGTTGCACGTTAAGTTTTTTCTTATGTTTTTGCCCATTTTCACATTTGTCGGATTGGGTTTCACCCATTCGGTAGCAGACATGTTTGTGTTGGTAATGGGTCTTATCAATAGAGGCCCCGATGATCCTAGCGTGGGTACTGTTGCGTGGAAGGTGTTTCTTCCTGGCGCATTAGGAAACATGATAGGAGGGGCTTTTTTTGGTATAGCCATTCCGTGGTATTGTCACTTGTATATGGTTGAACAAGATCAAAAGGAGCTTCATTTGCCCGCATATGATCTTAGAGATGAACAACCGGAGATTAACTCAGACTCCAGAGTTGTCAGAGTCAGAGATAAGGAGAAGTTTTCGACAGAAACTTCCGAAGACAATAGTCTCTACAATATCGAGCCTAGTCCTCCACACGGACTCTACGATGATGTGGCCACCACCACATCCAGACCCACGAGCTACATGTCACACGCTACCAACAGATCACACAAAACCAAGTCTCCAAAGAACGTTTTTCCAGTTTATGGTATGGGAGAGCCCTTAGAAAGAGAGAGGTCTATAGCCTCCGGGGGACACGCAGATCCTTCGCCGATCGATCCGGTCGATGATGAGCCCAAAGCAGATTACATGGGTTCCAGGATAAAGAAGTATATAAGCAGGTCAGAAAAGAACACCGATTTGGAATCACAGAAAACCAAAGGGTCCCTAAAAAACTCCATCCGTCAATATTCAATCAGCTCATATGGCCCAAACAGAAACAATATTGGCCTGAGAATGCTGAATGCGGGAATAGGAGATCTGGCGTTCTATAATAGCGACAATGTGGCAGGAATTGTCCATCCGACACGTTCAAAAGCCAGTTTAAACGACTCGCAAAGCGTGCAAGCATATAATCCTGCACCAAATACAAATTCATAGACATATATATAGATTAATGAATGATGATGTCACTCAAAGTCCCACGGAGAGTTTTCTATAGCTTTTGAAATCTCTGCTGCAAAAAAAAAATTATGGACGAGACAGGAATCGAACCAGTGACCTTTTGCTTGCAAGGCAAACGCGCTACCAACTACGCCACACGCCCAGTTATAACAAGATTTTGCCGGCAAACCAACACATAGTTGTGTATCACACTACATCCTGCATGCAGCCCGCATCATATTCGTGAAAAATTATCTGGGATGAGCATCTCATCATGAGTACATCTGCTGCTAGCGCCTATTTGGACGACGAAACCAGCTGGAAGTCTTTTAACCTCGATTCGAGGTTGACACAGGCCATAGAACATCTCGGGTTTAAAAACCCTACTCTTATCCAGTCCAATGCTATACCTTTGGCGTTGAATGAAAAAAGAGACATCATAGCAAAGGCATCTACAGGGTCAGGAAAAACCGCTGCTTATAGTATTCCTATAGTGCAACAGATCCTTACAACCGAATCAAGCAACGAAATTCAAAGCATCATATTAGTTCCTACCAGAGAATTGTCCACACAGGTGAATCAATTTATATCGAAGCTCTTATTGTATTGCCCTAATAAGGTCAACATATTAAACTTGTCGAGCAATTTGAGTGACCAGGTGATTAATTCTTTGCTTGTAAACAATCCACAAATCATAATTTCCACACCTGCTAAACTTATCCAAGTTTTGGAGAAGACTTCAAATGCTAAACTCATAAACTTATCCACGGTAAAGAATTTGACTATTGATGAGGTGGATCTTATATTATCATACGGATACAAAGACGATATTATAAAGTTGAAGGAGTTTTTACCTATCAAGAAAAACTTGCAGATATTCTTGATGTCTGCCACTTTAAACGAGGAACTCGATGAATTGAAGACTACTTTTTGTACCAAGCCGGCCATTCTTAAACTTAACGATGAAAATGTCAATCAAAACAATTTGGTACAGTACTACTGTAAAACCACCGAATTTGATAAGTTTTTGCTTTCGTATGTGGTTTTCAAATTAAATCTAATCAAGGGTAAGACTCTCATATTCGTCAATAATATTGAGAGAGGGTACAGATTGAAATTGTTTTTGGAACAGTTTGGTATCAGATGTTGTATTTTAAACAGTGAATTGCCCGTGAATTCGAGATTGCATATAGTAGATGAGTTCAACAAAAACGTTTACAATTTATTGATTGCTACAGATGAAACCAACGAAACCAAAGAGGACGAAGAAGAAGCCCAAGAAGCCACCAAGGAGTTCAAGAAGAAAGATAAAGTCAAAAAGGACAAAGAGTACGGTGTTTCGAGAGGGGTGGATTTTAAAAACGTTGCATGTGTGTTAAATTTTGATCTTCCAACCACCTCCAAATCCTATGTCCATAGGGTCGGAAGAACTGCCAGAGCGGGAAAGGCGGGTATGGCTTTGTCATTTATCATTCCTCAAAAAGAATTTGGGAAGCACAAAGTCGCTTCTTTGCTTAGTGCAAAAAGAGACGAAAAAATATTAAACAGAATAGTCAAACAACAAACCAAAAACGGGTACGAAATCAAGCCTTACCAATTCGACATTAAACAGGTGGAAGGGTTTAGATACAGATCCGAGGATGCATTCAGAGCCGTCACCCAAGTGGCTATCAGAGAAGCCAGAATAAAGGAATTGAAACAGGAATTGATTAACTCCGATAAATTGAAGGATTTCTTCCAGGAAAACCCTCAGGATTTAGCTACTTTGAGACACGATAAAGAGTTGCATCCTTCTAGAGTGCAGTCACAATTAAAGAGAGTTCCTGACTATCTTTTGCCTGAAAGCGCCCGAGGTGATCCTAAAAAGATCGGGTTTGTACCATTCCACAAGAACAGAGTACACAAAAAGGGCAAAAAGAAGAGAAAGAACGATCCATTAAAGTCTATGAAGATCTGAAAAGCCATGAATTTACGTAGAATTAATATAGAAAGCGCTACTGATGTCTATAAATGGCGTGCACAGTAAGACTTTTTGATGAAGATAAATGTGTCTGCTATGGCATTATCTGCGGTTTATTTTCGTTGATCTGCACTGATATCTGCACGGAAGTCCTCCACTCTACGTGCTGGCCGGTGTCTTTCGCTATGTATTGCATGGACTGCAAGCGCAACATGCATTTCATAAATCTTCTGTGCATATGCGGCAGATCGTCAAATTTTCAGCCGTCTTCAAAAAAACCTCCTTAGCTTATCTTTGTTAACACCATGCTCCATAATAAGTTGGCCAAGCAGTTCAGAAAGAACAAAAATTGGGGTGGGATCAATGCAAACGATAAAACCGAAAAAAACGGCCAAAAGCAATAGGAATACCTCAATGACTTGAAATAGCTGGCCTTCATGCTGGCACTGATTTCTCCATGGTCCCACAAGCTGCTGAAGATATTAAACACCAACTGAAACAACGGAGCTCCTACTATCTGATCTATCAAGATTCGATGAAGAACATCTTCGAAATTCACCATCAAAAGATCAAGCCATAGCACCGTGAAAGCACCGTTGATGACCCCCCAAAGGGCAAATTTGACCACCTTGCCGTAACTAAGCTTTTTCTTGTAGATTTGGTTTATAGATTGGGCCATCATCGCCGTGAAACACCCCAATAACGAAGATGCAAAAAGTGTATGTATGGAAACGAGGGAATCATAATGGTAATAAACCGCCGCAGATCCTGCTGCTTCACACACCAAATTCAAATATAGCCGTTTGCGCACAGTTTTGGGTATGGGGTAAAGGTTTGCATCCAAGCCCCTCTTCATGTCGTCGAACTTTTCATTGTGGTCTTTAAATTCTGCCATCAAAGTTGAAAATTCTGTCGTGTGAGAACTGCACGTGGAGTGCGTCTTATCAGGACCAGACGTGTACAAGGGCCCCAAATGGTGCCAAAACGAAGCTTTGACCCCGAAAAAAAGTCGGTTGGTACGACTTACAGGATGACTATCGCTGTATGGCGACAAACAGCCTCGAAATAGGCTTCGAAGTCGACTTTCGAACGGCTGAAGCTCACGGTCCAATCCTTTGTAACACCTGTTCTAAAAATAGGTTACGTAAGCTCTTTCTGGATCCACGTCGGTGCTAAAAATTTGCAGGACCGGCCTATTTGGTCCAACTCGGGCCAGCTCGGGCGAAAGATCGCACCCGTTATTTGTTCAGGATTAGCCGCTTTTGAAACACTCGGTCCGAGTGTGAACTTAAACATACAAAATCCGGGGGAAGTCTGTGTTGCAGGTTCAAAGCTGTTCGAAGTTGCTATATAGGTAGTTTATAGCGTAGTGTTGAGGCGATTTTGTTTTGCAGAAGATAACACAGAATAGGAAGCAGGCTTACTAATATAGCATTAAATAGTAAATTAGTAATACGGATAGAGTGCCAGAAAGGTCGAAAGAGCAGAACACATAACGTATTTGCTTCGTATATTAACCAGTTTTGTCTAAGGTGTAGTATCAATAATCGTACAAGTTTTGTTAAGAGCTTTATAAATTTAGAAGTAGCCAATTTCTGCACAACAAACCGCTATATTTAAAATACCTCCATATTTATTAACTAGCATCGATGGAAGCAATTGACGATACTAACGAGTCAAAAACCCTGGAGATTCAGGTGAGTTTTACAGAATTGGATTCAGACAACCCGAAAAATCTCTCTTCTATCCATAAATGGATGGTTGTGATGATCATTTCGTCTGCCCTGTTGTGTGTGACATGTTTGTCATCACTGTGGTCTTTGGCAAGTGACAATATCATGGAGCATTTCCATATAGGCCACGAGGTGTCGACTTTAGGTATTTCACTCTATATTTGGGCCATGGGCACTGGAGGAGTGTTTTTGGCACCCATTTCCGAAATATACGGAAGGAAAGCCACTTACATTATGGGATTGGGGCTTACTGGCGTGTTCAATCTTCTTCCAGAATTTTGCAACAACATAGGCGGTGTTTTGTTTGGAAGGTTTATGTCGGGGTTTTTTTCTTCGAGTTTTATGGCGGTGGCTTCAGGAACCTTTTCAGACATTTTCCCCAAGGACAAGTTGGCCTATCCGGTGTCATTATACACCACGTCTCCGTTCTTAGGGCCTGGGTTGGGTCCTTTGATAGGAGGATTTATCAACAAACATACCAATTATAATTGGACTTTTCACGTGATGACCATTTGGGTGTTTGTGATGTTAATGTTGGTGATTTTATTTGTACCAGAAACGTACGAGCCTGTACTTTTGAAGAGAAAAGCACAAGCGTTACGGAAGTCTACCGGCTCGGACTTGTATTATGCTCCTCTTGAAAGAGAGTCGAAATCTTTGGCCGAAAGTATCACGGTTTCCATCAAGAGACCCATTGGTCTTTTGTTTAAGGATAAAATGACGTTTATATTGTGTTTCTATACCGGGTTCACTTTGGCCATTGTGTATCTATTTTTTGTGTCGTTTCCGTATACGTTTGAGACTATCTACGGCTTCGAGATCGACCAAGTGGGGTTGACTTATATCGGCTTGATAACGGGAATGTTGATAGGATCAATTATATCCCCTGTGGCCCAAAACATGTATTTTCGTACACTTGATAAAATTGAGCCCGAAGAGAGATTTTTCAGTATCAAAATTGGGGTTTTCGTTGCACCCGCTGGTCTTTTAATTATGGCGTGGACGTCATATCCACATGTGCATTGGATAGCTCCCATTATCGGTGCAGGGGTTTATGGTGCAGGGGTGGTCTTGGTTTTCAATGGTATCTTTGGTTACACTATTGATGCTTATAGGTTGTATGCTGCATCGGCTATGGCCACCAATTCATTTGTTAGGTCATTGATGGCAGGAGTTTTTCCTCTTTTTGGATTGCAAATGTACAAAGCAATGGGTGTCAACTGGGCCAATTTTCTTTTGTCCATGTTTGCCTTGGTGTTGATCCCAGTAGCTTTTCTATTCGCCAAATACGGGCAGAAACTTAGGGAACAGAGTCCCTATGCATGGGCCTGAAAAGGTTGTAGACGAGGTATAAAAGATTAATCTTTATAAATTGTAATAGTCAGAATATAGAATATATCATACATGGTATTGGCCTGAGGTGAATACGTAAGGCTGTTCCAAGTCGGTCTCAATAACCAAAGGTGCCTTGAATGGGAGCGCAGCTAACCTAAGACCACAGCTGATGTTGTAAAGCTAGGAGTTAACAGAGTGGCTTAGTGTTTCTTGATAAGAGGAGAACAACGGAATAAAAAGGGGAAACAATAGCTTCAAGTTTCATACCCTGTAACTTTCTCTTGAATGGAACGAACCTGCCTATATAAAATACAAATTGTGTGTCCCAAACGAAATTCACCGTTCAAGTTTCGTAGCCTCTACAAGCCTCCGTGGCAGCTGCAGAAGCACCCCTACCCTGACTTGCACCAAAACCACCTAGGTGTCTTAAACCCATTTTCAAAGCCATTACTCTACTTAAATGCATAGGCTACATCATAGGGTACACGTCTGAGCGTGAGGCACCATTCCACATCCCTGTACAAAAGCCCGTAGCTCACTGTTCCTACAATTCAACCAAGAATATGGGTGTTGCAGTGCAATCTCAGAATTTGTCCGTAATCGCTTGAATTAGCGAGATGTTTATGTTTTACTGTCTTCGTCTATTATTTCCTTTTATGCACCTCTGATGTGCTGTCAAAGATTTTAGCTTAGGTTAGCATTGCCTCAAAACTTAAATTGGTATTTTATGCAGAAAACGCAAATCCCTGCCGATGCCTGTGCTTACCGCATGATAACATTGTTCCATGCAGACATAGCACTGCAGTAGGTCATCTCCACAAGCGTGCTGATCACTACGTCATCAAAGGGTCCACCGGTTTCTCAGACCACTTTTCCCAAAGAGGTGCAGTTTTCGACCACGTATGAGAGTTTCTTTTTGTCGTAAAATAGACGCATATAGGCCAAGCGCACCAAACGCAAATCTAACTTTGTGCTAAAAGCACCACCCACCTGCGCTTTAGTGTCTAATTTTCGATACCAACCCATACTGTAACACTGCGAGACCCCTGTCGTCTTTTTACTGAACCGCTTAGATGGCACTGTGTGTGGAAAACAGGGGTTTCAAAAATCTACTAGCGAGCCATCAGCCATGCAGCGCGGCAGCTCGGCTGACTTAAACTTTTACGACAAGAAAAATGGACACCATCGAGGTTCAGGTATATAAAAAGGTGGAATCCCTAAAACCCACATTTTTCCCCCATGTACTTCTTCATATTTTTTCTCATACAAGCAGTCCTTTGCAACAGCATAACGTCGTACTCCTTGGAGATCATCCTAGTCAACGATAACTTGACGTCCAGTTGGCCCATCATCATCGAGTATGACCACGTCCACCAATTCAAAGCGGGCCAGCTCCTGGCCATGGATCTGGCAAGAAGTTACGGCAGATTCATTTTGACGCCCTATGGGGAGTTGAAAGCAACCGACGGGAACACCACCGGAATCGACAGCAACGGAAACTGGGGCTACAACGAGGGCATCACAGACGGCTTCTCCATAGAGGATGACTATTTGTTGTTAGATGGAGAATCTACGTGGATGGTGTGTCCCATAAATAGAACCAACACCGTGATATATGCCATCAAGTTCAACACCACCTGTGAAGGCGGGTACGAGACGGTTATAACTGTGGTAGGGACGGTTCCGCTAACGGCATCGAGAGACATCAATGCCCTAACGTCGTGTGATTGTGACGTAACCAGCACGTTGAAACAGAATCTGTTCAACTCGTATGAGTTTTCGCTGAACATAGCGTCGTTGAAGGTCATTCCCTTGGGGTTTTTGGTGTTCTTATTGGCATGGGTTTAGGGTCAAATATTTTAATAGCACTTCTGGGTAACGAACGAAGTGTGGAATAGGTCATTGCATATACGATAATAAACATAGCATATTGAAACCAGGAGAGTAACTGGGGAGAGGTAATCTCCGCCGTAATCACAGCGTAACGTCGCCACGTCGTAATTCTAATTCCGGGGCCGTCATGCTCCTATTGGGTGGTTTGGGCGAGAGACTCTTTGGAATTTGCACAGGTGCATGTTTAGTTTGTTCGGTGCGTTTGATTGGCACCGTTGAAGATTGGCACTTTTGGCGATTGGCACTTCGAGATTGGCACTTTTAGCGAAAGGCTTTTGTGCAGCATCTTGGTTGCCTTGGCCTTGGTCCCGTTTTGAACGTCAACACTCTTAAGGTATATGCAGGTTTGAGCCAACCACAGAAGCATTCTGAGACACAACTGAGACAAAGGGTCTCAAGCATGGCTTCTAATGGCCCCTTGACGGCCCTGGCGGGCACCCACCGGTGCGTTTGGGGTTTTTCACGGCACCGCCCCATAGGCCCGCCCAAACTCAGAGGCCCCAGAAATATCCAGAACGATGCTTTGCATCACAGGCCGAGCCGTTCGTTCTTAGCTCAGAACCGCGCAGAACGCTTACGAATTTCTTCAAGATGGTTGTACATAATCCTAATAACTGGTACGTAGACTTAACCAACCATTCTGAGTGAACTTCCCCACTAACACGCAGGCACTGGGTTGACAAAAATTGTCTTCCTTGGACGAAAGAGTATTTGAATGCAGAAATTGTCAAAACTGAGGTTGTTCAAGAAGATTTGAAAATCTTCATTTCCAGCGTGGATTCCGTCACCGGCGACTGTGATGTGACTCAAAGAAAGGGAAAGGTTCTTTGTATATACGACATGGCCTTGAAATTCTCTGTTTCGGGGGAAAAAGACGACACCAAGTTTTTTGGTACCATTTCTATACCAGAATTCATTCATGATCAAGACGACGATGAGTATGTGTTCAACGTTACCGGGGACAATGCGGCCGAGATCAAGGCTCATTTGGTGCCTGTGTTGAAGCAGAAGCTCCAAAAATTCCAGCCGGACTTGATCAGTGCCCATGAAAAGGACATTCAAGCCAGCACAGTGTAGAGTATAATTATAGAATATATATTACAACTAGTATACAGGTTTATTGACTTGAGTGCTGATCTGAGGCGTACATCTATTATCATCTTCTAGTTTCGTTTGCAGTTTTAAAGCTTTATGATCACTTAAAGATCCATGCTTTAAGAGTACTTCTTACATGGTTGAAAACTACTTGCTCAAGGATCAAACCCTTCAGGTACACCTCTGGCGTGTCTGAAGCCCCCATCTCTCGATCCCATATAAATCTCCACTGCTCCGGTGTCATTGTAAGAGCTGTCCATCGAATACCAAGGAATATTCCCTGCTTCAATGGATTTCAAGAATTGCAAGGTTTCCACATCACTATAAGGAACACCCAAGGTAGGGTCGAAGTATTTGACTTCTGAGCCTGTGATGAGACAAATCTTCTTGTTACCATTAGGCAAGTAGAGCCCAATGGGCGCTTCTGTTTTGATGGTGATGGCTGCGTCCTGATCGTCCTCTTCAACCACTTCTTCGATAATTTCCTGTCGGATACCCAATTTGGGTAATCTGTTGAGTTCTTCAAACAAGGGGTTTTCTTCGGTCAAGTCGTCAGCATTTTCGAAAACCTCATCCTTTTCTTCTTTAATTTTGGCATATGGGTTGTTAACGTTTCCGATTTTGAGAATTGTTTTGAGCTCCTTGAACCTTCTGGAGGCTGGGAGAATAGCATCTTCTCCAAATAAATATTGTTTAATAGAATCTTCATCGAGAAGATGAGAATCGTCAAAATCAAGAAGATACACATGATTTCTTGTGATCCTTTGCGCAGGTCCTTCGAAGATTTCTTTTGGAGGCTCTTCGGACTCTTCAGGTTCTTCGTGATCTTGTGGTTCTGATTTTTCAGCCTCAACAGGAAGTTCTGGTTGTGGTTCTTCCGGAACATCAAAGGTGACTTTCTTAGGTTTCTTTTCGGGGTCCTTCGTTGATTCCTTCGAAAAATCTCCAGGAGTTTCGGTGATAGGTTCTTTGACAGGTGTGTCCTTCTCCACTGGCACGTCATTCTCTACAGACATGGCCTCTTTAGCGGAAGATTTATCCGCATTGCCATTGGTTTCGACAACAGAATCGGTCTCAAGGGTGCTTTCTTCATTCGTGCCGTTCTTTGTGGATTCTTCTAAATGTTTAGTGCCATTTTGATTTCCATTCAGCTCTTCAGCGGCTCCATTTTCTTCGGGTTTTATTTCCAGAGAAGCCTCGTTCTTCACTGAACTTGAAGTTTCCGGCTCGTTTTGCTGGTCCTCTTCATTCTGAGGTTTTTCTTCATTGGTGAATCCATTTGATTTCTCTTCAGCGGCCTTTAATCTTTCCTTTTCTTCCATCTCTGCCTTATAATACGGCAAGAGTGTATCCACAGATCCAGGAATCCTCGTAAAGTCGATGTCCAACAATTGTTTCAACCTTTTGATCGACTTCTTTCTCGACCTACTGGTCAAAGAATCGTAAACTTTCCTTGCATATTCAACCTCCTGAGTGGGCGTGATGAATTCTTCTTCACTGTGGAGTCTTATGATATTTACAAGCTTCTTTCTCTTCAGCTGCAAGTACTGCTTTTGTCTCTCCTTTTTCACAATTTCCTGTTGCTGAAATGCCTCCAACGACAAAATGTTGGCTTTTTCGGTTTCTACCGCCTGCAACAACTTTTCTTCTTGAGTCAATTCACGCTCCTTGACACGTACTATAGGCGTGAACTTAGCACGTCTTTCTTCGTCTTTCTTCAATCTTTCCACCAAGGCTTCTTTGTTTTCGATAGCCAGAGCACGCGAAGAGGCCCTTCGAATAGGTTGAAGCAACGACTCCGATGTGACATGTTTTTTCGGTTGCACTTTTTTGGGCTTCTCCAGTGCACTTTTAAACTTCTTAATTTTGGGTATGAGCTTCGATTGTTTGAGTTTCCTCTTCTTCAATTTTTCCTCTTTTTCAAGCTCCTTTTCCCCCTCGGACTCGTCTGTATCCGAAAGAGATATATCTGAATCAGAGAGAACTTCGTCAGAATCTACTTGGGGCGTGTCACTGAGGTCATTTTCGTCGTTTTCGTCGTTGTTTTCGTTTCCATCACCTTCATGATCTTCCTCACCGTCGACAGTACCATCTGGGGGAGCCTCATCGTCGCCTTCCTCCGCTTCACCCTCTTCACTATCGCTCTCACTCTCCACAAACTCGCCATCTTCGCCGTCCTCCTGAAACAACAAATTGACGTTTTCGTCGTCGTCATTAAAGAAACCGGTGGGTGTGTCCTGACCATCGTGTTCCATTTGTATCAACTGCCTCAACCGAGACCCGGCGTTGGCTCTTCTCTGTCTGGTTGTAGCTAGAAACTCTTCTTCAGACATAGTTGAAAGTGCGAAATTGAGAAATGGAAAATTTCACTATGAGGTCCACTTTGCAGCAAGTTGGCGTGAGGGCCCTCAGACGCTTCCACGCAGGTAAAGCCGTGTTGCATAGGGCAACTGGGACCAGCGAGACGGAATTGACGCATTTTAACTCATTGGCGGCCTCTTGGTGGGACGTGAACGGGCCGCAAAGAATTCTTCATAAAATGAATCTTTTAAGAATGGATTTTATTCAGGAAAATATCAGACAAAACTTGAAATTGAACGAAGGCTTGGATGAAGAAGAGCAAGTTTACATACCGCCATACAACATTGAACTTCTTCCGGCGCAAATACGCGAGAATATCGTGCTTGATCAGGAGAACAGAAGAAACGAAATATTGGCACAAAAGAAGTTGAAGGTGTTGGATGTGGGATGTGGTGGAGGCATTCTCAGTGAGCTGATGGCACGTTTAAACTATGTGGAAACTGTACAGGGCATCGATTTGTCCACAGAAGTGGTGGAGGCCGCAAAAGCCCATAGTCTTCGGGATCCTATATTGGGAGCTAAACTAAGCTACAAACTCCTGGCGCTCGAGGAGCTTCCCAAGGAGGATACGTTTGACGTGGTTACGTTGTTTGAGATTTTGGAACATGTAGATTACCCGTCCAAAGTGCTTACCGAGGCGTTATCGCGAGTCAGACCCGATGGATGGCTCTTTTTGTCCACCATCAACCGGGATTTCGTCAGTTGGTTCACCACCATCTTCATGGGGGAGCACGTGTTGAGGATTGTTCCTGTGGGCACACATACGTTGGAGAAATACATCAACCATCACGAGATCAAGGAATGGGTCGACCAGAACAAGCATTTCAAGGTTGTGGGCTCCAAGGGCTGTGTGTACCTACCTGCATACGGGTGGAAGTTCACCAGCAACGAGAATGTAGGCAATTACTTTATGGCCATTCAAAGAGTCAAATAAGTTTCAAAAGCCGCCTAAGAATTAAATAATCTGTAAATAATGTGGGGGCCAATAACACGACACCGGCCCTATAATGAACATGTAATTAAAATTAAAGGCGATGTTATTGCCATTGGGTGTCATGTTTTTAAATATTCCCCCTTGGAAGCGCTGTCTGTCTTCATTTGATTCATATCCAGCCATTATCTTTCGAGAAGGACATCTTGCTCAAATCAGATGCTGAAAGTCCTCCTGTTTCGTTAATTAGCAATCTTTTCTGGCTCTTCTCCCTCATCTATAAATGTAGGAACACTTCCACCATCTTCAAGGTAGCTGGGAACGCCCATTCCCTCGTTGAACTCGGCTTCAAAGTTCATTTCTTCGCCTAATGCATCCAATTCTGCATCCAACTCAGATTCTGATATATCATCGGGGATGTCATTGGTCATTGACAAGGACTCTTGCAATTCGTTCAGCTTATCGATCAAATCCAACATTTCGTCTTGCAACGATTCGATCTTGTCGATATCTATCTTTCCATATGTCTTCTTCAATTGCTTATTTGCCTGCTTCATGGCATCCACCGTGATCATGGTGTTCTGCAAATTGTCGGTGGTCATAGCGGCTTGCGTCATGTTCCACGATTGGTTTTCAAGTTGGTCTTTTTGTGCTTCGATCTGCTTACGCTGCTTCAATAATTTTAACGCCTTTTGCTTAAGCGCCGACTTACCAGGACCGTCTCTCATTTTGGCCAATTTTTGCTGGTACACACTCAACTCAGAGTTGATTTTGGATAATTTGACATCGAACGACCCGATACGATCATCGATATTCTTAATTGCGTCGTTTAACGACGGCTTGGGAGCGGTGTTCTTAGTACCAAAGAGTCTATTCATGACAATTTGAGGGTCGCGATAAAGTGAGAATTTACGGCGGAGAAAAGAGTGAAATGTTGGATTTGTGCCATCAGAAGAAGTGGAAATCGCGCCATAATTAATATACCACATACCACATACCGTAGAATATGGCAGAGTGAAAAGTTTTATTCTAGCTCTCATATGGATGAGAATACTTCGAATTATATTCTTAACCACCTTTTAGCACACATGTAAAAATTCACGCCAAAAATGGCCATAAGCGCTTCACTAGCTCAGTTGGCAGAGCGTCAGTCTCATAGGATTTTCTTGTGTTATCTGAAGGTCGACAGTTCGAACCTGCCGTGGAGCACTTTTTTTTTCGCATGCCTGAAGTAGCAGAAGTATGTCCGTTAGACCTCTCTTAAAAACCATCACTAACCCCCAGGTTGCACATGTTTGTGCTCAATTGAGACGTAACATAGTAGGAGCTCGCATAAGCGAAACGCTTGTGCAAAACGATGCACTTTTGTGGCCTGTTTTGAAGGGTTGCACCGATGCTGAAAAAGAGCTCTTGCACATTCGAAAGACGTTGACCGACGCTTCCGTGGAGCGGGTGGGACGCCACGGGAAGTACTTTTGGATCCGGCTTAGTGGAAATAACGTGATGTTGATGCATTTGGGAATGACGGGGATGATCAAGCTCCAGGGCGTGGATTCTCATTTGACGTTTATGGAAAATGGAGGTGACAAAAAGGTGATGCGGGAAATGCATCGAATAAAGACAGAAAAAACCACTATAAAAGGCACAGGGGCTAAACTGAAGCGTCTGATTTTGAAAACAACGATCAAATCAGAAGATACTGACGAAATAGACGTGATCGAGGAGTCTAATGATATGACGGCAGCAACCGAATGGCCGCCCCGTTTCACCAAATTGGAGCTCATTTTGAGCCAAAACAATGCCACTATACGGCTAGCATTCAGTGATCCCCGGAGATTGGGCCGGATCAGGCTTTTAAGTGATATCAAAGATGATAAGGACATGTTTGCACTTGAACCATTAATACGCCAGGGCCCGGACTATTCCAAAGTTGCAACCTCTAGCAAGTACTTCAAACCCACCCAATTCACCAAAGGCGACCCAGACCCCGTCAACTATGTACCTCAGCTTACCGCAGAGGAGTTTTGTATGCAATTGGCGAAAAAGAAGAAGCCCATCAAGAGTATTCTTTTGGAGCAGGAATTCTGCGCTGGAATCGGCAATTGGGTGGCTGATGAGGTGTTATTCCAGTCAAAAATACATCCCCAGCTGGTGTTAGGTTCCAAGTACGACCACACTAGTCCTGTATTGCACACGTTGTACGAAAATGTCATTCTGGTGTGTTCCACGGCGGTGGAAGTTGAAGGCAATGTGAGGGAGTTTCCAGAAAATTGGTTGATGTTGCACCGATGGGGAAAACGTAGGAAGGAGAAGCCCAAGATAAATGGTCATAGTGTGGACTATGTGACGGTTGGGGGTCGGACGTCGTGCTTTGTGCCGTTTTACCAGAAGAAGTAGGGAAGAGTTTAGGAACGTAATGGGTCGCTAGAGAGGTGCTGACGGCGCTCGGCAGCTTTGTCATTGGGGTGTGAAGGACGTTAATTCTTTCAAATGCACTCGATGGGGATGCAAACTGTGAGAGGTGCTGTATGTGACGCTTAGGTGCCTGGTGGTGAAAGAGGTATGAGCAGCACATTTGAAGGAAAAGGCTGAGCCATTTGTTTTACAGTGTGGTGTTCCAAGAAGTACAAGAGACTCCATGCTGAAAGATTATGTTGTGTCGCTTGTGCCGTTCCAAGGCCGAGTCACTTGCCAGGCACTTCACTAGTTTCTACCACATTCGACAAACCAAGGCTCTAGTCTAACCCAAGGCCTTAACCTGCTCCAAGGCATTAGACTACTCCAAGGCCGTATACAGAGCATGAAATTAGTGCCGTCTGAAGTCCGTGCACCATGCCAGGCTTCCCCATAGTGCTTGCGGAAGACCGTGCATCTTTCTAGGTTTCTGCATAGTTTTGACAAAACGAAGACAAAGTCTGCAGAAAGGCTCGCCTTTTATTTAACTCAATATGAATGTACGAACAGACGAAGCCCATCCTCTCTTGAATTAGTGATTTCTTTTCGTTCTCTACCGTGCTGCCTCCAGCACAGAAACTCAATTGTGCTGAAGGTTCATTCTGGGCCCGGAAATACACAAAACAGTCCGAATTTGACAAAACGGTCCGAATTTTGCACTATCAGAAGAGTAAAGTCGCTTATTCCTGGATTGTACGACTTGGCAAAGTTCGTGCAAATAACTGTGCTGGCACTGAAGCAGCCCGTGCAGCCATACCAACTCTCGGTGCCATTGCTCCAGCTCTCGTACAAGCACCGCTCCAGCTCATGTAAAGCTCTCGCGTTGGCACCATGGCGGCAGCGCCGCATTTTCGCTGGTGCACCTAAGTGCATAGATCAACATATACCCATATCGGACATTGGTCCATATCGGACATTCGCCAGAAATCGAACTCGCAATGGCCCCGTCCACTGATCTTACGATATTGGGCTCTACAAGGCCTAAAATCTTCCGCTAAAAAACGGCTAGCCACCCCACCCACACTCTCCAGCACCTCATCGCCTTTCTTACACCATAAACACCCCTCCTGCTCGCCATAGCACTGTCGACAAATTTAGCCGCCAAAATGTCGTTCTCTTGCAGATCCTAAATATTCCGAGCACTGGCGATGAGCAAGGCTGCGTCAACCGCTAAGTCCACCACCAACTCCCCCTACTGTGGGAGCACCCATCCACCCACACAAGCCACCACCACCAAAGCTCCACCCTCCCAAAACACCCCAACATGCCCTCTCATCTGGGCACCAGCTCAATGTTCTCCGGATCAACATTTTTCCCCCTCTCCAGCCCCAACACTCGTTCCGCGATGCCATCCTAACACCACGCGCGGGAAAAACTCGGAACCGGTGTTAACACCTGACACTCTTATGCTCTTAGGCCGCTGGTCCGTCCCCATGTGAACATAATGAACTCTAATCAAGACGCCATATATAACAAGCTGGTTCGCTCACCACACTCCACCATCTCGCCAAAAACCGCCTTTTGTGCCGCCATTTTCAACTTCCTTTTTAAGACAGTGGGGAACCTTTGCATGGACAATACCGGATTCATTTTGATAGCTATATAAATTAGGTGAAAAGTCCGAGAAAATTATTTACAATGCTTGCAATCAGAACTTTAGCCACCAAGTCTGTGCACACACATACCATCAAAACGCCGGTGGACGTTAAGGCCGCCATTGCATCGCTAAAACCCAAAGTAACCAGGCTTTCCAACGACGGGCCCATCGAATGTGATTTGACGGGGTTTCAGTTGCTTAATTCTCCCATCTACAACAAAGGTTCTGCCTTCACCCATGCCGAAAGAAAAGCCTTTGGCCTCACGGGGTTGTTGCCCAGCCAGGTAAACTCCTTGGACGAGCAGGTGGAAAGAGCATACCGCCAATTCAGCTATTTAAAGACGCCATTAGCCAAAAACGACTTCTGCACCTCCATGAGGATCCAAAACAAGGTTTTGTACTACGAATTGGTCAGAAGACACATCAGAGAGATGTTGCCGATCATCTACACACCCACAGAGGGGGACGCCATTGCGTCGTACTCGCATAGATTCAGAAAGCCCGAAGGGTGTTTCTTGGATATCACCGATCCAAACAGCATCGATGAGCGTTTATCGGTATTTGGAGAGGACAAAGACATCGATTACATCGTGGTGAGTGACGGTGAGGGGATTTTGGGGATAGGAGACCAAGGGGTGGGTGGTGTAAGAATCGCCATTGCCAAATTGGGGTTGATGACCTTATGTGGAGGTATACACCCTGGAAGAGTGTTGCCTGTGGTTTTGGACGCGGGAACCAACAACGACAAGTTGCTTAACGACGACATCTACATGGGGAACAAGTTCCCCCGTGTGAGAGGCGAACAGTACTGGGATTTCGTGGATAAATTCATTCAGGGCATCAAAAAGAGATTCCCATCGGCCGTGTTGCATTACGAGGATTTCGGAGTTAGCACCGGAAGAACCATGTTGCAGAAGTACAGGGAGACGTTGCCTTCGTTCAACGACGACATCCAAGGCACTGGGGCCGTGGTGATGGCCTCTTTCACCGCCGCCTTGAATTTCTCCCAAAAGAAGTTGCAAGACTCCCAAATTTTGATCTACGGTGCAGGTTCTGCTGGGCTCGGTATCGCCGACCAAATCTACAACCACATGATCAACTCCGGCATGGAGCACGACGACGTGGTGTCGAGAATCCACTGTATGGACAGAAGAGGGTTAATTATGCAGAGTTACACCGATTCCACCGAAGCTCAGATCAGATATGCCGACCCCGACGCCGAATGGCAAGGTGTGGACACCAAGAACTTGGTGGACATTGTGGCCAAAGTAAAACCTACCGTTTTGGTCGGCTGTTCCACCCAGGCCGGTGCTTTCAACGAACAGGTGATCAAGGAAATGTACAAACACAACGACAAGCCCATTGTGTTCCCATTGTCCAATCCTACCAGATTGCACGAGGCCATTCCAAAAGATATCATGAAATGGACCGATAACAACGCTTTGATTGCTACCGGTTCGCCTTTTGAGCCTGTTGACGGGTATTATATTTCTGAAAACAACAACTGTTTTACTTTCCCCGGCATTGGTTTGGGTGCTGTCTTATCCAGATGTACCACCATTTCCGACTCGATGATTTCTGCTGCCGTTGACCAATTGGCTGCATTGTCGCCTAAAATGGAAAACCCAAAGAATGGGTTGTTGCCCAGATTAGAGGAAATCGACGAAGTCAGTGCATACGTTGCAACCGCCGTTATTTTACAATCTTTGAAAGAAGGCACTGCCAGAGTGGAGATGGAATCCACTCCCGATGGTGCATTTGTGGAGGTTCCAAGAGACTTCAAGAAGTGTTTGCAATGGGTGCAAGCACAAATGTGGAAACCAATTTACAGACCATTGGTCAAAGTCGAGCATGTTCCTGAAATTCACACATTCCAACATTAGTATAGAGTTATAGAGTAATAGAATAGAAGTGAAGGAGTAAAGAGCTAGTGACGGGAGCGCATGAAACTAGAAGAATAAGAGAATTTTACGGTGACTGGCAATATGGTGTTCATTAACAATATAGTAGGCTAGTTGGATTATTATCCTCGTTGCATCCTACCTCCGCCTATAAACTCTCGTTCAAGTACTTTACTACTCTCGAAAAACTATAGTACTTGCTGAAATCCTGCGTTTTGCCCAATTCACCAAAGACGTCGTTGGCTTCAATAAAAAAGAACCCATCGTGAACACCCCATGGTTCGACATGATAGGTCAATTTGGGTTTCCCTGAAGGTGCCAATGCCACCTCAAAATCGTCCATAACCTTGTTTTCGGACTTGCCAAATTGAGACTGTTTGATTGCATCTCCGTACACCTCGTTGGCCCAGGTTTGAATGTGGTCTCTAAAACTTTCGTCTTCTCCGAAAATAAGGAAGATCTCATTGTGGGGGTTGGTGAAGAAGGGGTTTTCATCCCAATTGCCCGGTCTCTTGTAGGACCAATCGAAATAAGAGTGATTGACCCTATTGGCATCGTCAATGAACATCAAGCCGCTTTCGGCCGGCTTAAAAGTGCTGTACATAAGCATATCTCTTTTCAGGTTTTCATAGTACGATTTACCCGGCTGGTAATCCTCCTCTTCTACTTTCAAGCACACCCATGGAGAAATTAACACCAATTTAGTAGGATAGGGCAAATATGGTCGTTTTTGCTTGATGAATTGGGTGTAACTGATAGAAAGATGTCCACCTGCAGAATCTCCCATCAAAACAATGTTTGTGTTACCCTCTTCCACAAGACTGTTGTACACACTGTCCATTTGTCTCAATTGTCTAGGAAATTTATGGCCGTGACAAACCAAGTCGTAATCCAAAAATAAAATAGACGCTTTCTTTGAAGGATGAATAGAATGATAAAGTGCAGCCAAGCCTTTCATTTGCTCCGGCTGGGTCTGCAAAAAGTACCCTCCTCCGTGGGAATAAATGATGATAGGGTCGTCCAAGCTACGACCTTCGGCTTTGGCGAACCAGATGGCGCTGTGATTGTATGCTTCGCCGTAATGTGGCAATTGCCTGAAATGCTTGGAAGTACGTTTCATAAAGCGAAAAAGCTGCTCATTGGTCATCACAGCCAATATATTTGTGTCTTTGATGGGAAGCTTCAAAGCAAAGCGAAATACGATCAAACTCAAACAGATTTTCAACCTCCTGTTGAATTTTCTGAAGGTGGTTTTTCCGGTGAAGTACTTGACCAACTCCACAAGCAACTCAATTGGTAAACTCAAGATGGCAACGATGGCCTGTAAAGAAAGCATGGTTGTTGAAGAGAAATATTTGCAACATGTGAAACCTTCGATGTGCGTGCGGCGTTGTGGGGAGAGCGTATATTATATTTAACTACCGTGGCGCAATTTGGGAGCAGGAGCAACGTACGAGGCGGTGTATTGTTAGATCCGGCAAGATATTGACGGAGGTTGAGCGGGTTTCCAATTTGCAGCAATTTCAGAGCTTTACAGCTTCGATTGTGCCGTTTTTGCTCAATTTGCCAAGTAACTTTAACCACCCATGCCAGACCACTCCAAGCCCCAAATTGCTCAATGGCCCGGTATGTGTGACTTGACATACACGTAATTGTGCATACTCATTTGCAGATTCAGAGCCTTCATAATGAGTTCAAATACTTGATGACTCTGGACGCACCAAAGTACTCACTGGGGTCTACTTCTTCGCCGTTTTCCAACGCTTTAAACAAACCGCCCTCTTCTAAAAACAACACGTCGTGTGAACCCCATGGTTCTACATAATACGTCAACTTGGGTTTACCCTCGGGCTCCATTTGCACCTCGAAATCGGCCACAAGCTGGTTATTGGATTTGCCGAATTGGGCTTGAACCACCTTGTTTTCGTAGATCTCGTTGACCCATTCATGGATATGGTCTCTAAAACTTTCATCTTCACCAAAAATCACAAAAATGCCCTTGGTGGAGTCGTTGTAGAACGGAATTGAGTCCCAATGGCCCGGTTTCTTCAAAGACCAGTCCAAAAATGGGTACTCTTTCGATTTGTCCACCACCTGTTCACCCGAACGGAAGTTTCCATACGAAAGAATGTCCCTGTATTGGTTTTCGTAGTACGATTTTCCCGGTTGGTAGTCTTCTTCGGTAGCTGTAAGACAGACCCAGGGAGAGATCAAAATCAAATGGGACGGGTACGGCAAAATGGGCTTGACGTGCTTGATGTACTGGGTGAACCCCACAGAGAGATGCCCCCCTGCAGAGTCGCCCATCAAAATTATATTGGTGTTTCCTCGAGCAACAAGTTTGGAATACACCATATCCAATTCTTCAAATGGTTTGGGAAGCAAATGGCCCTCTGAGGCCAACCCATAGTCCAAATGAAGCATGGAGATTCTCTTTTCAGGATCCGAAAGGGCGTAAATGGCCAAAAGTCCCTGCAACTGCTCGGGCAAGGTTTGAAGAAGGTAGGCACCACCGTGACAAAACACCACCAAAGGATCATCTAGCGTCCGGGAGTCGTCCTTGGCGATCCAGATAGCGTTTTCGTCGAATCTCTCTCCAAAATGGGGCGTTTTCTGCGCCAATTTGGACGTTTTCTTCACGTTGGAGAACATTGTGTCGTTGGTGCACGATACAAGACGGTGAGTATCGACAAAAGGAAGGCTGAAACACAACCTGAAGAAGGCCATTTTGAAGATGGTGCTAAATCCACGTTTACGAAGGCCCGCCCTGCCCACAAGCCCCCTTAAAAGAAGGCCTGTGACGTCCAAGGGAGCCCACAAGATAGAAAGGACACCTTTGAAAGAGAGCATTTGAGAAGTTTCGGGCTTAGACCAGAAGAGGGGTGTAACATGCACGGTGCGGCGTCGAACAAAAACTCCGAGAGGTAAATGTCGCACCCCACACAACTGGCGAGCGGTGGTGCGACATTGCACCCAACATCGGCCTAAAGGGCCGGTGCCAGCGCTGGCGCCTGCTCGACCTATTTGTAGCGCCAGCCGCACCCATCCTAGCACCAGCCCGGCCGCGTTCGCACCAGCGCCTACTCCAGCGCAGCCCTCCAATGAAATCCAACCTCCACCGCGAACACTGAAAAATCTGAAAAATTCACCTTTCTGTATCACCTTCCACTCAATGTCTGTCGAAGAATTAAAACAAACCGTCTCTAAGTTGCAAGAGAGAATCCAATTTTTGGAGAAGAAAGCAGGAATCGTCCCAGACGTCCCACAATCCGTGAAAATGGTTCTTATCGGCCCCCCAGGTGCCGGTAAAGGTACCCAAGCTCCAAACTTGAAGGAGAAGTTCTGTGCCTGTCACCTTGCCACCGGTGATATGTTAAGAGCCCAAGTTAAGGCCCAGACCGCCTTGGGTATCGAGGCCAAAAAGATCATGGACCAAGGTGGCTTGGTCAGTGACGAGATCATGGTTAACATGATCAAATCCGAGTTGGAGAACAACCAGGAATGTAAAAATGGTTTCATTTTGGATGGGTTCCCAAGAACCATTCCGCAAGCCGAGAAATTGGACAGCATGTTGGCCGACAGAAAGACTCCTTTGGAAAGCGCTGTTGAGTTGAAAATCGACGACGAATTGTTGGTTGCCAGAATCACTGGTAGATTGGTCCATCCAGCCAGTGGAAGATCCTACCACAAGCTCTTCAACCCACCTAAGAAGGATATGACCGATGATGTCACCGGCGAACCTTTGGTACAAAGATCCGACGACAACGAGGATGCTTTGAAGAAGAGATTGGTGACCTACCACAAGCAAACCGAGCCAATTGTGGATTACTATAAAAAAGTAGGAATCTGGTCTGGAATTGACGCCAGCCAGAAGCCAACCAAGGTGTGGAGCGACATCTTGAAATGTTTGGGCAGTAACTAGTGTAAATAAACGCCTGTATTAGCTATGTAAGAGGGCCGAGGGCCACTGTAGTCTTTTCAGTATTCCGCTTTTCAAATTCCCTTTGACCTAATGCACCCGCTTCACCTGCCCGTTAAGTTCATCTCCACTTCTTTTTCGGGTCTCTCCATAACAACTGGCATGTACGATCTTTCTTCCACTTTCTCCCGGCGGCACTATACAGTCGTACCAGCACCATTCGCCCAAATCCTCGTTGAATGTCCCTTTGACCTGCTCTCGACATATCAAGCATTTGTTGTTCATGTTTGTTTCTGAGCTTGGAATAACCACGTACGGCACTTCCTTCTTTTCCACGGGCTTAGTGATCTTTTGAACGTTGGCGTTGTCTTCGACTTTGAATTCCAACAAATTCTCTTCTTTGAAACTAACCCATTCTACGTCATCAAGATACCAATTTCTGCTTTGAACGTTGCTGGTCGATTTCAACTTCTTATTGATACGGAAATGCCAGTCCAAATGCAAGCGTTTACGTTCGATTCCAGCGGCGTCATTGTTGAATCTTTTGGCACAGACGGAGCACTTGTCTCCTTTAGCGTCATAAAGCAAGTTCTTACTTTGAATAGGCAATGATGCACTGTTGATGAAGTGTTGCATATCGGTCACTTGCGCTTTGAGCTTACGAATCTCTGCAAGTTTGGACTTTTCGTAATCCGATTTCACCACCTGGTTGCTCAACAACTGACTAATCACATCTGTTGATTCAGCTTCGAGCTTTTTGGGGTAATTTATTTCATATATCTTGGGTCCGTTGACTTCCTGCTCGTAATACACAAGGCCCAATTGTAAAAGACCCTCGAATAGTTGAGATGCTTTGGGCTTTATCGGCTGGTTAATGCTATTATATCCCAACGGAGGGGTATTATATCCATTCATTTGTGCATTAACATTCATAGGTGAGCCATTATTTACAGGAACTGCTCCTGCATTGGCCATGGAGGGCAGCTGGGTCTTTGTGGGGGATTGTCTGGGCCTAGTGGGAAGAGAAGATGGCAACAGAGAAACAGAGCTACTCTTTTCTTGCTGTTTTATATTATTCAATTGGCTCTGCACGGCCATGAGTTCTGCAGGTTTCATGGCCATACTCTGCAACATGGTTTTAAGTTGGTTCAAGGCATTGAATTTCTCCTGCAATTTGTTATCGTTGGTGGATGCAAGTTTCTTTTGAAAAATAGGCAATAACTCGTCAATATCTCTGATTAACGATTGATTACTGAGCTGGTCTGCTCGAACGGGGTTCTCTCGCTGGGCCTTGACAAGAAATGCTTGTATTTTCTCCGTTTCTTCAGTGGGGAACAAAGGTAAGCCGGTCCCCTTTGTTTTGGTAGATTTCCATGTTTCGTAGAGATTCTTCAACTTATTTCGAATTGATTCATCGACCAAAAGATACACGTGGCTAAAAAGCTTGAATATTTCATCGCCGATAAGAATATTGTAGGGATTGCCGACGGTTTTGCAGATGGAGTCCAAAAGATACAAGGCGAACAATTTATAGTCGGGAACACATTTGTAGATTCTTTTGGTGATTAAGTCGAGGATTTGGTCGGCGATTTCAACATTCTGCACCGCAACAGCGGTAAGCGAATCAATGATAGGCCTGGAATTGAAAGTGAGTTCTTTTAGCGACTTATCAAAGTCCTCAAGAATAGAAGCCATGATGAGTGGAAATGATGAGAGAGAGAAAATATAAAGCGCGCGTCACGTGATCAAGAGAATAAAGTGAAATGTGTTGATGGAGACGGCGGAAGGAGGTGGAATTTGAGAGGTTTTTCTGTAGAAGCGGATAGGTCAGTGAGGTTGGGCAGGTATGGAGAAATGTGAAGTAAAATATCAAACATTTTGGAGTTGATTTGGATATGAAATGGAGTGCACAGTTACTTTTGGAGGCTGGTGCCATTATTTTATACTGGCAATCTGAATCTTGGGGAGATGGGGATACAAAAAGAATTACAGGGTTGAAAATGGTAACTCCAAATTACTAATAAGTAGTTATTGAGCCATTGCAGTAAAAAAATGCTCAACAACCACTTTAGCGGTTTTCTAGGCTAGCCAGTCATAGAGTCATCAATGTGCTTTAAAAGGGAAAGCATTATCAAAGACGGTTCAAAGCGTAGCAATGTCACAAAATCAATCTTGCATTGGGGTAAACGTAGCTTTCTTATAAGACAAATAGCTCTCAAGTAGCTCGTCTTTTACAAGTGAAAAGGTCACTTGAAAGGAACCGATATTCACCAGCATCAAAACGTGAACCTACGTTCTCATCTCTCTGACTCTCGCTGGTTTGGAAGAAGTTATTGAAAGAGGCAAGCCATTCCAGAAGAAACACCGAAAAGCCCTTCGTTGTTCTTTCTACCCTTTCATCTCAAAAGGACACTCTACAAGCATCGAGAAATCGTTTCCATAAATGAAAAGAACCCCTGTTGTAATCAAAACAGCTGCAGCGTGACCCTTTAAGTCATAATTTTGAAATATGTTCTCTGTTCTTTTCGCCCACAAAACTCAGTGCCCCAATAAAAACTTCGTGACCACCAAGTTGAGCCAGGATACATTCATGGAACAGTTGGCTGCCAAAAGTGCTTTTCGATATTCTTTGCTAGTCAAGTGAAACCAAAACCTGGCACTTGCATTTTTACGAAGAAGCACCTGCAAGCTGCTGCAAAGGAATCATTTTAGGTTTCGGATGGTTAAGCCCTCTCTACAAAATTTCATTTGACCAGCGATAGCCGTAATGGCACATAGAAGAGCTCAATGCAGCAGCGGTTAGACGTTGCATCATAAAATGCAAAAAAACATCATAAGGTAAAATTTCGGATAAGAATGCCAACTATCAGTGACACCAGAAAAAACCCTTCCGTATGAATTTCATCTATGCTCATTCTAGAAGCCTGCAAATTGCTGCAAATGGGTATATTTCGCAGAGCATAAACCATTGCTTTAGACCTCTAATTTCAGGGACCGTCGGCTTCCCCTCCAACATACACCCATGAAACTATTTTTTCTAAAATATGCAGCTTTCTTCCGTTTAAAACAGGTTTAGAATTCGGGTCATTTCCGTGCCTAAAGTCTAATCTATTTGCGCTATATGGTTCCGGATAGACTAACGCCGCACGTCGTGCATGATGTCGTGCATGAGAAGAATATTGGCGAACACACGATGTTTCCGGATGCAGAATAGCTTGAAATGGTGCTAACCACGGCCGTCCTCTGCAAAAGGTCGACAACATGGATATGTTGCATAAAAATACTACTGCAAAATATATGCACAAGCTTAAATCCGATGTGGTCTTGAGATGCAAGCGTAAAAAATATTCCGGTACGGACACTCCACAATAATGATCTTCGGATTAACTCAACTAATGTAGGAGCTTTTAGGAGGTAAAAGATGAAAAAGGGCCTTTAGAAGCGAGTGCAGGATAAAACCGCTATCGCGTTTCGAACTGCCCTATATGAAACAGAAAGTCGAAGTTTTTGGAGTGAATTGGCGCTGATCCTTGCATAATAGACGAAATCTTCGTAAGAAATTGCTGCCGATCTTTGCAGAATGCATGCACAAACCTAAGATCTACCAAATCATAGATCTGGTACAAAAGCGATATGCTAAATTTTTTAAGCTTGAATACAAAAGCTACGGGTCTCCTTCAAGAATTTAGAAAAGGGTTTCCGCAAATAGAAGTTGAATTTTACACATTTTCAAAGTCCACTTTGTAATGACACCAGTGTTATTGTAAACTGTGCATTTGTACTTACTAATAACTTCCATATGGGCTTGCCGGACGTATGACAATATGAGCTTGCACGACGTATGACGAAAGATGAGCTGCTCGATCTCAATATGGGCATTGCCAAACTTCGTTACGCTGTGTATCTTTAATGGTCTCTAAAATTAAAGTCCTTGTAAGTACAGGATTCTCAGTAATGTCCAGGTTTTCGGTGCTGCTTTATCCTAGCAGGTGTGAAAATTTATTTGATCGTTCTATATGCACAAAGATGCCCCGTTTGACAAAACATTCGAGGCTGCAGCACCTGGCCTAATCATCTATAAGCAAGAATAACCTATTGGAAGGACAATAAGGTGCTCACCCTTTAACTACAAATTAACCCAAAGACAATAAAGTAAGGAGGCCCTCTTTCAGCTACAATTGAAGGAAAATGGTGTGAAGATGTGTGTCTCTGACCTCAATAGAAACAACCTCCTACACCATCCAAACCACTGCCCTTTGAAGCCACCAATAAGCCAAAAAAATAACCCAGAGCTCAATAAATGCGAGTTGTACCACCATGACCAAAACCGACCCAGAACAAACGAAAAAGTTGTCAAGAACAGCTCTGAATTCAAATTACATTACCGTCCACTACATCTTATCCCGCATCGAGGCCGCCCACCGGCCCTCCAATAAGGCCGTAATAATGACAAAGAGAAGAAACAACCCTTTCAAACCGAATTGCAACACCAGTTTGTTCCGTACATATACCCTTTCGTAGATCATGGCATCAACTGGTGAATTACCCAATCCGGCCTGTGGATGCCCAATATGGAAGCGGCTGACGGCGCATGCGGCGCGTGCGGCTTGCCGATTTAGGTGCCGTTTCCGTTGCGGCACCTCGGACTTTGGTGCCAGGGTTTGACGTCAATTCTATCCACCCCACCGTTTGTGCGGCCCGCTGTGCTTTTGCCGCCGCTACGGCCCCTATGTTTGCGTCCAACGAACATACTCCCAAAATCACCCAATAGCAGCACCGCTGGATCTCCCCCACACTCACACCCGAGGCAATTAGTTACGGCTCCACGGAATATCACGTGCGGCTTGCCGTCACGTGCGGATGCCCGATCCGCGCGTCCTCATTGGTCAGGCTCGCTTTTCTTTGGTACATTCGGTCTGGAGAAATTTTTCATCTTTATATCACTATGTTTTCTAAAGTTGCTACCAGATCCTTTTCTCAATCAGCCTCCAACGCCTACAAGGTCACCGTGTTAGGTGCCGGTGGTGGTATTGGCCAACCATTGTCCTTGTTGTTGAAATTGAACCCTAAAGTGACCGATTTGGCCCTTTACGATTTGAGAGGTGCCCCAGGTGTGGGTGCCGATGTTTCTCACATCCCAACCAACTCCACCGTCAAAGGTTACAACCCAGACAACCTCGGTGAAGCCCTTAGCGGATCCGACGTCGTGGTGATCCCAGCCGGTGTTCCAAGAAAACCAGGAATGACCAGAGACGACTTGTTCAACACCAACGCCTCCATTGTCAGAGACTTGGCCAAGGCCTGTGCCGAAAACTGTCCAGATGCCGCCATCTGTGTCATCTCCAACCCTGTCAACTCCACCGTGCCAATTGTCGCTGAAGTGTTCAAGTCCAAGGGTGTCTACAACCCAAAGAAGTTGTTCGGTGTTACCACCTTGGATGTGTTGAGAGCCTCCAGATTTGTTTCTGAAGTTGCCGGTACCAACCCAGTCAACGAAAAGGTCACTGTTGTCGGAGGTCACTCCGGTATCACCATTGTGCCATTGTTGTCTCAAACCAACCACAAAGGTTTGGAACAAGAAAAGAGAGACGCTTTGATCCACAGAATCCAATTTGGTGGTGACGAAGTTGTGCAAGCCAAGGACGGTGCTGGTTCTGCCACCTTATCCATGGCTCAAGCCGGTGCCAGATTTGCCGGTAGTGTGTTGAACGGTTTGGCTGGTGAAGCCGACGTCATTGAGCCATCTTTCGTCGACTCTCCATTGTTCAAGGACGAAGGAATTGAATTTTTCTCCTCCAAGGTCACTTTGGGTGTTGAAGGTGTCAAAACCATCCACGGTTTAGGTGAATTGGCTGACTACGAAGAAGAAATGGTTGCTAAGGCCAAGGAAACTTTGATCAAGAACATCCAAAAGGGTGTTGAGTTTGTCGCACAAAACCCATAAGTAGAATATATGGAGATTGTTAAGATTAGGGGTGTGGTGTGGGGAAGTTTGTTAGCGTGGAGTTGCAAGGGATGGGCTGTGAGTGAAGGGCACGATTGAATTGGGCGAGTTTGAGTGAACTAAGCGAGTGAGTGCAATTGAGTCCACACGGGTGCAATTGAGTCCACACGGGTGCAATTGAGTCCATGCGGGTGCAATTGAGTCGATACGGGTGCAATTGAGTCGATACGGGTGCAATTGAGTCGATACGGGTGCAATTGAGTCCAATGTGACAACCGTGCTCCCTTGCTTAGGTGAGCTTTTGTCAAACCCATTGTTTTCAACCGCCATATCATCTCATCGTGCTCGTTTTCAGTCAAGCTCATGTAGCTGCCTCAATCCGTCTGAGCTGGCGCACAGTCCTGCTGGGCGCTTGTTTTACGCATGCGAGACGCCTGAAGAAGCAAAAGGTGCCGAAAATACCAATTGTGGCTACCGTTGATCTTGCTCTTTCACTGCGGTGTTTCTAGTAGAGCTAAGATCCGAAACCACTCGAGGATAAATGCACCGCTTCACAGTGTAATGCGCATCGGCTTTCAGCTGCATATTGTCAGTCCAGCTCAGACTGCACCCAGCACCTTGCATGCTAATCGGCTTTAACCACCACACCCAAACACCAGTGTCCCTAAGGCCATTGCTCTTATCTCTTGCATTCCTAGGCATTGCGTCTGCAAGCCGTCTGGGCGTTTCTTTTGCATTCATCCTAGGCATTTCTCTCGCATGCTCTTTTCCAATGGAATCCTTTGTTGTTCCACTGCATATCTCTGCTTCCATGTAAGTGGCCTCCCAACTCATCGACGCCATATGTCGTCCGACAATAATAGGGGTAATCTATTATGAGGTGCATATTTAGGAAAAAGAAGTCCAATTTTGTGTTCGATACATTGATGTGGCATTATTGCAAGCGCAAAGCGCTAAAACAACTTTCATCGCAACGGCCTCTCTGTGGCCATTCTTTATCAAAACTTTAGATTCCATACTCATAACCTGAAATTAAGAGTGTGATTATAAATGAAACGTCTTGTGGATGTCTAGAACAACAGCCGTTACCACTAAGCTGTATGCCGTCCCTGTTTGCAACCTCTTTGCAAGCGTGTTTGCCCTCTTAGTGCATGGGCCCATTTGGAACAATCCTGGAACGTCTCCGTCCCGCTAACCTTAAGTTTATGGGGCATCGTTCCTGGGCATGCCAGGTTCATGTGCACCGCCTATTGAGCGCACGGTGAAATACCACCACCCGGTGGACACCACCACAGGCCGGGTCGTGGTGGCGCTCCAGCCCACCCCCAATCACACGGTGCATCTCAGCTGCATCTCTTATTGTTCCCGCCTACGTAAGCACCTTGGCTATTGTTGTGGGTATTGTTCCACCACAGACCCTTGTAATCCGTCGTACCTCCGTGACGTTTTAGGCCACTGGCGAAAAAATGTCGCGCCCCCCCCAGCTCAGGTGCGTCCCGTTGGCTTCCAGCGCATAAGCTCCTACAGAAAACCCACGCAAACTGCCAACCCGCCATACCCTCGCCCAATGTACCCACCCTCCCCTCATTGTCTGTCCTCCAAGCACCCGGTGGCACCACGCCTAATCGTTAGTGGTGTTATGCACCTCTTCACCGACTATGCATGCAATACGCGGGTCCATGGAAGTATTTCCTAAAACAGTTAAATTGATTTAATATTTTCGTCCGCTACACCTCTGCTTTCCGGCAAGGGAATTTAGAAAATCATTGATTGTTTGAAATTGCTTAGGATAAAACCTTTTGGAATCGCTGGTTTTTTATCTCCTTCCATATTGTTTGCCCCGGCTATTCCCTCCCAATTGCTTAGTACTAAAATTGTCAGTTACACTTGGCCGCTAACATCGTGAAATTCTTTGCTTGCCAGGCCCATTGGAAAAAATTTCATCATAAAAAATTTTCAATCTCCTTCGACGTGTTAGTCCCCCCACATCAATGAACAACTACCTCATGAGTCCCCGTCATCAGCAATTTGACATGGACATGAACTTTGACATGAACCTCGAAAACTACGATCTAAAAGACCTGCTAGAAATGCCTGAAATGATGGCCTCTACCTACTACGAGGGCTACTACGAAGACGACCGTTTCCAGGCCGCCCGTAACGTCAGCTTGACCGACAACATGGCGCTTAACAGACACCATCAGGCCAACGTGTCCATCAGCAGCAACGCAGACTTGTTGATGGGGGCATCCGTGGCGTCTGTGGGTGCCATGACGGTGCCAGACGGACTTGGCGACTCGGCCGGGCCTGCTATCGATAAGGCGTATCACGGAGCTGCTGCCGCCGTGTACAAAGTGCCCCATTCCACGTCCATCGACTCCATCCCGCCGTTGACGTCGTCGGTGTCCAACCAATCGTTGGCGGAGTCGCCGAACTCATACAAAAAAACGTCCTTGATGACCCCCCGCAAGCCCAACCGCAACAAGTCGCTTTCAATCGGCTCATACAACCTTTCCACGCCATTCAGAACAAACACGTCGCCGGTGCTGAGCTCCACCAAGGTGTCCAAGACGCCCTACAGACACTCGAGATCGCTTTCGAGAACCAGAGCAGAAAAATCGGCCAATGTCAATTTAAATCCGTTCTACACACCCAACTCGTTCATCTCGCCTAAGTACGACAACTTGTCGTTCGACAACGACGATTTCCAGACGCCAGTGCAGCCGCCGGCCAGCCAATCGCATAGCATTCCTCCCGCCATACCTTCCTCCACCAGCATGCCGCAATTCAATTTGACGCAATACTTGAGTCCCCAGTACCCCCGGTTGACTCGCCACAACACCTTGGACTCCATCAAGATCGAGGACCAGGAGGACGATGCATTCAAACAGCTCAAACGGGCCAAATCGTTCAACTCCATCCGCAACGAGTCGGCCCCACCGCAAATGGACCGTTTGGGACCCATCAACACCCATGTTCTGTTGAACGCCGTGGCCGGTGGTGCCAGCGCCGGTGCTTCTGCCCAGCCCCAGGCGCCCCATAGCGCCCCTGCCCTCTCCGTGTCTTCGGGCGCCGATTCTGCATTTAATGGACCTGTGATTAATCAGTCTAGTGAAAACATTCAATTAATACAATCCCAATTTAGTTCTTTAAAGTCATACCCTGCCACGATTAATTTAGCATCCATTGCCGGCACCAAGGACGATAACGGCTTGCTTCCGCCCATGACCTCGATGCCTTCTGTGACAAACACGGTGAGTCCCAGTTTCATACCCGACTTGCCTATCAAGATTAACGAAAAAGCCAACGAACACGATCCGAAAAAGAAACATGCATGTCCTCTATGCTTAGCACGGTTCCAACGACCTGAACACGTTAAGCGCCACATGAAATCACATTCGTCCGAGAAGCCTTTCGAATGTGATGAGCCGGACTGCAACAAGAGATTCAACAGAAAAGACAATTTGAAGGCTCATTTGAAGAAGATCCACCGAAGATCCGGCTAGGATGCTGCAATTGGTCCCAAGCGGCCTACTCTGCGTCCGCTAAGCTCTTTGCATCTTTTGGGATTGCATCTTATGGGATCTGTGCAAGCTGCAATTGTCTGCCTATAATTCATTTCCATTTGCAGCATGTTTTCACATTTCGAGTGCCGCTTCACATTTCAGGTGCCTTCGTTGCATACTTAGAGTAATTCTAGACTAGCTTATGACAAGGTCTGCAACCAATTGGTCGGCCTTACCTATATACTGCATATACGCTCATTGTACAATTGGATGACCCTATTGTTGTACGTCTTCAATGCACTACCGGCATGCCCCTATTGTTCCAAAACCTCTCGTAAACTTGGGCCTTCTGGTGTGGTGGGTCGGTCTGTACTGCGCCCGTGCTAAACCTGTGTATTGAGCCTACTGTTGTCTAACTACCTTATCAATGCTTTCAATGACATAATCCAAATTTTTCTCGTTAAAACCAGCAACATTAAACCTACCGTTGGCAGGCAAGTAAATGTGGTACTTTTCCACCAATTGATCCACCTGGTGCTCGTTCAAGCCCGAGTACCAGAAAAGGCCCTTTTGGGTTAAAACAAAGTCCCAATTACCAGGGGTTTGTAACTTTTGGAATTTGTCATAAATGTTTTGCCTTAATTGTTGCAACCTGCAGCTCACATTTTTAACATCTGTGTCCCATTGTTCCTTGAAATCAGTGAACAAGAAACTGGCGATTCTGGCTCCAAATAACGGACCAAAAGAGCACACTGATCTGAAAATCCCTGTCAAAGTTCCTTGCACATGGGGAGTGTTTTCCACATTGGAACAAACCACATGTAAGCACCCTGTACGTTCACCGTAGATCCCCATGTTTTTGGAAAACGACTCACTGACCAAAAATTCCATGCCCTGCTCATAAAAATATCTTATCGCCCATGCATCGTCGTCTTTGTTACCCAGTGCAAATCCTTGGTAAGCATTATCGAAGAATGTGAATATTTTTTTACTCTTGATCTTCTCGGAAATAACCTTCCATTGTTCTTTTGTGTAGTCGGCACCAGTAGGGTTGTGGCAGCATGCTTGCAACAAGATAATTCCGTTTACAGGCATTGCATCTATGACGTTTAAAATCCCCTCCATGTCCACGCCGCCGGTGTTCCCATCGTAATGGTTGAAGGTGGTGACACTACCACCAACAGCCGCCACCATGCCGTGGTAGTTGCCCCAGGTGGGTGTCCCGATGTAATAATGGTCCATTCCCAAAGCAGCCAAAAACTTCATCCCCATGTAGATGGCTCCTGTACCGGAAATGGTCTGGATCGATGCAATCTTACCTTGTTTGGCAATATCTTCACCAAAAACAGTTTCTTGTGCACCCTTTACAAATTCAGGAAACCCTGACATGTTGTGGTAAGGATGCCCTTGGTCGTCTTCGTAGATAATCTTCTTGGCCTGCTTCACGCTGGGGAACACGTATTTGACATCGCCATTTTCGGGCTTGTAAACTCCAATAGACATGTCGGTTTTGTTGGGGTGGGTGTCTGCTCTGTATTTGAGGGCAATGGCCATAATGGGGTCGAGCTCCACGGGCTCCACGTCGTTGAAAAATGAGTTCACGGTCATACTGAGGCAAAATTATTACTTCAAGGCTTCGATGACTACACTATATAGACTTTTCAGTACCCGTGACTTACCGCGTGTTACCGTGCCCGATGAGGAAACTCGATGAGACGAGCGCCGTTAACGGGCTGCTCGTGCAATTTGTCGCGTGGGGCCTGCAGGTTTAGTGGGCTTTTCAGGCCGGCGGGAGACTTTCATGGCATCGTGAGACTTTCAGGGCATCGTGAGACTTTCAGGGCATCGTGAGACTTTCAGGGCATCGTGAGGATTTCGTCCGCCACTGTTTCGATTTCACCGCCGAACTGCTTCAAGCTGGCCGACACAAACTTGGAGTTATTGAGCAACATTTTGTATTCGCCGGTGCTGGCGGGCGAGTTTTTCAAAAGGTCCCGTAATTTCCTGTATTGAACTAAAAACTCGCTTCGATGCGAGTCTGTGGAGAACATGCTGGCGTGGTTGTTTAAGAAAATCGCCTGGAATTTGATTTTGTTTAGCAATGCTGTTGACTCCACGGGCAATTCCGCAAGGAAAAGGTGGTGGAAGATTGTGGAATTTAAAGTTTGTGATTCGGGGTCGATGGAATCAGTTACCATATTGGGCGAAATCTGGAGATACACTTCTGTGTCATCGAGGAGGAGCCAAAGACCCGTGTGGTTATATATGGGTGTATCCGATACGGAGATGAGCTTTTTGACAAACCCCAAGAATGTGCCGTAGATCTCTTTGTAGTAATCTTTGTTATCGACAATGATTTTCGTGTAAGCTTGCAAGTTCTCGTGGTTAAGTATTTGCCTGCTATTTGGCGTGTTGACGATATTCTTCATTAAATGCACCGACTGGAACTGGATGACGTCGTTGAAAGTGTTGTTGAAGTAATGTTCGATGAAATCGCTTGGAACGAGCGAAAGAACCGTCTCCGACTTGGCTTTGGTGTTGATGTAATTGCCGATCAAAAGGTACAATGCCGCCTTCAAGTAGAGGTTTTCTGTGACGGGGATGATGTCGATGGCATTTTTGACCAATTCAAGGTCGTCGAAGGTGCTCATTGATGAAAAGTTCCCCACCACTGAAAATAATTGTCTGCTTGTAAGAGAATTGGCAGGGTACTTGAAAAGTGGGTATATTTTTGTGGTTTGCTGAGTCTGCAAGTCTTCAAACTGTGTTATGTTGTACAAAATCGCCGAAATGTTTTGGCGGATCTCCTGTGCATCCTCCTCGTTCTCTTCTTGTAATTCTTGAGCTTCAAATAGAGCAACAAAGACATCTATGTACTCGTAGACATGACGCTTAAAGTCTCCATTGAGCACATTTTCAGGCACAAACAAATACGACAAGAACTCGATCCAATTGGGGTCGAAAGTGCTCTGCAACTGGTGTACGATTTTGTCATGAATATCCAAATCGTAGAAATATTTGGTGAATACCTGCGTTTTCTCGGTGTTCTTGACGAATTGTGCAAACAAGATCAGCGCCACATCGCTATCCAACTTGGTGCTAGCCAAATCAGTCCAGAAGGAGTCAAACCCAGTAAGGTATTCCCGATTGGCATCGCTATCAGCGCTATAGTTGACCAAAACTCGCAAAATCTCAAACGTCAAATCTGCATCGGATGTGGTCTGGCATGCCTCCAAAATAAACGGCATGACACCACGTACATCAGGTTCGTCCCTTTTAGTTTCGTCTCGAAGCAAAGTGCCTAATTCATGCAAAGAAGCACCCAAATCGGTGCTTGTCAAGATGGAAGAGATGAGCATAGGCGTTGAATTTCGCGCCATCGTCTGGGTCCTTTTAGCACCACCACCGTTGATATCTCCTTGGTCTCGTGCGAATTAGCACTCTGTCGTGCTAATTCGCACGCAGTCGCACCAGCTCGCACCCTCACATATGCTACATTATGCGTATATTTAAGATTCTTTATAGCCGTCTATTAACATGATGATGTTGATACCCGTCAAAAGCACCACCAAGAGTATGATTGAGATAGAATTGAAAAGGTTGTTGAACCCGAAATTGCTGATTTTGTGCGATTTGTACCTGTTCATGGTAATGACGTAACTTACGCCGCTGATAACCAAAAACGCTGCCAGTAGGGCCATTAAAAGATACGCAATGACCCGCGAGTAAGTGGTGCTTATCACACTACCGCCAGAGGACCCACTATCGGAGGAGTCCAATTTGAAGTTGATCAAAATGCCAAACGCCATGATGAAGAGCGTGGTGGACAACCTAATGAGCGATAGACAGGTGCGTTCCGACTGAAGGGCATCTCTGGGCTCACTAGTTTGCACTTTGAGTATCATTGGAGCAGAAATTCGCGCTGGAGGTGCGATGGTGCGAGATGGTTCGAGGTGTGGCGCCGCCTGCCCCAACTGTGGCACGGGCGCGACTGGGGGCGACATCCGCATCCTTGCACCTGTTCGCATCCTTACACCAGCTTGTGTCTTTACACCTCCTACTATCTAGCTGCTTCCAGTGTGCGTACAGCCTGCTGCTCTGGCACCACCTCTGCAGCCCTACGTCCTCCTCTACATGCCAATGCAGCATGTCGCCTTCGTCACAGGCTTCTCGTAACCCCAGGCGTCCCCTCGCACACCTGCTCGATTGTCTGAAGGTTATCTGATAATTCCGGCATATTTAAACGAGACATTGCTCTTCATTGAACAATCAATAATGCACTAGTGCCCAAAACGCCCTAAACCGAAACTAACAGCGTGCGACATCGCCTGTCAATCATACCGCCTCATATGAACCGCTCCATTGCCTGGGTTACGCCGATACCCGGATCTGTGACGTAGCTCGTGCCAGAATTCCGTGTAACTCTATTGTCCGTTTCAGTGAGGTTCCTCGAAGACGTTTCACCTGAGCCTCCCGCAGAGTGCCACTACGGCGTTCCAGAATTCGGCACTTCATGCAAGGAAGTGGGTCTCCACGGGCTCATTATCAAAAACTGACCTCCATCAGCAACTACTCCATTCATAGTTGATACCTTGCACGTAGTGGCCCTGAACGACATCGCGTGCCACGGTGGAAACTTTTCGCGAGAACCCCGCGGGAATCCTACCACCACCGTAGTACGCGTGGCGCCTAACCCTTCAATACCATTCAGGCTGTACTGTTGGCTCAGCTTTGGCTTCAAATGCCCTCATTCTGCTTCCAAACGTTGGCGATGGGCGAGGTCGCCTTCTTTCCACATCGAAGCACTTACGAAAGAGACGGCAACGTAGGACATCCGGCTACTAAGGGCCCCACGCCCTAACACCAGTGTTCATAAAAAATTAGATTCATCTCACATCGCTTCGTCTATTTAGAGTTTCAGGTACGCTTTAGTTGTGTGGACAACAAGGGGAACATTCCCCTTCTCTACAGGCTTAGGGTTGGGGAGTTGGCCCTGCAACGATTTTTTCGGCGCACCAGCCCATTGTGGTACCACACGGGTCCGCATCAACCTATTGTAGCGCCTGGTACCGTCTAACAAACACAACAATAGGCTGTTAAGAACCCTCATACACCTATGTCGCACAATAGCTGAAACATTCAAGCTGCTTTGTTGCGCCCATCATGCAACTATCGGGGATTGGGCGCAAGAGAGATCTTTTCTAATCTTCTTCGGTATCCAATTTACATTCTATAGTACATACTAATCTACACGTCATTAATCATCAGGCCATGCGCCTGTAATTTCGAACCTCTCTCGAAGTCCTGGTATTGCCTGCCTGCACAGGCTGGCTCTGCCCCATCTTACTTGCTCTTTCTGTAGTTAATTATAATCTCAATGTTATTTAGTATCACATTCATATTATAATTTAAAGGCTTTTTAAAAGTATAGTCAATACCAATCTTCTTATATACCTTCAAGTCCTTTTCGTTGGACCGGGTGGTTACGGCTATAAGCCCCAAATTCTTAAACTTCTTCTGTGCCCGTATCTTTTTGCTGATTTCTATGCCGTTAATGGGCGGCATTTCGATATCCAAGAACACCAAGTCGAAGGTGTCTTTCTCTATGAGCTTCAACACGGTGGAACTATTGGACAACTTCACAACCATGCTGTTGGGGAACAACTTGGTGAGCACCTTGTATAGTATCTTCAAATTGATCATATTGTCGTCCACAATCAAAAACTTGTACCTCTTCATATTGGGCACAAAAGACGATTTTTCGAGCGGACTAGCAAGCGTCTGAGATTTGCTGATGGTTTTGTCAACGCTGTTGGTGGAGGAAATCGACTGCATGGACGAATTCAGCTTGGCAGAGTTCATCAGGCTGACGCTTTTCACCAGGCTGACGCTCTTGCTCAGACCCACGCTTTTGGTCAGGCCGACGCTCTTGTTACGAGACAAGTTCGTGTTGACGCTGATGCTGGGTTTTTCGGTTTTAAAAGCCTTTAACATGGTGACTGGTACTATGACGGCCAGTAAGAAAATAAATGAATGAAAAAAAGGTGTTCTTTAATTTGTACTTATAACCAAAGAATGTAATAAAAATAAATGTTTTATAGAGGAATAATCACAGATATATAAAACTTTATGGATATGCAGGATGCCCTGGTTAATGACTAGAACAATGACAGTTCAATTTAACCTGATTGAGATCAAATTTCACTTTGTTGCTACGTTCTGGAACTGGTGCGCGGTGCCGGCCCAGCCTTGGTGGTAGGCGGGGCTACGGCCGCCTCAGGTCGAGCCGAGCCCAGGTCGAGCCGGACCCTGGGTAACGCGTAGTGGGCCCGCCTGGAACCGCCGCCGCCGGTTTTTGCTGTAGCAATGCCTGGTACGATTGCTACGCCGGCTCAACGCCGGAACCGATAGGGTCTGGAGCGGGTATGAGGTTTAAGCCCTGCAGGGCTGGTGAGATGATAAGAGATGGGCCCCATGCGTTGGCTAGCACTGGCCTATTGTGATGAAGAAGCAAACTTGCTCGTTTCAATCATATCTATTGGGTTCTATGTTGCGGTTTGCGCGGTTGTGACGCGTAGTGGAGAGAGAGCGCCAAGACGCTTGCGGTGTCGTTTGGGCCGGGCTGGTGCCGACTTCGTGTGCCGACTTCGTGTGCCGACACCGGGTGTACCGGTGCTGGGTGTGCCGGCGTATCGGGGACTTGGTTTGGGACTGTGGTTTCAGGGACGGGCCCCAACGCTGGGTCGGCCGGAGTTTCAGTCTGTGGCGCCGGCGTTGGGATTAGCGGACTGACTGGAGAAACATCGCCTGTTTTGGTGTCGGAGTACCTCATCGGCGCTTCGGTGCTTATTCTGTTTGTCAGCCCACGTCGCCGGCACACTCGTCTGGGCCCAACAGAGTTGTGGACTGCATCCTTTGGCTCGTGTTGCCGCTTCAAGCTCCTTTTCGTGTCTGTCCTCTGGCTTCTCTGGCCGTTCCAGCCGTTCTGGGCCTCTGACCTCTCTACGCTCTCTAGCCGCCTATCTCCTTCCAAAGCTTATCTACTGCCGACTTCCACACATGCAGTACCCCTATAAATCCATTGGATCACTAGCGAACAAACTCTAAGTTCCAAGCCTTGTCGGTCCGCGTGACGATCAAGCAACCCTAAGCCATTCCTGTATTTTGCAACTTCTTTATAACCTCTTTTTCCTTATTGATCTGCTCAAGCTGCTCCTCCGTTACCAAGTTGTGCTGGTGGTCGGTGCTTTTGTACTCGTAGCCACAATATGCGATGCTTTGAACAAAGTCGTCGGCGTACACTCCGTCTATCAACAAACGGTCGTCCTTGAACTGAAGCATTGCTGAAATCACCGTCCTCAGCGGTCCTGGCAAGAGTTTCATTAACTTTTCCCGATTGTGCAAAAACTGTTTATAGCTTGGATCGCTGGTTTTAGGAAGTTTCCATGGAAACCGTCTCAAAATCATGCAACAGTAAATTATAGCCAATGACCACACATCGACCTTTCTGGCGTCATATCCATCGCCTATGTCGAACACCTCGGGCCCCAAATATGGATCACTGCCGACTATTCCCTTTGATAAGATAAGACGGTACTTTTTATCGCTCACCTCTATGATATCAGGGCCTGTATTGTACGGGTCGTCGTCTCTCAAAGGCTGCTTGCGGAACTGCACAGCACTACCAAAATCGATGATTTTAAGCACACCCATCTCGTCCACCACGCAATTGTCAAGCTTCAAGTCCCGATGGGCGAGTCCTATGGAATGCAAGTAGTGCACACCGTTGATCAACTGACGGAAGTAGCAATTGATCTCGTTCACGTCCATCAACCCTGACATCACCAAATTGAAGAAATCATACTTGCAATACTCCATTACTATAAAGTACTCCACGGAACTGAAAATGCCGTTCGTTTCCTTGATCAATTCCACGGTTTTGATCAAATTCTCGTGATCCAACACCTCCCCCACCTTGTACTCATTATTGACCTTGACCTTATAATCTTGTTCTGTCTCATTGGGCAATTTGGGCCTGAATTTCTTCACTGCATATATCTTGTTGCTATCAGATTTGGAATGTACCAAATTCACCAGTCCCAGAGCACCCGATCCCAATAACCGCCCCTGGGTGTATTTTTTGTACAAATCACTCGACGAATTCTGTGGAAGAAAGTGATGCTTCTTGTGCTTCTCTTTCTCCTCTTTGTGATCCTCATGCTTGAACTTGTCCAAAAACCGCCTCAAAGAGAGATGGCTGGACCGTTTGTCGCTGCTGTCACTCCCCACACTCAGAAGCTTATCAATGGAGCTCAGCGAGCTATTATGGCTGTCTCGCTTACGGAGAAAATGCCTGTGTGACTTGTCGTTGCTGTCGCTTCGGAAGAAGCTTCGTAACGATGCTTTTCCGTCTTCTTTCATAGATTTGCTCAACGGTAAACGACGTTTCGCGCTATTTAGTGATGAGCACGAGCGGCACGAAATGATGTCAGAGGGGACCAAATGCCTTTTATGGCATCCGGATGCAGGTTAATTCGGATATATATTACGGTTATATGACGCATATCAATGCAATATGCTTAATGACAAACATAGGGTAGCTAGAATTTGCCCTTTGAACTGGAACCTCTGGAGCCTCTGGAACCTTTAGAGCCCGAAGACAGTCCCAAAAGGTTGGTTTCTTCGTCGCTGCCGATTTCGAAATTGCCTTCGTCGTCGCTGACGTTTTCAATGATAGTTTTGTGCACACCTTGCACGTTGACCACGCTTTCGACGATTCCTCCGGTTCTGTACTGACGCTGTTGGCTGATTTCAGTGTTTTCTGGCAAATCGATCTTATGGTCAAATTCGGAAATGTCTGCTTCTCTTTCGCTCGGTAAAAGGAACTTGCTAGCCTCTTTCAGTTGACGCAAGGCACCGTTTTCGGTGGCATGCACGGTGGCATAGTTGTTGGACGATTTGGGCTTCTTGGAGTCATGGTCGCCCATCACAGAGTTTTTGACGCTAGCAATGTCGGTTCGCTTGATATGCACAAACAGTTTGGAAGTCTCGAGTGGGTTTTCGGCAGGATTGATGGGTTTCCACGTTTTGGAGCCGTCAAGATTGCCAATGATGTTGCTGTTGTTGGTCAAAAGAGCACCCAAACGTGGAGAAGACGGCGTCTGAGAACGGGTGCCGTTCTTGATGGCAGCGGCGGCTTTCGGCGAATGAGCCAAGTCAGGGCTGTCGCGGTGGTTATTGTCGCTAAACAAGTCGATTGAAGGTCTTTTGGATGTGTTTGAACTCTTTTGGTACAAATTGTGCAAATAGCTGGTCAAATTACGCTTGCTGAGAGGGCCTGGTTGAGTTCTTTTGATGTTCTTGTTGATATCGATGTAAACATCACTTTCATCGACGATTTCTTCACCGATAAGCTCTTCGATGACGTCTTCTAAGGTAAGAACACCAATGGCGCCAAATGGCTCACCTGGGTTATTACTAACCACAATCATATGGGATTTACCTTCTTGGAAATAATTCAAAATGTTCAAACAGGAGGTGTCGGTACCGGTTTCAGGCAAGGTGGCAAGAGGAAATGAAGCCACGGGTAAAGCGTCTTCCGGATCATAACTAATAAGAACACGAACCAACAACATTCCAATGAAGTTCATAGGTTCTCCCGGTAAATGAATAGGGATACGTGAGAATCCGGCATTGAAAATCTCCTCGACAGTGTTTTCGTCCAATACGGTGTCGGCACTCATGGTGTACACCCTATCGATAGGAGTCATGATGGTGCTGACGGATTTTTCTTTCAAATCCAAAACAGCAGAGATAATGGTAACCTCGTCCTGGTTTAATCTCTCTACCCCCATGGTTTTGTGCAAGGTTACCAACGTTTTCAACCCCGACTTCTTGTACACGGTTCCATGGTCTTCACCCAAAATGTAGTCCAACAATAAGGCAATAGGATAGGCAATAGGATACATCAAGTACATCAACATGAGCACAAAAGGAGCACAATAAGAACCCACTTCAAGCCCGTAACGTACACAGATACTCTGTGGAATGATTTCTCCAAACACAACAATCAGCGCCGTGGAGGTCACAACCGCAGGCCAGCCTCCGCCCAAGCATCTATCCAAAACAATGGGCAACGTCTCGTTGGTAATAACGTTAGATAACAACAAGGTGATAAGGACCCAATGCTTACCTCTACCAATCAATCTAAGTACTTTTTTAGCATGCTTTCTCTCGTTAACGTCTCCAGAAGTGGCCATCACCTTCAAATACACCTCGTCTTGGCCCATAAGACCAATGGTAAGCCCCGCAAAGCACCCACCCAACAACACAAGCACAGCGGACACCGCCAAGTTCCAGAAGAACGCTTCAGAAGAAAGCGGCTCTTCCTTTTGCGTCTTGACATGATTTATTGCTCTGGGCCCAATTGGCAAAGCCAGGATGAGTTTGGGCACAAGGGCAAACAAAAAGAATACTCTCGATAACACGGAGTTGTTTTTAAATGTTATTGAATCATGGCTTCTCGGAAGGGGTTTAGTTTTAGTCATATAGTGTTGGTTTTAGTTGTCGATAAGAATATATAATAAACGTTTATTCGCGATAAAATTGGAGGATGCCCCTGTCGCCCTTTGGTGCCGCGGTGCTACCTGGGGTGCCGTTCTCAACAATAGGCGCGGGCTGGCCGTCTGCGCGGTGGTTGGTGCCGTCTGGCGCCGGCTTTATGTTGAAACACACCAACTCACAGATGCCGGCACGAGAGAACCCAGCGTTGGCCATTCTGAACCGTTGCGTTAGTTTCGGCCTTTTTGTCCATTTTAGACTCTCGGTCGGTCTTGGCCCTTACCACCTCTCTACCACCGCCATCCTTGCCAAGCCGCTCCGCCAAGCTTGCTCTAATCGGCACTCTTATTAAAGGGCAAGCACACTTGCGGCGTCATCGTGACCGACTCCCACACAAGCAAAACCATCAAAAGTATCATGGTGAGCCCCATGAGCAACGTAATGCTGATGTGTGCAAATGGCAACACCAAAATGATGATCCCGATAGGAATTCTGAAGATTACTCTCCAAAATCTGGAGACGATATGAAGGCCTTTAGGGTCCTTGGGGTCGTCCAAAAGTCCCATAAACCCCATGC
Organism: Yamadazyma endophytica; assembly: GCA_030571075.1. Classification (NCBI taxonomy): domain Eukaryota; kingdom Fungi; phylum Ascomycota; class Pichiomycetes; order Serinales; family Debaryomycetaceae; genus Yamadazyma; species Yamadazyma endophytica. The sequence continues at coordinate 133,096 of JAJLXA010000002.1, forward strand.
TGACCAAGGCCACACAGAGCCCACCGGTGAAATAGAATTTTATTGCCTTAATAGGCTCCTCCTCCTCTTCTTCGGCCCTGATACTCAACCAGTGTCTGGCCTCTAAATGGCCCTCTGCAGACGTCTGGTGCTCTACAATCTTGCACAAGTCACCGCCTGCGTCGGCACTTAACACAATAGAGGCCACCAACGGAAGATGGAGATAAATCCAGGTCACGGCTCTGAGTCCGGAGTGTCTCAAGGCATGGGTGGCCTTTTTGGAAGTGCTTCCGTAACTGTAAATCCAGAAGAGCACATATGCTACCACCAACAAGAAAATGCCTCTCCAGAAATGCTCCTGGAATTTCAAGCCCAAATCAGACGAAGAAGATATTTTGTAAAGGAACTCCCCAATGGCAATGGTGACAAACACAGAGAACCGTTCCACTTCATGTTCGATGTTCAAAGCGGTGGATGTGGTCAATTTGAGCTTTCTTTTCAACCACGGGTGGAAACAAACAACAAAAATCACCTGCTCCAAGGCCATGATGCCGATTGCCACGCCGATTTTGGCCCGAGTACTCACAAAGATGACAATCACCCATAAACAACTTGTTATCACTATCAGAGCACTGTAAAGACGCTGCTGGATTCTGTGCTCGGGGATCCAGAACGTATACACAAACAAACTGATCGATAACGACATTCTGCATAGAATATACGGAATAATGACGTACTCGGCACCAGACCTATCGTCTAACAACGACTTCTGGTTGTTGCAAAACAACGTAAGCAAGCAAAGAATCCAGACAATGTACACTTTCTGCAGCAAGTCCTCGTTATAGTAATAGTTGGTGAAATCCTTGATATCACACCAAACAGTCCAAACTGCCACAAATAAAAGAATGTACTTCAATAGGGCGCCCCAACCAGCATGTTCCACGGCATCCCCCGCCAAATTGGCAATTATACCCACATACATCAAATCCAAAAAGAGCTCCGTTTTCGAGGATGCCCTTTCCCCTTTGGTTCTGTACAAAACGCCGTCTTTGAAGTAATTCAATGCATGGGGTCTAATAAACCACACTGCATCCTTGGGTCTTTTTATGTATTGAAACTGAACATCTCCGTATTTCTTGATGAACTCGTCCTCCCCCTCGCTGTCGGTCAATTCGATTTCGCCTCCTTGCTCAGATGCAAGCTGCGCAATCTCCCTATCAATCGATTCTGAGTTGTCCGTAGACATAAGCAACTAAAGTTCGTAAAAGTTAATTAAGCATTCTTCGCAGCCAGTAAATACAAAGCCACCCGTACACCAGCACGACCCGCACTTTACGCTAATGAGCCTCTAAGCCGCACCGTCTCAGAAAACTCTTCGCGCTGCCCAATTAAATTCACACCAATATAATGAGTAACCCTTGGGCTAAAAGAGACGCCTGGAGATACCAGGGCCAATTTACCAGATTTAATAGATTCAAAAGTGCGTTCCCTGGGTTGGGAATAGGTATAGTTGCGTTTTCTGTGTATTTGGCATACGAGAAGGTGACTGCCAAACCACACGCTGAGCATCATTAATATACATATTACAGGTACTTACGGGGGGTTTTGAGGTGTATGGGTGTGGAAAGGAGCGAAAAGGGGTCGAATGTGTGGTGTCTTAAGATTGGGAGGGTTTGAAGAGTTAGGGGACGATACAGTGCCGATAAACTGGTGACGTTTTCATACGGTGATTTGCAATGGAAACGGTGATTTGCATTGGAAACGACAAGTTTAAGGCTTAGATTTTGGTCCTAGTGAAGGCAACTTGTAGGAGGTAAATCATAGAAGGTGGTCGTATAAGTGCAATTCAGAGAAGGTGGGTTTGGCGGGATACTTGGCACCCACTTTGTCTAGACCGTACACCCCCAGCGAAGGAATTCAGCGCAGCATTTGATGGAGAGTGCGTCAAAATCCAATTATTTAAACACGAGAACAGATCGCCCTTAACAAGAACCTCATTGCAAGCTTAAAGAAGACGTTCACACGACAATCCCGCTCCGCTACTGCCTCAGCCTTCTGCACCTCTTGCCTCGCCCTTACATCGCTTCTTCTATTACTATATACATGCTACTTCTCGTCCTCTTCAACTACTTCTATTTCGTCCTCAAAAACAGACACAAACTCCTCTCCCACGTCATTAGAGGCCTTACTGGCCGCATGTGCTCTCTTGACCTTGGTCTTTTCGGAGGCTATTTCCGCCCATTCGTCTACAAACATTTGTTCGGTTTCAATACCTTGGTCCAAGTGTGTCTTGGCAAACACTGCTCCGTACATGCTGGACTCTTCTCTCGACACCAAACTGTTCATTTCCTCTTCCATTCTCAAATCATAAAATTCGAATCTGGCCTTGTCGTAAGCTTCGTACAAACTAACTTTTTCGTTTTGTAAGAGCCACATGGTTCTTTGTACCACACTTTCACCATCCAACGGTTTGTGGAGCTGTAACATGTGGGACCAGTCACATTTGTCATTCTCGTTACCTTCGTTTTCAATCAACACTTTTGGTCTGGAAAACTCCCATGGGTGTTTCTTGTAGAACAAGTTTCTTAACTCGTCTTCAAAAAGCTTGATTTTGGGTACTCTGTGGATAGAATTGTTGTTATTCTGGAGAAATTTACTATCAAATCTGGTTTGGTGAATTTTCTTGTTCATTATTGGGTCTCTGTATTTTCCGGTTTGAATGGTTCTGGGCTTCTTGGTAAGGTCATTTGCCGGTGGATGATTGAGCACCACATCAAACCATGCGGGTTTTTCCTTCAAGACGCCACTTTTAAGGTACGCAGACGTCTGTTCAAGAACGGTGAATGCCTTTTCTTGAATCTTCATGGTGAAAAATTTGAAAAATTTGGTGCGACTTAAAACCATTTTTGGTTTCAAATTTAGTGCGATTTGCAATGAGATGGAACCTGGGGATTCCTTTAATTCGCTGCGTGGACTCGGTTGTCAAGGAAAGATCCCTCGAACTTGGTAGAAGCCTTGCTGTGGAGCCTCGTTCGGACGCTGTGTTACAAAAGCTCCACGATTTAAGCGACGATTCGGCCGCTATAGCACGTAAAAGATGCGACATGCTCCACCATCTGTCCAAAAAGACGCCTATTTCGTTCCTAAAAGTGCTCTATCCGAGGCAGCATTCGCTTTTCATGAACAAGAATGTTTCTTTTATAAATTACGACGAATTATACGGACAATACAAACGAATAGGCATAGATAATATCGAGGCACACGACCTCAATCAACTTTTAAAGACGTTTCTATATAGGCCCGACTACAAGAGGCCGTTGTCATTGCTTAGTTCCATGCATAAACCTGCATTAACAACCATGCATGGCTATGCAAGAGCCGTCAAAATACGAGCCAAAATACTACAACAAATCGAAAGTCTTATCGTAGACTTTGCACTGAAAAAGCTTCCGTTATCTGTTGCAGAACAAAACCAATACTTGTACTATAAATACTTCAAGGATAAGAAAAGTATCCTTGATAGGGTAGCTGATTCTTTTCGGCGACGAAACAAAGATTTCAATAACGTTTTTGAATTTGATGAGGCCATATACTCAAAAATACAAGTAAAAGACGCTAAATCGCTAAATACCCTTTTGGAAATCAGCTTGATGAACCAAAATAGAAACATTTTTAACGATATTTTGCACAAGCATAAGTCCACTCGTCAAACCTTGCGTCTATGTTGCCGAGCAGCGGTAGAATTCAATGATAGAACCCTATTGACTCTAGTCGAAAACAGCCTCAAAAGTATCACTTTGGATACCACCCTAGCCAATCTGCTAATAAGAGCATACTTTCACTTTAATGAAGTGTCCAGAGCCACCGAAATGTTGCTGGAATTCGAAGTTCCTCAAAAACCGTCAGAGAAGAGCGCTACAACCAAAAAAAGCCCAAAATCAATTGAACGTGCCATCTCCAGCGTATACCTTGGATTGTCACATGCCGATAGATCACAATACGAAACGTATCTTGAATATTATGACGAGCTTTCGAAACATACGGCCATGCCATCGCTAACGCTAATTCCAAATATCGACACATTCACGCCATTTTTGGAATATTATTGCACCCATGGCCAATTCGATAATATCGGTGATTGCTTGCGGAAAATAAAGGCTTATGGGCTTCCTCTTACAACAAAAACATTCAAAATCGTTTTTGCAGCCGAAATGTCGCAAGAACAAGCACTAGAGATGTTAGGTATACTTCTCGAAGAATTCCAACTGGTTTACAATTTTGACGCCGACTTTGGGTCTGACACCTCGCCTTATCAGGGACAACACCTCAAAATCTCCGACGATATACTTAAAAAGTTAGCAAAGCATTTCCCCGATGACTGGGCCCAATTCAATCAAATCAAGACAGAGATCAAAGAAATAAGACAAGCAAGTAATTACAAGGATTTATTTACAATTAATCAAATCACCTATATAAAGTGGCAATTTTTGAAGGAGTTCTACACTATTTCCTTGGAGAATGGGGCATTTTGAGAGGCTTGGGCATGCGATATCTCGTCGTCTTTTTCATTAATGAGTTCATCTAGATCGTAATCGAAGTTGTTGGGGTTCGAATCGGCCACGGCCCTGGTGGTTCTCTTCTTCATGGAGGGCTGGTTCAACGTGAGCTTTATAGGAAGGTCGTCGGCGGTGATTTTACGAATGCCTGAAGATTTGGCAGAAACGTCGTTTTTCAACACTTCGTCAGGAGGCACATAACCCAGCAGGTGGTCCGTTTTTGGGGCGGATTTCTGCACCTGTTGTTTCTGCTGTCTTTTGTAGTCCACCAACCCGGCGTTATACGGCAAATAGATAAGCACACCCACTAATACGACGGCCACAAATAATATGATCAAGAACATCGGCGGAAAAAAGTGAGACTTTTTGAGAAGCGGTAATTTTTCTCTTTTGATGTTCAAATCTGTCAAGTCTCGTGCATTGCCGGGCGTCAAATTGGCCTCGTATGCAAGACCATTGGGTGCCGTTGTCTCGGTAATACCATGGAAAACCCCATGCACCGCCAAATCCGCTGCAAATTCGCTTGTTTGGTGCAGAACCTATGCCGCCGACAGATTAGGTGAGAAGATCGATACTCAAGTCGACGCTTTAACCGCCGGAGAATACGACAAGGCATCCAACATGTACCTTGAAAACCTCAGCGATGAGCTTGACATTATAACCGAGGACCACCCAAGCGTGGATTTCGAGCTTGCGCAAGGAGTTTTGACGTTAAATACCGCCAAAGGCACCTATGTGATCAACAGACAGCCTCCAAACAAGCAAATTTGGTTGAGTTCGCCTATAACAGGCCCAAACAGGTATGATTTGATAGGGGGTGTGTGGAAATCGCTCCGAGACGGCGACAAATTGACGGAGCTTTTGTCGAGAGAGCTTCTGGAGATTCTTGAGGCAGAAATCAAGTTTGAGGTAGATAGTTAGTGTATATAGTATTTATTTACGATTTTGACGGGGATAGCTCTGTGGATTCTTAGCTAAGGTTGCTGGCTCACTTCTGGTTCGTTGGTACTTCTGCTTCATTGGTACTTCTGCTTCATTGGTACTTCTGCTTCATTGGTACTTCTGCTTCATTGGTACTTCTGCTTCATTGGTACTTCTGCTTCATTGGTACTTCTGCTTCATTGGCACTTCTGGTTGGTTGGTACTTCTGTGCCTTATTCCACGCTTCCAAAATTCGTGCTTCTGTGCTTTCTTCCATGTCTCTGCCTCGCTTCTCTCCACGTTCTATGCATGATTTCCACGCTTCGATCCATCACGCCACACACTCGTTCGACTCCCTCCACCTTCCAGCCCACACCCTCTAAGGATCTCTCGTCCCAGCTCTCGTCCCAGCTCTCGTACAGGCCAGCCCCATCTCGCCGCGCCCCGACCAGATCCACAGCCCGGTTGGACCCACGCTTAAGCGAACGGTCACAGCGAGGCTTTTTTCGCCTATAAATATATCTAAGCCCACACATCCTCATGTCTGAAACCAACTACACCCAGGACGTCCCCGCAGGATGGGCCGCATGCTTTGACGAGGAATACGGCCTTTATTTCTACGTCAACAACTACACTGGTGAAAGTCAATGGGAAATTCCCACCTCGCCTGCGTTGCCCAAAAGAGACGCTCAGGACGAACCTCCACAATCACAGCAAACCTCCCCGCTGGCCCAAACTGACACCGCCTCCACCCAGGACCGGGGTATTATCGGCGATGTGTTTTTGAACCGTCCTACGAGGCCCGGAACCAACCCGTTGAAGGCAGGCATCACCGAGTTCGCTAAGCACCAGTTCAGAAAAAAGGTGGGCCACAGCGGCTCTATGGCCTTTGTGCGAGGCTTTATGAGAGCACGTAAGCATTAAGCACCCCCACCCAAGCATATTTGTAAGATTACTCCTATTTAGATATACACATTCGTTTATTGTGATGGTTTTAGCATATCTCTGTGATGTGGTGTACGGGTGCGAACTCCCAATTTTGAAGTGATTGTGTTTTTGCAACATTGGCCTATCTCTGAGTCAAACTCACTTTTATTGGTGTGGTGGATTCTAGGAATCCAACGGTGCAATTTTCATGTTCTGGGGCCCATTATTGGTGCCTGTCTTCGGAGCCTCTGCCGCTATCTCATCTGACACTTCGCATTAAATCTTATCGCTCATCGGTCTTATGTCACCAATAATTAAGCTAAAAGGCCCCACCAACGGCACAGAAAGGGTTTCTGTGTATTCGGTGCTGGTTTCGGGCCTGAAAAGGCTGGCGAAATCACTTCATGTATGCATACGGCTTCCGCCGCCGGCACTAAGAGCGCTAGACTACGATCTAGACACTTTCGACACTGAGTTGAATAAGATCTTGCACGACTCCGACGACGACCCTGCCACTTCTGCTCTGCAGGAATACTTTGCTACCCCCAACTCGACGTTTACAGACCCACAAAACGGCGAAAAAACTCCAGATAGACCCAGAATCGGTGCTTACGGGTCTGAAGGTACCCAAAACGAATCATCTGTTTCGTTGGCCACCGCTCTGTTCAGCCCCAGTAAGGCATGGGTTACAATACAAGTATCGCCCAAGATTGCACGGGTATTGAAAGAAGAACGTTTTGATAGGAAACACATGGAAAAAGGCAAAATAAGGCAACTTGGCTCTAATTTAGCGTCTGACGTTTTGCTATCAAACAACGGTGCTGGTACTGAAGAGAACGCCGAAATGATCGATCCCGAGCTTCGGAAAGCGGGAATTGAAGGTGTATCCTTGGGAAAAGGTATACAAGAACAAAACTCAAGCAGGCAAAATGATTATATGACTAAACAACTTGCTTACACTGCAGGCCAGGACTCCTCTTCAGACGAAGAATCTTTGTCAGATGACGGAAACTCCGCCGAGACAAGCTTGAATTTACGTCATTCAGCACTTCCCAACCAGAAGGCTTCACAAAAAAATGGGCCGGTGCAGTCTTCCCATTTATTTGACCCTTCTCCATCCATCAGCCACCCCTCCACATATTCAACTCAACAAACACAATCAACCGCTAAATCTGATACACAAACGCAACCCACCCCCGGGTCGTCACAGCCTGTAAAACCCGCCATGGGACTTTTTGATAAACCCAAGATGGAGCCACAGTCTGCTAAACCCATAAAAACAGAGCCTGGGAACCCTTCAAATGAATATAGGACCATTCCTCCAAACCTCAACATCATCCTCAAAAGAGAATTTGGCCTTTTGAACGAAACGGAAGAAGATGCAGGTATGATCGAAAAGATCATCTTTACTCTTCGAGATCCATTGGGTGCTACCAGAATCAAACTACCCATCAAGTCGATCCTTTGTAATCATTTTGAATGCTTTGATTTCGAGAACTTCTGTGCATTTAACAAAATCTCCAAGGGTGTTCAAAACGTCCTCAAACGAGAATTAGTTCAAAAGTCTTTCAATTTGAAGAAAAAGGATAAATTTCTAGAAAGTAAAGGCCATGACATCGCCAAATTCAGCATCGTACAACTCACTAAAAGCTTCATGTATCAAACAGCCTTCCGTGGAGAGATGGCAGGCCCAAAATTGAAATGTCCGGTATGCAACACGGCTTTTGAACTATACCAATTGTTCATCTCGGATGTTTTCAACTATTTCATCAAAACCACGCCCAAAGAAATCGACCGAATCGAATTAAGAGACATGGTCAAGTACAAAATTGTAGAGGATGAGGTGATACCCAAGGAACACGAAGCAGAAGAAATAGTGGTTCTTTCAGATGAAGAAACAGAAGAAGAAACCGATTTCAAAAATCAATACAAAATTAAGCCCGAAATGCCCCCAAAAATTGAACCCCAAACCGACACTGTAAATAGTTCAAACATCGAATTGGTCCCCACATCCAACCAACAAGAGCTTGGTACCGGCGCAGGCAGCTGGAGCGACCCTGTAATGTTGGATTAATCTAATTATATAGTATATGCACAATTTCAACCGAATTTAAATTGAAAGGTGTTGCGTTGGTACGACAAATGGCACCAAACTTACCACTACGCCCGTACTACGCCCGGCACCGCTGCTCCACGGTGAATAACAAACAATCATTGTTGGTTCCATGCAGGAGCTACAATTGAAATTTCAATGAGGTTGCGAATTCTGAAATTTTCAGCAATTACCATGGCTGAACAAACTGATAACGTTAATAATGTATGTATACTAGCAATTGAATCGCCTTTTTGCATGTTTCCATCCAATGAAGCTGTCAAATTGAGGCGGCATGGTTTTTTCCCCAGTTCGAATTCCCTAACAACCAGCCTAGCGAGGTCTTACTGCCTCCTGAACAGATTGACGTTGGTCAACCCGATCCAATTCCCAAGGAAAAGTTACAAGGGTCTACAAGTCAGTTAAGAAAGGCTTCTACTGCCTCTTCATTTGCCAAGATGTCCAGAAGAGACACCAAGGCCACCTTGAATGAGGAGCTTATTCCTAGTGAAGACTACGACACTTCCAATGCTAAGAAGAAACCCCCTCCAAGACCCTCCGTAGATCCCACATACAGGGGCTGGAAAGAAGTAGGAGGTTGGGAAACCGAAGATACATTGACCTTGGACGACGAAATCACCGATTTGTTAAGTAAATCGTCTCTTTTCGACCAATATTTACCCGCTGCTGCTTATGGTGATTGGTACCATAACGTTGGGTATTTGATTGTCGGTGGGTTCTTATCGTGGTGTGTGGGTTGGTTCCGTTTCTCATTGGCGCCAATGTTCTTCATCATGATCGTTTTCAGTATCTTGTACAGAACCTCTGTACGTAAATATCGTACTGTTTTGAGAGAGCAAGTACAAAGAGAATTTTCTATCAAATCCATTGAAAACGACTATGAAACCATGGATTGGTTAAATGTATTTTTGGAGAAATTCTGGTGGTATTTGGAGCCTTCTATCTCCCAAATTGTGTGTGAACAAGTGAACCCAATTTTAGCCGCTTCTCCTGCGCCTGCTTTTATCAAAGCTCTTTGGATAGACAGTTTCACTGCTGGTACCAAACCACCCAGAGTTGACGCTGTGAAAACATTGCAAGGAACCAACGACGATGTTGTCGTTATGGACTGGCAAACCTCTTTCACGCCAAATGCATTGGCTGACAGCAACACCAAACAGATGAAAAACAACGTCAACCAGAAAATTAACATTAAGCTTAATGTTTTTGGGTTCCCTGTCAGTGTTTGTGTATCGGATGTTTCCTTCAAGGCTCTTGTTAGGGTTAGAATGAGAATGATGACATCTTATCCTCATATTCAAACCGTGAATGTTTCTCTTTTGGAGCCACTTCAATTTGATTTCAACTCCAAGATTTTGGGTGACACTATTTTTAACTGGGAGGTTTTGAGTATTCCTGGATTGTATCCATTTATCAATGAAATGATCAAAAAATACGTGGGTCCTATCGTTTACACTCCATTAAGTTTTCAATTGAATGTGCAACAATTACTTGCTGGGTACCCAATTGATTCTGCAATTGGTGTTTTAAGTATTACCGTTAAAAAGGCTAAGGGACTTAAAGGGTTCAATACCATCGGTAATACTATTGATCCTTATTTGACTATCGGTTTCCAAAAGGATGTTTTAGGTAAAACTAAAGTCATTAAGGATACTATCAAGCCAGTGTGGAATGAAACATTGCATATTCCAGTTAAGTCGCTTTCCGAGCCTCTCAATATCACTGTCATTGATGATAACGGAAAACGTAAAGATCGTGCTATGGGATCCATTCAATTCGACTTGGAAACCTTACAAACCAAGGCCAAACAAAAGGATATTATTTCACCTTTTGTCAGAAATAACAAACCTGTTGGTGAACTTACATTCAGTTTGGAATTTACTCCCTCTTTAGAGCCAACCAGACAACCAGACGGTGCTATCACTCCACCTCCTGATTTGAACACCGGTATTGCCCGTGTTGAAATCGCCGAAGCCAGAAATTTCAACACTGATGAAAAGAACCCATCTTCTCCTTATGCTGAAATTCATTTCAATGGTGAATTAGTCGAAACTTCAAGTGTCATTTCTAAAAACAACAACCCATCATTTGGCTTAAGATATGAACTGATTGTCTACAACAGAGCTAAATCAAGAGTTAGATTTGTTATTAAGGACAAACTGGAAAAATTCTTGGGATCCATTACCACTTCATTAAATGAATTAATTGATGCTCAACAAGTTAACCAAACCTGGTTTGCTCTCAGTCAAGGTGGTGAAGTTCGTATCAATGCTTTCTGGAAACCAGTTCCTCTTCAAACTAACATGGAGGATTCTGTTGGGTTCACTCCACCGATTGGTGTTGTTAGAGTCAGTATTGAAAAAGCTGAAGATTTGCGTAATTTGGAAAGAATCGGTAAGATCGATCCTTACGCTAGAATTATGACTAATAAGGTGCAAAGAGGTAGAACTCTTGCAGCTGATGGTACCTTGAACCCAACCTGGAACGAGGCCTTCTATGCTTCTATTACCTCCGCTAATCAATTGCTTACCATTGAGGTTATGGATGTCGAAAAGCGTTCCGCAGACAGAACTCTTGGTTCCTTTGATGTTAGATTAAACGAGATCATCAGTAAAAACGAGGCTAACAAGTACATTGAGCATATCGACACTGAAAAGAGAGAATCCAAGTTAATCAGTAAAAAGGGTCCAAAGGGTGTGGTGACTTATAGCTTAAGTTTCTTCCCTGTCTTACCAATCATACCTTTGAATGAACAAAAAGAAGAAGAAGCTGCTGCAAAAAAGAAAGCTGAGGAAGATGCTAAGAAGGCTGCTGAAGCTGCGGCATCAGGAAAAGATGATAAAGAGGAATCCAAGGAAGAATCCAAAGAAAAGCCGGTTGAGGAAGAACCTCAAAAGCGTTTGAGATTAAAACTTTCTCTTCCAGAACTTATCGAATATAAGAGCGGTGTTTTTGTTTTCGAACTTTTGGAGGGAACTCTTACTAAAGACGACGTATATTTGCAAGTATTCCTCGACACCCACTCCCATCATGATTACGTATCTCAGAAATTCAAGTCCAAAGATATTAAGATTGGTCAAACTGGTGATGCCTCTGTCATCAACCTTGACAATTCTCAAGCTTGCTTCAGGCTTGTCAAAGACAAAGATGGCAACAGAGCTGAAAAGGCTGTGGCTGAAGTCACTCTTTCTACGTTAGAGTTGTTGCAAAACTCATACGAGAACCCAACTACAATTACTCTTACTGGTGATGCTAAGGCGGAAATTAAGGTCCAATGTCAATGGATTCCTCTCATTTTTGAAAGCGGTATTCCAATTCAAGACACACCTGAGAACTGCGGTATCATGAGCGTGGATATTTTGAAGGGTACCAATTTCGTTGCTGGTGACAGTAATGGTAAGTCGGACCCATATGTCAAATTGTATTTGAACACCGAAGAGGATAGTTTCTACAAAACCAAAAAGCAAAAGAAGACCCTTGATCCTGTCTGGAATGAAAAGGCGCAAGTGGAAGTCATCAATAAGTACGATTCTATTGTCAAGGTCATGGCTTATGATTGGGATATCGGCCCCGAGCAAGACGACTTGCTAGCTGTTGGTGAATTGAAATTATCTGACGTGGACTGGTCTGATCCAGATCAAGAAGTGGAGGTGCCGCTTTTCACTGAATCAGAAGAAGCAGGAGGAAGCGTCTTCTTGAAATTCGATTTTGATCCTAAATTCATCATCGCCGCTAAGCCAGCTTCTCAAACAGATATTGGTGACGCCTTTGGTGCAGTTGGTGGTGTTGGTAAAGGTGTAGGTAAAGGTGTGGGTAAGGGTGTAGGATTTGTTGGAGGAGGTGTTAAATCCATTGCTAAGTTGCCATTTGGTAAGTCGTAGACATTAGCTTGTTTTGTATATTAATGAAATGTTTGTGCTACAAACTCGTCTTTTTATAGCCCCGCTCCAGTACACGTAATAGCATTAGCGTGTATAATTCCTCGACGCTCGTACATACCCGCTGCAACTAGTGGGGCCAATTGAAACTGGCGTGAACGTAACCCCTCATATTGAAAAACTCCGGATAAAGACGATTCGGTGCCGCATTTGGTAATTGCTACAGATCTGCAGTACCTTAATTCGTATATATGCAAATATTCGCAATACAGCTTAGCTACCACTAAGACCCTTTGACCAGGTTGAATTGACGCTCTTGGCTAACTGTCTGTCATTTGAATTTTCGACACGTCTAGGCGTTGTCAGTAGTGCAAGAAAACACCCGGAGATGCTTACAATGTCCAAGAAATTTTAGATGACATATATGCAGGTAGAGAGTGTGGTGCATGAATTTTGCAGCCGGAGACATAAGGAGCCCAGCTCACTTTCTCCTAATCACGAACGCATATATAACTATTTGGATATCACCAATTGGTGCTGATTATAGCACGAAATGAAGACTTCCTTTTTAGCGGTACTTTTGCTCCATTTTTATGGTGTTTTAAGTCATGTCATCGATATTAGAGCTGTACATCAAACACTAAACAGTTCTGGGGTGCCCTTCACATTGCTGAAGAATTCGAATATGTCCGACTATCTTGAAAGCAATAGAAAGTTTGTGGATGAGATCAACAAAGACGAATCGCCCGAAGTTTTCAAGCACAACGCCAAAGGCCAACTGCCCCATACCCTTTGGGTTGGATGCGCCGACTCAAGAGTTAGTGAGCATGCCTTATCAGTTTTACCAGGAGAGGTGTTCACACACAGAAATATCGCCAACATAGTGGATGCAGGGGATCTTAGTAGTCAAGGTGTGATACAGTACGCAGTGGAGGTTTTGGAGGTGAGCAAAATCATTATAGTGGGACACACCGAATGTGGAGGCGTGGCTACGGCATTAAACCACGCCAAAGTGGGTGGAGTGCTTGATTTCTGGCTAAACCCTTTGAAACATGTCATGGCTGCTCATCACGAAGAATTGGAAGACATTGAAGATGAAAAAAAGAAGGCCACCAAGCTTGCCGAATTAAACGTCATGACTTCGGTTACGGAAGCAAAAAGACACCCATCAGTGCAGACGGCACTCAAGGAAAACAAACTCGAAGTTTGGGGAATGTTATACGATGTGGCTAGTGGAAAATTGAAGGAGATAGAAGTAGACGATGATAGTTTTGAAGACGATTTTGCATTCACCAATGAGGGCCATTAGCAAGGCCAATTTTTCTACAAATTTCGTAACCAGCAAAAATATACACACTTAGCTTATTCTTTGCACTCATCCTCTTTAGACCCGCCTTATACCTCTCATACCCCTGCACCCATTACGGCAAAACCCTCACCTGGATCGGATCCATGGCCGATCGGTCACGTGAGGTGTCTATAAAAATTTTTTATCGCTCTGCGAGATGAGCATCGATTATGGATATATCAAAACCAGTTGGATCTGAAATAACTTCAGTAGAATTCGGCGTCTTACTGGACAATGAGATTAGAAACCTTTCGGCCAAACAGATCACCAATCCTGTTGTGTTTGACAACTTGGGGCATCCAATTAGCGGAGGTCTTTACGATCTTGCTTTAGGTGCTTTCTTGAGAAATCTCTGTACCACCTGTGGGTTGGACGACAGATTCTGTCCAGGACATCAAGGACACATTGAATTGCCTGTGCCTGTGTACAATCCGTTATTCTTCAGTCAACTTTATGTTTTCATCAGATCTTCGTGTCTCTACTGTCATCATTTCAAGTTAAACAGTCTTGAAATTCATAGATACACCTGCAAGTTGAGACTTATCCAGTACGGCTTGTTGCTTGAATGTGAAGAATTGGACAACATGTTGGTAAAAGGCCAAGAAGATGTTGATGATGACGAAGCCATCGAAGACGATGGCTATAAAGCCAAAAACTCGGTCGATCCAAGATTGAAAAGAGAGCTCATGGACCGTCGTGAAGAATTTGTGGAAATCTCCATAGCAAATGCCATCAGCGAAGGGAGATCCTCGTACTCAGGTGTGACGTCTGCTTCTATAGGAGAAGAACGTAAAGAGGTCATTCATGATTTCTACAAAAGACTTTTATCAAGACCAAGATGTGACAATTGTGGAATGTACTCCCCTTCTTTCAGAAAAGATGGTTTCACCAAAATCTTTGAAAACTCTTTGAGAGACAAGCAAATCACCAATAACAGAGTAAGAGGACTTATTCGTCCAGATATGTTGAGAGTAGGCGAATCCAGTGCCGCCAGAACCGAATCCATACCAAACATTAAGCATAAAGGTGGCTCGAAATATATCTTGTCCACCGAAGTCAAAAACATTTTGAATGCAGTTTTCGTCAAGGAGCAAGCAGTTCTCAACAAATTATTCAACTCCAAACCTAATGTGAAGACCCAAGTCACTGCTGATATGTTTTTCTTGACTGCCATGGTTGTACCACCAACCAGATTCAGATTACCATCTAAGTTAGGAGACGAAATCCATGAAAACGCTCAAAATGAGCTTTTATCCAACATTCTTAAAACATGTCTTTTGATCAGAGATTTGAACGACCAAATTTCTGTCGTCACCAAAGAAAAGTCCACCAATGATGATAAGAAGATTTTGTTCAACAGATTGATGAACTCTTTTGTGACTATTCAAAACGATGTTAATGCATTCATAGATTCAACTAAGAATCAAAACGCTCCAGCCGGTAAATTGCCAATTCCTGGTGTTAAACAAGCCTTGGAAAAGAAAGAAGGGTTATTCAGAAAGCATATGATGGGTAAGAGAGTTAACTTTGCTGCCAGATCGGTTATTTCTCCTGACCCGATGTTGGAAACGAACGAAATTGGTGTTCCTCCTGTGTTCGCTAAGAAATTGACATACCCAGAACCTGTCACTGCCTACAATGTTTCTGAGCTTCGTAAAGCCGTCATCAACGGTCCTGATGTATGGCCTGGTGCAGTTCAAGTTCAAAATGAAGATGGTTCGTTGATTTCTTTAATCGGTATGAATTTGGAACAACGTAAAACTATCGCAAACCAACTCTTCACTCCTAGTAATGGCGCAAATGGAGTTATTAACAAAAAGGTTTTAAGGCACATCAAGAACCATGATGTTGTTATTATGAATCGTCAACCTACATTGCATAAGGCTTCCATGATGGGTCATAAAGTTAGAGTGTTACCAGGTGAGAAGACTCTTAGATTGCATTATGCCAATACTGGTGCTTACAATGCTGATTTTGATGGTGATGAAATGAACATGCATTTCCCTCAAAATGAGAATGCCAAGGCAGAAGCACTTAATTTGGCCAACACTGATAGTCAATACCTTACCCCAACCTCGGGTTCTCCCTTGAGAGGGTTGATTCAAGATCACATTTCCGCCGGTGTGTGGTTAACTAGTAAAGACTCGTTCTTTACCAGAGAACAATATCAACAACTTATTTATGGTTGTATCAGACCAGAAGATGGACATATTACCAAGTCCAAAATTAAAACTATGCCACCTACCATTTTCAAGCCAGAACCATTATGGACAGGTAAACAAGTTATCTCCACTATCTTATTGAACATCAAACCTGATAATGTTCCAGGTGTTAATTTGATTTCTAAAAACAAAGTGAAGAACGAATACTGGGGTGCCGGTAGTAATGAAAACGAAGTTATATTTAAAAATGGTGAGTTATTGTGTGGAATTTTGGATAAGTCCCAATACGGTGCATCTCAATTCGGTATTGTCCATTCTTTACACGAAGTATATGGTCCCTCGATCGCTGGTAAAGCATTGAGTATTTTGGGTAGATTATTCACCAACTATATCATGCTGACTGCTTTCACCTGTGGTATGGATGATTTAAGATTAACTTCTGAAGGTAACCAATGGAGAAGAGACATCTTGAAACAATCTACTGATATTGGTCGTTTGGCTGCTGCAGAAGTTACCAATTTGGACGAAAAGGTCTCAACCAACGATGGTGAATTACTCAACAGATTGGAAGAAATTCTTAGAGATGACAATAAATTAGGAATATTAGATGCTGTGACTCAATCTAAGGTCAATGCCATTACATCTCAAGTCGTTTCCAAGTGTGTTCCGGATGGTACTATGAAGAGATTCCCATACAACTCTATGCAAGCTATGGCTCTTTCTGGTGCTAAAGGTTCTAATGTTAATGTTTCTCAAATTATGTGTCTTTTAGGGCAGCAAGCCTTGGAAGGTAGACGTGTCCCTGTTATGGTTTCAGGTAAAACCTTGCCAAGTTTCAAGCCTTTTGAAACCGACGCAAGAGCTGGTGGTTACATTAAACAAAGATTCTACTCTGGTGTCAGACCTCAAGAATACTACTTCCATTGTATGGCTGGTAGAGAAGGTTTAATTGATACAGCTGTCAAAACTTCTAGATCTGGTTACTTACAAAGATGTTTGACTAAACAATTGGAAGGTGTCCATGTTACCTACGATAATACTGTTAGAGATGGTGACGGTACCTTAATCCAATTCTTGTATGGTGGTGATGCCATTGATACCACCAAGCAATCTCACATGAATGAATTCCAATTCTGCTTAGAGAACTACGAATCATTATTAAGAAAGTATCAGCCTGATTTTATCGATCACATCGATACTGACACTGCTTTAGAGTACGTCAAAAAGTACAAAAAGCACGCCAAAAAACAAAAGGACTTGCCACATTATGAACAAGAGCTTAAATACGACCCTGTTCTCTCGACATATAACCCAGCTAAATACTTAGGAAGTGTAAGTGAAAAATTCCAAACCAAGTTGGAGAACTTCATCTCAGATAACAAAGAGTTGTTTAAAAATTCTAATGTTGGAAAAGAAAAATTCAAAGCATTAATGCAATTAAAATACATGAGATCACTTATTAATCCTGGTGAAGCTGTTGGTATTATTGCATCCCAATCGATTGGGGAACCAAGTACACAAATGACCCTTAATACATTCCATTTTGCAGGTCACGGTGCCGCTAATGTGACATTGGGTATTCCTAGAATGAGAGAAATCATCATGACTGCCTCTTCATCCATCGCTACTCCACAAATGACTTTGCCATTGAGAAAGGATATCACTGATGAACAAGCAGAATTGTTCTGTAAGAATATTACTAAAATTGTTCTTAGTGAATTCTTGGTGAATGTTGAAGTAGTGGAAACCACCTCAGTTTCTCCTGATGGATCCAACCAAAGACTTTATTCTATCAAATTGAATTTCTTCACCAAGGAAGAATATGAAAAGGAATACGATATTTCTCAAAAAGAACTTGAAAAGATAATCATTGACAAGTTCTTGAGTCATCTCGAAGCCGCCATTGGTAAGGAAATCAAAAAACAGAAGAAAGTCGACTTACCAGATGTTGGTAGAGCTTCTAAGGTTGTTGAACCAACTGGAACTATCGAAGGTGTTGAAGAAGATAACGAAGATGGTGATGGTGATGGTGACGATGAAAAGATCAAGAAAAATACCAAACAAGCCGTTTCTTACGACGGCCCTGATGATGACGAAATTGAAACTATGAAGAGAGCCGAAGAAACCAGTGATGAAGAGATGTCTGGTAGTAACTCAGACAATGACTCTGACAGTGATAATGACAGTGATTCCGACATGGAAGTTGATGCAGAGCCTGTTTCTACTATGAGCAGAGAGGCTAAAAACAGACAAATGGAAATCATCACCAACCATCACTTGGTTACCAAGTTCAATTTCGATGACGAAGAAGGTCAATGGTGTGAATTCGATCTTAAATTGGTGGGTAACTTTGAAAAGCTTTTGATGGTAAACATCATCGAAGAGCTCAGTAGAAAGTTCGTCGTGAGAGAAGTCCCAAAGATTGGCAGATGTTTGCATCCAAGCAATGAAAGACATCTCACCACTGAAGGTGTCAATTTCAAAGCCATGTGGGAACAAGATGACTTCATTAATGTCAACAACCTCACATCCAATGATATCTATCAAGTTTTGAAAACTTATGGTGTTGAGGCAGCACGTAATACTATTGTGAGAGAAATCAACAGCGTTTTCGAAAGATACGCTATTAATGTGAGTAGCAGACATTTGGATTTGATCGGTGATATGATGACCAGAGAAGGTACATACCTTCCTTTCAGCAGACAAGGTATTGACAGTTCCACATCTGCATTTATGAAGATGTCTTTCGAGACCACCTGTCAATTCATCACCAAATCTGTTTTGAATGGTGATCGTGAAGAACTTGAAAGTCCATCAGCTAAGATTGTTATGGGTAAATTATCAAATGTGGGTACTGGTACATTTGATTTGTTGACAAAATTGGAATAAAGTATTGGTATATAGAAATGTAAAAAGTATTGTATATGAAATTGTGGAATTTCTGGGTGTAAATGAGAGTCTATGTCCCAGGTTCGGGTCAAACTGAACCCTTCATGTCAGTCGTTACAATTCGTGTATTTTTACATGTTGTAAAAGGCTATAACAAAAGCCGAAATAAAGCTCAATTTGAAGTTGAAATTAGTAAAGACCAAATCCTTGACATCAAATGACTGCTTGTTAAACTTAAACATGTAATTTAAAGGTATGTTAATCAAGTTTCTTGTTTGCAAGAATTGCAACAAGAGATACAGTGACAACGCTAAAAACATAATTATAGAGCTGAATTTACCAATTATAACCCCCAAAAATAACCCAGTAACCGAACCAATGGTCAATTCGTTGTAAATCTTCTGTCTATTTGATAAACCAATGTTTCTTATCTTGGCTTCAGAAACGTACGCTGAAGGAGCATTAGGTGCCACTTTTGCGTCGTTTAAAATGGGGTGAAGTATTGGGAGGAAGGCCAATCTGTAATTATTGAACGCCCTCGCATTGAACTTGGGGAACCTGGTTCTAAATAAATTAAATCTGAACATATGGAAGTCGACACAGTTTCAACTGTTGAATTGCTATATCACGTGCGTTATTGAGAATAGCAGGACTTGAAGAATGCTGGTGGTTTTGGTGGATGCACGACTTTCGTTCTGGAGTTATGGCTGCAAAATTGGAGGTTTCTGCACTGCAATGCATTACTGCAGTTTTGGATCCACACGTAGCAAAACACTCTCAAAATTGCCTAAAAAACCTCTCCGAACAGTCAAAGTCCGAAACCGTTCCGAATTGGTGCTGTAGTTGCTTCATATGTCAGTGCCCTGACCAATCCCTACAACAATCGTGTGCTTACCACAGCCAGCACAAATGCAATTTGGTAACTCGCACTACGCAAGAGAAGAAATTCGTGCCGAACCCTCTCGGCACCGTTCTAGGTCTAGGTCCGCCTCAGCCATAGCCGCTCAACACATTGGACTCTTCCACTGCCATTATCATGCATAATTGTATACACTCCATGGTTCATCGCAGCTGCATACGCCAATCTGGTTGCAAGAAATGGTGCCTGCACGATTCTGGAGACTATTTTAATCTGCAAGAATCCATCTTCAGTAATTCAACATCTTAACTTTGGCTCAACCCAAATTTGCTTGTATATTATCAATACTTGTATATTACTTTAACGTCTTGTATATTACACGGTTGCAAACTTTGTGATTGCGTTTAGGCAACATGATAGAGAATTTTTTTCGGACCAATTCTCCACATACGATACCACAACCGAAGTTTTTAAAGCCTGACATTGTTAGTATTGTACCATCGGTTTACTATGGTGATTTGAATAGTCTAACGTGTGGGAACTTTAACTCTCATAATTTTAAAATCATCATCAACTGCTTGCCGACGTATAAGTTTTTGAATTATTTGAACAATTCCGAAATCTCGATCTCTTCTGACATTCTATTGATCAGTTTGGATTTGAATTTCGACTTGAACCGATACAACGATGATGAAAAGGTGTCTTTGAATGACTTTATTTGTAAATATAGTAAAATCATGAAGAATTTCATTGAATTTTTCATCAATTACAACGAAAGGTATAATTTTATGGTTGATAAATTGCCCGAGAATTTGAGTTTGAATTTGACCAGTCCAGTATTGACGGGAAATTTGAAAGATAATTTGTTCAAGATAATCAGATTGATCAAACTATTCAAAGTGATGAATAATTCCATTGATTTTTTGATTATTGGTGAAAATTACGAAAATATTTCCAGCTCTTTGTTGATAGGCTACTTGATGGATTATTATAATTACAACTTAAACGCTTGTGTTAATTATCTTTGTATCAAGATGACCATCAATTTCAATCCGAACTACTACAATGATTTGCTTTTGTTGGAAAATTTGAAGAAGTTTTACATCGAGAACAACGATTTGAAAGCTCTGTCAAATATTTTGTACAATAATAAAGAAGGTAAAAGAGGAAGGGACGATGAATTTAATACAAAGAAAAGACGGTTGTGAAGGTGTGCTTTACAGCTTCCACTTTGTCACGTTTGGTTTGTAGAAAAATATGATTTTGAATGAATACTTACAAGATATATTTAGGAAATTTGTGACTTCTCTTGATTTTTTGGTTTATATCACCTATTCAGGGACCTTTAAACCCACTCTATTGGCGCTTTTGTTGATGTTTTCTGCTTGTTGCATGGTCAATCCTGGATTGTATCTCTCAATTAATTCCTGGTACACCCTTTGACTATTCAAGAACGTGTGAATGTTTGACAAGTTGGCTTTGTGAATAGGGCTATCTTCTTTCATCTCATCGAATAAACTTTTGAATACTTTTTCGAACTTATCCGATGGTTTAAGATCCGACTTCAAATTCTTGATTTTTTCATCCACTTCTACGGTGGATTTACGTTGTTTTATAAGCTGAAACTTTTCGTAGTCTAAAACCGCTTTACGCTTTGCGAGTTCTGCTTCTGCATGAACTTGGTGGCTCTTTGCGGCGATCACTCTAAGCTCTTTAATTATATTCTTATACGCCAGTTTCATGGTTAAGTTCGCGAAGAAAGTTATGATTTAAATGCTGCTAATATTTGAACATGGCTTAATATTGGTCACTAAAGCATTGAAGGCTCCAGGCATACTCTTTACTTACAGAGAAAATATCAAGGTTTTGCAATGAGATTGATAAAGTAGAATTTTTTGATTTTTCAACCTCTCAAAATAAAGTGCTATTATTTTCCTATCCTATATACTGGTGGCATGCCGTTGTCATTTCATTCTATAAATAAGTGAAACTTCCGTTGTTTCTTTCTACACCCCTAACTGCTTTGTAAATTTCTCTGTACCATTTCCTTTAATGTAGCAAATGGAGCAGCTCTAAATTGACCATCCTTTAACACCTGGTTGAATCTTTGGTGTTCTTGCTTGATGACTACTTGATGGCCTGTTTTCTTCAATACGTTAGCAGTGTGTACGGGTTTGGGAGCAATGTATTCTGTGGCGGGTTCCATTGCAGTATCAGGTAAGGTATCAAGCAAATCGTTCATTTTGGGCTTCAATTGTTGCTTGGCTTTTCTTTTCCTCCTCCTTAAAGCTGATTTGGACACACTCAGGTGAGTGTTGACGACTTTTTCGGTGAAACTTCTGGCCTTCTCGTGTTGCTTTTCCTTTTTACTTACCGTCAGTAGTCTTAGAAATGGATTTTGCTCGTACTGTGTGGGTTCTACCACCTTATTGACGATTTGAGGCTTCGATATTCTTGCAGATTTGGCTCTCAATCCGGTTTTCTTCTTTAATGCCTATATATTAGTATAATGTGTGCCATTTAGGGTAGCTTTGGTTATTACATACCATGTTAAAATTTTGCGATGATATGCGGCTTGAGAATTTTGATCTGATAGGGCCCTCTTTTTATCACAGTATCGCCAGAGCGAGTAGAGACGCTAAATTAACGCCAAATGAGCCTTTCATTGCCATTGTGATTGCATTCTGAGAACCCTCAGAACTGAGTGGGGCTTAGTGTGTTTCTGCACCAGTCTCTTGCGGTCTTATTTCTGGAATTAAGCCTAGTTCACTAGCTCTTTTGAAGTCCCACTCTATGGTATCTTCCGTTTTGTAGCACCAAAACATCCACCCGTTTCCATTTTGGCTGTATGTGTCCATTTGGAGTTGAATATAATTCTTAGTGTCATTTCTGGCTTGTTCTGACCAAGTAGTATAATTATTGTGATTTTCACAGCTTCCAAAGAAACTCTCCGAAGAGTGGTTATAAATCGACCCATCATAACGAGCTCCAATACCCACTCCATTGATGTACTTTGTGCAGTCGGTTAAAGCACCTGAAAATTCACCAACGATGCTTTGATGTGACTCTTGGAACATTTTCTGACCTATATTGGCGATATTACTGGCATGTTGCTGATAAGTAAGCCATATTTGGCTGTCGGTGAATATTTCGTATATGTGGTGATCCATGACGAACAGACCGTTGGGCATGAAATCGTTCCATGAGTCGATAGTATCAAATGCATCATGAAAGTAGATCGAGCTTTTGATATTTTTATGTTTTGCAAGGTTGTAAACTTCGGTATAATATTCGATTAGATCCCTTTTGTCCAAAACATATATCATGGGCTCATTCACCATTTCAATACTATCTACCACACTTGAATTCCCGTACCTCTCGAGAACATAATTGGTGATATGATATGTCAACTTCAAAGTCTCAGGGTGTAGCCAAAAAGGCAGCTGAGTACGCTTACCCGAGTTGTCGAATCCATTTTGAGATCCTGGCATCCCATGTATATCAATTTGCACTTTTAGATTGTGCTTTTCACACCATTGAAGGGCCCGTTCCAAGTACTCTTGTTGTCCCGAAACAAATGGATCATTCTGCATCTGATCAAATGCCCAATACCCTATGGGTATTCTAACGGTGTTAAGTCCCAAGAGAGAGATATTCTGGATGTCTAATTCTGTGTAAAATGTGCTCCAATGGTCACTCAATACCTCTATTGTCTGGTTCTTGCCTAAATACTCACTCAAAGTCCACTCATCCACAGGCATCTTGCCAGTTTTATTTGCAACCAGCTCAAACAAAGATGGAGTTATCCACGGTTCTAACACCAACCAACCACCTAAGCTCACTCCTTTAATTTTTGAGTTCTTTATTTCTTTACTACGCTTTAGTTTGTCAATTGACCGAAGACGAAATGGTAACAGTTTTGCATTCATTTCACACATACAAAATTGTAGCATTGTAAACACAATCATAAGATTTAGCTTCCTAACCATAGTTTAACCCAATTTGACCAGGTAGCGCTATCTCCAGATTATACAAATGGCTGCAAAAGTTGCACTGCGTATAACATTTTGTGTAAGAAGGAATCTCGCACCTAATAAAAAATCAACAGGTATTAAAGTAGTACCAAGGCTAAATCTATCATAGAGTCGTATTCTGTTAACAGGTTAACGAGTATAAGGCTTTGAATACAAAACTAGAATATAGATTGACAATTTTGCACATCCAAGTATTTGAGAGGACATAAAAATAGCTCAATTTTGGACCCGATGAGCTCTTCAGTTAGAGATGAGATAACTGATAGACATTATTCAGGGACGTCAATGCCGCTATCGGATGATTTCGACAGTTATATAGACACGCCCAGTGTGAAAAAAGAGCATGTGTCTTTTGACTTGCCTGACCACGGCAAATATGACCCGGAATTGGATGATAGCATAGTGAAGAAGGAAAATCTGAAAAATGCTCCTACTATCTTGTCTAGCAAGCAAATCACGACAGAATCTGCTTTGGGTGATACATCCACAACAGAGGATAATGACAGTTCCAAAATATCGGCTTATGCCAGATTGGATTTTGACAATTACACATTTTTCGTACAAACCTTGCAAGTGATACTAGGAAGGAAATCCAACGACGAACTTCTCAATGGATCCCAGCATGCAGTTGATGTTCATTTATCAGCAAAAAAGGCCATTTCAAGAAGACATGCCAAAATTTTCTACAACTTCGGGACTCAACGATTCGAGCTTTCGATCATGGGACGCAATGGAGCATTTGTCGATGATTTATTTGTTGAAAAAGGTATGACCGTGCCTCTTGTAGATGGTACCAAAGTTCAAATAGGTGATATACCGTTCCAATTTATCTTACCTTCGATTGAACCAACCGATAAAGAGCCGGTCAAGCAGAATAAACCCATAAATCCAAGTGATGCCATAAGTTTAAGATCCACGCTCTATCTGCCACCCAAAAAAGAGACCAAAAGGACGCTATCAAAAGGCGTGGGAAGACGTCTTTCCGAAGCAAGAAGAAAATCTTTGGCTTCTGCCACAAATGAAGAAATTTCAACTATATTGACTGAATTGGGAATTGACTCCTTGAATGATATTGACGATCAGGATCCATTGTACGTGGATCAACAAATTGCAGCAATACTTGGAGATGGCCCCGCTAGCGCTTCTGCGGTAATCGATGAAGATGAAGAAGAAGAACAGGATGAAATAGAAAAACTTATACAACAGCATAATCTCGAGCAAGGAGTGGTTCTTGATGAATCGGTTTTAAACGATGATGAAAATGATAGAGACGAAAAAGAGATCGACATGGACCTTCTGGCCATCGACGAAGAAATTGTGAATTTGCAACCTTTAATTAACGCCCACAACCAAAGTCTAATGAAAGAAAAGGAAGAACGCAAGAGACAACTTGAAGAAGAAAAGTACAACAAACAAATGAAGAACAATGTGTTTGCCAACATGAATAATGGGAGTGGAAGACCCTTAATGGGTAAGCCTGCCACGCCCAGAATGGGCAAACCGGCTTCAATCCAGCCTCCTCCTTCAAGATTGTATGGCAGAAGTGCTTCTGGGAGTCCCATGGGCAAAGTTATTAGTAATTCTATGATAGCTGGGCTTCCTACACATTTGGTGGCACAAGGGCCCAATTATTCTTTGAAATTGGCTCAGGGAAATGTCATTCCTGGTGCGCTACCACCGAGACCCCCAGTTCCTGAACTTTTGGTTCCCATCCACACGATTCAGCAATTTACCAAGATTTCACCTGATGTGCCACCTTCACGAATAACTGTCAATTGGCTGTACACCCCGCTGGATGTTTGTATAAACAAAATTGTAGGACAGGCGCCCAAAGTGCCTAAGATTCCAAAACGAATGAAAATGAACTTGCAACAAAAGAAACCCATCAAAAACGTATACACCATGAACGACATACCGGAACATTATAGATCAAAGCCAACATTGCTGTTCCCCGTGATGATCATCAACGTCATCAAATACAAGAATGAGAAGGAAGGGCTAACCCTCAATGAACTTTATGAAGGCATTAAGGAAGTTTATCCGTATTATAAATATTGTCCCGATGGCTGGCAATCGATAGTGGTTCATAATGTGCGTCTTAACAAACTTTTCAAAAGTAATTTGAGAACTGATGCCGAAAACGAAGAACAAGAGTATTGGATAATAGACGAGGCCTTTGCTACGGAGAAGGAAAAGGTTAGAAAAAAGCAACAAGAATTGGCAGCACAGAAAGCCAAAGAGGCTGCCATAAAGGCCGAGGAATTAAAACAGAAACAACGTTTTGAATTGCAACAATCAAACTACGGACTCGGACTTAATTCACATTTGCTTTCCCAATCTCAATTGATAGCCCAACTTCACCAAAAACAACAAATGCCCTCCAATCAGGCACAGAAACCAAAAACCATTGCCGAATTGGCCAGTGAGATCAAACGAGACAGTTATAAGAGCCCGCTTTACTTCAAGTCAAATGAGGGAAGTCCAGCTAACATAAAGGCCCAATTGGCGGCTAACAGATCATTAAGCCCTCAAAGCACTACCGCCACGACCGCTTCTGGTACGTCTCCAGCTGCGTCTGGTGCCAAGTCAATGAATCAAGACACCAAAAACTCGCTCAGTTATCTTCAAAAAGAACTTTTCAACCTTTATAAGGCCAGAAAGTTATCATATAATACGGCCACGACCACCGAGATTATCACCAAGGCTTTGGCTACCACTATAGCACAAGTCAACGTGATAGGCTCCAAAGCCGGTGTGGGTGATAATGCTTTAAGTTTCCTTGTAGAAAGAGCACCCCAACAAGTGTCGAAGATTTTGGACATTGCATTAACCAAATCTATCAGAGAAAAACAGGGTCTCTCACGACCAAGCAGTAACGGCACCACACCCGGAACGTCCCAGATCTCCAGCCCCGTTAGAGCCCATGCGGAATTGGCAAAAGAGAGTAATGAAGACAAACTCGGCAAACCACCGCTGTTTGTGTCCAAACAGGCACCTTCGAAGCCCGTGGCAAACGTAGGTTCGCCCAGACTGTTGGGGAAACCACCAGGAATCAAGCCTCCATTTTCCAGACCAGGTTTTGGAGGGCCTGAAAAGAGACCCAACGAAGATCACACGGAGCATGAAGGAGAGAACAAGGCTGCCAGAACCGAATAATGTATAATAAATAAATGTGACATATAGACAGATGTTTAGGAACGAATTAATAGAAAGGTATAAGTAGAAAGCGTTAAAGCAGATATAGTTAAAGCAGATATAGCGTCAAATCAAACAGAGTCTTTCAGAACGACTTTAAAACCGATATTCCGTATTTTTTGAGTAACCAGGAGTTTTCAGTACACGAAGGAAGCGCATCAGACCCACAAAGGTGTTTGGCGGACAAACTAGCACAAGTTGGTCAATTGAAAGGTGTATCAGCAAATTGCCACGCCGTCGCACCACCGCCACGTCCACTTCGCACCGCCTGGCGCCAGCTGCCACCACATACCGCCACCGCCAACTCGCGCTCACCACCTCCCTCATATGCCGCCACTCAATCGCGAAACTTACACTTAAGGTCACCATGAATTCTATTGCAAACCAATTCACAAACGCCAATACCAATTCGGTCCTCAATGAACTTCGTGAAGCGCACGGTGCTGGTGCCATGCACGAGGCAATGGAGCTTGCACCCACAATGCAGCTTCCTCCAATCTCGCAGCCAACCGAGTTCCTCAGAGCACACACTGATGATGCATCTAACCCAGACTGTAAGATAAAAATCGCCCACGGTACCACCACTTTGGCTTTCAGATACAAAACAGGGATTGTCATTGCTGTGGACTCGCGTGCATCGCAAGGAAACTGGACGGCGTCACAAACTGTGCATAAAGTTATCAGAATCAACCCCTTCTTGTTGGGTACTATGGCTGGTGGTGCTGCTGATTGTCAATACTGGGAAACCTGGTTGGGTACCCAATGTAGATTGCATGAGTTGAGAGAGAAGGAAAGAATTTCTGTGGCTGCAGCCAGTAAAATATTGAGTAACTTGATCTACCAATACAAAGGTATGGGTCTTTCAATGGGTACCATGATTTGTGGTTTCACCAAGAAAGAGGGTCCAACCGTGTACTACGTGGATTCCGACGGTACCAGATTGAAGGGTGACTTGTTCTGTGTAGGATCTGGACAGACGTTTGCATACGGTGTGTTGGATTCCGAATACAGATGGGATTTGACTGAAGAAGAAGCTTTATACTTGGGTAAGAGAAGTATTCTTGCTGCTACTCATAGAGATGCATACTCCGGTGGTAGTATCAACTTGTACCACATCACGGAAGCAGGATGGACCTACCATGGCAATTATGACGTTGGTGATTTGTTTTGGGAGGTTAAGGAGCAAGAGAAGTCCTTCAACAATGTCATTGGTTAAGCATTTATTGACAGGATTCAAACATGGATGACAATTGTGTATTTGATATATAAGAATATAAGTAATGCCTAGTAGAGGTGGTTATATGGTTGCCTAATTGGAGCTAGAATGTGCGAAAAGGGTAATTCAGGTAAACCAAGGAAAAAGACAATTTTCCTGGAATCTGGGTCGTTACATGGCTAGAAGTATATATTCTTAGTCTAACTTTTGAAGCCTGTACCCTGAAACCAATTTTCATGGCATATCTAAACACCCTTTGAGGACGCCATACAAATTAGGGCTCGCGCCCTAATGGATCAAGACAGGATTTATTTGGTCGCGCACGTCTATGCTTCTCTTACTATATGCGAAAATTTTTTGAAAATTTTGAAAAATTAATAAAGAGTAAAGATGGTATGTATTAAACATAACGATAAAGTCTATGATCAAAGTCCCCAAGTAAACTGAGTACCATGAACTCACATAAGATTACATGATCACACACATGTACACACGTTCTTCCTCCAAATGAACAGAATTCGACATGAGATATCAACACTTCAAAAAACTCATCATCGACTAAAATATCAAATCCCAACTCAAAAACACATTACTAACTATTTAGTCTGCTAAAACTCAAAATGTTATGCGTGAATTACGTATTGAAAAATTAACCCTTAACATTTGTGTTGGGGAATCCGGTGATAGATTAACCAGAGCTTCTAAAGTCTTAGAACAATTATCTGGTCAAACCCCAGTCCAATCTAAAGCTAGATACACTGTTAGAACCTTCGGTATCAGAAGAAACGAAAAAATCGCTGTCCACGTTACCATCAGAGGTCCAAAAGCCGAAGAAATCTTAGAAAGAGGTTTGAAAGTCAAAGAATACCAATTGAAAGAAAGAAACTTCTCTGAGACCGGTAACTTTGGTTTCGGTATTGACGAACACATCGACTTGGGTATCAAATACGACCCAGGTATCGGTATTTACGGTATGGACTTCTACGTTGTCATGGGTAGAGCCGGTGCCAGAATCACCAGAAGAAAGAGATGTAGAGCCACCATTGGTAACAGTCACAAAACCAACAAAGAAGACACCATCAACTGGTTCAAACAAAGATACGATGCTGAAGTCTTAAACAAATAAATAGTTTAAACTAAGTTTTAAGTGTATACATAATAAAATCTTTCCATATTTAAAGCAGCTGTGCCGTTACCGGTCCGCGCAAGAGATGCGAATTTTCCTTGATAAGACTCCTTTAAACTAATTATGGTGACAGTTCATGGCGAGATCTTGGAGCATTTACCTTGTATGTAGCGTAACTAGAGATGATAAACCGATAAAGAGGTGATTTTCCTAGTCATTATGTTCTTTTCGGGCTAGAAAACCCCCTATTTTTAAGGTTTTATCAGCTTCTTAAATTTTACTTATTTCATTACTAACCTTTAGACATAGATGTACCCATAAATGACACCGAAAGGGAGCACATACAAAGCCTTATAACAAGAGAATTACGAACCGGCGACCAACATCCTATGGTGGATGTTTTGGTGCCGGTGAATGAGAGCATAACCGATTCTTTGGCACTTCAAGAAATTGAACGTTACGAAAATGAAGAAGAGCAAGAGGGACCCATATTAAAAGGCATAGACTTCGACAAACTCAATTCCAACGAACAAGGCATATACTATACGACATCGGAAAAGGCAGTGCTACAGCTAATGTTGGAGAATTCCCATACTATAACCGACATCCATAGCCAGTATGTAGAGGATTTAAATCACTTAGAAACCCAATTAACGGCGGATTTGGACAGGAAACGAAAATTGGCCACGGAAATTAACATCCACAGAAAGAAAAGGCAAACAGAATTCAAATCCGTGGACGATTATTTGCACACACGCTGGAAGGAGGGATTGGCCAATGTGGTAGAGCTCAATGGGGAGGTCTTAATGAATGAAACTCACGAATAAGGATTAAATAGTAAATGTATATTTATTTGATAGGGTTGGTGGTCCTAGTGAATATCACATAGCAGTAGGTATTTCATGGCAGTAAGCCCATAGCTGTGAAGCTTTCTGGCACTTCTAGCACACCATATAAGCACTACAAAATTGACAATCATGCACTAAGTATGAAAGCTAATACAATTCAAACTCCTGCGTCATACTGTAAGCTTTGTTCTCCCGCGTTAGTCTGTGTTTTCTATACATTCGATCGTTTCTTCGTTGTATTCCTCTACCTTCATCATATTCTCTGTTTCCCTACTGCTTCTTTCTTAGAGCCACCTCGCTTCTGCTGCTACCCATATTTAGAATCCTCGGACACCCGTCTCTATCCTTCTCGAGCCGTACACACTCAAGACAGTAATAGGTTGGGACTTTGGTGTCATATAAATTGTGCCCGCAAAGTATGCACTTGTCAGAGAGATGGCCTGCTGAGCATTCCAGACACACTCTGACTTTGGTGGTAGGTTTGACGAATGAGTCACATATCACACAACGCCCGTCACACTGTGAACACACGTAGCCGAGTTTGGCACCTACTGGTTTCATGCACTGAACAAGATCATATTGGTGTCTAGACATCTCGCGAGAAGAGATATTCTGACGATGCGATAACACGATAAGAAGAGGGTTGATGAAAGGACTTTATATGTACGAAACTCTTGTTTTGGAGTCCACTTTGGTTCCAAAACCATCTTTTTTATTTTCATTCGTATATTTTTTGTATATTTTTGAGCTCCCTAAGATTGTTTTCAACAACCCCTTGCAGCCACCTGTTCTTACCATGCTCGGCGGTTGCGACAATCAAGGATTTTAATTGAATCTGCTTCATTGATACGACTGAACTTTATAGTAACACAAAACTTCCACGATTTTTCTTATCTGTCGTACTCAAAATCAAACACAGACACTAAAGAAGGAACTTTGAAGCAAAAAGTGCCATTATGAGCTCAAATATCGATGCTGAAGAATGCACCATATGTCTAGAGACGCTAGATGCCAAAAATATCGGCATTATACACAGTTGTAAACATTACTACCATCATGAGTGTCTTGAGGAATGGTCAAGTAGATCAAATTCATGTCCGACGTGCAGAAAGCGGTATCATTTGGTCGATACTGTTAAAGATGGCCGTATTATTAAACAAACTAATATTCAAGATAAACTTCTACCTAATGATGCTATAAATAACATACCGAGAGAGTTCATTATACCTGCAAACCAAGTGGTAGAGGAACGCACGTCCGAAGCTGTCGGTGGGGACTTTTGTTCCATCTGTTCCAGCTCCGATTATAGGAGTTCTAGAAACCTTTTTAGCTGCCAGGCCTGTAATGCCAAATTTCACCATAGATGTTTGGGAATCCCCAATTTGAGTGAATTGGATGACTCTTCGTCTTTATGGTACTGTCCCATATGTGATTATGGACAAGAGTATGTAATTCCCCGTGCCAGATTAACCTCTGGTGGTGTTCGAGGTATTGCTAGATTTATAGAGTCTTCAATCGCCGCCAATGGTGTGAGGTCTACCACGGCTCGTGCAGGCACAAGTTCAGGAACTTCACACAGAGCACCATCTCAAAGAATGAATATCAGAAGCACCTCGAGGCTTGTTATACACAATGAAAACGGCGAATTAGATGACGAATTTCTCTATGAACCTCGTCAGGACCACACACCCACTCAGGCACCTCAGAACGGAGGGGTTTTGCTAAGGAACGAGATGAGACAATTGAGTGCTCTTTCTGCAGAGGAAGCTAAAAGTTGGGAGCTCTTTGATAGAGCTAGAAACAACCAACTTTCGGAGCCCGAGACCACCACCGATACCGCCACTCGAAGAAGAAGGAAGAGAAGAGCACCGCCTGTTCAAGAATCTGCTTCAAGTGCTCCTCCTCACGAAAACGTAGAAACTACTTCTGCTAATAATGCAGGAAATACAAGAATATCAGAACTAATGAGTCAAATTAGACTGTCTAGAGACAATCGCCTGTACTCACAGTCCAATGGCTTGATAGGAAGTTATGTAGAAGGATACACAGGAGCTTCTAATTCCTTTGGTCCAGCTAGTCCATATAGTTATTCTGGGCCCGGAAGCTCAGCTGCAAGTCCTATGGAGAGCCCAGAGGGAGGTTCACCAACGTCTTTGAGTTATTCAAACCTTTCGGACTCTCCTTCAGAGCCAGAAAAAAAGGACTTGACGTTCGACCAAAAGTCAACGGTTCAGAGATTTGTAAGAGACCGATTGAGGCCTCTTTATAGATCGGAACAAGGTAACAAGGTCATCAAAACAGAACCGGATTACATCCATATCAACAAATCTGCTTCTAGAAAGCTTTACAGTAAGATTCTTTTGATGAGTTTGGATGATTCCAACATCATTGAAGTGCTATTTAGTGATGACACTGAGCACTTGCAAAAGCTTGTGGACAAGTATGTACATTATGAAGTAGACAAATATGTCAAAAGAGTCCGAAAAACTAATGAAGTAACGACTAAATAGAATATAAACAATACGGTGATAATAAGAAGGTGAAGCTTTAGCATGAACCACTCATATATTTTATCTTGGTTGTCTATTTTCTAAACCTATGAATTGAAACACATGAATATTTATTGTCTGTCTCATTCAATTCCAATCATCTACGACGAGGCCCTTTGGGCTTATTGAGCCTCAAGCTTTTCTTGGCTTCCTCTTGCACCTGTGGCTTCAACTCGGTGATTTCCAACTCTTCGGGGTCTCCTACTTCCAAAACCTTGTCTAAATCGCATAAACCCTTCAAGTAGCTGACAAATCCTTGTTTATTCGATGCGTAGATCATTCTATCTTTCACCTTAGACCCAGAAGGACACGAATAGATAAGAGCATACTTGTCATCAAGGTAGTTGTAAACGCAGAATTGAGGACTCGAGCTACCGGCACTTTCTAAAGTGCTTACCAACAGACTTAATTCCACGTTTTTCACGGACTTGGCAAGCTTGAAGGTTTCTTTGTTTATATCGATATTTAATATGACAAGCTTATTCTTAAGATCTTCAAACTCCCTGGAAAGATCGTCTTCAATTTTGAAGAGTAATTGTCCAGATCCATGCATCGAGGCCAATTTTCTACTGTATGCTCCTTCGGAACCTGCATTCAACGAGACGTCCTCTAAAGCACTAATTTGCTTCGAAAGTTCCTCCTCTTCAGTAAGTGCTAGTTTTGTGGAAGGTTTGGACTGCTCGTAGCTTTCAATGGAGATTTCTTCGATTTCACTCCATGAGAAAATATGGTCTTTCTTGATCCTGCCAGCTCCAATTTCTTGTATCAAGGTATTTTTCGTAGATGCATAAAGCATCTTGTCACGTATATGTGCAATATCAGGAATGAAACTAATAAAGGCGTGTGCTTCGCCGTCGGGAAGTAAAATGTATACCGGGTGTGGGTGAATATCTGAAATGTAACTTTGGAGGGTACTGAAAATATCTTGTGGTTCACCCTTCATCGTCGGAGTTTGTTCATCTGGAACCAATTCGGTGGCATCTTCTGATATTTTGATCACAAGCACCTCATTCTGAAGTTCTTTGAGTTTTTCTTGCAACTTTCCAGATGCTGTAATACCAGATTGAGTAGACATCAAGCGCGGATTTCTTTACTATGGTGACGATGGTAATACCACCAAAATGTTCCCAAAATGGCTCTGACTTCTGAAATTTGGAGAAAGCCTACGTATTACTGAACCCCTTTTAGACATAAAGTTTTGCATTTTAAGGCCAAAAATTCAACCATGAATCGTTTCTAACCAATGATCTTTGATAAGAGACGCACATCACTAAAATCTCATCTCTAATGCTCACTACTAGCAGAAGACTCCTTTCCACAACGCTAACCAAGCGGAACCTTTTCGGAGGTGGTAAGTCGCTTGACATGAAAAACCTTCAGGCGCCTTCAGGTAAGTCCGAAACAGCGGCTAACCCAGCGGATTTGCTTAAAAGAAACGACATTTTGATGTTCTCTCAAAAACCCATTAATTATATCGAATCAGTAAAGCCTGATGGATTCCATCTTGCCAACAACATGTACATTAAATCGCCCAATAAGGAAGGGAGAACTATTGGTGCATTGATGGTGGAAAGTGAGACGTTTGAAGTGGATTTCACCGACGCCTATAAGATAATCAACGGATTTATGGTTGAATTTGATGAACAGATCCTCCAAGTATTCAATAAAATCCACCCTAAACCAGAGATTTTAGTGGTAGGGTTGGGAAAACAATCGAGAATGTTGAAAGACGAAAATAGGAAATACTTAGCTAACTTGGGTATACAATTAGAGGTTGGTGATTCTACACATTCGGCACAAATTTTTGGTTTATTATCAACAGAAAGACCCAACACGGTAGGAGCTCTTTTATTACCTCCTAATGTATAGGTACACCATGAGGAAGTTGCTTGCGGTGCTTGTATATAGCTTTGTATAGTATGGGTTTAAAACCAGTTTTTTATTAGTTTTACTAAAGTACTATATACTTCGTTATCCGAGTCTTCGTTATCGTCATCATGCCACCATCAATCGTTCTCTGACTTGAGAGTGGTAGCCTCTTTACCGAATGATGGATATGAAAATGCTGACAAGGAGATGTTACCTTCATTAGATTCATCGTTACTTGGTGAAAAGATGTTGTGGTGGGTTGGTGTGCTCATCATCATTACTTGAGACGGGCCAGGTATTTGATGCTTTGGCGGTGGCATGTTACCGCTAAATTGCTGTGACATCAATACCTGATTAATTAATTGTTGTGATTGTGGAGAAGGCTTTTCAAACATTTTATCGAGGAAGAACTTCCCATTGGGTGTCGACGATAATGCTCCAAAATCAAACGATGTGTGATCGGTAGCTGACAGCACATGGCTCATGGAGTTATTATTGTTTCCTGAAATTATACTGGCATCTTTCATTGAAGTATCGCCCTTTTTCATCGAACTTCCTGGAATTGGCATGCTGACAGGTAAGTGGGATGCAGCCGGCGAAACCAAAGAGGTGACGTGTGGTCTGGTATCATTAAGTTTTTGGTGTTGAATCTGGACTTGTTGTGAGCTAGATTGTTTGAGGTTTTTCGGACCTTCCTTTGGATAATCTACAGAGCTTTGTTTTGCATCCTGTGCTTTCTTTGGCTTTTTGCCTCTTCTGCCTCTTTTGCTGGTTGAACCGTCCGATAGAACAATTTGAAATTTGTTCATACCGGCTTGCATTTGAGCTTTGTTGGAGCCCTTGAACCGTGTGTTATCAAGACCATCGTTTGAACGCTTCACACCAAAGGGTCGGTTCAAATTTTTAAGCTTAGGTGCACGGGTGGTTTCTTGAAAGGTTCCCATGATTGGCTCAGCCGATGGCTTTGGAGTGGGTGAATTTTGAAGCGTATTCTTGGTGGCGTGGCCTGGCGACTTAGTAGCGCTAGACAAAATCACTGTGGAAGGAGAGCTCATGTCAGAAGGCTTTCTTGGGGTTCTGAACTGAGCATCATTGGGCTTGACGGGCGTTTTCTTGTTGGTAACATCCTTAAGAATCGATATGGACGTTTTGGGGTTTCTTGAAGGCGTTTTGGCAAGCTTTTCATCCTCATCCTCAGTGTCGTCCTCAGTCTCCTGCTGGTCTTTAGCTTCGTTCAAATCATTTATTTTGGGCAATTTACGTAATTGTCTCTGAGGGGTATCAAGTTCATGAATGGATCTCTTCTTTGCACTCTTTGGATCCTGGAAAATCGACAGTCTGGTGCCAATTTTGAATTTTGACGGAGTGATTGTTTCCAAGTCTCTAAGAGGCGTGTTTCTTATGGGGCTATCCATGAAGAAATCCGTCAAATGTAAAGATTTGTCGTGAAATGGAGTTAATGAGTTACCTTGGGTATTTGGATTGACTCCATTCAAGTTGTGGTTCAAAAACGGCGTCAAGTTCAATCCGTTGGAGTAGTCAATGTCGGCACTTCCGTTATTGACATTTGACAATATGCTATTGAGGAATTTACTTCCCGGAGTAAATTGTTCGTTATTGAATGTTTTCAGTATCAACGGAGTCCATCCTGTGAATTGCAAAGGCGTCATGTTGGTCTTTCCGGAGGCAGAGCTCACCGACTTCTTTTTATCGTCTTTCAAACGAGGCGACTCGCCGTAAAACACTGGATCAACGTTGCTGGAAGGAGAAGAATGTAGAAATTCGTTAGACATTGTCAGAACCGGGTTGGCACAAGCGGATTTAAAGCAGCAAAATGTGGTTGTGGAAATGAAAAGGACGTGTGTAACTATGAATAGTTATAAGGATGTAACGAATGTGAGGGTAAGCGTCTTGGGAATCTTACAATAATAATATATTCAAGATATAAAAATTTGTGTTTTGATTATCTCATCAGCGCGAGTAAAATGTGGGCGTGCGCGACCCAATAGATAAACATTGACTTTGATTCGAGATGGAGTGAAATTGAGGTACAATTGGCGTTTAACGAGGCTAGCCGAGCCGCTTAGAAGGACCTTGGGTTCGACTTTGAAGAGGGTGGACTGATTGCGGTCATAGTCATAGAGCAGTAGGTGCAGCAATAGGTGTGTGTCCACAATGTCTCAGATTGGACAGGAAAGATGAAGCAACAAATATTTTAGGTTTGAGGTAAACATAGGGTCTGACAGCATGTGCGTGCATTGTTCTGTGGGGAATGAGCAGGGCAGGTAAGCAAGGCGGTGGAGGGTACCCGATGGTGTACGGGTGTGGTGGTCAGCGGGCGTGGTGTGTGGTGGTCAGCGGGCGTGGTGTGTGGTTGCTCAGGCGGCGTAGGCGGCGTAGGCGGTGCAGCCGATGTATGGGCAGGGGTTGAAAAGGATACTTGAAGATGTGCGTTCTAGATGGCGTAATTAGTCTTTAAGCTGTAATTGTTGTAGATGGCGAGAATGGTGCTGCATGGTGTAGAAAATAGTGTGATTAGCGCTAGCGAAAAGGCACTGGTGGTGCGAACCGTGCTGGAATTAATGGTGGTGCGAACAATGCTGGAACCGCTGCTGGAACTAACGACAGTGCGGCACTGTTGGCACGAACGGTGCTGAAATAACGACAGGGTCGTGCTGCTGGTGCCCTCTCCGGACCATGCGTGCATCACAGCATAGAAACAATGCCTGGGCGATGGCGCAATGGTCTGATGCGGCTACTTCGGCAGTACCGTGGCGCCAGCGATGCTGTAGAGAAATGAGGTGCAGGCACCACTAATACAAAGCGCTCTCGTGCTAGATGGTACCACGTAGGAGAGCCACTACAAAGCGTTTTACTGCTGGCACTCCACCGCAAACGGTTCTGCTGGTTCACGGCAGCCCATCACAAAGCTTTCTGCACCTGTACGGACTTTGCTCGTAGCGCTCTCCTCCATTCAGTGATTCCTCAGCAGCCTTACTAGTAATAAAACAATTTATTAGACTACAGTCTGTTGATATATTGAACATAATACAATTAAGAAGCAAATTCTTTTTCAGCCACTTT
Source organism: Yamadazyma endophytica (assembly GCA_030571075.1). Classification (NCBI taxonomy): domain Eukaryota; kingdom Fungi; phylum Ascomycota; class Pichiomycetes; order Serinales; family Debaryomycetaceae; genus Yamadazyma; species Yamadazyma endophytica. The sequence continues at coordinate 170,649 of JAJLXA010000002.1, forward strand.
CATATTCTCAGCATCTTCAGCCAATTCGTCGACGTCGTACTCGTCGTCTTGCGCAGCCAACGACAAAGTTGGTCTCACAACGGCCGAGTCGAAGGTCCAGGAAGCCAAGGCATTTTCAGCATCAATGATGATTTGTTTGGAGGCTTCGTAACCGTCGTAGGCTGGTCTGGTTTCGCCTGGAGTGACAGGGCTTTCGTCCAACAATTCCAACAAGGCCTTACCGTAACCAGCAATCAAGGCGATTTTTTCAGCATGTTCTCTAATGGAGTCGAATTGGTAGTTGAAAGCAGTCTTTAACTTTTCTCTGGTGATGTTGGACAATTGGGCTTCGGCAACCAAAGACTCGGCTTCGGCTCTGACCAACTCTTGTTCCAAAACGTTGATTTTTGGACTTTGAGGGTCCTTGTACTTGAGGTAAGCAATTTGGTCGGTGATTTTTTGCTTTCTGTCTCTGGAAGGTTGGACAGAACCTTCAATGTCTCTGATGGACTTCAAGGTGATTCTGTATTGGTCGTATCTGTCGATGAATTGGTCTTCCAATTCACCCACCTCGTAGATTAAAACCCCCAATTTGTCGGTGATATCAGAGATATCGTCGTCGTTGGCTTCACCCCACAACGACAAGTGTTTGGCGATTTCCTTTCTCTCAGTGGAGGTCACTTCGATGCTTCTCATCAAGTTCTTCTCCATCTTGATCAATTGAGCCAATTTTCTGGCCAATTCTGGGCCCATGGCTCCGGCGGCAGATTTCCTGAAAGAGTGGGAAATTGAGCCTTTACCGAAGAATTTGGACTTGGTGGAAGATGGTGGTGGTGGTGGGCTTTGTAATTGAGCAGCGGTTGGGGCCCTTTGACTTCTAAGAGAATAAGTTCTGTGCATTTTCCAATTATTTCAATCGACTAAGAAAAAGATACTTATAAGATGTTGAAAAAATGATAAAGGGGAGGACCAGCACTTGAAATGAAACGTCCAAAACTGGAAACTCGTGCGTGCGCGCACCGCCTTTTTATTCCTAACTAGTTACATTTCGACCTCCTATTTAATTTGCGTGGTACGACGCTGAGACCACAGGTGCCGTTTGGCACGCCTGTTTGGTTGAGACGAGTACCAACGCGGTTCCTCGACCGTAACGGCGCCTGCTGCACCATGGCAGCTTTGGATCTGCCGCTTGACCTTTTTTGCTGCCTGTGGGTTGCCAGCCACTAATTTACAATTGGTCCCGATTAGGAAGCCTAATTAGATTGCTGAAACTTCCACCGTGTCGTATAATCTGCGACTTGCGACCTGACATCTGCCCGATGAAATTTGCCTGATGCCTGTCACCAGGCTGTGCGTGTTTCATAAGGCGTTGGGGTGGCTCGGGGACCTCAATGGAACGGTCTGGAAAGGCTCTCTGGAAGCTCGAAAACTTTAATCGCACAGCAAGCCAAACCTTAAAGGCTGTACGTGGCCTTTCGGTGTGGAAGGTGCACGGACTGGGGCGGTGCACGGACTGGGGCGGTGCCAGGCCGGCGCGGAGGAGGACGCGGTACCGCGCTAGCGCGGTATCAGCGTGGCCCCTGCGTGGCCCCACTAACATGGGGTGCTACGTCGCATGCTGTTAAGAACCCTTGCGGAGCTGCAAAATGTGAGAGCCAAGGTGGCTCCTGGGGCATTGATGTGGTTCGATGGAGTGTTTTGTGGTGCTTGGCCGCTTTGTGCTGCTTATCCTCTGCGCTGCTTTAAATCCTTTGAGCTGCCCCAGCTCTTTCGACAGCCTGAGTGCTTTAGACTACCCTGCCTCTTTGGACCGTTGCACGCCCCAGCTTAGAACCGCTCCACCTCGAGCCGCCCCAGCTCTCACTTCTGCTGTCAACCATCTCCTACGTGAGCAGCGTTGCCTTATGTGGAGCCAACTTTTGCTGCGGCGTTGTCTGCGCTTGCCTGTGCTTATCGTTCGGGCGCTGACAGTTTGCGTCCTGGAGATTTTTCACCAAATTCCGTGTAGCACTTACGTACGTACAACTATTGAAACTCTCCTTTTGCCACCGTCATTGTCCATATCGTGCCGCCGTCGTCTCTGTATACACGCCAAGAGCACCACACGGCTATGTAGCACTATTTCCGTCGAGCCCTATCGCTTCCTACCACTGCTCACACGAGCAAAGCTCACACGAGACCTACTCACACCATTGCACCAACTTATGCGCTGGTTTCTCCTACTGGTCCCTTAAACAGCCTCAGCCTGATTCATCCGTATCGGCCCACCGTTCGTTCCCGCCGTTTGCGCTATTTCCCCCGCCATTTTCACGTATCTCTTCTGGCGTCAATTTCTCTCAGCGCTTCTCTTGCAGCGCTCCACCTCGTACACCAACTCACACTTATAAACGTCCATTTAACCCCCTTTTTCGCCTACAATCACCTCTAACACCCCGGGCCTCCTCCGTCCCTTCGGTGTTTACACTGCTTGCTTTCCTGGTCGCTGGACCAGGGTTTGGCACCACGCCCAATTTTGGGAAACTCACGCCGAGTAGACCTCACCTTCAAATCCTCTCAGAGCCTCCAAATGCCCACGAATACCCCCAATCGACACATACTTTCACAATTGCCCACCTCCATACACCCCATTGTTACACCAACCCACCGGTTGCAGTTGGCTCCACGTCTCGCTGCTATTTTGGGCATTAGCCGCTCACTGTCTGATAACGACTTAAGCCGGGACTCACATTCCTCGCTATCGATTCCCTCGTACTTACAAGTCCGAACCGATGAGGTTTCTTTTATAAATATATCAATTTTTTTTCTGTCTATATGTTTCATAGATACAATAACCTACTCAAAAAGTACCCTTTCCGTACCAACATGTGCACCACCGGCTTCTTGTTCGGTGGTGGTGACATCATAGCCCAGAATTTGTTTCCTCATCACGAAGAAGACGGATCTGAATCGCCTTTTGATTACCCTAGAACCTTGAGAGCTTGGACTTACGGGACATTTTTCTTCTCTCCAATTGCTGTTGTGTGGTATACCAAAACATTGCCCAAGCTTGTCAATCCGCTTATAACCTTGAAACAAAGAACAACCTGGTCCAGCAAAAAAATCAACTTCTTCGATATCACTTTCAGAGTGGCTTTAGATCAATTATTGTTTCCTGGCTTGGTATGGGTTCCCATGTACAATGTGGTGATGACCACCTTGGCACTCCACGAGCACCCGTTGGACGTGGCGTACGAGAAATTGCAGAAAAACTGGTGGAATGTGGTCAAGACCGGTTGGACGGTATGGCCTCTTTTCCAGGTCATCAGTTTCACCTTCATCCCTGTTCACTTGAGAATTGTTGCCTCTAACATATGCAGCATTGGATGGAACTGCTTTTTGAGTTTGGTGCACAACTCCAAGGAACACTTCAAGAACAAAATTTTGGAGGATATCCATGAGCTTGACGAGATCGAAGAAGGAAACGTTCTGTTGGGTTAGGCCGATTTTGGGGCCCACGACAGCGTTGACGTGCAGGTGTTATCCATGATCTGACACGCAATGCTGACGAGCCATATGACATGTAACATAGAAGTGCAGAGAGAGCCAATGCGTTTAAACCGAACAAGGCCATTTCAAATTCAACAGTAACGGCTGCCGACACTTTAGGTAGATGTGGCATCAAAGACGTTTTGAAGACATCTGTGACACGAAGCATTGTAAATGCAGCACAAATATTCAACTATTCATTATTAACTATTCATTATTCAACTATCGCTATCCAATGGCCCATATCCACTTACGATGGAAGCGTATTTATTACTCGAAACCTAATGCTCAATTAATGTCACGTTTAATTAAAGTCACGTTTCAATATTGACATTCCAAGAAGACTATCGACATACAATCCTAAATGCTCAATATTCCACTATTCAGTATCAACTATTCAACTATTCAATTAACTAGAAACTTATAGAGCGGAGCAGCGTCAAAATGGCACTTCGGGATCAAAGATACTTAGCGGAATCGGCTCAAAATCGGCTCAGAATCGGTACTAAAAGGATGCATTCCTTTCCTTTATTCGACTGGTTGTCAACCTCACTAAGTAGCATCCATAATTGTTCCCACTTGCGTTCCCGCAAAACGAATCCAATACAATCATGGTTTACAACTAATCAACACGGCACTACAAATGCACCTCTAACGACGTGCATACACTTTGCATACGATATTTATAGAGTTTAATACACAACATGAGATTTAATGGCATCTCATCGAAACGCGAATTCTCGATGAGCTTTTACCACAAGTATAACCAATTGTTGCTTAGACGGCCCCTTTTGACCAACATTCTAACCACAGGCACGTTGTTTGGGACGGGCGATTTGTTAGCTCAAACTGCATTCAGTGAAAAAGACCAGAAATTCGATTATACCAGGACTGTCAGAGCGGTGGTTTATGGAGGGTTGATATTTGCACCCATTGCTGATAAATGGTACAAGCTTATCAACACTGTACGTTTCCCGTTTGGGCCTACCGTATCTACAAAAAGACCTAATCATCTTAAGGTTGCAGACACCGGAGTAAGGGTGGCTTTGGATCAATTGGTATTCGCCCCATTCTTGGGTATACCTTTGTATTACACTATGATGACGATATTTGAAATGAGGCCTAATCCTTACGAGGAAATCAAGCAAAAGTTGAAGACGAACTGGTACGATACATTGAAGAGCAACTGGCTCATTTGGCCTGCGTTTCAGGTGATCAATTTTGGGCTTGTGCCGGTTCAAATGAGATTGCTAACAGTCAATTTAATAAGCATAGCATGGAACTGCTATTTGAGCTTGCTGAACCTGAAGGTGGCGGAAAAGGAGCGGGTAGAGGTGTTGATTTAGTGCGTAACACATTTAAGGCCTACATGATAGGAAGATGGCTTGTTTGCTTAGGAATATTAGTAAGCTGACGGCTTCTAGGGTATTTGGGGTAGGCGGCCGATTGAAGAAATGGGACTCGAACTGTTAATGTGCTAATGATACTGATTTTATCATAGAACTGCTCTTTCGGGTTGCAAATTACTAACATATACAGCACATGTGGGGTGTTGGCAAACTTTTAATCATCTAAATGCTCTTAGCATGAACTCCAAAGAATATGGTGCATTCAAGAATATGTTGTTTTAGACATTATGGTTCATGGAAGAATATGGCATATTGAAAATATGGCGTGTCAAAGAAGAAGGTGTACTAAATTGATCAGAGAAAAGGTCAAAAATATGGCGTATCAAATATCAAAGAAATGGTCAAAATATGGCGTATTTACGGTGCACGAGACCAGAACGGCGTATAGACACTAAAAGTGCACCGAAGACTGACAGTACCAAAAATAAACACCGTACCACAGACCGGAACTACACGCTAAATAGCATTAGTTCACCTCAATGGCTTCTCCATACTCACCTCTCCACAATTGCCATTTCCTTCACTCTTGTGCGTCGTTTCCTTATCATATTCGTTCTCTCTTCTCTCTCGGTCCTCCATTGCCCCTCCTCTTCCATCACTCTGGCCCTGGCTCTGTCTCCCCCTCCCGTCACTGCACCTTCCTGTCACTCCAGCCTAACCAAAATGGTTCCACAGTCTGGCACCACGTCGACCCGCGCTACCGCCAGCACTGCCCCGGAAAAGCAAGTCAGTGGGCCTAATACTCGGTCGTGTGCCGACGTGCGGAACTCAATCATTCGTGAAACTATTTTCAACGATAACATTAAACACCTGAAACTTGTTCCAATTGATTAATCATGATGAAAGGTTTTAAAAACAGGCTCTCCCGAAGCTCGAAGTCTTCGGGAAAGAAAGCAGAGAAGAAGGAGAAGGAATCCAAAGAAACGGCCAAGAAAAACTCCCTAGGTATCACCTCCAGAAGCTCCTCCAGTTCTCCTAGCCCTTCCAGAACCAACAGTAATTCGTCGATAAAGTCCACCAACAGTGGCTCGCCGGTTCAACTGCCCAAGGCGGGGCAGCTGCCGCTTAATTCTCCTACAATTGTCATAAATAACGATAATAACGTGGTGCACCCCAACCATGTTCAACACCAGCTGAACCAACTCCAGCTCCAACTTCAACTCCAGCAAGATATGGACATGGACGGTGTCCAGGACGATTACCCGTTGGATCTGTTTGATAATGGGTCACATTTTGCCATCCATTCCCAGAGCCACATGCCCCACTACAATTTGACCCCTAATATATCGTCTCCTAACAGGGACAACTTCGATATTGATTTGATTGTGACTCCCAAAAGACATTCGTCTTCCAGGTTCGAGCCTTCGAGTTCCGACAGAAACCAAGAAATTGTGAAATTGCCCAGTTTTGATGAGGTTTTGCCGGAAGAGCAGATTCCACTTTTCTTGAAAAAGGTCGACCAGTGTAACATTTTGTTTGATTTCAACGACCCAACGTCCAATATCAGGGGGAAGGAAATCAAGCAGATTACTTTACAGGAATTGATCCAGTTCATTTCTTCCAATAGGTTCACATACACCGAGGAAATGTACGAGCATGTTATCAACATGTTCAAGAACAACTTGTTTAGACCCATTCCTCCACCTGTGAATCCGGTGGGTGATTTATTTGATCCCGATGAAGATGAACCAATCAACGAGCTTGCTTGGCCCCATATGCTGGCAATTTACGAGTTCTTCCTCAGGTTTATTGAAAGCCCTGACTTTGCTCATCAGATTGCTAAGCATTACATTGACCATAACTTTGTGGTGAAGATCTTGGAGTTGTTCGATAGTGAAGATCCTAGAGAAAGAGATTGCTTAAAGACCACCTTGCATAGGATCTACGGTAAGTTTTTGAGTACCAGAAGCTACATGAGAAAGGTCATAAGTAATGTGTTTTTACAATTTGTCTACGAAACAGAAAGATTCAATGGGGTGGCAGAATTGTTGGAGATATTGGGCTCTATCATCAATGGGTTTGCTTTGCCCTTGAAAGAAGAACACAAGATCTTTTTAGTGAGAGTCTTGATGCCTTTGCATAAAGTTAGATGTTTATCGCTTTACCATCCTCAATTGGCTTACTGTATCGTTCAATTCTTGGAAAAAGACCCTTCTTTAACCGAGGATGTCATAATGGGGCTCTTGAGGTACTGGCCTAAGGTGAATTCACAAAAAGAAGTTATGTTCTTGAACGAGATCGAAGATATATTTGAGGTCATGGAACCCAATGAATTCCTCAAGATCCAAATACCTCTTTTCGCCCAATTATCAAAATGCATTAGCTCGTCACATTTCCAAGTCAGTGAAAAGGTTTTGACGTACTGGTCCAATGAATACTTCTTGACCTTGATAACAGAAAACGCAGAAGTGATTTTGCCGATTATTTTTGCCTCCTTGTATGAATTGACCAATGCAACACAACCAAGCACAACAAATGGGGTGATGAAACAAAAACTCAAAGAAAACCCCGATTTACCCACCGATGCAAACAACAATTTGATCGATCCTGGATTAGTAGTGAATACGAATGAAATATCAGATAACATGAATGAGATGGGAGGAATGAATGATCTTAACAATGATGACTATTACGATTCGTTCCCCGGGAACGAAATGGATTACACCACATTGCCTCCTCACAATTCGGCTACTACTAACTGGAATAGAAGCATACATCTGTTGGCTTTCAGTGCCTTGAAGGTATTTATGGACCACAACTTGATTTTATACGATCATTGCACAATGCTATACCACCAATCCTTAGAGGAACAGAGAGTAAGAGAAGCTGCTAGAAAAGACGGATGGAAGAAGATTGAAGAAATGATCAGAAAGAAACAAGTTACCAGTTAAATACCAAGCTCACTGGTTTTGAGACAAACAATACTAGTAAAGACTGGGATCGATGCAGATCATCTATCGCTGGTAAAGATAGTATCTGTACATATGTATGTAAAGTAGGAGGCAAGCATATAAGGTATGTAGTGAAATGTGGACATACTTCCAAAATTCCTGCATAAGCGGGTATGTTGAAGATTTTTTGCACCTGTCGAATTTATGCGTATAACCAAATGTATGTATTATGATGATTTCTTGCTAGCTACGGCCTGATCCGTGAAGAATAAACAAGAACCGCTACACTGAATACATGCTAACATTCTAGACATATTTTGGTCATTTTGATCAACTTTACATACTATTATATGAGCTTCTGTTTTGCAGTTCTCGTTGAAAATTTTTTCATTTGAAATGCCTTCACTATAAGCCCTATTTTAATGTTTTTACACCAGGATGGCCCAGGTAGACACATTACGTACTAAACGAGTCCTGTGCACTACCACAATCGTCTATGTACCTTAAGGGCTCTGTTTTGTTCGATTTCAGCCAATTCCCCTATGCTCCGGCGGAGCCCCTATGGACCAACCCACTTTTGATATCAACATCGGCTGAACACACCTAAGGTTACGCCCCCAAGCCAAATCTAAGCTACATGATTGGCCATACAGCCCTTCGGCCCCTTTATTTACCCCCAGGTTAAGACGCCAAATTTGCTGAGTGCCATAAAAACATGTTTGTATGCACACTCATATCAGTTTGACTCGTCCTATTTATAATCATCTCATCTCGAAAATTTTTTTTTTTTGGCAAGTCCCACTCCAATAGTTTACTAGTAAAATGGTTTACAACACCGCCGAAGCTTCTAAATACTTGAAAGAATACTCCCAAAAAGACGGTTTAGATGTCAAATCCTTAATTGACTCCACCAACTTTGGTGGTTTAACCTATAATGATTTCTTGGTGTTGCCAGGTTTGATCAACTTCCCTGCTTCCAAAGTCAGCTTGGAAACCAAGTTGACCAAGAAAATCACCATGAAGAGCCCTTTCCTTTCTTCTCCTATGGATACCGTTACCGAAGAAAACATGGCCATCCACATGGCTTTGTTGGGAGGTATTGGTATCATCCACCACAACTGTTCTGCTGAAGAACAAGCTGAGATGGTCAGAAAAGTCAAAAAGTATGAAAATGGTTTCATCAACGACCCCGTTGTTGTTGGTCCAAAAACCACCGTTGCCGAGGTCAAAATCATGAAATCAAACTTAGGTTTCACTTCTTTCCCAGTTACTGGTATGTATGATAATCACATCTTCTAATGATGATTATTTTAAATTTATTAACTTTCGTTCTACCGACTAGACATCTAACGATGTTGGGGACAACCTTAGGTCCTGATAGAAGTTATTTTGTTGATCCAAATATACTAACAAACATAGAAAACGGTAAAGTAGGAGGTAAATTGGTTGGTATTGTCACTGCTCGTGACGTTCAATTCCATGAAGACGACAAATCCACCGTTGACGAAATCATGACCAAAGATCTTATTGTTGGTAAAAAAGGTATCACCTTAGACGAAGGTAACGCCATGTTGAGAAAATCCAAGAAGGGTAAATTGCCAATTGTTGATGAAGCCGGTAACTTGATCTCTTTGATCTCTTTGACCGATTTACAGAAGAATCAAAGTTACCCATTAGCCTCCAAATCATTCCAATCCAAACAATTGTTATGTGGTGCTGCTATTGGTACCATTGAAGCCGACAGAGAAAGATTGACCAAATTGGTGGAAGCCGGTTTGGATGTGGTTGTTTTAGACTCTTCTAACGGTTCTTCGGTCTTCCAACTCGAAATGATCAAATGGATCAAGCAAACCTTCCCTGACTTGGAAGTTATTGCTGGTAACGTTGTCACCAGAGAACAAGCTGCTTTGCTTATCGAAGCTGGTGCCGATGCTTTGAGAATTGGTATGGGTTCCGGTTCTATTTGTATCACCCAAGAAGTCATGGCCTGTGGTAGACCTCAAGGTACCGCCGTTCGTGCTGTTACCGAATTCGCCAACAAGTTTGGTGTTCCATGTATCGCCGATGGTGGTCTTTCCAACATTGGTCATATCACCAAGGCTTTGGCCTTAGGTGCTTCCACCGTCATGATGGGTGGTTTATTGGCCGGTACTTCCGAAGCCCCAGGTGAATACTTCTACCGTGACGGTAAGAGATTAAAGACTTACCGTGGTATGGGATCCATCGATGCCATGCAACAAACCTCCAAACAAGCCAACGCTTCTACCTCTCGTTACTTCTCTGAAAGTGACAAGGTTTTGGTTGCACAGGGTGTTTCTGGTTCTGTTGTTGACAAGGGTTCTATCACCAAGTTCATTCCTTACTTGTACAACGGTTTGCAACACTCTTTACAAGATATTGGTGTTCAATCAGTCGAACAATTGAGAGAAAACGTCGACAACGGTGAAGTCAGATTCGAATTCAGAACCGCTTCTGCACAATTCGAAGGTGGTGTTCACAACTTACATTCTTATGAAAAGAGATTACATAATTAGATTTCCTAAATAGCTAACATGTAATTTATACGCCTGATTTAATAGACATAAAAGTGGTAGTTTGGGTGCGTCGTGGCGCAATCAATAGTCATCTACAACTCGAGCCTCACTCGGTGATACCTTCAAGATGCTGTCCCTTCAGAACGCATTTACCAATTTGGACCAGGACGTGAATGCTTCCAGGGCAGAAAAGTATGTCAAAAGTGAGCCGGAGATAAAGGCGTGGTTATTTAATGTATTGAATGTCTCTGCGGAGGACATTGCGTCGTATAATTCACATAATCAAGATTTGTGTGAAATACTCAAATCGGGTGTTTTGTTGTGTAATCTAGGAAATCTTCTTAACATGCCTAACAATCCCACGAAAAAGTACAAAAACTCAAAAATGCCCTTTGTTCAAATGGAAAATATACTGTTTTTCCTAAGAACTTGTGAGCTTATAGGAGTTCCCCATGATGAAATCTTTCAGACGGTGGATTTGTATGATAGAAAAGACCCTTATCAGGTAATTATCACCTTGATATCATTTTCCCGATTTGCTAATCAAGTTAACGCTTCGATTCCAGTTATAGGGCCTAAAGTGGCGAAAATAAAGCCGCCTGTTCCAAATAAACCAATTGGACTTCGTAACCGCTAAGAGGCACTTTTAGCTGAATAATGGTAGTTTTATGATATATAGAACGTTTTTTGCTTGGACATGCAGATGCATAAAATTTAGGTATGTTTTAGCTTTAACTTGTGTAAATGAAATGCCATGCAATAGATATAAAGACGTTAAGCATTTGAATATAGCCTGGTGTATGTTCTAAAGGATTGTTTTATTTTTCTTGCATTTAATTCCTATTTATTGTTTAATACGATAACTCTCAAATGCTTGTGGCTGTTTATGTGGAAACCTCTCGTCAAATATTCAAACCATGGTGTGGCTGCAAATTATATGCTCTTTGCAAAAATTGAAAATAAGAACATAAAAGTTTACACAAAAAATTAGAAAAAAAGCTGAATAAAATTCACAAATCATCCTCTCACTCACCCCCCACACTACTTGTCTACTTACCACCTCCAATACATGTACACTTCAAATATCCAATCGTATCCCACACATATGAAACCACATAACCTGCATATAAACCCCATCGCGACACCTGCATCCAGCGCAAACGATATCTCATCTCAAAAATTTTTCAAATCATTGCAATACCTAAAATATGTCTGACGAAGTTATTTGGCAAGTTATAAATAACCAATTCTGTGCATTCAAGATAAAAACAGACAAGAACCAAAGTTTCTGTAGAAACGAATACAATGTGACAGGTTTGTGCTCCAGACAAGCATGTCCTTTAGCAAACGCAAGATATGCAACTGTGAAGAACATAGAAGGAAGATTATATCTCTACATGAAAACAGCCGAAAGAGCACATTTACCTTCTAAAATGTGGGAAAGAGTAAAATTATCCAAAAATTATAATAAAGCATTGGAGCAAATTGACGACAGATTACAGTACTGGCAAAAATTTTTAATTCACAAGTGTAAGCAAAGATTGACTAGATTGACACAAGTGGCCATAACAGAAAGAAGAATGGCATTAAAAGAAGACGAAAGACACTACGTGGGGGTCAAACACAAGGTGAAAAGAAGAGAAGAAAATAGAGAGAGAAAAGCTCTTTCAGCAGCCAAGATCGAAAAGGCCATCGAGAAGGAGCTTTTGGACAGATTAAAGAGTGGAGCCTATGGCGACAAACCATTGAATGTCGACGAAAGCATCTGGAAGAAGATCTTGAACAAGATGGACAACAAACAAGAAGAAATTGATGACGAAGATGACGTCAATTTGGTCAGTGAAGACGAGGACAGCGATGTGGGAGAAGTCGAGTACGTTGAGGACGATGCTGAAGATGAATTGGTCGATGTCGAAGACTTGGAAAAATGGTTAGACGACAGTTCTGACGAATCTGAAGTGTCCGAAGCGTCAGAAGACGAAGACGCTTCCAAGAAAAGAAAGATTCAAGACAACAAGAGAAGAAAGAAACCAAGAATCGAGATCGAATACGAACAAGAACCCACAACAACCATGCAAACCAACATTGCATACTAGTTGGATTCAAGCTATCAAAAGCTTCGGATGGTCACTTGCCATTTTCGGGTCAAACCCAAATAAGGTCTTAATAGCATTCTTTTTGACGTAGAATTCGTCAGGCATCATTTGGTGCCAAAATTGACCTATAATAAGCAAACGTTAAATGGCACAGGAGGGGCATTTCACAGCCCACACCATCATACCATTCTTGAGGTGCCCCCGAAGCCTTATTATTTATAGTAATGACAATGTCAAAACGAACACCGCACGGTGCATGAAAAAAACCGCTGTTTATAGGCCTGCATATAGCATCAAGAATAAATGAAAGTTAATGATAGAAATCACCTAAAACCACCCCACAGATGGCATCAGCCACCATCTGTCATGGATTATTGGAATTAAGCGCCAAATAAAAGCGCCGTTTAAACCCCAAAACATACTCAGCTCAGCCTTCGTTTCATCGATTTAGTAGATTACACGCTTATGTAAGCGCTTGCAAGATGGTTCATTTCGGCGGAGATAACCTCTAGCTGGTATAAATGTAAGGCGATGCCTACGAATAGCAAAAACAGCTCTTAGATATCAACATTTCATAATGAGTATAAATTTTGAATATACTGGCACTTTGCCAGCGTCGACAACGTTAACTTCAATAAATCCATCGGTGACAGCTGATGTGATGGCCACGTACTCTTCAGCAATGAACCAGATAGCGACAGCTACAGTCAAACACGACATTGTTAGTTTATCCAGAATAATCAGAGGTGCAAAGGCCACCATGGCAATTGTATCGGCCGAAGGTGTCATTGCAACAGCCACCGATAGCCAGGTTCAAGCAGCTGCTACCGAAGTGATTTTTGAAAACACCTACAGTTTACACAAATTATACTGGGAGTACAATCTTTACACGTATGCACTCAGTAGACCCGCCAATATCATATACCTTGCGGTTTTCGGGTTATTATTCATCTACTATTTTGGGATGTTATTCCGTTCCAAACACACCTGGTTCAATGTGACATTTTTCTGTGGATATGCCTTGGAACTAGCAGGTTTTGTAGGAAGATGTTTGTCAATGAAGGACTTCACCAAAATTCCTTTCTACTTGCTTCAATTCGTCGCTTTGACAATTGCGCCTGCATTCATCATGGCCGGTATATATTTTGTATTTGGTCAAATGGTTGCTATTTATGGCAGAAAGTATTCCATTCTTAGACCAATTTGGTATACTTACCTTTTCATCACCTGTGATGTCTTTTCATTGTTAATTCAAGGTGCTGGAGGTGGTATGGCTGCCACTAAGGTCAGTGCCGGGGAAGATGCCAGTACTGGTAACAACATTATGTTGGTGGGTATCATTGTTCAAGTGGTTGGAATGTCCGTGTTTTTGGTGCTTTGGTTCAGTTTTGTCCACTCTATTCAAGTCAAGGTTAGAGGAAAAAATAACATCCCAAATAAACCAAACGCTTTGGCCATGTTTTTCAACACAAAGTCTGCCAATCAACAAAAACGTGAAGTGCTTGAAAACTTCTATAACCCACAATTCACCTCCAACAGGTCCAAGAGGCTTATCAACTACTATCCATTGGCAATCACCGTTGCCACAATCGCCGTTTATATCCGTTCTATTTATAGGGTGGTTGAATTGAAAGAAGGCTTAAGAGGTTACTTAATCACGCATGAGGTCTTTTTGATGGTTTTGGACGCTTTAATGATTGCCATTTGTGGGCTTATTTTCGTTTTCTTCCACCCACAATGGGTGATTGGATACTCTAACGACTTGAAGGTTTCTAAAATCAGGAAAAATAAAGAAGCCCAACCAGTTGAAGAGTATCTTCAAGAAACCAAATATTCCGAATAGTCGATATAGAAACGGAATAACGTAAATATGCTTTTGGTAAAACATAGCCTGAATGTACAAATTGGCTTACGACTTTTCGATCGTATATAATACTAGTTTAGCGTAATGTGCAGGCATATCGAGAAGATTTGTCATCCATACTGTACACTGTCAACGATTTGGAACTTAGAAGCTTAGCGATAAGCCTCCCATAGCCCACTGCCGATTGTGCAGAAGGAACTTAGCCTCTTAACAATCTTCCATGTCGGCGTATTTCGGCAGCTTCTTTTGCTTTCCTATAGCCGAGTCTTCTATAAATACACACAATAGTCAATGTCTTTTGAGCCGTAAGAATGTCATCTCTAAACCAATGGTCACTTTCCACTATTCCTTCAGTCACCACTGATTGGACATCTATCAATCCGACTTATTCTGCAAACTTGGAAAGTTCTCTTAGTGCTGCTATGAGAAATGTTGCAACCGCCAAAGAGAGAGTTGATCTCAGATCATATTCGGAAATTATCCGTGGTGCACAGGCATCTTTGGATATCATATCGGCACAGAAGGTGATAGCCACTGCCACTCAATCGCTGGTGAGATCGGAGGCTTCAAGTGTGATTTTTACAAATACATTAAATTTAAAAGATTTGGATATGGAGATGAACCATTATGATTACTATCCAAATGCAGTTGCAAACTCTTTGTATTTTGCAATCTTCTCTATAGTTTTAATTTATCTCGTTTCAATGATAGTCAAGTCACGTTATCATTGGTATAACATAAGTTACTTCTGTGGTTATGGCTTAGAATTTGCCGGTTGGTTGGGAAGGGTATTGTCAATCAACGGATATCGTAATGGAGACTTCTTTTTATTGCAATTTGTTTGCTTGACGTTAGGACCCGCTTTTATCATGGCAGGGGTGTACTTCCTATTTGCTCAAGTGATTGTTATACATGGGCGAGAGTATTCAGCCATGAAACCTTTGTGGTACTCTTATTTTTTCATTACCACAGATGTTGTGTCTTTGATCATACAAGCAGGAGGAGGAGCGGCAACATCAATTGCTAGTAACAGAGAAGAGGACACTTCAACCGGCACCAACATTCTTATTGCCGGGATTTCGTTCCAGACTCTTGCAATGACTATATTCATCTGTTTCTGGTTTGAGGCATTGAACAGAATTTACTTCAAGTACTCTTCACAAACTGATATTAGCAGCCCTTTCAGGAAAAGGTCAGTCGCCAATTTCTTCAAGTTCTTATTCAACGTCAAATCAATAAGAGAGTATAAGAGACTTGAATTAGAAAGATTCTATAATCCAAAATACGCCCACATTAGAGGTCGTACCCTTTTTGGATACATGCCTTTGGCAATCACCATAACTGTCCTTGTCACCTATATTAGATGTGTGTACAGAGTAGTTGAATTGGCACAGGGTTGGAATGGATTTTTGATTTCTCATGAAATTTATATCATGGTTTTGGATGCATTGATGATAGCTATTGCTGGTATTATTTCAATTCCGTTCCATCCTGTCTGGGTGTTTGGGGGCAACAATGTTATACATTTGGCCACGATAAGAAAGAACTTGGATCAAAACCCAGAGAGCAAACGCTCTGATGAGAGCATTAGCACCGAAGAGATTCCGATGTCGACTTTTCTTCGAACCCAACAAAGGCCATAGAAAGGCCTAAATATTTATTGGGATCTTTCTTTGTTGTAGCTAGAGATTGAATGCTTGCACTTTACGTTTAGATTTATACATATGACCAAATGGCTGCGAAATTTATTACTCGATTGGGAACAAAATTGTATATTGAGAAAAAATTACATATAGCTATTTATGACACTCGAATCTTTGCTTTTTGAACATCTACCGTACCCAAATGGCTCTCTTGACGATGAAATTGCTACAAGAAACCCTCTTTCTGAAGATGTGGTACCAAGAGTAGATGGGTTTCTTGGGTTTCATCATCTTACAATTGTAACCTCCAGTGCAAGACAATTATCTAAATTGTTTCAAATAACCATGGGATTTGAAGAAATCGCTTACAAAGGATTAGAAAATGACTCAAGAGTCATTGCATCTCACGTGGTGAAAAATGGCGAAGTAATCATCGAATTCGTCAATATCTTAAGATCAGTAGAATGCAAGCCAACAAATTTACCTACAAACAAAGACAATTTGTTTATGAACTTTGATTATCAAACTCATAAGGATTTTGCAATAAAGACCGTGGATAATACATTACAGGGTTTTATAGATGGAACTCTTAATCAAAATATGGTTACTTCCACCGAAGAGAAACAGGATAGTTTCAAAAGAATTGTGCTGTCGTCAAATTACAAGCGTATTTTCAAAAATATCGATTCAATATTTGATGATTTATACGACCAAGCTTCAGAAACAATCCAAGACAAAATGGACTCTCACTTATACTCAGAATATCTAAAGACACATGGCGAGGGAGTAATTGATATTTCATTTGAGGTTGAAGATGTCGATGCAGTATTTGAAAATGCCCTTACAAATGGAGCAAGTGTGTTGAAATTCCCAAGAATAATAAGGGATCAAAATGGATCCATCAAATGTGCTACTATAATTGTAAATGGCACTGACATTCGACATACATTGATTCAAAACGTAGATTACGATGGTGCCTATTTGCCTCATTATAGCCAGCAGCTCAAGCAGAATATTTGTCCTAATAAAGTAAGCCTTTTGATGATTGACCATTGCGTGGAGAATTATCGAATTAACCAAATGCTAAAGCAAGCTGAATTTTACGCAAGAATATTCAAATTCCATAAGTTTTGGTCAGTTGATGAAAATGATGTTTCAACCGAAAACTCTGCACTAAAGTCCATTGTAATGGCATCCACTAATAACAAAATAAAAATGCCCATCAACGAACCAGCAGGAGGTAAGATGAAATCACAAATTGACGAATTTAATGATTACAATGGAGGACCAGGAGTCCAGCATATTGCTTTAAGAACTCATAATATTGTAGAAGCAGTCACCAACATGAAGCTCAATGGTATAGAGTTCAACACAATATCTGACACTTATTACGATGTACTCGAAAGAAGGATGCTAAAAGATGATGTCAAAATACGAGAGGACATCAAGATTATAAAAGAGTTGAACATTTTGGTTGATTATGACCCCACAACAAGAAAGTCAAATAGTAAGATTTGCAGTTACATCTTGCAGATATTCACGAAGCCTTTAAATGACAGACCCACCTTGTTCATTGAGATAATTCAAAGACGCCATCATAATGGATTTGGAAAAGGTACATTCAAGGGTCTTTTTGAAACAATAGAGGAACAACAAAAACTCAGAGGCAATCTTGTACCTTTGGAATCAGAAAAGATTTTATTGATAAATGGTCTGAAATAAATACGGTAATATACTATGTACTTTTATAATTCATCAAAATCTAGCAACCTTCATCTTCACTATCAACAATATTTCCATCTGCATCGGCTTTTAAGTGCAGACCTTTTCTCTCATAAAACTTATTCAAGTCTTTGACAAACAATGGGTATAATATGCCGTCGATGCCTTCATTTCTTGCAATTTCACTAGCTCTTTCAAAAGGAAGCCATACGCCCTTCAAGTTCATGGAACCAAATTTTACCACCGCCTTGTTTCTTTCACTTTTTAAAATTCCATCTCTTTTACCTCTAGACATGCCTGCCACATTTAACAACTTGGTTCCATTCACATAATTATTATCCTTTCTTCTGGAAACCAAAATACCACCTGATTGAACTTGATAGCAAAGAGTGTCTTCGTCTTCCCAAAAAGTGGTAATAATTCGAGGCTTTACACGTTTTGCAACATCACTGGCGAACAGTTGACCACTTGAGCTAGATTGTCTCAGTATGATACTGTTTGCAGTTTTAGCAGACGAGGTGCTTATAGTAGAACCATTTGAAGGCTGCTGAGTATGTTTGTAATACTCTGGTCTTACGTTGGAGTCTTCTTCGTAGGTCTCAGACGTCAAAGAAGTGGTATGATTGTCTTGGGGGCTTTGTTTGAAGGCCAAAAAGTTACTATCAGTATTCACATCATTCTGGGTGTAGGACTTGTGATTTAAAGACAGTGGAACCGAATGGTAGTATTGCTGATTTTGGGGTATAGCGTGGGGGTTGGGAAACGGTGCTGTAAGATTATGATTGTAGTCGTAGTTTTCGGTGGGCAATAATGGAAATGATTCGTATTGATTTCTCTTGGCTGGGTCATCATAGTATTCATAATTAGTCAACTCACGGTCTTCTATGTTCCTTTCTGAGCTCATTATGAATTCATCTGATACCTCTATGAGATCAGTATGTCCTAGGGAGTTTTCTCTTTTAGGTCCCATCTTTTTGATAAGAATCCTCGATGATAAAAATGAGTAGAATTAGTTCTTTGACAATATGTGCTGAATATTTTATTTCAAAAAGGCAACTCTAGCACCTCTTTTTAAAAGACTCAATACAGCTTCAGATATAAATACAGAAAGACCAATCTATGTTACTTAAGAGGAATTAATAAATGTTTAGACCCGTGTCAGTCACCCTGATGTGAATCAGCTGCTTTCGGAATCCTCCATGTTTGAGGTTTGTTGTAAAGTCTAATTATATGCAATGCTACTTAATGCAAGATCAAATTAGAGCCAAAAATGGGTGTTTATGCAAGTGAGCACAGGGTTCTAGATGGCCAAGTCATAGTTCTTGCTTTGATAAAAGCCAATGCCAATTTAAATAGCCTTTAAATTTAAATTTGCTGAAAGAAGAAATATACCGCTTTTCTTTTGACCACTCTTGCTACCAAAAGAGTGCTGATATTCGCAATCATAGTTGTGGATATGCGTATATTAACGGCTCGCTTAAAATTTAGATATTTCGCAGCCATTCTTATTGTTTCAGGCTCAAGCCATCTTACCAACCAGGCGATGATGCCTTCCAAATAATGCACATCTTTGAATCAACTTAGCTGACTTTTAGACGGAGAATAAATCCGTTTGTCATCGCTTCATAGAGATTCCAGGTCATCGTGGCCTAATTGGTAAATTTATTGGGGTGCTCCTGCTTATACTTGCATCAAAACGCATGGGTCTGCTTTTGTTGCCTAATTGGGTGCTAGACTTGCGTAAAAACTTCGAACTAGCCAGGAAATGCACATCTAGAATTACTCGAGACTGCCTTGTACGAACCATCGGATTTTCTTTTCATGTGGTAACCTAATTCGGTGTTTGTTCAGAACCTTCTTCGGGAACAGGCGTAGGTTTAATTATATTTCGAGAGCTAAACAGTAAAAAGAAAGTGTTACTTTACAAGATAGGAGTTTAGTGATCAGGCTATAGGGCTTTTACGGGGTTTAGAAATGGCCTTCTCATGAGGGTCATCAAGGTGCACCTTTTTGTAGCAAAAATTGGCCAAAAAATTTACACCCTTTTTTAGGATGGAACTAAAGAGCGTGAAATTGTCTTGTTGAGCCACCCCGCATAAATATTAACCTATATTTTACGACCTTGTATCAAATTTCACTGATTTTAGGTTTAACTTGGTTTTATTACGAGTCTCTACGGATATGCCAGTAAAATTTCTTCCAAAAAGTATAATGTGGAAAATTCCACAGTAAAGAAGGGGTTTCTACACTTCTTTAAGGTTAAACTCTTCGTTGAAAGTCACGTAAAATGGTTGCAAAAATTCTTATCTTATCCTAAAACAAAAAAAAAATTCGCATTGCAAAGGGTTTGATGTCTAGAAGCAGCAGTAACAATTCTAGAAGGACTTCAGTTTTGGAGTTTAACGGACCCAACTCACTAAACAACTTTGTATCCTCATATAAAAGAGCACAGTCATTCACAGGGCTGACCGCTTTCCTGCCTGTTCTCGATAGTGAGGAGGTCATTGATGATGAAGAAGTTTTGTCAGTTGTGGATGAAGAGACGCCATTTCTCGCCCGTCGGCGTAGAAGCAGTGTTTTATCTGCAAAATCACTAATAACCGGAGGATCCACACTAGCACAGACGACTTTCAATTCTATAAATACCCTTGTTGGTATAGCTTTAGTGTCTTTACCCTATGCTATGAAACTAAGTGGTGTGATACCAGGTACTATTCTAATAATTTCATGCTATTTTATAACGATGTACTCAGCGAAAGCATTAGGCCAGATATTAAGAAAATACCCTCATTTGATCACTTATGGAGATATTGGGGGATTTGTGGGAGGTAATTTTGTGCAAGGGTTCATTACCTGCTTGTTCATCATTGATATTTCAGGTGCATTAGTTTCTTTGAGTCTTTTGTTTAGTAGTTCCATCAAATCCTTCTCTGGAATTGATGAACTACACCTGAAGATTGGGATCTACGTGGCGGTATTCTTTCTCACCTTCTTACCGTTGAGTTATCTTTCGATGATTAGTTTCGTGGGAATAGTAGCAGTTTTCACTTTGGTTTTCCTCATCTTGCTGTGTGGGTTTGTAACTACAATAAAACCAGGATCGTTGATTCACCCCATGCCAATGAATATGTTTCCAGCTTCAGCTGAAAATGTCTATTTAGCTTTAGGAATGTTCATGGCACCTTGGGGTGGTCATCCTGTATATCCCGAATTATTCAGAGATATGAGACATCCACATAAATTCGAAACATCCTGTAATTACGCTTTCAGCACAACTGTGGTTCTCGACTACGCCATTGCCATAATCGGCTATTTAATGTATGGAGAAGAATGCAAAGACCTATTGATTGAAAATCTTATGGAAAATACTAATTATCCTGCATTCTATAGAACGATATTTATGGTTGCACTTTCAGTTTTGCCGTTGGCGAAAATGCCTTTATTGACCAAACCTATAATCAGTACATACGAGAACTATTTCAATTTGAATCCTGTGGACAAATTGAATAGCAAGAGGCTCAACAGAGCTAGAGAAGTAAAGAAGATTGTTGCCAGGATATTATATATACTTTCAACCCTATTGATTTCGGTTCTGGTGAAGTCTTTTGGTAAAGTGGTTGCATTCATAGGGTCTTCCATATGCTTCAGTTTGTGCATTACTTTACCGCTTTATTTTAAGCTAGATATCTTCAGAAAAGACCTCAGCAACACAGAAAAAACGTTCATATACATTGGCATATTCTTGGGTATTTTGGGATGTATTTTTGGTACCATTGGTGTTATTGTGCACGAATAAATTACTATATAAGCAAAATCAAGATTACCTTTTAAAGATATATATAAATTCAATTACACATATATTAATTAAAGCCTGCTTAATTATCCTCTTCATGGTCTTCCATATCATAGATCACATTAGCTCGATAAAACTTACCTTCACTTTGAGATGGGCAAGCTACTTCGCCATTATTTGAGATCATGAAAGGAAGTACGAGAAGGCGACTCATAATAATATGGGGCCCCCACATGTTGCGGTGGTGGGTAAAAATATCCTGAATTGTTTCCTGGTATATAGTAACCATTTGGTGGTATCATTACTGGTGCTAATTGTTTGGGGGTTTGGGGTAATGCCATTGGGTGATAATTCCTGTACTTGTGACTATTGAGTGAAACGTTTGAATTGTTCTTGTTTCTACGAAGCGGTATGAATTGGTCGGAACTGTTCATGTGATTGATGTAGAACTTTTTCTTCTCTTTGCCGCCGTTGGAGTTATTGGCGGTGGTTGATGAAGTATCGTCTGACCCAATGATGGCTGAATTGTCATCTTCGAGTTCTTCCGATTCATCCCTCTCCTTTGCATTGAAAAGTTCGTCGTCATGTTGTTTAGACTTACCATCAGTTAAGCCTTCACCGCTGTCTTTGGAAGGGTCTTGAGAATCACCATCGGTTTTTATTATACCGAACACTTTGGCAGCTTCATCGCTAATACTGGCGTCATTGAATCTTCTTGCGTGCTCTCTAGCTTTCATCTTGGCTTCGTAGTTACTATCGAAGTAAACCTTTTGACGTGACTTACCAAACTTCTTTTTGAAACTGAATTTAGGTGGATTTCCACATCTGTCTTTACCATAACTTATCTTAAACTTTTCGTACTTGGTGTAGAAGTTTGTGATACCAGAAATGTCATCGAGTCTTTCAAAATCTTTTGATTCAAACATTTCGACTAGTCTGATGGCATCAATTATATGACAAAAGTTGAGGAATCCACAATCGTTGTTATGGTAAAAGTTGATTTGCTCCAACTCACCAAACTTCAGAAAGTCTTCACGAAGTTCATTTTCTGTAGGCAAGGATGGTTTGTTTTCTTGAGGGATCTCATGCCCTTCACTGTCTTTAACCACCTTAATACCTATATACACGTTTCTTGAGGCTCCTGCCGTGACAGCTAATGCAATTTCCCTACTTATAGGGCCCAGATGAGACTTAGCCCATCCAACATTAATATCATACCCGTGAATGATCAATTGATGTATCACTTGATGATTCAAGTAGAACTTCAACGCCACATTGGGGTCTATAAATGTAATGAAACAATGCCTTTTTTCTGGATAAAATTTGATCAGTTCAACTAAGCCCCCAGCTCTAACATTGTTCGCTATTTCCTCAACTGTTGAGCTTGGGTGCAAGTTTCCAAGATAAATCGTTCTATTTCCAACATTGTAAGGATCTGGGTTGTAAGCATAAGAGCCATAACTATGAAGCGCAGGAGGCATTGTGTGAGGAAGTGAAACGTGTGAAAATGAATGTGGGATAGGTGGAGTCATAAGTCCTAAAGGAGATCCTACCATACCCAAAGGAGTCCCAGGAATACCCGAGCTCATGCCTACGGGAGTCTGGGGAACACCATGGAAGTAGGGGCTATGAAGTGGAGAAGTGTCATCACCGTTAAAGGAATCATTTGAAGAGTTCAATTGAGAAAATCCTTCAAAATTCTCGCCAAATTTACCCTTTGGAACGTTTGAGTAGTTGGAATTACCATCTTGTTGATCAATTGAATCAGTTGGGTCGGAATCATCGGTGGAATTAGCCGCTGGGGTATTTTTCTCGTCATCATCAGATTCATTTACAGGGGTGGAATTGTCCACTTGACGGGGTAAGCTTTCGTGGTATTGAGAACCTTCAACGTCTTGGAAGTGAGCTAGGTCGTGGTTGACAACATGCTGCACTTGGGTTTTGTCGCATCGGTCTTTCATGAAACCACAGGACAAAACGTAGTAGTCGCTATCGATCTTGTCCAAGGCTTTCTGCTTATCGGCTTGAATGACTTTATGGTGGAATTCGTAACATTTGATGGCTGAATCAATGGAGTTGAAATGAATGGCCAATGTGATATGCTTGGAGTCTTGGAAAGATTTGAAATCTTCAAAGTCACCGAAATCACCCAATATGCTTCTGAACCCGGAGATATAGTCATCATGCAGCTTGTCTGGCGTTTCCGTCCCTTCAGATGGTTTGTTGATTGATATCTTGATGGAGATGGCTCTTGTAGCGTTAAATTCCAAAATATAGTTCAATGTTTTCAACTTGATGAAATCTTTCTGACCATTATTGTATATTTTGTTGTCGTTCAACTGCACCTTCAAGGCAGGGGAATCGATGGCCTCCTTCAAGAACGCTAGGTTCTTGCCGCTTCCATATCTCAGATGGAAGTTTATGGAGATCTTGGAGTTGATAAATGACAAATAGCACATCTTATAGGATTCTTGGCCATTTTCAGTCAACCTCTGTTTGGTGAACATTTTGATATATTCAATAGGGCCATGGTCGATGTTGTTCAACAAGTCATTCAAACCGATATCTAAGTTGATGTTTCTAAGGATGATAGTACGAGAAATGTTGAGTTGATCCAAGGTGTCATCGTTGGAGCTGGCCATGGTGAAGTACGAGTTGACCTGGGGCAGGCCGTTGACAAGCACCGGGGGCTGACCCGTCGGAGTGTGTGGCGGGTGCATATACATCATTTGTGGGTGTTGACCCCCGTAGGAGTTTGGATGAGGAGACGTGGGATGGCCCACCATTTGTGGATGTGAGGCCATGACGGGACTGGGCAAGATATGAGTCCCCATTTTGTACTCGATGGGAGTCAAGGGGATCCTGTCAAAGGACTGGGAATGGTATGAAGGTCTTCTGTAGCTAAAATACGACATGTTTTGAATATTGCAGGGCGTGTTTTATTTGAGTTTGTCGACACACGAGGGAAAAGGTTATTAAATTGTCAAGTTTTGAAGCACCTCAGCAGAAAAGGGTGTGGCTAAGATGGGTGGAAGATCTTTTTGATCGGACAAGAATAAAGGGGCCTGTATTATACAAATAGCCTGGTGTTTTTGTGGGAAACCTTTGCAAGCTCTGAAACGAATGAAGCAAGAAAACGATAAAAAAGGGTGCGAGTTCGAATTCGGGAATTTTCATGCAAAACTCGAAAACATAAGGTCGTGTATATAGTCGCCAGTCTGTAGAAAGAAAATCCGTGGCCCGCCCAAGCGGGCTTTGGAACGTTTATATTGCTGGTTGATCCAAGGCTCCGTTCGGTTTGAAATTTACAGAGGATCTGGGGCCCATTTGATGGGGCTTGTACTGGAGGTTGATGTGGTTATAGAAGGTTACGCTACTCGGTGCTCACAACATGCACATGGGGTTGAAATAGGAGATGGTGGAAGTCGTAGACAATCCACCCACCGAAATCCAGGAGTTTGCAAAAGGCATCCGCCATTGATATGTACCAAACAATAGCAATGCATAGGCTATATGAAAGGGGCATTTGGTGAACAATCGAATTTGTCTATTTATAGTAAGAACGCGAATGTGCCACTTCGCCAGACCGGTTGCCCAAACAGGAGAAACCAGCTAGAAAGCAACCGCAAACAATCGTTGGGGCGCCACGCTACGTCGATGCCGATGAAGCACATATGGCCGGCGCTAACCTATGGCTTTCAAAACACAAAAATGCTTACGTGTTCTGCTGATTGCAGCTGCCAGCCACGTAAGCTGGTTGCGACACGCTACAGAAAATATCTGAAATTGGGCCAGTGCTCAATACTAATGCAATAGATGGACTAAAGGGCCCAAAAGAAGGTTTGTCGATTTGGGGGGTTGGGGGCGGATTTGTGGGTGGCTGTTTTTCGAATTAGACGTGGTGGTTGAGGACGGATGGGGGTTCAGCGTGTAGGCTGGCGACACGAGAAATAGGCGCTTTTGGGGTGCAATAGTCGCCTCGAGATGCATCGGGGACACCAAATAGCAGCGGTGCAGGAGCGGTGATGCGGCGAGGGAATGGCGTCAGGTGCCGGTGCGAGCTTAGGCCGGTGGGGACGGTGCGGTGCGGTCCAGTGCCAGAGGCCATTGTGGCAGCCTTCACTGCACCATAGGCGGCTGCCTCGATGGCGGAAGGGCGCTAGTGGGCCCCCCTGGGCCCAGGTAGGACTGGTGCACGCTGGAAGGCGTTTTTCCAGCATGAGAAACGGACGCCTTGGGCTTTCATGTCATTTCAGATCCATGAGGCTTCAGGGCACCAGGTCGGCATTGACTTACGATCGATTGGCGCCAAGCCTTCGATCTGACTTCCTGCGAAGCTGTGGGGCTCAAGCGACGTAGGGAATACGGGTTTGAACTTGGAGTTGGGCTCTGGGGCCGAGCTTTGGCGTTCAGGGTCCATGAGGCAGTTAAAACCGCTTAATATGAGCTGTTGAGCGTGCCGGCTTGCAGGGAATCACGGGCATATTGGCGGAACAACGAGCGGTTGTAGAGGGGAATAACGAGCGGCTCTTGGATGAAATAGCGGGCGGCTGTTACGTGAGCTACCAGGGCGGCTAAGCGATATGGCAACTAAGATACCAGGGCGGCTAAGTTATAGGAGGTAAGAATGGCAGCTAAGTAGCAGCTAAATGATACCACAAACAACGGCCGAGGGATACCGCAGCCCAACAGAGTAAACCACCACCGCCAAGTAAACTCCGACCGCTAATCACGAAACCACCGAAATAGAGACAGAGCCGAGCCGCTACAAAGTCAAGCCGCAACATCGTCTCGAAAGAGCCAGAGGATGAAATTCCGCAGGGCCCATC
Source organism: Yamadazyma endophytica (assembly GCA_030571075.1). Taxonomy (NCBI): domain Eukaryota; kingdom Fungi; phylum Ascomycota; class Pichiomycetes; order Serinales; family Debaryomycetaceae; genus Yamadazyma; species Yamadazyma endophytica. The sequence continues at coordinate 196,934 of JAJLXA010000002.1, forward strand.
CCAGTAGGGCCCAGTAGTAGCGCCGCCAGTAGGGCCCAGTAGTAGCGCCGCCAGTAGTGCCGCCAGAGCCCTGGCACCGTCATACTCTAGTCGGACGGAGCAGACTCCAGGCTCGTGCTGAGCTCTCCTCCGGCACACCTCCACTCACCGCCCTACTTCTACGGTGCTCCCGCCAGCACTTCTACGGTGCTCCCGCCAGCACTTCTACGGTGCTCTCACAACCAGCAACCTTACCACCGCAGCACCAATCGGCACCAATCGGCACCACAGACCCTGCGCGTCGTTACTCCCTGTAACCCACCCGCACTCACCAGGCCCCGCAGCAACAGCACCACTCTCGCCCCAGACCCGCACCAAGCTCGCCCTAGCCAGGTCCACCATCGACCCACCGCGCTCTCCCCTCCAGATCAACCGCGCAATTCTTCAGGCTTCTATCATCGTCAATGCGAAAATTTTTCTTTCAATCATAACATGGCTCAAGAAGTTCCTACTTTCAAATTAGTTTTAGTCGGTGACGGTGGTACTGGTAAAACCACCTTCGTTAAGAGACATTTAACTGGTGAATTCGAAAAGAAGTACATCGCCACAATCGGTGTCGAGGTCCATCCTTTGGGCTTCCACACCAACTTTGGTGAATTGAAATTCGATGTCTGGGATACTGCCGGTCAAGAAAAATTCGGTGGTTTGAGAGACGGTTACTACATCAATGGTCAATGTGGTATCATCATGTTCGACGTGACCTCCAGAATCACCTACAAAAACGTTCCAAACTGGCACAGAGATTTGGTCAGAGTTTGTGAAAACATCCCTGTTGTGTTGTGTGGTAACAAGGTCGATGTCAAAGAAAGAAAAGTCAAAGCCAAAACCATCACCTTCCACAGAAAGAAGAACTTGCAATACTACGATATCTCTGCCAAATCCAACTACAACTTCGAAAAGCCTTTCCTTTGGTTGGCCAGAAAATTGGTTGGTAACCCACAATTGGAATTCGTTGCATCTCCAGCCTTGGCTCCACCTGAAGTCCAAGTCGATGCTGATTTGATGCAAAAATACCAACAAGAAATGGACCAAGCCGCTGCCTTGCCATTGCCTGATGAAGATGATGCTGATTTATAATCGGCCAAATAGCTATAGAGAGTGTTTAGTTAGTATACGGTATAATATAATGGTGCTGCTATTAGAGCTGATAAAGGGCGGTGCCACAAGCTGGTTTTGTGGCTTTTGCTGTCAATCATTGAGTTGCTGCATCGGTTGATCTGATCTTGATGCTCGGTTGCGGCTGCTGATTACTTTGAACCCATTTTGTATTATCCTATAAACCTGCGCTTATATGCCATTATATGCCGTTGAAGCACCCAAATCTCAATGCAAACTTTCTGACGATTAGTTCATCGTCAAAAAAAGCATGCTCTATTATACCAGCGCTGTCTTCTGTTCTATGCGATGCCATATGGCTGCATCATTCACAATTTTTCCAACTCCCCCGAATCTGCCTGAAAACACCCAACATCTGAGTGCCAATCACCTCATCCTCATCTTGTCGTGTTCGTTATTCATCACGCTGGGCGGGGGCGGCGGCATCCCATCCATCACCATGGGCGGCGGTAACATAAACTCCTTTTTGTGACTCCCGGATCCCGGGGCGGCTCTGTTGATATCACAGAGATCCACGCTTCGTTCTTCAAATATGCCCATCTTTTTCAGCGTGTTTTCATAGTAATCACAATACAACTTTATATGGTTTTTCCCTTGAAGATGGGACTTTCTTACGCTCATCTTGTCATGAGTGAGATACGACTTACAATATTCACAATAAAACTTCATTTTAGCTTTGCAACACCCCTGTGATTATACTTATACGCCTATGCTACTACTATACACCCAAATTTATCGTGTGGTACCGCTCTCTTTTATTAGCGCCAGTCTCACACTAAAACTGTATACAACCAATCCGCACCAATAAAAATTGATGGTTTTTCGCAGCGAATTCGGTTCAAAATTTTCAACTTTAACATGCTTAGAACTGCTATTAGAAGATTTGCAATTACACCAAGAAGATCCAACTTGGTTTCTGACTTGTACATCCAAAACATCAAGGGTTTCAAGCCAACTCCTTTAGCACAAAAAGACATCGATTCTGCCGTTAAAGCCTTCCAATTACCAGCCAAACCATCTTTACCATCCGATGAAATCAGTGCTGATTTGTTGGCCGAATACGAATCCAGTGAAGTCGAAACCGCTGCCGTCTCCACCGAGGGTGGTGCTGCTCCTGTTGAAGAGGACTGGTTTGTCTTTGAAGAAGCTGAAGAACACCATTAGTTTTATATTCATACAATCAATATAGAAAGGATTTAAGATTTAGGGAGCGAGAACTCGCCGAAGGGGGTGGATTTCTTGTTAAGATAACTGAAAAAAACAATTTGCTGGGGTATGCTGGCTTCAATGGGCCCTAGGGGTCGCTTCAAGCTCAATTTTTCACCTATTCGAAAACCTTCATTTTCACATGTTTTAAAATGGTATTGAATCGGCAATTTGGGTTTTTTTTTGAACATTTAACATGTCCGTACCCCCCTGCCACACTCTGCAACCCGTTTTTACTCATTTTTTCTCTGAAACTCCGCTTTTCACTTTCTGTAATTAACCTTTAACTATCGACAACCGTGCGGCGCAACAATCGCGTATGTTTGATAAAGATGCCATTATAAATGGCGCTGATTACATCAACAAGGAGCTTATATCCAAGGGGTATATCGACGAGGCAATACTCTTCAACACCATTGATTGGGAACTGATCAAAAAGGGCCAAAATATAGGCGAAATTGACGTGACTGAGCAAGTGTATACCAATGATAAAAAGATAATAAATCTTATATACTCGCTTTTGCAATCGGTGGACCGAGGAAAACAGCATAACAGGGAGTTTAATAGCGTTATAAGCAAGAAAGACGAAGAAATCAACGAGTTGAAGCGTGAAAACGCTCTCTTGCAATCAAAATTGAACCGTTTGGAGTCGGATCTTAAGACTTCAAACAATTCGTACGTTGAAATCACCAAGAAAAACGACCAGTTGAATAAATTAACCAGAGCACAATCACAGGATTTGAACAAGCTCAAAGGCTGGTGCAATGACGTAAAAACAAAGCATCATTTAGAGTTGAAGAAGAAGAATATCGAAATAAGTAACTTGAAAGATCAATTGATCGACAAAAGGAAACTTTCAACTAACATAACCTTCCCCTTAAACTTTGTTTCCAGCGATTACAACGGAAAATACAACGATCTGAACATAAATTCGAATATTGTGTACAATAATAATCCCATCATCAGTAACAATACAGACACCAATGAGACCGACCCTAAAATGATATCTAAAGAGTACTCCAACATAGTACAGGAGTTGACCAATGTGACCAACAATTTGATCAACGAAAACCACAAATTTGCTCAATTCATCAAAAACCTAACCGAATATTTCGGCGATTTCAATCAAGTGTTGGCCAATATAAAGAATGAGCAAATAGCAGATGATTTACCGAAGCCATCAAGTATCAATACGGATAATTTAGGAGAGCCCGATTTAAACAATATCGAGGTTTTTGACGTGATTATAACGCCCTTCATGTATAATATCTACAATAACTACCATGGGGTGTTTGAGCTTTTCAAATTCATAGGAGGCGATACTGACGATAAAGAACATATACGTAGATTGCAAAACCAGGTGGATGAACTTACCAAGAACTGGAGAGATGCAAGCAGAATGTTAGATGATTTAAGAGGGTAATGTAAAATATGTGTAAATTAATAACAATAAACCTGTTTATTATTGAAAGGTGAACCGACAAGGTGCTATTTATCTACAGGTTGCTAGATGTGCCATAACGATTGGAGTTTCGTACCGAATGTACAAAAGACAGGTTTACGGAACACCGGCGTTCTGCTCTTGCACAGACGACTCGATTAACTAATTTCTATCTTTCACGTGCTAGAACAGTCAACTCTAAGGAAACTGTGTCCAAAGGAAACTCACAAACAAGCTTTTCCGGACCTCTAGTTTGCATCAACATGCCGGACTTGTTGTACTCGATATAAGGCTCCATAAGAACACCTACACAATTGACAAAGTAGTATTCTTCGCTTGATTTTTCAATTACTGCAGGAAACGCTGGAGACATTGGAAAAGAGGGTTGCTTGCCTTTAAATGCATCATTTTCAATCCGGAAGTCAATAATCTTGATCAAATCGCCAGGCTCTAAAATAACACCAAATTTCGAATAGTTAGCAACTGCCACCACCACTGAGCCGACGGTTAGATAGTGGTTCAGATAAATATCTGCTACCTTTTCTATACACTCCACGCCTAATTGAGCCTTTAACTTTGTAGTTGGGTCATTTGCATCAGGATGTGTCTGAGTATCATTAATATTAATGTTCCCATCCTTACTTCTTTCGACGAAAACAGGCGTGCTTATGGGGGAGCTGGTGTACATGAGAACAGAAGCACCAGGTTCAAAAAGACTTGAAGTGATAGTGTTCGTATTTTGAACCGGTTCTTTTTTGCAATTAGAATCGTATGAGTTTCCATCTTTGTACCTCAGGGTATCTTCTTCAACGGATTCAGAAATGAGAATGTCACCATTCAGTGTGATATTGGGCGAAACATTGCTTATGTTCATGCTTTTGATGCCTCTAGTGGAAGAGTAAGCGCTAGACTCAACATCATCTCTGATGATATTCCTTGTTCCAAACAAAGTGTATCGACGCTCATCGATGACAATCCGGTAAAAAAAACAAAGATAGATAAGGGTTGAACCAAAAAGCACGCTCAAAGCAGCGAAGAAGATTGCTAAGATTATTGAAACCAAAACGCTTGCCATTGTGTAAGTGAGATTTTTGCAGCCAAAATTTGAATCGCATTTCAACCCAAATTGGAAACAGTGTTTTAGGAGCCCGCCACCTGAATGTATGCACTTAGTTATGCAGTAGAATATAAGATATGCAATGTATACATAAAGAAGACAAAGAAAGAAAACCGGCGCTAATGGGTATTTTTAAGCATCTGCTCGAATTCATCTTCTATGTCTATAATCTCCAAATCGTCCTCTTTCAGTTCATCCTTTTCGTCAGCCAACTTTTTGTACTTCCGGTTTGCTTTTTTCTGCTTGTTTTGCTTAATTTTCATCTTGCGTTCTGCTACAACTGAAAGTCGGGAAGTTTCGGGGTTCAAGTGATGTTCCAACTTCTCAGCCAATATTTCCCTTGCTTTCTTTCTATTTTGCTCTTGTGATCTCGAATACTGACACGTCACCACCAAACCTGTTGGTATATGTTTCAATTGTACTTTTGAGTTAGATTTGTTGATTTTCTGGCCCCCAGGACCTCTGCCACCTTTTATGAATGCTTCTTCGATTTCCTCTTCTTTGATCAACCATTTGGGCCTCGGAGGCAATTTGTTCTTTTTGGGTATAGCATAACATCGCACAGCAGCTGCAAAAACCCCCATCCCTGTGTATTTGCAGGTTACATTGCCCACAGGTGTCAACCTGGCCAACATTTGAATCATTCAGGTCGATTGAAAAAAGAAAGGTCGTGCGAAAAGACAAAAGACAATTTATGCTGCTTTAGGATAAGTAATTGAACGCGTCTCGTACAAATTTTTTCATAAAAAGATATAATCATTTTTTAACAGTCAGTTCGCTATGTCTTTTGATCGTCCTGATAACTACTCGGCTCCAGCGTTGGGTCCTTCAGATCCATCTGATGACTCTCACAATGAAATTTTGAAGGCTTTCAAGGCTTTTGTGTTAGAATTCAGACTCAATAATCAATTCATATATAGAGACCAATTGAGAGAGAATTTACTCATAAAGAATTATTTCTTGAAAGTAGACAATGAACATTTGATTGGATTCAACGAAGAATTAAACAAAAGGTTGAACGATGATCCTACCGATATGATTCCTTTGTTTGAAAGTGCCATCACAGATATTGGTAAGAGAATTGCATATTTGTCAAATGACGAAATTCCCAGCAATTTCCCCAATTGTCAGCTAATTTTGTATTCTGTTGCCAACAAAACATCTATAAGAGAATTAGATTCGGAGCATATCTCCAAAATCGTCAGAGTTAGCGGAATCATCATTTCTTCCTCCGTGTTAAGCTCCAGACCTACTAATGTTCAAATCATTTGCAGAAACTGTAAGCACACCATGAGACTTAACGTCTCCAATGGATTTGGTAACTTGAATTTACCCAAAAGATGCCAAGGAAGTCTCAATATGGAGGAAAGCTCCACAATGGCCAAATGTCCACCTGATCCATACACCATCGTACACGATAAATCCACCTTCATCGACCAACAAATCTTGAAATTGCAAGAATCTCCTGATATGGTGCCTGTGGGTGAAATGCCCAGAAACATCTTATTACAAGTGGATAGATATTTGACCAACCAAGTTGTTCCTGGTACCAGAGTCACTATTGTTGGTATTTACTCCATTTTCGAGAGTAAGGCCAGAGCAAGAGGTGCTATTAGCAATGTGGCTTTGCGTAACCCATATTTGAAAGTGTTGGGTATTCAAACCGACATAGATACCGGTGCAAACGGACAAGGGTTGGTCTTCACTGAAGAAGAGGAAGAAGAATTCTTGAAATTGTCCAGACTACCAAACTTGTATGAAGTGTTCTCCAATTCCATTGCTCCTTCTATCTATGGTAACACCGACATCAAAAAGGCCATCACATGTTTATTGATGGGTGGTTCTAAAAAGATTTTACCTGATAACATGAGATTAAGAGGTGACATCAATGTGCTCTTATTGGGGGACCCTGGTACCGCCAAGTCCCAATTATTAAAGTTCGTGGAGAAGATTTCACCAATTTCGGTGTACACTTCAGGTAAAGGTTCTTCTGCTGCTGGGTTGACTGCTTCCGTACAAAGAGATCCTACCACCAGAGATTTCTACCTTGAAGGTGGTGCCATGGTGTTAGCTGATGGAGGTGTGGTTTGTATTGATGAATTCGACAAAATGAGAGACGAAGATAGAGTTGCCATCCACGAGGCTATGGAACAACAAACCATCTCCATTGCCAAAGCCGGTATTACCACCATTTTGAACTCCAGAACCTCTGTGTTGGCAGCTGCCAATCCAATTTTCGGTAGATACGACGACTTGAAATCTCCAGGTGAAAACATCGACTTCCAAACAACCATTTTGTCGAGATTCGATATGATTTTCATTGTCAAGGATGATCACAATGAAAGCAGAGATATCTCTATTGCTGAGCACGTTATGAATGTCCACACCGGTAACACTACCAACTCGGAAATGAACCAAGAAGGAGAAATTCCCATCGATACAATGAAACGTTACATTCAATACTGTAAGTTGAAATGTGCTCCAAGATTGACTCCAGAAGCCGCCCAAAGATTATCGTCTCATTTTGTTTCCATCAGAAAGAAGTTGCAATTGAACGAAGCCGACATGAACGAAAGATCGTCCATTCCTATCACTGTCAGACAATTGGAAGCCATTGTGCGTATTACCGAATCTTTGGCTAAATTGACCTTGTCGCCAATTGCTTCAGAGGAGCATGTGGAAGAAGCCATCAGGTTATTCACTGCTTCCACCATGAACGCCGTTGACCAAGGTATCAACAACGGAATTGTCGCCAACAGTGAATTGAGCAAGGAAATAGACAAGGTGGAACATGAATTGAGGAGAAGATTGCCAATTGGTTGGTCAACAGCTTATAGAACTCTCAGAAGAGAAATCGTTGATAGTGGTAAAGCCAGTGCAGCTGCTTTGGACAAGGCCTTGATGATTATGGAAAGGCACGAGGTCATAAGGTTCAGACATCAAAGGCAGAACGTTTTACGTGTTGGAGTCTAAGACTCGCAGTTATTTTAGTATGGGATTAATTGAGTGTTTGTATAGTAATGTAAATGAGTAGAAATTCGCATCTTCTTTTTAGTGAGAAAATTCATCAATGTCAGACACCGACGAATTTAGGTTCATTGGTTTAGGAGGGTGTAATGAAGTGGGGAGATCGTGTCATATCATAGAATACAAAAACAAGGTCATCATGCTTGATGCAGGTGTTCATCCCGGGCTTACGGGGTTGAATTCGCTACCCTTTTATGATGAATACGATTTATCTAAAGTTGATGTATTACTTATAAGTCATTTCCATTTGGACCACGCTGCATCATTGCCTTACGTCATGCAACATACAAACTTCAAGGGGCGTGTGTTTATGACACATGCAACAAAAGCCATCTACAGATACTTATTGTCTGATTTTGTGAGAGTGACTTCTTTAAACACAGTGGATTCCACCACTGGTGGCTCTCTGTCAAATTTGTACACGGATGATGATCTTAATAAGACTTTTGATAGAATAGAGACGTTTGATTTCCACTCAACTATCGAATTGGACGGTATCAGATTCACTGGGTATCATGCGGGCCATGTTTTGGGTGCATGTATGTATTTCATTGAAATTGGGGGATTGAAGGTGTTATTCACAGGGGATTACTCCAGAGAAGAAAACAGACATTTACCTGTGGCGGAGGTTCCTAACACCAAACCGGATATTCTTATCACGGAGTCCACATTCGGAACTGCCACGCATGAACCACGAGAAGAAAAAGAAGAAAGAATGACGAACATTATCCACTCAACACTCTCAAAAGGTGGTAGAGTTTTGATGCCGGTATTTGCCTTGGGTACTGCACAAGAATTGCTTTTAATCTTGGAAGATTATTGGTCTCGAAATAAAGATTTACATAATATAGACATTTATTTCGCCTCTAATTTGGCAAGAAAATGTCTTGCAGTTTATCAAACATACACAAATATAATGAATGACAAAATCAAGCTGTTAACTTCGTCCAATTACGGCCGTAAAAACCCCTTCAGCTTCAAATATGTAAAGACTTTGAAAAGTTTAGATAAATTTCAAGATTTTGGTCCTTCAGTGGTGATTGCATCACCTGGTATGTTGCAAAGCGGTATCTCCAGACAATTGCTTGAAAAGTGGGCACCTGATCCCAAAAATACAGTATTGATGACAGGTTATTCCGTGGAAGGTACGATGGCCAAAGATTTATTGGTTGAGCCTCCTAACATTCCTTCCATTACCAACCCAGAGATGACTGTCCCAAGAAGATTGAGTATCGAGGAGATTTCTTTCGCAGCACACGTTGATTTCCAACAGAACTCAGAGTTTATTGGTGAAGTCAATCCTCTGAAGATCATTCTCGTTCATGGTGACTCCATCCCCATGGGTAGACTTAAGTCTGCTTTGTTAAGTAAATATTCTCGTAGAAGAGGAACTGAACAGGAAGTCAAAGTATTCAACCCTAGAAATGGTGACATTCTTAAGATTGGTATCAAAGGGTTGAAAGTAGCTAAAGTGGTAGGGTTACTAGCTGAAAATGGTATAGAAGCATTAAAAAACGAGATAGAGTTCGAAGAATCACAAGGAACATTGAAGATCGAGGAAATAACTGAGGATGACAGCGCTGTTAAGAAGGAAACCAATGGAGACGTTGAAATGAAGACAGAGGATGAACAGGAAATTAAAAAAGAAGCCAACGATAACGACAAAGAAGAGTACCAGGTATACAAAAGCAAGCAAATGCTTTCTGGTGTTATTGTTTCCAAAGATTTTGACTTGAGTGTTCTCCAATTGCAAGATTTGCATGAATTCACTCAATTGACCACCTCGATTGTGAAATCAAAGATCGATCTCGTTATCAACGCACATATTTCATTGATTACCTGGCATTTAGAACAAATGTTCGGGTACATCAAAATCATCAACGATGACGAAGAAGAGTGGGAATGTCTTATCATGGATATGATCAACATTGTGATTGACCATAGCAAGAGCAAGGGTACAAGTATGTACGTGACGGTTGAATGGATCAATGATAATTTAATGGCTGATTCCTTAGCCGATAGTGTGGTGGCCATTCTTTATTCTATTGACTCATCACCAGCATCAGTGAAGTTATCGTCTCAACTGTGTGACCATATTAAAAGTGAGCTCGAGCCATCGATTGAAGACGACGTCAAAAGAAGAATCCACAGAATATCCACGCTTTTGGAAGCACAATTTGGCGATTCATTGAAGAATCTCAAAGACAACAAAGCCGAAATCAAATTCGGCAAAAACGAAGCAACCATCGATTATAACCAATTGACAGTTGCTTGTAATTCTCGAGTTTTGAAAGACAGAATTGAGAATGTTATTAAAAGAGGATGTGATTTAGCCGCTCCCCTCAATATGTACGAAACCGAAAAGACCGTTTAAAAGGTCACCATCACTTTACTGAATGCAGCAAGTATTAATCCGTATCAACATGTCACGAAGTATATAGTTAAACAAATGTAAAATATAGAATCCAGTTCAATCTCAAAGATCGCATTTTTCGAATTATTCTCACTTTCTAATCTCATCTATGTCGTATGTAAATAAAAAACGCCATATATCAACACCTAAACGCTTACTAACCAGCAGTGAACTTATCGATAGACCACGTTCTGAGCTTAATGAGCTCGAATTACAAAAACTAGAGGAGTTTGAATTTACTCACGGACCTATGTCGTTACTTCAAAATGCAGTCTTGAATAACACACCTGTAGTTATATCATGCAGAAATAACCACAAATTGGTGGCTAGAGTAAAAGCCTTTGATAGACACTGTAACTTGATATTGGAGAACGTCAAGGAGCTCTGGAATGAGCCGGTAAAGAACAACAAAGGCAAAATAATCAAACAGAACCAAAGAGAGAGATTCGTCCTGAAACTCTTTTTAAGAGGGGATTCTGTGGTTGTTGTTGTCAAAGCATAATTGTGATGCTATTCGGTGCATGATTCACAGTGTATAGTAGAATTTAATGTAATATTAATGAATATAGACAGAAACGTAACTGGTGAAAAATTTCTTCGATATCGCACTATGGTTGATGTTAGTGATTATAACAAAAGAGACCTTCTTCTTTTCTTTCAACTTCTTCACGGGAATGACCTTATAGAACCCGAAGATGTACAGAGTGCTGATTTAAGAGATATATGCTTGGATTGGTACAATCACAAATCCACAAAGTTATCAATACATCATGGATTGAATATCAAAAGGCCGTGGACACAACAAGAAGCCAAGCTATTGTACCGCCAGGCATTGGAGGAGTACAGCGAATGCAAAAACACCACAGAACTTGCAAATTTGATGTATTCACAAAGAATCCAGGAATTGGAGATGAAATTGACGGGAGCTCAAGACGAGTTCAAAGACTTGATAGACGGGTACAAGGCGTAAGGAATTGGGGGATAAGTAGAGGCGAAATCAGCGTATAAGATTACAAAATGAAGAAGTGGAAGTAATATGAACTGTAAGAGTTAGAACAAGCTGCTTAAAGAAATGTATAGACCTTGATGGAGTATTTTAGATCTTTCAGATAGATGTGCAAAGAGAAGCCTGAAACTTCACGGAGTCTGCTGTATAAATACCACAAAGCTTCAGATGCATACTTCATACCGTTTAGTGGCCGTTTTGGATGCTAGTAACCATTCCAGTGTTGAGGACTTCTTTTCATTGCCAATTCCAAATCACCCAGAAAACCACCTGAAAATGCCTTAAAAAATTCAAAAAAGCACAAGATATCATCCCAAAATCACAAATTTCACAAACATTACCATTAGGTACCTATTTAACACCCCCTGCCACCCTTTAGCGGATCCAACTGGACCCTATACATTTGCAGCTAGCATCGTGCAGTGCACGACCACCAACGCACATATCCTCGGTGCGGACCCCACATCTCGTTGTAGCGTTTAAAATCCAATTAATGTCCACTACACTGAGAAACAGCTCTTTGGCTACCTCAGTTCTTAATGTATATAAGAGTAATAGATCATTATTTCTTAATGCCTCATATATAATACTTATCACGGCGGCTTTTACCGGTGCTACGAGCACCCTGCAAGCCAAATCGAAAGACAAATCTACCACGGAGGTCGAACAGACCACTAAAAAGCGTAAAAGAATATCCAAACAATCGGCAAAACGGTTGCTCCATGCAGCAATACCAAGCTACAGTGATTCCGCTGTGATATACCTTGGCACCCATTTGGTATTGCTTGTTGTAAGGGCATTTTTGACTATTAAAGTGGCCAGTTTGGATGGTAAATTGGTAGGAGCTTTGGTCACCAAACGTTTAAAGAAGTTTGGCTATTTATTGGCCTTTTGGATGTTCTTGGGTATTCCTGCGAGCATCAACAATGCTCTTTTGGATTGGACCAAAGCAAACTTGAGAAAGAGTCTTCGTACTAATATGACCAATAGTTTGATGGAAGATTACTTGCCGGATAACTTGGATGCTAATTATTATAGTTTGATCCAATTAAGTGATAGCAAAATTAAGGATCCCGATCAAAGAACATCCACCGATATCTCACGATTAGCCGGTGCTTTGTCTGCGTTACCAGGTCAACTTTTGAAGCCCACTTTAGATTTATTATTATGTGCTAAGGAGTTATCTAAAAGTGGAGTTGGTAGCGGTGAAGGAACTTTAGCTTTGGGTCTTATAGCTCATTTTTCAACCATAGTGTTGAAGTTCTTTTCACCACCATTTGCCAAGTTGGCCAGTGAAAAAGCCGAATTGGAAGGTAGATTGAGAGCTTCTCATTCCAAGATTGTCACCAATAGTGAAGAAATTGCATTTTTAAGGGGTCACCAAAGAGAATTGGATTATATAGATTACTGCTACTATCACTTGGAAAGATTTCTCAAGATGGAGATGTGGAAAAAGGCGGTCCATGAAATTGCTCAAACGTTTATTGTGAAATACTTCTGGGGTGCTTCTGGGTTGGTGTTGTGTTCAGCACCTGTTTTCATCAACAAATATTTGGGACACGAACCTGATCCTTCTGCGTCGAGTGACTTCATCACCAATCGTAGGTTGTTGTTGAGTGCATCTGACAGTTTGGATCGTTTGATATATTCCAGAAGATACCTTTTACAGGTCGTGGGTCACGCCACAAGAGTAAGCGACTTCCAAGATGCTTTACATGAAATCAAACAAAAGAATTTGAAAGCTCCTGAGGATGAAAACGTCAAATACGGCAATGAAATCACATTCAAGGACGTTCAATTGGTAACGCCTGCAAAGGTGACTTTGATTGAATGCTTGAATTTCAGCATTAAACATGGGCAACATCTTTTGATTGCTGGACCAAATGGTTCAGGTAAGTCGTCTTTGTTCAGATTATTGGGAGGTTTGTGGAAATGTGAAAAGGGTCAGATCACTATCCCTGAGACCAATAATATGTTTTACTTACCTCAAAGAGCATACTTATGCAAAGGGAACTTGAGGGAACAAGTTATCTACCCTCACTCATTATCCCAATGTAAGAAGACCGACGAAGAGTTGGCAGAAATTTTCAAGATTTTAAAACTTGACGATCTCCTCGTAGGAAACAAACCCTGGGACCAAGTCAGAAACTGGCACGAAGAATTGTCCGTGGGTGCTCAACAAAGATTAGCTATGGCAAGATTATACTACCATCAACCCAAATTTGCCGTGTTGGATGAATGTACCTCAGCTGTTTCCCCAACAATGGAACAATTCATGTACAAACACGCACAGGAATTAGGCATTTCTTTATTGTCAGTTGCACACAGATCCGCCTTATGGCATTTCCACAACTATTTATTAAAGTTTGATGGTAAAGGAGGATACTTCTTTGGTGAATTGGACGCTGAAAAAAGATTGAAGATAGAAGAAGAAAGAATACAACTCGAAAAGTCTTTGAGAGATGTAAGCGGGTTAAAAGAAAGATTACAGGAACTCAAGAGAGTATCCAACGCTCAACATATCAAATACCAAAATTCTCATAAGAATTTGACTGAGTTAGTTAAGTAGGATTTATTATATAAATGGGTTATACGCTTCGCATTAGAATTTTTTTTGCAGCCAAAATACTTTTTTGCAGCCATGTCCGCTGACCCACAAGAATTACTTCAATGCACCGATGTCGTTTTACCATCTTCTGATGAAATTTCTAAAGAATTAGGCGACTATCTCGCCTCGGAAAACCAACCTAGAAAACCCAGAAACAGGAAAAAACGTAAGGTCGCCAATGATATATTGGAGGAAACATTGAGCAAACCGGCATTTCAATTCAATACCACATCGTCTTCACAATCCAATCAACTGGTGAAAGTTCAACATTTTCCCCCAGTTCAATCCAATCTCTTTTTACCTTTTCGTCCACAATTGAAATCGAGTTCACCACTTAGTTCTCTGCAGATTGTTTCGTCGCCATGTAAGCCCAAAGCGTGCAATGAACGCCCTAGTTTAACCAAAGAATCATTGGGGGATATCGAAGCATATTTAAAGGAAGAAGGGATCTTAAAGGAGCACTTTGAAGACATGCTTGAATTGCATACATTTATCGAATCAATGGAAAGGCTCTTAAACGATCGCAATGCAATTACCTCCATTGATTGGGAAGCTTTTGAGAGGGCTGAAAAAGCAATATTTGCAGATTACGCTCAAAATATCGAAGACTTGAATAAAAAGTTAAAGGATTTGCAAACAGTAAGTTTTTCAATCTCTCTTAAAAAAGACTTTTACTAACCAGTAGAGCCACGAAATATGGCTGCAAAAAACCATGCAGGTGGACAAACAAACAGCATTGGAAACTTTAAAAGATGCCACGGAATACACCAAACAACGATTCGGTTACGGCACTAAAGTTAGGTCGAGAACCAAACAATTTCAAACTATATTGAAAACTGCAGTGAAAGAGTTTGAAGAGAATCGCAGCATCTAAAAATTTCGTGAATTTTGAAGATTTTGTTTCTTCTTGTTTGTATAGCAGTGATTGTGACGACGTATAGGTTTCACGCTTTTTTGGTGCAGATGATACGACACACATTGCAAAGAGCCAAAACGTCGTTTTTCGGAGTACGTCCTTATAGCACCTCCTCGGGAAAACAGCCGTTTATAATGTTAGCATCCATAGGAAATCCCGAGCCCGATTATACGGGGTCTCGTCACAGCGTGGGGCATTGGGCACTCGATGGTCTTTCACACTATTTTGGGTTCAAGGCATTTGCAAAACATAGAAACGTATACAAAGGAGTTTATAGTGTTTCCAACACAGACCAATTGGCCAATGTGTTTATGTACAAGTCTAACGAGACGTACATGAATATTCAAGGGGAACCCATTGGGACCAACTGGAAACAGATCGCCAAGGTACAGGCCGATAAGGACCCTGCGTTGGTGATTTTGCATGACGAAATTCAAATACCTTTGGGAAAAATTCAGATCAGAAGACAAGGCACCAGTGCAAGAGGCCATAATGGGCTCCGCTCGGTGGAGAAAATCGTCGGAAAAGGCTACACAAATATAGCCATTGGTGTGGGGAAACCTCCCAACAAATATGTGGCCGATTATGTGCTTGCAAAGTTCAAAAAAGAGGAAATGGAGGTCTTGGAGTACGACGTAATGCCTCAGATAATTAAAGCAGTGCAAGAAATGTCCCAAGGCAAACACATATACGAGCAAATGAGCAAGATCTGACTGTATATAGATGGCCCCATAGAGTACTAAACACAAATGCTGAACATTGGGTATTTCTTTAAGATCATTTGACCCCCAATTAGGCAATCGCTTCTCACGTCATCTCATTTAAGAGTCACTGATAAGATAGCGCGATCATGGAGTTTTCGTTAAACCTAATAGCAGAACGTTCAGTGGTACGAGAATCGCTAAAGGGTATGTAATTAGGGCGTGTATGTTTCAATATATACCCATCCGTACTAACAGTTTAGGTGCATTATGGACTATTTTCTTTAGCAGGCTTTTTGGGCCCATCACACCCACATCCGGCACCTTTTTTGATATCCCTTATCCTATGGCAGCAGATATGCCCGAATTGGACAGCCTAATAGACGAAAAAGTCGATCAATTGATCAAAAAGGAGTTTCAGAGCGTACAGGAAGACAAAATCGGCCAGGTGGTGGTGCAGTTTAACGACAAAAAGACCAAAAAGAAAAGCAGCTGGTTTGGCCAGGGATCGGAAGAGGCTCAAGAACTCACTTTGTGGGAGACATGGGTTATCCATATAAAATGTTTGCCGGTGGCAGACTCCTCCAACGATAAGTACCTCAAAATGTCTATCGAAAGCTTTCAGGAAAACATACATAAAATAATCGATACCATCGACACCAACAAAGAGCACATTCCTCCAATTACGTCGCTAGAAAGCTCGCCGTTTCCATATCTGATAGAGGTTAAGGAGGATTCGTGGAGTAGCTACATCAAAAAAATTATTTAGTAACCACAGTGAATAAAAATTCGTATTGTATGTCATAAGGCAATCATAAATTAGCACTATACAACCCTTCGTCGCCTCTAACTAAAATGCATTCGTCTTCATAAACAACACTGCCAAACATTCCTATAGCCTGTGCAGTATCCAAAACCTGTTGGTCGTAACTACCTGGTTGAAACCAGAGGCCTTTTACTATGTCCTTATACCCCGAAACCGAGGATATGGCCTCCAAGGTCTTTGTAGTGATCCCAGGAGGTGTTAAAAACGAAATGCTTACAGTTTCAAACTCAGAAAGCTTATGTGAGCCCACGTCTGTGTTGGTTTTTAGGTTTTCAAGCACTTTGGTGATATCATTAACGACTTCCTGGCCCAAGATTTCAGATGCTTTTGGGTTGATCGGAATAACGGGAAGCTGATGGGTCACGTACCACGAAGTGATTTTGAAACCAAACTTACTAGGATCGTTAGATGCCCCTGAAACTGCGTATATACGTTTGGGCCCAAAAAACGCTTTGATTTTCTGCTTCATCGACATGGTCCTAGTGAGAAGCTGTGAAAAATATGGGGAAATTTGAGTGGTGCGAAGTTGGCTCTCGATGGCTAAGGAGAAACGGACAAAGCCATGCATAAACTGCAAACGACTGAAGGTAAAATGTATTTATACCGATAACTTACCGTGTGAACGATGCATAAAAACGAACCAGGTTTCAAACTGTAACTTTGCACCCAAATTACCCAATATAAGGCTCCCTATTATCAACGCTGACCACAATGTTTTCAATAAAACCATGCTTCCGCCGCTTAATCACCTAAATACACAACCACAGACGTTACTGGCACCACAGACAATGCCACCACAACACCATGGATCCCATATACCGCCGCATGGGCCTTTGCACCAGCCATCACTGCATACTCGAGGCTCCATACCACCTCCTCATAATCATCAACTTCCCCGTCACAGTCCCCTGCCTCCTCCGGTCACTAACTCGTCAGAGTTCACATGGAAGAGCCAGATGGAAAATAAAATGGAGAATTTTGACACAAAATTGAGCGATCTCGTAGAGGTTTTGAAAAGCAATCAACAATTGTTTCTTCAAACCCAACAAACTCAACAGGAACAGCTGAGACTTTTACAGGATATCCACAACAAACGACTGTACGAGTCGATACTGTCATCACGGAGTAATTCTGATACTGAAGAGTCATACAAACGTCATAAACCTTTTGAACTTCCCGATGATTTCCGTCAAGGTGTGCTTTCATTAAACCAGGCCAAGAAACTCTTTGACTATTTCGATAAGTACATAACACCCCAACTTTTCGGGTTTGAGATTTCAAAGCTACCAGTTGATTTGATTTGGGAGTCCAGTCCTATCTTGATTTGTGCTATTTGCACCATTGCTTCGATGCACTATCCAGAGAGTGAATTGTTCGACAAACAGAAGGTTCTTTCTCAATATTTGCATAAATTATGCGGCGAGTTGGTATACAGAAAGCCTCAGAATGAAGTAGATGGCTTCAACACCATATTGGCATTAATTTGCTGTAGTTTCTGGTTATCTGACTCACAAATGTTTACAGGATTGGCGCTTCAAATTGCTAAAGAAGTAGGCCTCGATAACCCAAACCCTTCCAAAGCAGAAAAGAATCCATTGAACTCAAAAGACCGTTTGAAATTGTGGTATTTGCTTTATGTCCTCGACGGTCAACAAAGCTTGACATATAGTAGACAACCTTTAGTTAACCACAACGAATATTCTCTTAAACACAGCAGAAACCTTTTAATTGATAATGTATCTGCCATAGAGTCGAACCAGGAGAAGGCTGATCTGAGAATCACCCAAAATACCCATAAAGACGAAGAATTTGCCGAACATGACACCACCACCACAGGTTTCACCGACTTGAGATTGGTCTCCCAAGTGGAGTATAACCAAGCTTTAGCAGACGCCTTCAGTGGAAATGCCTGGGATTTGCTTACACCTTCGAAGTTCGGGATCCCCTCAAGATCCAATTTGGAATTGGATAAATGGATGGTCTCGTGGACTGTGCTTCTATCACCCATGAATAATGGCGCTGTGTGGTCCTCAAAATCAACATTAATTTATTACAACTTTGCCAAAATGCATATCAATTCCATGGCTGTGAGAGAACTCCAGAAATCAAGCGGTCAAACCCTTACATTTCCAAGTTTAGATGAGTTCAAGCCCGCTGTGCCTCCAAAAGAGGCCGAAAAAGCTGAAGAAGAAGTCAAAGACTGGGAGGATGATTCTGACGACGAGGAAGAGTTTGTATCTAATACAGAACTAATTGGCAGAGATGAGAATCAGATCAATGCTAATTTAGCGTTCAACGCTGCTCAAACGGTTTTGAATCTTATTTTAAACGACAAGGATATAAAAGAAAACCTTCGATATGTGCCCATTCATATTCACATAATGTTGTACTATGCATGTTTGTTACTTATAGGATCACAGGTTGAAACCCTGGTTGATAATATGGAGAAATCTTTAAATGAACTGATAATAAATTTAAAGACGGTTCTTTCACTTCAAAAAGTCCTCGTCGACAATTCTCCCTTGGATAAATCGTTTGGCTCTCGTCTTATTGAAAGTTTAGAGAATTTAGTAGATCAAAGAGTTGAAAAACTCAAAGAAACATTGCAGGCTTCAGACTTAGACACTTCCATCAGGGCAGGATTCCTAGAGTCTTTGGGTAACTTGAAGCAATGCGATTCTAACGGGAAAATAACTTCGTTTGAGGAAACCACAAGCGGAGGAGCTATTTATGCATGGCCAGGTCAGAACCATGGCCACCCATCGCAGGATGTTGCACAGACTTAAATTTATAGAAAACGTCAACTTGTATTATATGCAGCCGCACATGGCTGCAAAAATATATTTATAGTATTATATTACATGAATACTTTCAATTTTAACGACCTCAAGGCCCTGTTAAGCAAGTTTGATTTGCATAGTTTGAAAAGAATACAACAAACTATCAAACGAAGAGGCAAGTTCGGTGCTTATACAAGCGACGAAGAATTTGATCATTTATTGGGCACATTCTCTTTGATTGAACAAAACATTAAAGTACTTAAACGATACTCTATTTTGACAATAGAAGAAATGCATGAAGCCGTGAAGACATGTTGTCATATAAGCAATAATTTCCTTCAGTTATATCTGCCTGCAAATTCCTTTAATTCAAGCAACAAGGAAAAACTCCTAAAAGGGTCCACTGCAGACATATGCGACGATTTGATACAAAATGAAACTAAATTAATGCAATTCCAAACAGAAACAAACCATTGGAAATTATGTGAGTACTACCTAACAGAAATGAAAGATTTGGGTTTGATTTTGGGCAATCCAAAGGACCAGACCCAGGTATTCAATGAGAAATGCTCACAGTGTCTTTCTATCGTAGAAAAGATCAAGTCTAAGATTGTAGAACGTGAAAAAGCTTTAGATGACTATGATCAGGAATTATCGGACTTGGATTCCTTAACTTTTAAATCCAATTCGGTAGACTTGACCCCCAAGGAGTCACAAAGATTATATAATTTAAAAAGAAAGGTTGAACATTTAAGGCAACTGTATGATGCAAAAAATGACGAATTGAAGAAGGAGCTACCACTATTTTTCCATCTAGTGACTCTGTTAATGGAGGTTTTCAAGTATCATTTTTATTATATCCAATTGCTGATAAATTTTCAGATCAGTTGCAAAACTTTGGCGTTCCAAGATGTACTTGGTATGACGCTAGAGGAGACTCTTGAAGATAACTTTACCCATGAAATGATCAATATTGGTGATGAAACGATGAGAACAGCCGAAACAAAACTTAGTAGTTTAAAAATCACAAATTTTAGGGATTTATATTATAAGGAACCCACTTATAAAGAGTCGGCCATTAGGGCATCCAATCAAGAGATTATTATAGGTCTTGTAAAATTTGATTACAGTGCATCATACCCAGGAGATATCACATTAAGGGAAGGTGACCAGGTTACTATTTTAGAAAAAGAAGGCGAATGGTGGAAGGTAAAATGTAACGATAAAATAGGACTATTTCCTTCCAATTATATCGGGCCTCTTGAATAATGTGTATTTGTAATCGTTAATCATATAATCTCAATTGGTATGACAAATGCTATTCTGTATCTTGCATTAGCGAGTTCTGATACTTTCTGGCACACTTTCCTGAACAAAACTCTTTTTTGAATGGAATGTCCTTGTTGTGGAGGAAATCCCACCATTCAATCACCTCTGCCATTGGCTCAACAATGAATTCGTTACACACGGCACATGTCTCTTCGAACTTTCCTTGGGAGATGGCCATTTTTATCGCATCGTGGTAGATTCTGGGGGTAGATTTACGCCAAATCTTGGTCTCTTGATATGAAACGTCATATTTGGCAATTTTGTTGAGACACAATGACCTCAAAGATGGCACAAGATTGTCTGGGCTTTGGAAGTACCGAATTTTACCCACATGCTTTTTAGTCTTATAAGGGTTTAATGTGACACCGTTTGTGGCGATGGCATCATCGCTAACCTTATAAAATGGATTTGGTCCGGCTCTGAAGCTCGTCAACAGGGGGAGGTCAAGGATTTGATGGGGCAAGTACTTCAATCTGTTCGCCACAATAGACAAATCGGTCAAATTCACGAGCTTTTTGATTGCCCCAGGAATTTTTTCAATTTTGTTCTGTCTCAATGAAAGAACATTCAATTTGGTAAACTTGAACAATGCAGGATTTAAATGTCTAATTTTGTTGTTAGACAAATACAATTGGAAAGGGGTATCTGTATCGAATAACACAAGATTATTCATGTCTTTAATCTCGTGAGGAACGTCTGATAACATTAAGCCCTCAAGATCTATGGTAGGTTTCATTTCTTCGAATGCCTCCATGACTATATCCCTGGCCTTCAAATTGATGACCTTTTGACGCTCCATTTCATAATCATAGTCGACATTTATGTCTCTATCGGTGGAGGGACAAACACCCCTGATGGGCCGGAACCTATTAAACTTGTCAATACCGAAATCAGGCTCGCTGTCCAAAACTTGGCTACCAGCATTCAATTGGTAGTAATGTGGCTCACTATTTGGCTCACTGCGTAGTTCACTATTGAGTCTTTGACTCGGACTCAACGGAATGCTATATCTAGCGTGACTATCAACCTCAGAACTCAAATTTATATGGGGAGGCGGACTACTAGGTGGAATATATCCTTCTTTGTGATCCTCAGGATGGTAGTCTGTAGAAGTGGTATCTACCATGGTGGGCTCTTCGCTGTCCAAATCGTCATCGAAAAGAGCCGGCCTTCTTTTAATATCGTCCTTTTCGTTGAAACTTTCGCCCATTCTACGCTTCAAGGTGGGTATTGTGTTGAACATAGGAGCTCTTCTCATCTCTGGTGTACGCGTGTGGTAGGCGCTTTTTGCATTTTCGTCGATAAGGTCTTTAGGCCTTGGTTTTGTATCCAACACATTCGACTGTTGGGACGCAGCACTAAAGGCAAACGGCAACAATGGATTGTGTTTATCCATCTCGGCTCTTTATGGAGTCGCGTGTAAAAAATATTTAAAAATCTGATTTATATATTTTACAATATGATACAATGCGAAAATGAAGTGAGTGAAACCTTTGGGGAAGGACATATTTGGGAGATGCTGACTTGCGGTTAACATCGTAAAAGTCTTTTCGAGGTGGCTCTTGTTGATTTCTGTATGTTTTGAGCTTAAAGCGAACCCGAAAGCTCCAATTATTCATCTCAATTAAACCTCTTCTTCACCTTTAATGAATCGAGTTCCTTCTCGGTATAGAAATGGTTCGCCACTTCTTCTAGCCATGCTTCTTCTACTATCATACAATTTCTCATATACTCTCTGCTGGTCAACACCAATTCATGGTACAAAAGGAGTTTTGGTGGGGGTTTGACCGGGAATAAACTCAGCGATGGGTGAATGTACATGGATTGATTCTTTTTTAATGAACGATAGGAGTCTCCCATCTTGGACAATCTCGAAACGTGAGGAAAGAACCCTGACAATAAGGCCTTTTGAATGTTGGTACGTTTTTCGTCTCGTTCTGCTTGGTTTGGATCGGTTTTAATTCCATTTTTCTGACATAGCGACTGCAATTGCTTGGTAACTTCCTTGACCCGCTTTAAAGCCCTGTACTGTATGTAATTGTCCTGACACCAGAGACTCGAAAACTCGGTATCGGACCAATTTGTCCACACGTTAAAAAGGGTCAAATGGTCGCCCAGAGGATCGTGAAAAAACTCTTTTTTCTTGTCGGCGTCCTCTTTCTTATCCTTTGGCCGGTAGAACAAGTTGGATGATTCTCCCAACATGGCAATCACAGACAAAACTTCAGCAGTGACCCCGAAATTCTCACTACAAATCAATGCTTTGGCAAACATGGGATCTAATGGAAAGTTGGCCATTTTCCGTCCGGTTTTGGTCAATTGGCCTTTGGAATTCAAGGCTCCCAAAGCATAAAGTAACTCTAAGCATTTGATCAACGTTTCTGAGCTGGGTGGGTCCATAAAGTCAAACCCCACGAGATCCGTCACTCCTAACGATAACAACAATAATACCGTTGAAATCAAGTTACCTCTAAGAATCTCTGGCGTAGGGTTGCTTAGAAGTTCATTCTCGAAGGACCATTTTGTGTATAGCCTAAAGCACTCACCAGGACCCACTCTGCCTGCTCTACCAGCACGTTGATCTGCAGAAGCCTGAGAGCAAGGCACCACTACCAAACTGTCCATACCTGTGGACGGGTTGTAGACGTTTTCCTTAACGTAGCCCGAGTCAATGACGTACTTTATACCATCGATGGTAATAGAAGTCTCTGCAATGTTGGTGGCTAAAACCACTTTTCTGCTATTTGGAGGTGTAGGATCAAATATCTTTCTCTGTTGGTCGGCTGGCAAATTGGCATATATGGGACAAATAAGAAGATCCCCCGTTTGTGAAGTGAGTGAATTTTTGGCTTCTATAAGCGATTCGTGCATGGTTTCGATTTCTTCTTGTCCTGTCAAAAAGATCAATATATCACCAGGTAAAGGCTTCTTTTGATGAATCAAGAATACCGTATTTATGGCAGCCTGAATATAATTGGCCTCTGGTTGTTTTGTGAAGTGAATATCTACAGGGAAACGACGACCAGGTATCTTGAAAATAGGAGCTTGGTTGAAAAAATTAGAGAACTTGTCAGCATTTATGGTGGCGGATGCAACTATCAACTTCAAATCGGCTCGTTCTTTCAAAACACCCTTTATTAGACTCAATAATATTTCGGTAGAAATAGTTCTTTCGTGGGCTTCGTCAATCATTAATGCTGAGTACTTGGAAAGTAAAGGATCGGTAAGAAACTCTCTCAACAAAATACCATCAGTAAGATACTTTATGCATGTTTCCGTACTTGTTTCGTCTTCAAAACGAATGCTATAACCAACCTTCTCACCTAATTTGGTACCCATTTCCTCAGCAACACGAGTGGCCACAGAAGTGGCTGCAACTCTTCTGGGTTGAGTACACCCAACAATTTTCCCGTCATTACAAAAACCTTCTTCAAAGAGGTATTGGGGCAACTGCGTAGTTTTACCACTTCCAGTTTCACCTACAACTATAAGCACCTGGTTTTTTTGAACATGTTCGAGAAATTGTTGTCTATAGCCATAAACTGGAAGAGACTTCCGTATGGAATCCATAGTGATATTTCCAGCCGCTAAATGAGGTTCGGCTTCATCATTGCCTTCCAATTTATCTTCATCTTCGAATTCTACAAATTGCAGCTCGTCAAAGACGTATTCGTATTCTTTATCATCCTGTACCACAATATCTTCGGTGACGATATTTAAAGCTTCTGCTTTACGTATTTGTTCCGCTTCCCACTGATTTCCGTATTTGTTTTTACGCTTTGTGTCCTTACCATAGACAGGTTTGGCATTCAATACGTCCTGCTTCCGTTTTCGGTCTATTTTGCCCTCCAGGGTTATGTATTCAGAAGGTATTTCGTAGGTGGTGTCTTTTTTAGTTGTATTTGAATTCTTCTGGTAATAATTCTTTCGGCCATTAGGGTTACTTGCAATATCTTTTCTGTTGTTAGACGCTAATTGAGCCGTATCTTCTTCTCTTCTCAGTCCAGTTTCTTCATTTGAAGCCTGTTGTAGCTTTGGTGTCTCATTGGATGTTGTGCTTATATGTTCTACATTTGTATTTAAAGTTTCAATTGAGGACCTATTTGTTTCACCAATAGAATTTGCTTCCTCAAAAGACTCCAAACGTCCATTAAACCTCTCATTCCCTTCATCATCCGAACCCCATTGGTTGGCGTCCTTCTTTCTTCTGTACATATAATGCGCGATGAGATGAGATTAGAAATTATGTCTAATCCTAGAATCACCCCTAGCGCCAACACTTCGTTCATTAGCCTGCCACGACTTGGAACAAGTGAAGGCAATGAATTGACAAAAGATAAGCACCTTTTAAGCATGGAACCAAAGTACATTCCGCCTTGGACCGAGCCTTATATCATAGGAATAGCGGGTAATTCAGGTTCAGGTAAGACATCGATTTCACAAAAGATTATTCAAGAAATCAACCAACCTTGGACGGTTTTATTTTCATATGATAACTTTTATCTCCCTTTGACGGCGGAACAAAGCAAAAAGGCATTTGCAAACGAATGGGATTTTGATAGACCCGAATCGGTGGATCTTGATTTAATCTATGACACCGTTAAGAAGCTCAAAAGAGGTGAAAAAGTAGCTATTCCAATCTACTCTTTTGAAAACCATGCTCGTACGAACAAAACCACCACCATTTATGGTGCAAATGTGATTATCATAGAGGGATTGTATGCTTTATACGATAAACGTTTAACCGATTTGATGGATATAAAGATATTTGTAGACACCGATTTGGATGTTTGTCTATCGAGAAGATTAACAAGAGACATTTTGTATAGAGGAAGAGATTTGGCTGGATGTTTAAAGCAATGGGAAACGTTTGTTAAACCCAGTGCAGTCAAATCCATCAACCCCACCATGAACAACGCCGATTTGGTAATACCAAGAGGATTGGACAACACAATTGCTATAGATTTGATGATTAAACACATACAAAAGCAGCTCAACTTGAAATCCAAAGCCCATTTGGAACGCTTAAAGCAGTTGGGTAAGCACCAAGAATTCAACGTCACCAAATTGAAAAACGTGGCTCTTTTAAAAGATAATAACCAAGCCAGAGGTATCAACTCGATTTTGTTCAATAAGGAAACTGAGAGGTCCGATTTCATATTTTATTTCAACAGAATGGCCTTGTTGCTTATAGAAGAGTCATTAAACTTTCTTCAAAATTACCAGCCCAAGATAGTGAAAACCAACTCCACTGGGAGCACTTTCGAAGGGTTGGAACAGAAAGACCAAGTCATTACCGTCACCATAATCAGATCGGGAGATTGCTTTGTGAATTCTATTAAGAAGACCTTTTTGGATATTCCTATAGGAAAGTTGTTAATTCAAAGTGATTCCTTAACCGGTGAACCGCAATTGCACACAGAAAGATTGCCCAAGGGCCTCGATAGCATCCACAACAAGAAGCTTATACTTTTCGACGCACAAATTATCAGTGGAGCGGCCGCCATCATGGCCATACAAATTCTCATAGATCACAAGGTGGACCAGAAAGACATCATCTTCTGCTGCTATTTATCGACCGAGGTTGGCCTTAGTAGAATCTTGAATGTATTTCCTGATGTGAACATAGTTATAGGGAAACTTAGCAGCACACTGCCAAACTCGCTTCCCGAATACAACCAAGAAGGGTTTTTGGACACCAGCTGGCCCTTTAGACACAGGTTTATCGATGCGTTATACTTCGGTACTGATTGAGGGTTGAGTTAAAGGAGGCTGCAGAGTAAAAAGAGAGACCTGAGTTATAAGAGGCTTCAAACATCTGAATATTTAAGGCTTTCTGAGCGTTCTGGAATCTTTTGGGCGTTTTGGTCCTTCGTTTGTGTAGCCTCCCGAAAGCTTGTAACGGCTTGACGCAGCAGTATATTTTCTACACACCAAACATAATAGTCATAAATCATTAATGCTCTTCATTTCGGTATCCTTTGCATTTTAGGCCTCCGGCCTATTTTCGTTCGTTTAAACTCACACTACTTCACTTTGCTGATTTCGTCACACTATGAATTGCAAAAGCTCCCACAAACACGCCAAATACCACAAGTATCATCCGTATCTCTCACTCACTAGCACGTCTGGGAGGCCCGAATTTCAAGGCCACCGAATTCCTTCGATGGTGGTGTTCGTGCTGGAAGAACCCCGACGTTTCCCCGGGCGATATTGGCGATTGACTGCTATCACTTAAATCACATACAGAGTATCTCCTGGGCGGAGTTTGGGAACTATCTACAGTACTGACTTGGCTCGCCGACACCGATCGTTTGATGGGCTTGTCTGACCTGTCTTTAATAAGAAATGCGTTTAGAGGCTCTGAAGGGGGCGATGCCCGTTCTTCTTGGATGGCTAAGTAGAATTTATTATTCATGAGGTGAAATTATACAACCACAAGGAGAATCCAAGAATTAGAAAAGTCTCCTGATTGCTGTCTTGGTGTCGCAAGAGTATTCGATGCTTACTGCACCATTATGTAAGGGTGCATTTCCCCGGATTTTCTGTGCGAGGCTCAAACTAGCAGGAGATGAAGGAAGGGCAGAAACGCAGAGCGCAGTAAAGCACAAGAGAGGTTGCAGGGTCCTATTGTGACATTGAAGAAGCTAAGAGGTTTTTTAGCAGAGCTCTTTTTGGGTTTTTTTTCTTACTTTTTGGCCCTATTAGGCTCAATGTGTATACCAACGCAGCGCTGCTTCGATGATGCAAGTGAATGTTTGAAAATGCAAGACACGAAAGACCCTTCAGGAGATAACAAGGATCATTCTTTAATATTTAAAGCTGAAAATCACCTACGCATCCACACATCTCAACTACGTTTTTTGCAACCGATAATCCGTCGCTTGATGCTCTTTTAGGAAAGTCTTATCTCCAGTTCATATACCATCCAGAAACACTCACACACCATTGAAATCAGCCAAAAAAATGCCACCAGAATAATCCTCCAGCACTGATAACCAACCCCTTTTTTTTCGGGCGCTTGGGGCTTAGTTCTCCACCTTATACCTTTTGCCTAGCCTGGAGCTATGGAGATTAAAATCCGCAGAAATATCTCTGAAAAATTTCCTTCCAAATATACTTTAAATGTTACACCAAAGATTATTGAGCGGGAAATTGGGCTCTTCCAGCGTCGCTAGTGTTTTAGCTAGACGTATGTATTCGTTCAAGCCTGCGCCACCACTCGAGGCCAAAAATTTGAACCAATCTACCTTGGATGCCAAATACGCTGTTAGAGGTAAGATTCCCATCAGAGCTGACGAGTTGAGAAACCACATCGAAACCAACCCAAATTCCCACGGATTGCCTTACGATCGTATCATTTCTGCTAATATTGGTAATCCTCAACAATTGGACCAAAAACCTTTGACCTGGTACAGACAGGTTTTGGCCCTTTTGCAATACCCTCATATCTTGGATAAAATCGACAAGGATTTGTTCCCTGAAGACGTCATACAAAGAGCCCAGGCCATTTTGAAGTCCGCCGGCTCTGTTGGGGCATACTCCCATTCCCAAGGTGTTGCTTTGATCCGTAATTCTGTTGCTAAATTCATTTCTGAGAGAGATGGCTACCCTTCAAATGCAAACGACATCTTTTTAACCGGTGGTGCTTCTGCTGCTGTGTCTTATTTGCTTCAAATCTTATCTGCCGATAAGAACTCCGGGTTTCTTATTCCAATTCCTCAGTACCCATTGTACACTGCCACTATTGCCCTTAATAATGCTGTTCCAGTGGGGTACTTTTTGGATGAGTCAAACAATTGGTCCACCAATCCTGACCAAATTAGGGCTTTGATCAAAGAAAATACCGCCAAAGGCATTGACATTAAATGTCTTGTGGTCATTAATCCAGGTAACCCAACAGGTGCCATTTTATCCAAAGGAGACATTAAGGAAATCCTCGATATAGCTGCAGAACACGGTATGGTGGTCATCGCCGATGAGGTTTACCAAGAAAACGTTTTTGAAGGTGAATTCGTGTCAATGAAGAAAGTGTTAGCTGAGCTTGTGGAGCAACAACCCGAGCTCTACTCAAATGTGCAGTTGGCTTCTTTGCATAGTACCTCTAAAGGTGTCAGTGGTGAATGTGGTCAAAGAGGTGGATACATGGAATTGGTGGGTTTCACGGAGGAAGTTAAGCAAGTCATGTTCAAATTGGCCTCCATTAACTTGTGTTCCGTGGTTTCTGGTCAAGCACTTATGGAATTGATGATTAACCCTCCTAAACCAGGCATGCCATCTTATGAGCTCTATAAACAAGAAACTAGCTCTATCCACAACGAATTAAGCACCAGATCCAAGCTTTTGTACGAATCCTTCCTCAAGATGGAGGACGTTACTTGTAACAAGCCAATGGGTGCTATGTATTTGTTCCCCAGATTAAACTTCACTCCAGAAACTTACCCTAAATTATTCGAAAAGGCCGACCAATTGGGTGTTGTAGCCGACGAATTATACTGTATTGAATTGTTGGAAAACACCGGTATTTGTTGTGTTCCAGGAAGTGGGTTTGGTCAAGTTCCAGATACTTTCCACTTGAGAACCACGTTCTTGGCTCCTGGCGAGGAATGGATCCAAAACTGGGCCAAGTTTCACGAGAAATTCGTCAGTCAGTACAAGCTTTGAGACTTTAAGTAGTATAATATATTCATAGAAACCTTATTACTAAATTAATGTACATTAGTTCTAGATATTTTTTCGGTTTTGATCATAGGTGTAGTCACCGAAACCACAACTCAATGCAATAGATAACCAAGCAGGAAACCATCCTAGAATGACAATGTACCATGTCCACGACTGTAAATCATTCCAAGATGTGAGCAAACCAGTCATCAAATCAATCACTCCATTATCAGAATTAAGATAATTGGCGCCGACGATATAGACAACAAAGATAGGATTGGAAACAAACAAGCAAAGGACCAACTTCAATTTGGCCTTATTGTTTTCAATAAGCTGGAAAACGGGATTTTTTGATTTTACCAACTTTCCATTGAAGGTTTCCAATTCGATTGATTTCAACAAAGGCTGAACGAAAGTTAAAGGTAAAGCAACTACACCAATGCAGTATGCGAGGGAAAAATTTAGAATGAGCAACGCCGTTATCACCATGGAGATGAAAAATAAGGAAAAGGCTATAACCGAGTATCCAAATGTGCTGGTTATTTTGAATTTAAATGATTTTTTGATAAATGGCAAAAGTGACAATAAGACCACGAATAAAGTCAACACTAGCAAAATGAAATTGACCAAATTGGCTTTATCTGCTTCATTCACAGCTACTGACACCAAGTTCGGTAACGCTACTGATAATGCTAAGCAAAATGCTTCCACACCAACGGTGAATATTAACACATGACTTATGTTTAATAAGAACTTCAACAATGAGATGTCACTGTTTAAAAGAGTGCCCAATGAGGCCAATGCATAACTCACAGCAATCAAAACAGCCGATGGCAAGTACGTTCCGATAGAGACAAACAATCTTGGACTCAACAATAAATAAAAGAAGAAACTTTGATGGAACTTCTCCAATAAGTTGTTGACCGATCTGAAAGTGGAATCCACCACTCTACCAATCTGGGTGATATCGACGCTCTTCTTTCCTGTTTTGACCTTAATGGTAAAGGACTGGATAGCCCAACCCGAAAACAGTTCGCATCCGTAAATTGGCTTGGAAATACCTGCAAGCGCCAAACTAGCAATACCTTTGATCATGGTCAATAATCTCGATGTGTAAGTATCCTTTGTAAGAAGATGTCCCGGAGTCCTTTGAATAGATGTGTGGATATTCTCATGATAAGAGACCAAGTTGGCGGTATTCAAAAGATCAAGGTTAGGCAATTGACCGTTAAGACCTTCATAATGCATTTCGTAATAATCAAAATGGTCCTCATCACCTTCATATTCAAGCACTATGGCTGCTTCTATCAGCCCTGCCGTCTTATCCAATGATGTGTGGTAGGCCTCCACCCACGATCTCAACGCTTTGCCCCCGTTTTGAGGAAATACAACGATGATGCTTTTGGACCAGATCGACATCCGATTGAAATACCTAGCCAAAGACACACCCAATGCAGCACCTCCAAGGTTGAAATTCCCATCCGATGTTTCCCAAGGTATTGCCAAAACCATTGCTTCGGTGTCATCTCCTCTGGATGCGTGTATGATACCATACAAGGTATCTGAAATGGCTGGATCATCCGATTGATGATATGAGGTTTTCAACCCAATTTCTGTCAACCACGAGTCAACAACAATATTTTTGTACTTGATAGCAGAATGTTCGAGACTTCTAAGCTCTCCTCTGAATCCTCTTAGGATATTCCACTCACTTTCTCTGAAATAAGACGTAACTTGCCCAGGCATTAACGCATTTTCTGATATGTAAGTTCTTCTGTAGTTCCCGTCAATGGGCAAAACCAACAACCACGCCACACTGGCAAATGCAAACATGAATGATATCAACGGCAAAAACTTGACCAATTTGGGTACGATGCCATGTTTGTGTATGGCTCTTAAAACGGTTTCTGCTAAGGCCATGGTGTTTTTAGTTGCAATCGCGAATTTGAGGTTATTAATGGTAGATGAGTATATTATATAGAAAACTTATACGCAGAATACGACGGTTACCGGTAGATACAGAAACCTTGGGGCTTTTGAAGCAGAATTGTAAAGTCGAGTTTGTAAATACCAGCGCAAAACACGGCACTAAACGGTGCAAAAACTACATTAAACTGCTAGATGAGCTTTTGATCTATGAGAACTGGGACAGTCTAAGACACGTGTGGGATTATATATATAAGGATGTTCATGGAAAGGCAGAGAATCCTCAAGTTTATAAGGCTATTTACTCCTTCAACAATATGAATTACAATCAACTCAGAAAAACATATCCTCAGAAGCACCTTTTCGAATTATTGGATGTTCCTGACGCTTATAAAAAAAGATTCAAAGATGGCCTCAAGGTACCTGAGGACGATTTTTCATTATCCAAATGGTGGGGAATAGATACAAATTCTATCCGATCGTTTGAGTTAAGAAAGGAGCCTACCAAATCCCCAATGGATTCTTTGGACTACCCATTAAATATAATTCAAGATCTTTACCAGTTTCTACAAAAAAGCGAACAGTTGACACATTTAAAGATCTCCTCGTTTGAGGCATTATATCCTAGTAACAAATATGGACAACCATTACATATAATTGAAAGAGACATGATTTTAAATGACAAAATAAAGTATGTGAAATCAATTGTGTTGCAGCATAGACCCACGTCCAAAAGAGCCTTGGAAATCATGGAGAAGGTTACCAAATACGAAATCCCCATAAACAACTACTTTTTCACATACATGGTCAAAAAGAGGAAGCTTTTTCCCTACATAAAATTGAAAGGAAACAAAAAGTTGATACCTAATGAAAAAAATATTATTAAGATACATAAAAATTACTTGATGAAGCAGTTTTATGTTGACCAGGGTCAATTCAAATTGAGCTGGGTAAATAATTTCTATATATGAACGACGCTAAGCATCAGTAATGCAAATTAAAAGTACAAAAATTCTTTCTGTTTTTATCTATGATACAACCGTAATTCTTCTCGTCATTGAAAATGAGATAGTGTGGACAATTGACATGTTCCTTGTTAATGGGATCAATATGGGATGGATTTTGGTTCGACTGGAGGTCCTTTAAATCATAGTAATGCAATGAAAATTCTTCAGAATTGGTTAATAATATACATAACTTGCCTTGAGTAATCTTGTAGGTTATAATCTCATGTTCGAAGTTAAGCTCTATTTCATTGACTTCGCCGTTGAAGTTGGTTGCCTCGGTTTGATATACTCTAACACAAGTGTTGGCAACTCTGGTTACAATGTAGGCATGGTCTTCTAGCAATTTGAAGATGAAATCTTCTTTCATAGTAAGAGATCTTGATTCTTTCATTTGGATCTTCGTTTCAAGATACAGCTTGATTGTATTTACAAATTTGTTTTCAAGAGTGGACTGAAAGTCAGAGCACATTGTCATTAGATTGGTCTGTGCTTCAGGCATGGTGAAAATAAACAAGTTGGCCAATTGCAAATCCAAGAAGTTGCATATACGTGGAGAGAACATATAATTGTTCAAATATGTCAAAACATCAGATTGGTTGGCCTCGCAGGTGCTGTTGACTTCGTTTCCGTTATTCATCTCCACTAGTGAATCAATCAAATACTTGGTCCAATTGAGAAATTGGTCGAATAATTGTTGTTCATTATTGCAGTCCCAAATGAATTGGTAAAGACTCTTCAAAAACAGCTTGCAATTGGCCATGAAACTTTCCAATTCCTGAATATCAAAGCCGTAGGTATCATTTGACTCTAATTGACTCCACCTTAACATACTCGTCAACTCATTAACCACAATAATCAACTTCTCAAAAGAGGTGACGATTTGCTTCAAAGTCACATTCTTTATGGCATCATATGAACTGGTGCCTTCCGCAGTTAACCGTTTAAAAGCCCGCTCTCCGTATTGATTTAGCCAGTAATCATTGAGTTTATTGGGTATCAATCCTGTTAGTAAAGTCTGGCTTAGACTTTTCACCACCAGTATATGCGAAGCAGCAGAAGTGGCAGGCATGGTGGCCTCTCCGACTATATTGTCGTAATAGTTGCTAATATATCTATCAAAAACCTGCAAGAATGCCCCGTATTCCTTTTTTATGCTGGCTAAGTGAGTCGATATGGTCTCGAGTATCAGCTTCATTTGACATAGATTCAACACTATTTTCACGATATTGTTATCTGAAGGAATGGTTAAATGAACAAGATTGTAGTTTTTCATCTGCTGTGTTTCGCCATTCATCTCTTCGGTGGTTCTCTCAGTGACATAGAATTGACTAAACAAATTGATATTATCGGTGCCAATGAATTCAAACCCCACATTTAAGTCTAATTTGACCACCCCGTTGAATATAAACGACAACGTGTTTTTGGACGCCACACTTAGATAGCTGACCTCTTCGAAATTTTCAATATCACCCGACTTGGGCAAGTTTTCAAGATACTTGATTTCAAACAACTCATCTTCAAACTTCACCGATGGCTCAAACCAACTCAATTGACTGATTTCTTCTTCGAATCCTATTTGATGAATCAAGTCGCCTTTGTTGGAGTCGTATATCTTACACATTTTGTCGATCCCCGTCACACTGAAGAACTTTCCATCCGGACTCCAACTAAAGTTGAGAATCTTAGATTTATTATTGATAGAGTATATTCTTTCCCCGTTCAAACGAAACACCCAAATGGACATTTGATTCATCGATAGCACCAACAAATCCATTGTGGGACATAGGCTCAAAACATTCCCGTCGGGAAAGCCTATGATCTTACAAACAGTGTTTACCAACATCGAATCACAAAGTATCGAAACGCGAGATTTCATCAAAGTACTTAATATTATCTATTAACCTATTTACAAAAATACATGAGCTCAACTCTTGAAGTTGATGACTATTCCAGGACCCTTAGTTGACGAAATCACAGTGTGACCAATGGTGTTGGCCTTTTTGGTGCCAGGAGGCTCCATATTATAAATCGTCTTGGAGGCCTCAGCTATGTTCTCCAACACCTGTTTGTCGGTGAAATTACATCTGCCGATAGGGAAACTCAAATGTCTTTCCACTTGTTTGAAAGGCATGGCCTTTAAGTTCTCGTTAACCATTTCTGGTAAGTCTTCTTTCGATGCAACGTTACCTTTTCTAGGCAAACACATTAAATTTCTAGGGCCCAAGATCCTGGCTATAGGCTTCAAGCTATCGATGAAGTCGTCGGTGGCAAAGGAATGCGTGAAGCTTGACAAGTCGAATTTGTTCTCCTTGATGCTTTGAATCAATTCGTCGCCTCCTACCACGATGTTGGAGTCGGTTGAAAAATCCAATTGTTCGTTGGTGAATACCAAAACCTTCGATTGTGATACTGGATGGGGCAATTTGATGAGTCCACTCAAAGGCTTGGAACCCTTATCGGGTAATACCGTGATCAACAAACTTATGGTGCTCTTGCTGACCTGTTCACCCACTTCTGCTGCTCTGAGATATTTCAAGGCTTTAGGTATATCCATATATAATGGGTGCAACGTAGGGTTTTGTTTGTGTTTTTTCTTGTCTTTTTGAAACTTCTTCAACTGTTTCTTAGGATCGGCTCTGGGAGCCTGAAGTATCCTTGAAGTATGCAAGAATCTTTGTAGTCTGAACATACCTTTAAAGACCGTGAAAAAAATTTTCGCATTTAAAACCTGAGAGACTTTTATGTACCAAATTTGAACCTTTCATATATTAAACATATTATGCCATACACGCCAGTACACTGCAGCATATACACATGCGCTGGCTCATGAAACTATGGAAATTACCCTATGCAACCTATTGCGTTAATTTTTTTTCTGTTCACCAGGCTTTTCGTCTGCCTAGTAAACGCTTTTCGATTTGATTTTCAATGTAAACCCTCTTTTGATATCGGATTTGAATAAATTTACAATGCTTCTACGCTTTTCGGATTTGTCCATGACCTTCTCCTTAACAGGGTGTTCATTGAAGCTTGTTTCCGTTGATTGTGGCAAGTCATCCACTGAGTCGTCAGCCGAATTTGCGTCCGTATCGTGAGAACTATGGAACGACAGTTCGCTGGCAGAGTCCAAATCGATGTGGAATTGGAATGATTTGGGGTCTATGTCTTTGACCATTTCGTTGACTTCCGGATCGATCGATTCGTAAGACACTTCTTGGGTGGAGTGGAACAGCGCCGCAGAATTGAAGCCTGAGGTATTTGATTTGGACTTTTCTAGTGGATCAAGCGATTGGAACGTGAACTCAGGTTTTGGCAATGACGCAAAGGTATCATCGTGGGACTGGTCGCTGGTTTTTGATGCAGTTGATAAAGTAGACTCTTCTTTAGTGAGTGTTTCCTCAAGAACGTCTTCTTGCTCGAGAGTAGCTTGTGGGGTATTATCTTGGACTTGTACTTGTTCCGCTTCTCCTTCTTTTGTTTGTTTAGCATCTTCTAAGATGTCATTTTGAGGCACAATAGAACTCTTCTTGGGTGATTCAATATCGTCACTGGTTGAAGGTTTGCGTTCCTTTTTCTCCATAGGCACTAAAACGTCTCTCGACAGCTTCTGGGAAATTCTATAACCCTTGAATAACGAATCGTTGGACTTGTTCATGCCCCTTAGATTCGACAAGCTTATCTTTGTTCTTATGTCGTTGACGGAATCGACCGACTTGTTTTTGAAGTTTCTGAACTTATAAACAAAGTTGAAGGTGTTGATAGAATAAAGCGACTCGTTGTCCATGGACCTGTCCACGACAGACTTGCTATCAACCGATTCGACGTCTGAACCGTCGGACATATCACATTGAAGTTTGTCTTTGTTTTCTATCAAAAGGTTCAACAAGTTTATGAAGTTCGGTAATATTACAAGATTATCACATTGGAAAAAGATCGGCTGGTATATGATGGAGTAGTTCAAAACCGACATCTTGGTCAATTCGTTGTGTCTTAACAAATTGGAAATGAAATTGATGGTGTAAATGAAGATTTGGATGTTGGTGGCAGGAAGTCTGCTCAAAATCCCGTTAAAAGACTCCCAATCGAACTTGTTATCGACAATTAAACCGTTCACGTTGTCCAATTCAAAGAATTGGTAGTTCTTTTGCAAGATTTTTTTGGTCAACGAACAAATATCGTAGATGTCGGCTGTCTTCAACCATTTCTGGTATTTGTTCAAATTACTGTAATAGTAATTGACCTTTTTCATCGACCCATTGATCCGGAAAATCCCCTCCAGGATGTTGGTGTTGATGAATTGAAAAAGTTCGTAAAGAATGACAGGGATGTCTAATTTGAGGTCGTTAATGTCCGTGTGGATCAATTTGAAGGGATGCATGTGAGGAATGAATGAGTGTATAATAGCAATGACCTCGAAGGCAGCGTGGAATGAATGTTATGCGTGGACGTTACTGGGATGGGTGGCAGTAGCGGCGGTAGTAGGCAGTAGGCGCTGGTGGCAGTGGCGGCAGACAGTTATCGACAAACTTTTGTGTTCTTGTTAATTCAAGTAAATACAACGATTGTTCTTGGCTCGGCCGGTCCTGTTCTATTCTATACAACCACTCGATAGAGACTCTCTGCTAAATAAATTCAGAATAAACAACTGATAAACGTGAAAAAAAATCAGCCAGCAACCCCGATCTATTTTAAGGTAAATGGTTTTTTCTTTTATTCACTTACGCGTAACGAACTAATTGACGATGAAATGTGCAATACAATAAAGATGCGTAAACAATAAAGTCACGTACACGCTTAACAATCGAGTCGAAGTTTCAAGTATAATTCGTGGAGGCGAGAATGATCGGCTGGTCACCTATGGTTATGGTGTAGGTGGTGTCCAGATTGTCAGATGGGTGCTAGTTGGGGCTTGAGTAAATACACGGCGTTCCATTTTTTCCTAAAACATCCTGCTGCAACAATAGAATTGCGTCTGCATAAGCGGTGTTTAGTCTTACTAGACAATAGGCACAAAAAAGG
The DNA here is from genome assembly GCA_030571075.1 of Yamadazyma endophytica. NCBI lineage: Eukaryota > Fungi > Ascomycota > Pichiomycetes > Serinales > Debaryomycetaceae > Yamadazyma > Yamadazyma endophytica. The sequence goes on from JAJLXA010000002.1 coordinate 234,072, forward strand.
CGTTTATGTCGCACGATGCACCACGCATGCTTCGCCATTGACGGTGAATGTGACGGTGATTGTGAGAGTGATTGTGACAGCCGCAGACGACGGACGAACAAGCTGGTTAGCACGTTCAATGTTAGGGGCCGCAGATGGGCAATTGCCCGTTTGTGCTGGCGTTGGGCTTGCGTCGCCACTTGGCGGCCCAAAGCCGCTGTGCTTCACGTGATCGGTGCTACTATTCGACGTCATGACGACACCGTAACCAGGGTACTGCCCGCATAATGGGTCTATGTGACGACATAGCCGTAGGGTTGGGGAAGATGCATCTCATCAACCTAAAGTGCAAAGTCAATGATAATTGCAGCGTGGTTGTTTACTCTCTGGGGCTATCCTCCAATCGGATCAACCATGCAACCAGCACGCTAATTCCACCGTCGATGCTACTTAAGGTTCATTATGCACGTCGCCGGAATTACAATTGATGAAGCCTGGAGTGCGTCCCGGAAGTGGCGGCGTGTCGTGCATTTGCAGCTAATGAGGCGATGAGGTGTCTAGAGGTGTCAAGGAGCGATAAGATAAGGTGTTACGTGTGATAAGAGGAGAGCAGGCATAGGTGGAATTTTTTGCCGGCCATGGGAGTTCAATTTTGCTTATGGCTTCTCGAAGAGGTTGAAAACTCCTACTAAAGCGCCTCACACACCTCAAGCAGCCGCCAGAGAAGCGTTTGTCGACCGCCAAAGACCAAGTGTTAGTCAACCCCCAGAGACCAAGCGTTGGTGAAAAACCAACTCAGCGCCGTATGGTTCAGTTTACTGGCCAAGTGTCCTTTAAACCATGAGGGCAATTCGGCTTCACGGAATTCAATTCCATGCATTTGATTCAAGACAACCTCCAGGTAGATTGGTTCGGGCATCCTTCATATGCTCAGTTAAAGCCACCGAACCAATTGAAGTTTCACAGTATCTTCAGTCATGTCCGATTTTGAGGCACTTTGAATTAGATTTAACTTTTCGCTCGAGCCACCAACCAACATTTGGTTGTAACAATCTAGGCAGTGAGGTGAAATTCTGATTAAAGAGAGGGTGCAAAGACTCCCAAGAGTTTAAATTTGGTTTGAATATTCCATGCCAGATAGACCGACGTGTGATATTGTCAATTAAGGTTTCATGTTCAAATCGCCGCAATCAAGCGAACCATCTGTAGTGTGAACTCCTGCAGAACTAAAGTGCATCATTACAATTCAAATTAAGCCCCAAACAAAAGACATTAGCGCTTAGTGTACGCATTCAAAATAACTGCAACTTTACCCTTCGTTCCGGTTGGCAAGTTCCGGGCATGGAGGCCAAAGACATTTCTGTACACCAAAAAATGGCATCTCCTTCCTAATCGGGTAAAAATACCACATCTCTTCCATCGTGTCAAGGAGAACCGATTGACCATGATAAAACCTTAATCAGACCTTCTATCAAGACAAATATGTTCAGCTCCGAAGCTGCATGCAAAACCTTAAACCGCTTGTTGGCACGTTTCATGACCTTCTGCCATCTTTGAACCTAGCTTACATGTTAGTACGCACTGCTGCACAATTCCAGGCACCCAGCAGACGCAAATGCTTACAAACTGACCCCATCAAGAAACCAAGCGGAATTGGGGGTGGTCTTAGCCCTGTTCCATCCTCTGGTTGGGGACCCAAGCTTCACTTGCGATCTTCCTCTAACTCAATTACGCAAATCTTAATCTTTGTTAGACTACGTCATAGGGGTAGCGGAGAAGCTGCGCCAAATAAGATATTCACAGAGGTCATAGGTTCCGCATAGAACATATAACTCGTCAAGCTAGGTTTCAAGCAATTGGACCTCGTCTCAAACGATGTGGTTCACCAGCTCGGTAAATCATGCCTGAAATTTTAGCCGAACTATCACCAATGTGTAGCCTCGCCCGTTGGCGTTGTGGTACTGAAAACTTAGCTCACATTTTAACTATAAGCTTCAGCTTCTATCTTAGTGATCGCAGATAATCTGTAGGGTCCAGACTTTTAGCGTATTGGTGCAGCCCGCACTTGCATGTATATCCGCAAGCGAATGCGTAAATCATCGAAAACAGTAACTACATGCAAGAACGCAATGCAGCCTTAAATGGAAGGCCCTACAAACCTGAGGATCGTTTCACTTGCAGTCGATAAAGTTTAGGTTACTTGACGCTTTGAAAAATAATCCCCTATTACGAAGAGGTTCTATCAGGTCGCAAGCGTTCGCCCGACGTAGGTCGCCAATCAGGCAGGCCCTGCACCCGGCCCCTAATAATTCCTCCAACAATGTGCCATTGTTAGGTCTGATTGTTGGCGAGGTTCTTTCCCTTTGGATGGGGAAACCAAACCTGATTTGCCGGCTTCAAGGTTGGAGCCTACGGATGCATTCGAGGCGCTAGGTTCTCTGCATAAGAGTCGGCAATATTCTGCAAATGCTCTGTAACGCGTTGGTTGACCTGGCTGTTTCACTTGGGCCTCTCAAAAGCGCCACGCCTCTGAACACCACTCCGCAAGCCCACGGCTCAATGATTTGCCTATCGGTTCACATTTGAGTGCTGCCAGAAAATATCTCCAATCAACGCACTCCTCTTGCAGGTGCATATCAAGATTATTTTCCCCAGACACAGCAATCAAATCTCCACAAGATAACCAGAAAGGAATTTGCATCGACGATCAGCCGGAAATGGTTTGGAATGTATGGAATTTCCTCGTGAGCGTTGGCATTTATCCGTTTACAGAACACTCGGGCATTAAATGCACCCCCGCTACCATCCAAAACGGATGCATATGCAACCGCAATCCTTCACAATGAGCTTGGAACCCGCAAACAATTGCATTTGCCATATGGCCATTATCAATTATGTAGAGCCCCAAATAAGGTTTAACTTCAGCATGGTCCTTCCATGAAATACTTCCGTGGACAGCGTCGATGGAAACGCCCCAGCCGACGGCTATTTATAGAACACGCTCATACATCCCCAAAGATCTTACCACCTTTTGCTGCCTGAAATGACCTTTGTTGTGTTTGCGTGGACTTTCTGCCTGAAAATCACCCGACTGGGTGTCAGCTTCTAAATTTAATCATGCATGGCCTGTACATAGACGAGTCTCACCGAAGGATCTCATAATTTCTTTTTTTCAGGCTCTCGCTTTCTTGTTATATTATTACACCTGTTTTTCTCATTGCACACTTTTTACCCACTGTCCTTTTATTCCCCAGCGTACCAAACAGAGTGTAAAGTATGGGCTATAACGACTTTAGACCCGACAACCCGTCGCCATTGAACTCGCCCACTTTCCACCATGCTTTTATCGAAAATGCTGATAACAGAGATAATGGTTCTCCCCGTACAAACAGAAGAAGAAGCAACACAAAGTCCCCAAGGCTTTCTTTGACGCCCAAACCCTTGCTGGCGTCTCCCAGCCGGTCCAATAGCGATTTGAAGCAGGATGACATCGATTCCATAGAAAACGAGCCAATTCATGACATAGACATAATAGAAGAAGTCACACAATCCACAGATAGACACAGTGTTTCCCGTACTCCTTCTATAAAGGGGCCTTTTGGCACCTATACACTTGCGGAAGAACGTCCTGAACTCTTGCGAGAGAGTCCATGCAATGATATCGACGATAGCAACGATAACCTCCTAAATCAAAGTTCTCCTAAACCCCAAGATAATGAAGCCCACGACAATCACGAACCCGACGATATAGACGACACGAACGATACCGATTCCTACAATGAAGATAACGATTTTGACGATGATTTATTACTCAACGATAACGATATTGATAATGATATTCAAACGGTAGATAATTCTTTTATTGCCAACAACTTGGACCTCACGACGTTTCCATTGTTCAAAAGAGCCCCAAAGTCCTTTTACAATAAGATTGTATCCCACCTTAAGCTCTTGCAATGTCACCCCCAGCAATTTATTGTCAAAATGGGGGACCCATCCAAGTCCATGTATTGGATTTTGAAGGGCACCGTTCTGATCACATCTTCCGATGGTGACTCGGTGTATAATGAATTGACTCAAGGCCAGTTCTTCGGTGAAATCGGTATACTTTTCAATAGACCCAGAACTGCCAACGTTATTGCTAAAAGTAAGGTTCTTTTGGGGGTGTTAACCGCCAAGGACTTCAACATTGTGTTGAAGTATTTTCCCTTGATGGAAAGACGAATAAGAGATGAAGCACAAGAAAGATTGGCCATGTTGGACAAGAAAACAAAGAAGTTGAACAATGATCAGTTACCTCCGTTATTAATTGATCAAGCTGCTAAGCCGAAAAACCCTGTTACTTCCGACGAACTAGATTTGAATATCCTGATTCAAGAGTTTATCAAGAGTTTGCCTATTTTTAGCACAATTCCCCTGAAGATCGTCCATTTGCTTGCACTTGGTGTAGAGCCATTAACATACCAACCTTTTGAGTACATTTTCTACGAAGGCGATATAGGCTCAGATATTTATTTCATTATAAGTGGACAAGTAGAGGTTGTTCGAAGTGATAAGAATAGCAAGATGGACACAGTTTTGGCACGTTTAAGCAGTGGTCAATATTTTGGTGAAATGTCCTTTTTGTCGTTTTTGTTTAAGAAGCCCGACTTCAGAAGAAGTGCCTCCATCAGATCCATCACTGGCGCAGAGTTAATGGTTTTGAGATCTTCTCAATTGGAAGATTTGTGCAATGAATATCCATTTTTGGTTGACCATATGAAATCCACAAGTGAACAAAGAAACTTTCAAAACCAGTCACAAAAGACCACATCGCCTGTCTCGTCGTCTTTGGTCGAATTTAAAAATTTCGAATTTAAATTTAGACCGTTGCATCTGAGAAGTGTGAGCCCCACCACTGAGGCATCCTCGGACGATGACAGTATTTTTGACCCTAAACAAAAAGTCAGTACCCATCTGAACACCATAACGAACCCAGCAGTTGCAAATATCAGCAGTCCAAGACCAAGACTACACAGATCTAGCTCCCTTCATTTAAATCCGGTTCCAACCAATCCTACAACTTTAGTCAATCAATTTCAAATTGCCCAAAGTGATTTCGAATATCTTCCTCACCCAAAGAGAATGAAACTTCACAATCTTTCAAATAGAAGGAGAAAGTCCTCTGTTTTGATCAACACGAGCCCTCTTGCTGACACTCTTCTTGTGAAAGTTTTCGAGTACTTGGAATTGCCCGTGTTAATGAGACTTAGAATAGTTTCGAAGAAATGGAGGCAGTTATTACACCTTTCTCCCAACTTGTGCAATGTACTCGACCTTACGCCGTGGAATACGACTATTGATGATTCCGTATTGATCCAAATTACTAAATTTGTCGGGTCAAGACCCAGATATATCGACATCCTGAATTGTTTCCACATTACAGATGAAGGCTTCAGTTATATGGTTAATGAAGTTGGGATTTCCGGTCAAATCAAAACTTTGAAGATGAGATCCAACTGGGAAATCAGTGCCATGGCTATCATGGACCTCACAGTGCCTAGTGTAGGAAAGAATTTAGAAGAGATTGATTTGTCCAATTGTCGTAAGGTTAGAGATAATGTGGTCGAAAGATTAATTGGTTGGTCGGATGATAATTTGATGAAGAGACATACTCTTGAAGAACAAGATGAGTTTGACGAAGGCATTGGATGTAAAAAACTCACCAAGATTAATCTTGGTTATTGTAAGCACGTAACTGATGATGTGATGCTTCATATCAGTGAAAACTGTAACGATAGATTGACTGAGTTAAATCTCACCAGATGCACTACAATCACAGATAAAGGTTTTGAGTATTGGACCTACAAGTTCTTTCCTAATTTGACGAAATTATCATTGAAAGATTGTACTTTTTTGACCGACAAATCAATCATTTCCATTGCCAATTCAGTGCCAAATTTGAGAAGTCTTGATTTAAACTTCTGTTGCTCCTTAACGGATATTGCCATAGAGGTTTTGTGTATTGGTTGCCAATTTTTACAAAATCTCGACGTTTCCTTCTGTGGATCTGCTGTCAGTGATTCCTCCTTGTTGGCTATCTCGTTAAATTTAAAGCATCTCGAATCGCTTATACTTAAAGGTTGTGTTCGTGTAACTAGAGCTGGTATTGACTCCTTGTTATCGGGTGGGTCTCAATTAAAATACTTAAACGTGGCACAATGTAAAAATTCAGATATATACCCAGGATCCATTCCTGCCCAAAAATTCAATGTCAATCCAGAGACCAAATCGGCTTTTGTGACCGCAGGAAATTCTGGAAAGGTCATTGAAATAGTCCCGTAATGAACAAAATGATGTTAATGTGTATATTATAATGTAAATTAATGATGTCTAATTTATCTTCTTTTCTTTTTCTTACTATTATCAGTGTAGTCTATGAAAGAACTCGGTATACCTTTATCAGTCAAGTACTTTAATATTATCTTATAATGGGGACCTTGGACTGTTACTTCATGTCCATTAGCAGTTTCATCGAGCGTACTCGATCCCTGACACAAGTTTCGTAAATCTTCAGCTATGATATGAGGCTTAAGGTAATATTGCTCAAAATTTGTCACTCTGGTGACTGTTTTCCTCCCGATTTTCGTTTCACAAATTATGTTTACCTTAGGAGCCTGTCCAGTATGTATGTGATCCATGTCTTTTGGAGTATCTGGTCTAATAATTGCGTACTTTGGAGTAAAGTATTTCATAAACTTTTCGGTCAAATCTGCTCTGAGTAGAAGTCCCGAATTTACAACATCCTGTAATGTTTGATCTGTCTTGACCTTTTTAGGGTCTTTGACATCTGCCAACTCAAACTTTTTTATGTAAGCAGATAATAAGGCTTTAATTTCGGCATTTGTATATACACGGTCGTATTGTTTATCGAGTTTGTTGAAAAACATCCTGTATTTGTTAGTTGGTTGATATAACTGCAACACTTTGAGCTGATTTTTGTTCTCTTTTTGGGAATCTTGGTCTGCCTTAGGTTTTTCGGTTTTATGAGTGACGAAATCAGTTATTTTCTTGTCTTCCTTTGAAAGCAATCCAGTTATAGTTAAATCCTCGTCTTTCCCCTTCACTGTAATATAGTTGAGTTTAGACATTTGCTTCAAATATTTGCTTGTCTTTTTCCAACTTGTTTTCTTGATGTTTTTGTACTTGGCGTCAAGAATAGGCAAGTTCTTATATATGTGATTGGACATAAAATTAGAAGAGCTGATTGGAAGCTCGATTTTGTCAAGCTTAATCGATTGTAACAATGCTCTCACAAAGAAATTGTCAACATCTTCGACCAAAAGCTCATTTAAAGCATCAGTTGCTTCGTCTGTCTCAGAATCATTGATCTCAATAGACTCCTCGTTAGCTTCACTTTTTAAAGATGGTTCCTCTTCAACAACCACTTCCCCTTCCTCTCTTTTATCTCCTCTTAGCTCCACAATTTCGACGTCTTCAGGAACATCAATATCCACGTATTTGTTCAATTTGCTCAACTCATCTCCCGACCAGTGGAGAACATCTACAGCAACACCCGTAGCACCCGCCGTGTCTCTTATATCCCTCAAATCAAGCATTGCAGTACCTATGGCCATGATTACACTTGGTTTGGTATAAGCAACAATACCCACAGTGGTTCCTTTGTAAATTCTTTGATCAAAAGGCGACCCGCAACCTGGAAGCATCAAAGAAGCACCGCCTGATATCACCTTAATAACATGTTCATTGGTCACAACAACCGGCAAAATCGATGGGACTTTCCAGAGCGTATACGTACTTGGATATAGCGGCAGGTCTCTTGTCTTAAACCATATAGGCGTTTCGTTTTCATCATAATAAATGGTACCTGAAAAATTTTGAGTGCTTTTAAAGGTTGCTTGTTTGACGATTGCGGGAACAATCTTCAACTCTACTTCTTTGTCTAGCTTCTCCTTGTTAATATTGAATTGTTCACATATTTGTTGAAGCAACTTCCGCCTCTCTGAGGTCTTAATATTAGCAGATGCTTTTGGTCTGGGGTCCTTCTTGAACATAAAGATCGCGATTTGAAAATATCTCAAACAAAACCACGTATCTTTCACAAAGATGTCTGATTCAACAGAACCAAAAGACGTACTGATCGATACAAAAGCTTTGGAAGTGGACACGAAGGGCCAAATAGCATCTCTTCGAAAAATCCTTCTTATATTTGCTGTGGTGGTCATTTGGGGAATAGGTTTTCCATGGTTTCTTTACACCACCACTATTCACAGAGCAGATTTGCCCATACAGGATATTAATGAGATGAGTGCTGCCATCAACGATATCAAATTTACTATTCCTGTGTATTTGAAGCTCCCTAATTCGTCTGAAAACTTCATTACCAGAACTCAAGCGGTAATTAACGAGCGGTTGTATTCACAATACCCTAGTCTTCGAAACGTGTGGGCCTTGGAGTTGAAAAGGGCCAATTCTGCAATTGATTCGAAAATTAATAATGTTGTCAATTTCGATATAGTGGCAGATAACGAGGAGGTGAAAGAGCTGTTCTATATATCGCCCTTCACCAAAGAGACAAAATTAACCTTGACTGATAGGGTTCTTCAGTCAGATAAAGTAGACGATTTTATACTGAATGTTCTTTTGAAAGAGGTGTTCAAAAACGAAATCGAGACGTTTAATGGTTTGGTTACCAAGGCTTCTTCTATCAAAAATAATATGGTATTGCCGTACTATCCCAACTATAATCTAGTGTTTTCGTTATTTGTTGAGGACGGTACGCCTGTTGAGTGGGAATACCAAAAAGCTGTTGACCTTTTCTTGCCAGTTCTTGATAGCTTGAAACATTTTGCCAATTTCACTATCTCCACGCAGACCCAATATTACTCTACCATTAATATTGCCACTATCACGGAGAATAAGCAAAGAGTGGTAACCAATTCCGATCTTGTGAATTTCATCAACTACGGGGATTGGAATTTAAACAACAATGATTTAAACCCCACTATAAACTTTGTCATTTACTTTCCTAAAAGCAATTACGAACAAATTCCAATGGTGATAGAAAATTCTGCCACCAACTCTTTCATGGTTCCTCAATGGGGTGGCTTGGCCATCTTGAACAAACAACTAGACATAAAAACAGATGACGATCATTATTTCATTGCTGAACCGGAACTCATACCGATTCTTGACTTGTTTTCTTCTCAATTGTTTCAATTATTGGGTATTTCCGAAGCTCCAAAGTCGCCCTCAATTAGAATTGATGCATTGACCAGAATCACCGAATATCAAAATCTTTTGGGGGCTCTCAAGAATTTGAGATCTTTAGTGCAGTTGATCAATGACTTGAATGAGATTTTGATTCCAGAAACAACCAAATATTTAGCCAATGAGGTTATCAAACATCTCAAACAAGCTTTGGAATTGATTAGCCAATCCCAATTCAATTTGGCTATGAAGGAATCTGCAGAAAGTTACGAATTGTCAAACAAAGCCTTTTTCGAGAAAGAAATAGTGCAACAAGCTTATTTTCCTAGTGAACATAAATTGGCGGTGTTTTTGCCCATAGTGGGTCCACTTTGCTCCATTTTATTCTTCTCTTTGGTCAAACAAATTAAGGCCTCGAGAAACAAAAAACAGCAACAGCTAAAAATAGATTAAAGAGTTTAACTAATATACTCATAATTATTATATACGCATTAACAATTGATCCATAAATTTGGCCATATTTACCCATCGAAAGCTTGGTAAATCCTTATTCAAGTCATCAAAAATTCGATAAAAAATAACCATCACGAATATCACAATTGTAATTTCAACTTAGCAACATTTAGTGCTAATTCCCTAAAATTCATCTCCACCGTGTTTAAATCATCACCAAATCATCGCGTATTCTCAAATTCTTAAACATGTCTAAATTTTTCGTAAACTCTATGGGTGTAGGAAGTTTGGGGTTGGTTTCATACTTCGGTTGGAGTTGGAGCAAGCCAAAGGTTTCTGAACAAACCAACAGCAAAAATTTGCCTGTTCCTGTTTCTTCGGGCTCAGGTGCAGTGGGATCAGCTTTAGTTGATCCTCAAGGATTCTATAAATACGGATTTCCAGGCCCTATACACGACTTACAAAGCAGAAAGGAGTTTGTAAGTTGTTACGACAGAGCCAAAAGAAACCCTTACTGGGTTTTGGAACACATCACCAAGGATTCTATCAAGTCTAAAGAGGGAATCGACAGAAAAAAGTCGATTTTCAAGGAAGATGAAGAAATACCCTTCAAATTCCGTAACAAATTGAGAGATTTCTTCAGAAGTGGTTATGATAGAGGTCACCAGGCTCCTGCTGCCGACGCCAAATTCAGTCAAGAAGCCATGAATGAGACCTTTTATTTGACCAATATCTCACCTCAAGTTGGTGAAGGATTTAACAGAGATTATTGGGCCCATTTCGAGGATTTCGCTAGAAGATTGACCCAAAAGTACGACCATGTTCGTATCATGACAGGCCCATTATACTTACCCAAAAAATGCGCCGATGGTAAATATAGAGTTGAGTATGAAGTCATTGGCTCTCCTCCAACTGTTGCAGTTCCAACCCATTTCTTCAAGTTGATAGTAGCTGAAAATAACAACGATGATAAGATCTCGGTTGCTTCATTTGTTATGCCTAATCAGAAGATGGATAATGCTGATCCTTTGACCAATTATCAGGTACCAGTGGAAGCATTGGAGAACGCCAGTGGATTGGAATTATTATACAGAGTCCCCCCAAACAAGAAGAAAGATCTTTGTAGGGAAATTAAGTGTGAAATCATTGTTAGGGAGTTTCCCAAAAACGTGAACAAAGTGATGGCATTACCAGGAAAATAGCATATTTATAGAATTGTACATATAAATAATTACTGTATTAAATTTTGCTTTTAATTATGTCGTTATTCTCTGTGACTGTTTTGTGTTCGTTGAAAACATCACATAAATGATCAACCACTCCCCATCCAAAACCATTAGAAAACCTTCTTCTTACGATGATATTATTATGGGCATCCGGTGGTAGTCTCACAAGGACTTTTCTCCAGTTCAATTCGTCGTGGTACAGTCTGGCAATCTTAACTTGTCGCTTGACTTTATTCAAAAGACCATGTTCCTTTTCTTCCATTGGAATATCGGTGTACTTATAGAAGGCATCGTGAAACACTACATCATGTCTTGATTCTGGGTCAGATATGAATTTTTGATTGGGAACCGGACATATAATGGTTGCTATGGCTGATTCGATAACAGACGCCTTCGGCGGGATGTTTATGTGAGGAAGTTCGTCATTTATCGAATCTTCAGAAATCGATTCAGCATTTTCTTGACTCATTTCAGAATTTTCGTCCTCTTCAGCATTTTCCTTCTCTTCTTTAGCATCATAATCCTCAAGACTGTTGGTGTCTCCACTCTTGGCATTAATCTTCAAAATTTTCTTTTGAAGACGGACTCTTCTTTTGTCGGTGTTCCAATTGAAGTTCAACGACACAAATTGCTTGTACTTGTCGAAACCTTTCGTCTTCTCGTCGTATTTCTTTTCTGGGATTTCTCCCATCTTTAAACTACTATTGTTGTCATTATGATCTTTGGATTGTTTCAAGTCTTTGACATTGTCCAAGGTCATATAGTCCAAATATAGTAAGGCACTTGTTCTCAAAGGGACAATACCATCATTAATGATATTGGCATAAACCACAAGGTTATCACATTGCATCAAAAACGTTTTCAATTGTATAGGCAATAATTCTAACAATGCTTTGCCTCGTAGCTTTGACCTGTTCAAAGTCAAATCCCGACCAGTTTTCCCTAATGTACCTAAATCAAGCAACCATGACAATATAAAGCTGATTTCATTCAAAATTCCTAGCAATGGGGATGCCATGAATATAAGATTATGTGGTTGTATGGATTTGGAGCTGAAAAAATCAGGTTGATTGTCCAAGATGAATTTTATAGCGTACAATTGCACTAAGCCACCAAGTGAATGTCCCACAAATGAAATCTTTCTAATTTCAATTCCTTGATCTACCAAATGTTCTATTAATGAAATGATATACTTTCCTTGTTTGGTACCAAGCTTTCGTATCCCTCCTTCGGTTTTCCCAGAGTTGCCATCAAACCCTTTGACAAGTAAATTATCCTCGACGTTTTTTTCAAGTGTCTCTTTTAGATATAACATATCTGCGGTTAAATTCGAAAAAATGCCGTGTGTAATAATCACAAGATGTACTGGCTTGCTGAAATCAGGCGGCCTGGCCCACAAGTCCTCATCCGTCTCTTTTTCTACACTCAATTGAGGATTGAACGGTTTATTAAGTGGTAATTCTCCCGCAGTACCTGTGCCGCTTAGAAAACTGGGGAACGACATCAAAGTGCCGTGGTTTAACCGTTTCATCTCACTTAAATCATCCCCTATCATCACATCAAAGAGAACAGACGTTCCCCTGGTGATGACAATCTGAGACACAATATCTAATTGCCATGAAAAAGTGTCAGGTTCATCTTCGACTTTGGAATTGTCATTGAGTAAAAGCTCCACATTGAATGTTTGCCCCGGCTTCAATTGGTTATCGAAGTGTATTTCCCGTTCATCCTGTTTGAATGGCTTTCTGTGGTCAAAGTTTATGGGTATCACATGACAGTACAAAATAAAGGGACCATTAAGCAAGTGTATGGCTCTTATACTGGTTTTCTCGATATTCTTCAAACGGAGATATATCAGAGACTTCTCCGGATCCACCCGCCTAAACTTGATAGTGTATCTTCGTACTCCTCCTATAGGAACTGTGTCCTTATCTCTGTACCATAAATGTGGATTATTTGACATAAAGCAAAAAGCGAGAAAAGAAAAAAAATCCGGGGCAGCCCAAGGTAGCTTTTACGAGCTTCTTATTTACTTACTCTTTTAATATCTGTATTGCAGACTACACAAAATAAATACTTAGGTATTGAAAACATCGTTTAAGAAACCATCTTCTTCTTGTTGATGCATAGCCTTGGAACCAGCAGCAACAGAAGCACTTGGGTCTCTACCACAGTAACGTAAAGATAAAGACTTGTGGTTTTCAGTTTCGGCCAAGGTGGTCAAAATTCTTGGTTGAACGTAGGCGAAAGAACCCATGTTAAGAGGCTCTTCTTGACACCACACCAAGTCTTCCACATTTGGATATGAGTCTAAAGCATCACGTAATTGTTGGAATGGGAAAGGATGCATTTGTTCGACTTTGATGAAAGCAGTGGTTTTGTCTTCCAAGGAAGCTCTCTTTTTATGCAAAGCGGTGTAAACTTGACCGGAACATAACACCAACTTCTTGATGTTTTCTTTGTTTCCGATGGATTTACCTAATTCAACATCTTCGATGATCCATTGGAAGTGTGATTCACCAGTGAATTCGTCTAATGAACTTCTGGCTAATGGGTGTCTCAACAAGGATTTGGAGAAGAACAAAATCAATGGTTTTCTGAATTGTCTGTGCATTTGTCTTCTCAACAAATGGAACAAGTTGGCTGGGGTTGTTGGGTAGGCAACTTGCATGTTACAGTCTTGGTGTTGACGTTCCAATTTTTCTGGAGATGGGAAGAATCTTTGATCTTCGTTACACATTTGAAGATATCTTTCGATTCTACCAGAAGAATGCTCTGGACCTTGACCATCGTAACCATGAGGTAAAGATAACACAATACCGGATCTTTGTTTCCATTTGGATTCGGCGGCGGCGATGAATTGATCGACGATGACTTGTGCAGTGTTTGCGAAATCACCGAATTGTGCTTCCCATTGAACTAAAGCATCTGGGGAGGTCAAGGAGTAACCGTATTCGAAACCCATAACACCGTATTCAGAAAGAGAACTGTTGGAGATGGCGAAAGCACCTTGGTCCTCTGATAAGTTGTTTAATGGAGTGTAGGTGTTCTCGGAGGTTTGGTCGTGTAAAACAGCATGACGTTGAGAAAAGGTACCTCTTTCAACATCTTGACCGGAGACTCTGACGTGGTAACCTTCTAAAGCCAAAGAACCGAAAGCCAAGGCTTCACCAGTGGCCCAGTCGATACCTTCACCGGTTTCAACAGTCTTCTTTCTGGTGTTTAAGATTCTCTTCAAGTTTCTGTGAACTTCAAATCCTTCTGGAGCACTACTGATTTTGTCACCGATTTCTTTCAAAATACCTTCATCAACAGCGGTTGGTAAATGTGGTAAAACTTCAGTAGCCAATTCTTTTGGAGATTTGAAGTCTTCCCATGGGGTAGTTAACCATTCTCTGGAGGTTGGCTTGTATTCTTTAGATTTGGAGAAGGATTCTTCTAAGATGTTCCAAACCCATTTCTTGTGTTCTTCGATGTCTTCTTTGGTGAAAGATTTTTCTTGCAATAATTGGTTGGTGTAAGCTTCCAAAACAGACTTCTTTTCAGCAATCTTTTTGTACATCAAAGGTTGGGTGAAAGCAGGTTGATCGGTTTCGTTGTGACCGTGTTTACGGTAACCAACAACATCAATGATCACATCGGAGTGGAAAGTGGCTCTCCATTCGGCAGCCAAATTGAAAACGAAAATAATACCTTCGACATCTTCAGCGTTGACGTGGAAAATAGGAGCGTTGATCGATTTGGCAATATCGGATGGATATAAGGTGGATCTGGCAAATCTTGGATCGGTGGTGAAACCAATTTGGTTATTGATGATAACATGAACAGTACCACCAGTAGAGTAACCTGGTAAGTTGGCGAAACCCATAGTCTCGTAAACCACACCTTGACCGGAGAAGGCAGCATCACCATGCAATAAAATGGACATAGCCTTTTTGAACTCACCGGTGTCACCTTTGTAATGTTGGATGGCTCTAGTTTTACCCAAAACAACACCATCGGAAGCTTCCAAATGCGATGGATTGGCCACAAGAGATAAGTTGACGTGTTTACCAGATGTGGTTGGTCTTTCGTAGTTCATACCCAAATGGTACTTGACATCACCGGAACCTTCATCGAATTCTTTGGATCCGGTGAATTCACTGAAGATGGACTCGTTTGGTTTACGGACAACGTTGGACAACATGTTCAATCTTCCTCTGTGGGGCATACCAATGACGATATCTTCAACACCGAAATCAACCGAGGTGTCGATCATGGCCTTCATACCTGGGACAACAGCTTCAGCACCCTCTAAACCGAATCTCTTGTCACTAGGGAATTTGGTAGCCAAAAAGGTCTCGAAGCTACACGACCAGATCAAACGGTCCAATATTTGTCTCTTTTGGTCGACGGAGTATTGGAAAGGTTGTGGGATTTCGATTCTTTCTCGAAGCCAGTCACATTGCTCTTTAGATGGAATGTGAATATACTCCACACCATAACTTTGACAGTATAATCTTTCACAGCTGGAGATGATATCCTTCAACGACATGGTCTTCTTGCCTTCCTCGGCGAATCTTGGCAAGATACCTGGACCCAAGGTGATTTGCTTGTTCAAATCAGCCTCGGAGAAACCGTAGTAGTCCAAGGTCAATTCTTTAGGAGTTTCGGAAGAATCACCAAACGAAATGCCCAATGGATCAATCTTGGCCTTTTGGTGGCCTCTCACTTGGTAAGCACGTACCAATAATTGCACCTTCAAGTGGGTGACGACGTCTTCACCCATTTTGTCACTTCCTGGAATGAAACCAGCAGCACCTCCAGAAACAGTAGGAACAATGGTAGGAGGAGCAGCAAAAGCCTGTGAAGGCGATACATCGCTCGATTCCATGTTCTTGAAGTAGGCGTTCCACGACACATGCACGCTGGAAGGATCTTGTTTCCAGGATTGGTACATTTCATCTACGTAGTTACCGCTGGTGGTAGACAAAAAGGTGTCGGACCCGGTAGCAAGGGTTCTTCTCAAGGGGGTTTGAAGCGATAACAAGGGTGTTCTACTAAGCACCTGTCTCTTCAATACGTTAGCTCTGGGAGCCGTATTTCTGAAAGCTCTAAGCATTTTGGTTGATTAGTTTAGTAGGTTTATTATTGGTAAATTCGGATTTGATTGGTGAAGATGCTCGACGCGCGCACGACCCTGCCTTCCTAACAAGTCCGGGCTGATGACTTGGGATGACCTGGCCGATGTGGGGGTGTTTGAAGGTGTATGAGAGCTGGAGAACATATGGATGGGTGTAAGGGAGTAGAGGGCATGCGATATATCGAGGTTAAAAAATGGTGGGAGGCGTTTTGGGAGGCTTTTTAGCACTCTTCATACTCCGCAGTAATATTTCAGTAGAGTCCGACGTAAAGCTCCGAGATGCAATAACCGACATGTCAAAACTGCGATGGGCCAGAACGGTCAAGCAGAGCAGCGGCTATGGTGGTTCGTAGACGCCGTGGGTAAGAGATCTGAAAAGAACGCCGTTTAAGCTACTGGAGCAACCGGATTTTTTCTGAAACATCCGAGTTGCTACTGGTTAGTTTTAGGCGAGTCATCGCACCAAATAGCCGGCCAGGGACCTGGACCTGTTCACTTGCAAATATATATTGATGCCGATATCCACGGAAACCGTTCGTTTGCAAGACCCCGGAGGGGCATGATCAATGTTAGGGTGTTTGGAGATGATGGTGCATTAGCAAGTAACCAGAACCAACCTCAATCACCTCCACTACATGCGGCTGCCACCGAAACTAAACCGTAACGTTCTCGGTGGATCCAAATCAGCCTAGGGACATGGAGCCGATACTCCTTCTATTTACAAAAACTCCTTAGACTTTTGTCTAAATGCATTACAATCTCTTAACCATTGCTTATAACTGTTCAATGAGTATATTCTTTCTCCGTAATAATCGGGAACTGGATTGGAAAACGATTGCTTAGAAGGATCAACTCTCTTGGCCTTGATTCTCAATAAAAATGACTGGTCTTTAATTCTAAATTGGGTCAATTTGGATTTATTCATCAAGTTGAAAACTGGGGTACCAATAAATGGACCAAACAAGTAACCTACACCACCACCCAAGATCACAGCACCTCCCATAACCACTATAGGGTCAAATCCGAAGATAGGTTTCTCTAAATCTAACTCGATATTACCCAATGTGTTAAGAGTGATTGCTCCTCCAACCAATCCAGTCAATAAAGAAGAGCCCACGTTGATACGATTATGAACTTTTTTCAATTGGAAGTATTGTGTCCAGTTCATGGTTGAAGTGGTGGTTGAGTTGAAACGTATAAACCCACTCCTTGCAGCTCTGATGCCTATGCTTTTAAACATTTTATCTCTGTTAACAGCTCTTTGAAGTATTAAAAAAAAATCGCGAGATTTTTCAAGGGATCTATGAGTTTTTCGTTGCTTCGCACGACCCGCGAATTTATTCAACGAAATTTTCAGTTTTTCCTGTTCTAAATACAACGAGTATTTTGATAGAGTCTGTCAAAAGTGTATTTAAACTGTTTGATCAAACCAATTTTTTAATTAAATTCATTTACGCGTGTTTTGGCATTAGTAATAATTGATTGATTTTACTTGATAAGGTTGTTGTACACAATTGATTACCTGTTACTTTAATTTATGGATACATTTGTTTAGGTATGATGAATGAGAATTTAGCCTCCGAAACAGATTATAAGTTCCCGAGCTCCAAAAAGGATTTGACAGACTTGTTAAGCAAATATAAAACATTGACGCAAGAGTCTTTAGAAGCCAAAGAAAACCACAAGTACGAGTCGGTGGATGGAAAGCCATTTGCTGATCCAAATGTGAAATCGAGAGCCGCTATTGAGAAAATATTATACAATGTGTGCGTCCAATACGAGTCTTTCGAGAAGGAATCATCTCAACTAGACAAACTAGTGAGCAAAGTTGCTCTTGACAAAAAAGACGTCGATTCTTCGTTGTTGGAGAAGCAAATCTTAAGTTTACAACTTTTATCAAAAGATTTGGACTTACCTGATCAATTACAGAAGGATTTGCACAAGGGATTAGAGACGGATGATGTTTCAGATGCCCTGGACGCTGATCACGTCTTCAAACAGATATTCCAATCTGATAACGATTACGTATCGTACATAGACAAGTTACAGTCTTTGGGCATAAAGTTTCCACCTGTGGTTGGTTCAGTCAATGCATTGTATTCTGATTTGGGAAGTTACTACACGGAACAGATTATATCGGCAAAAATTGCCAACAGATTACAAGACCTCGAGAGTTTACCTTTAAATTTGGGTACATTCAAGTTTGGAGAATTACACCAAGACAACTTCGATGAATTAAAGGTGAAATCTTTAATAGAACTTAAATCCTTGAAGGTTTTAAGCAAACAAAAGCAGTTGAAGAAGTACTTATTGAATTACCAGTCCAACGAGGAACACATCAAAAATGATGTTTTAAAGAATGATCCGTTGATCAACCAATCCACCAGATTCTATTATATGAGAAACAAAGCAAAGTTGTTGGAACCTGAAACGTTAGCCATCAAATTAGATGAAAAACGTCAATTAGAGTTGACTAGAAAACAACACGAAGCTCACGTGGAAAAAATTAAGCTGATCATTGAATATTCTAACGATTTCATAAATACCAAAATCGCAAGAAACACCAGAAGAATCCAATTCACCAAGCATATCAATAATTTCCATGCTTTTGTAGAAAAAGACGAAAGCAAGAAACTAGAGAAGACCGCCAAACAACGTTTACAAGCTTTGAAAGCTAACGATGAAGAGGCATATATGAAATTATTGGACGAGACTAAAGATCATAGAATTACTCACTTATTGAAACAAACAAATAGTTTCCTTGATTCTTTGGCTCAGGCCGTTAAGGTGCAACAAGTGGAACTGGGTGCTGAAATCCCATTGGAAACTGGCAAGGTGGAAGAAGGCGAGACTGCAGACGAATTAAGAGAAAAGATCGATTACTACCAAGTTGCACATCGTATCAAAGAAGAAGTTAAGGAGCAACCTTCCATATTGGTTGGTGGTAAATTGAAAGAATACCAACTCAAAGGTTTGCAATGGATGGTTTCTTTATACAATAACAAGTTGAACGGTATTTTGGCTGATGAAATGGGATTGGGTAAAACTATTCAATCTATTTCCTTAGTCACCTACTTGATTGAGAAAAAGCACGAAGATAAGTTCTTGGTTATTGTACCTTTATCTACCATCACTAATTGGACGTTGGAGTTTGAAAAATGGGCTCCTAGTGTCAGAACTATCGTCTATAAAGGCTCTCAACAACAAAGACGTATGATGCAAGCAGATGTCAGATTAGGAAATTTTCAAGTCATGTTGACTACCTATGAGTATATCATCAGAGAAAGACCTTTGTTGAGTAAATTTGATTACAGTCATATGATCATCGATGAAGGTCATAGAATGAAGAATTCTGAATCCAAGTTGTCCGTTACTTTGAGAACATACTACAAAACCAAAAATAGATTGATTTTGACTGGTACTCCTTTGCAAAACAATTTACCAGAATTATGGGCCTTGCTTAATTTCGTCTTACCCAAGATTTTCAACTCGGTAAAATCTTTTGATGAGTGGTTTAACACCCCATTTGCTAACACCGGTAATCAAGAAAAGATTGAATTAACAGAAGAAGAAAGTTTGTTAGTCATTAGAAGATTGCATAAAGTGTTGAGACCCTTCCTTTTGAGAAGATTGAAGAAAGACGTGGAGAAAGATTTACCTGACAAGGTCGAAAAGGTATTGAAATGTAACTTATCCGGTTTGCAATATATTTTATACCAACAAATGTTAAAGCATAATGCTTTGTTTGTGGGACTGGATGTTGGAACATCGAAATCAGGTATTAAAGGTTTGAACAATAAGATCATGCAATTGAGAAAAATCTGTAATCATCCGTTCGTTTTCGAAGAAGTTGAAAGTGTGCTTAATAGTTCTAAATTGACAAATGATTTGATCTGGAGGACTTCTGGTAAATTCGAATTGTTGGATCGTGTGTTGCCAAAATTCAAGGCTACAGGACACAGAGTGTTGATGTTCTTCCAAATGACCCAAGTTATGGATATCATGGAAGATTTCTTAAGATGGAGAGATATGCAATACTTGAGATTGGATGGTAGTACCAAGGCAGAAGATAGACAAGATATGTTGAAAGATTTCAATGCTCCAGACTCACCTTACTTCTGTTTCCTTTTATCAACCAGAGCAGGTGGTTTAGGTTTGAACTTACAAACTGCGGATACCGTCATTATTTTCGATACTGACTGGAATCCCCATCAAGATTTGCAAGCTCAAGATAGAGCCCACAGAATCGGTCAAAAGAATGAGGTCAGAATCTTGAGATTAATCACCAACGATTCTGTCGAAGAGGTTATCTTAGAAAGAGCTCATCAAAAGTTGGATATCGATGGTAAGGTTATTCAAGCCGGTAAGTTCGATAACAAATCCACAGCCGAAGAGCAAGAACAATTTTTGAAGAAGTTGTTGGAAGCAGAAACTACTAAAGATGATAGTGAAGAGAAGAACATGTTGGACGATGATGAAATCAATGACATTTTGGCTAGAAACGAAGATGAAAAAGAACTTTTTGGTCAAATGGATACCGAGAGAATCGCAAGCGAGAGAGTTCAAGGCGTCTTTAAAAATAGATTAATTCAGGAGGCAGAATTACCTTCTGTTTTCACTCAGGACGTTAGTCATCACTTTGAAAAGGATACCAAAGAATTAAGTAAAAAGAGAGTCAAGAAGAGAGTCAAATATGACGACGGATTGACTGAAGAGCAGTGGTTAATGGCTATGGATGATGATAACGACACCGTGGAGGACGCAATCAGAAGAAAGGAAGAAAGAGCCAATAAAAGAAGAAGAACCAGGGCCGCTAGAGAGGGTAAGACCATAGAGGAAATAGAGGAAGATGAAGCGGAAAACGGCTACTATGACGAAGAAGATGACGAAAGTGAGGACGAGGCTGCATCGAAGAAAAGAAGAAGAACCACTCGTGCAACCGCTACCAATGGCTATGATGAAAGTGATGGCAAAGAGGAAGAAGAGGAAGAGGATGCGGACTTTGATGAACCTGAGCAAGAGGCTAAGCCTTTTTCCAACAACCCCATCATTAACGAAGGTGTTAGAATTCTCACCGACTTGAACAATTTGACCAGTGAATCCGATGGCCACTCCACCACCGAGATATTCATCAAGTTACCCTCGAGGAAATTGTATCCAGACTATTATCAGCTCATTAAAACGCCTATGTCCATCAACCAAATCAACAAAAAGCTTCATCAAAACAAATACTTGGACGTGGAAGAGTTTAAACAAGATCTTTATACCATGTGTGCCAACGCTAAGGTCTATAATGAAGAAGGATCTTGGATTTACGACGACGCAGTTGCCATCGAAACCTATTTGAACAAGTTGTGAAATTGTATTATTTTTATAGATTGCTTACATAATGTAAATGTAGAGACTAATATTGATATGTTTGGAAGCTTCGTCGAGGCCCTAAGTGGGTTACAAGGAGGAGTTTTGACGGGCCCGCATTGACCAATAAAAATCGTCTTATATGAAATTATTCTGGCTGCGAAATAAAATAAGGGCCTAGTCTTTCCTAATTAGTAAGTTAGGCCCCACAATGGCGTGGTTCAATCGGTAATTTCCCAATGTCTTACAAATATTCAGGGCTGGCCCTCAATTACACGCGTTATCAGCATGCTAATATAAATTAGGGGCGATCTCCGCTTTAACAAAATTCCAATCGTATTACACCACTTAGTTAAAATGTCTGTTTTGACTTTAAAGTCTTCTATTGGCTTCAAACAATTAAACTATTTGGTGGCTGGGGCCTTAGCGGGTACCGGCTTATATCTCTATAATGACAGTAACAAGCACAAACCTTCTTTTGGTTACAAGCATTTGATGGCTGGGGTCTTCCCCTTGGCAGCAGCACCTGCTGATAAAAGCTTTCAAGACTATCAACAAGTCTACAATGCCATTGCCAACAAAATAAGAGACGAAGATGATGCTGACGGCGGTGCAGGAAGATACGGATTGTTGGTACGTTTAGCATGGCATGCTGCTGGTACTTTCGATAAAAAGGGCAAGTACGGGGGTACTTACGGTGGTACCATGGTGCACGAGCCTGAGTCCACCGACCCTGGTAACGCCGGGTTATTCATTGGAAGAGATTTCTTATCGGAATTTTTATCCCAATTTCCATGGATTAGCAGAGGTGACTTATGGACTTTGGGAGGGGTTGCTGCCGTACAAGAATGCGGTGGACCCAAGATCAAATGGAGACCAGGCAGAAAAGACCAACCTGCAGATGCCACTCCTGAAAATGGCAATTTGCCAGATGGTGCACAAGGCGCTGGTCATGTTAGAACAGTTTTCACCAGAATGGGCTTTACAGACCAAGAAACCGTCGCTTTGATCGGTGCCCATTGTTTGGGTAAATGTCATCCCGACAGATCCGGTTTCGACGGTCCTTGGGGTCCTTCTTTCAACATGTTCACCAACGACTTCTTTGTGAGATTATTGGGAGCATGGCACGTCAGGAAATGGGACGGTCCCAAACAATACGAGGATGACGAAACCAACTCGTTCATGATGTTGCCTGCAGACATGGCCTTGAAGGAAGACTCTGCGTTCCTTAAATATGTGAAAATCTACGCTGCTGACGAGCTGAAATTCTTTACTGATTTCTCCAATGCATTCACAAAGTTGCTTGAAAACGGTATTGAATTCCCAAGAAGTAGCAAACATATGATCTTCAAAACTCTTGACGAGCAGGAAGAAGACTAAACAACACTAAGTCCATAGAGCACATAGTTAATATTATATTTATTGAAATTTTGCAGCCACCGAAAGCCGCACTCAAATTTTCGCAGTCACAATACCCTAACATAGTTAAAAGCCATCTCGGAGGACATCTCGGGCACCACACGACTTTTTTCGCACCTATATAACTGAAAATTTTTCAGAAATAATTTTTCAGTTCAACTCTTGTATAAAAAATGAAATTCATTCACACTGAACAAATCTTAGACATTCCAGAAGGTGTTACCATTGAAATCAAGGCCAGATCCATCAAGGTCGTTGGTCCAAGAGGTACCTTGAACAAGGACTTGAAACACATTGATGTTACTTTCCAAAAAGTTAACAACAAAAAAATCAAGATTCTTGTTCACAACGGTGACAGAAAGCACGTTGCTGCTTTGAGAACCGTCAAATCTTTGATTTCTAACTTGGTTACCGGTGTCACCAAAGGTTACAAATACAAAATGAGATACGTTTATGCGCATTTCCCAATTAACGTTAACGTTATTGAAGAAGATGGTCAAAAATTCATCGAAATCAGAAACTTCTTGGGTGAAAAGAGAGTCAGAAAAGTCCCAATCGTTGATGGTGTTGAAGTCACTCAATCCACCACCCAAAAAGATGAATTGGTCTTGGCTGGTAACTCCTTAGAAGATGTTTCTCAAAACGCTGCTGCTGTCCAACAAGCTTGTTTGGTCAGAAACAAGGATATCCGTAAATTCTTGGATGGTATCTATGTCTCCGAAAGAGGTGTCATTGAAGAAGATGCTTAAACACATTTTTAATAGTTTTTTATTTCAGGGTGTTTATAGTTTGAATATGGTCAATATTTGGGGTTTACCTTGAAATTTCCAGTGATCGTTCTAGAGCTCCCAAAAATATAGAGCCACCTACGATTACAGCTTTGTGCGATTTCTTTCTTGTTCGAATGTAATATTTCTTCTATTATGATATGCATTCACTCTATTGGGTTGTCCCTATGTTTTTGTTGGAATTATCAATGTGTTAAAGTGAGTTCATTTTGAGATGGTGATAATTTTTCAATAAGAGCGTGGGGATCCGAAAATAAAAAAAATTGAGATTTTATATGGTCAAAGTTGCCTTTCTTGGTCCAAGAGGCACCTATACACACCAAGTATGTTGCGTTGAGTTCAAATAGGTGAGGTTTAACGTACTAACAAGCAGGCGGTGATACAACAATTCGGTGAAAATGCTGACATATATCCCCAATCTAGTATTGGGGACTGCTTTAAGACTCTCGATTCAAACCTCGTTGATTACTCAATAGTGCCGTTTGAAAACTCCACCAATGGTCAGGTGGTGTTCACATATGATTTAATCAGAGACTGGTATTCCAGCAAGCAAGCGCCTCCCGAGTTCCAGGTAGTGGGGGAGCAATTTGTTTCAATTCATCACTTTTTATTGTCCAAAGAATTGGATGTTCATAGAATCAAAAAGATTTATTCTCACCCGCAAGTATGGGGACAGGTCACCAAGTTCATCGACTCGCTTGATCCAAGCGTGGTCAAGTTGGACACCTCTTCCACCTCCAAAGCTGCTGAAATCGTCAAGATTAGTAATGAGGAAGGAATAGCATGTATATCGTCCTCGATGTGCTCCAAATTGTACAACTTACCGGTAATAAAGCCCAATGTGGAAGATAATAACCATAACACCACCCGGTTTTTGGTTTTGGGAAGAGACACCTTGCCAATAAAAGCAAAGGACTGCAAGTATGTCACCTCATTATTATTCACCATTGACGATGATCACAAGCCAGGAAGTTTGTGTTCGGCATTGATGGTGTTCCAGGAAAATAACGTCAATATGATAACAATCAATTCAAGGCCCTCCAAGCAAAAGAACTGGCATTATACGTTTTTCGTTGAAATTGAAGGAAATAGAGACGACGCCAATGTCGGAACATCTCTACAGAAATTGCAAGAGTTTAGCCAGGTGGTCATTTTGGGGTCATTTCCAAGAACAGATAAACATTAATATATCATCATTATATATTCATCATATATAAAACCCATCAGCATGGTATATAGTACCATTTTTGCTACTTTCGTGCATATTCTTCCACTTCTTCTACCTCTAAAAACTGCAACAACAATCCACCTAATCTCGTTCTGCTTATTCGACCCCCTCATGTACCAAACTTCTGGAATTCCCATTCGGTACTGTCCAAAGGACATACCTGTCTGGTCTTCAACCATCTGTTGATACAATGCAAATGAAATGCATGGTTACATTGACCCCATGCAGCCAAGCAATTGTCTTCGCCGTTGTTGTTGGTATTGGCCTGACAGTCAATACAAGGTTCCATAAGATGGTTACGGCAAATAGCACAAACATCCACCACAATATCTAAAGCATTAGTAAGCTACTCAAATCAACCTTGAATCTTCAATACATACCCCATGACCAGAATGCCACTGCTGTCCACTTTTTTACTTCGAATCTCTGTTTCTTAGATTGCTCTGTTTCAGGCACTATTGTTAGTATATCAAAATATCACATCCGATGCGTATATATCCACACATACAACTATCAATCTCCATATGGTCTTCCATTGCGAGCGCGATTTTCTTTCAACATGTCTGAAGATCTAATATCTTCGTTGTATCCGCCTCCCCCGGTGTTTTACAAGTACTTCACGAAGGAAAACTTAGACAAATACGACGAGTGGAAGAACGAGAATGATTCTGGCGATTCAATTCCGCCAGGAGAGTTGAAATTATTGGTTCCTCCCAACCCTTCAAACAGTACCCATTATAGAGGTTACGGAAATATATGGTCTTTTGAAGACAAATTACCGGCCCTTAAAGATATGGGGTTGACTCAACTATACCCCACTGTTGATGTAACTGATGACGAAGTTGAAAACTCGGCTTTAAAGATTCAGGAATTACACAAATTGATGAAATCTCTCTTGGTAAACTTTATAGAGTTATTAGGTGTTATGACTATCAACCCTAGCGAATTCCCACCTAAAGTAGAGGACTTGAAGACTATCTTAATCAATATAAACCACATACTAAATAGTTATAGACCTCATCAGTCTAGAGAGCTGTTGATTATGCTTTTAAAGGGTCGGATTGAGGCCAAAAATAAAGAAATCAAAGATATGGACTCAAAAATGGAAGAGATACGTGGGAAACTCCGAAATTTGATGAATTCCGACACCATGGATGTAAAAGACGATATAGAAATGGAAGAAGAAGGTATAAAAGAAACCGTTGACGAAATCAAATTAGAAATAATGAAAAAACTAGTAAGTAATGTATAAATGTATAATAATCTTTTATGTTGCATTAAATGACTAAATTAAAATAAATCTAATAAATCATCGTTGATTTTGGAGGTTCCGGATGCCTTGGGTGTGGCATTTGTAGTTGGTGTGGGCGTTGGGTTGTTATTGTCGCTCAAATTCACATTATTGAACATATTCAAAATGTCATTTGGTTTGTTGCTTGGGGCGCTGTTAGTGAAAAGGTCATTCAATTCATCCAAAATGTTATTACTGTTGGTGCTTTGAGTAGACCCTGCGTCGTCGTCATCGTCATCATCGAAATCCAATAAGTTTTCGTCCTTAGAATTTTCAATAATCTCTTGTTTAGCTTTACGTTTCAATTCTTCAATATCGATGGAACTCATGTTAGCACTCTCTTTATCAATAAAAGTGTAGCTTGGTTTTCCGTAAACTGAAGACAAGGTCGACAATTCTTGGATTAATTGTCCCAAGATGACAGGATTAAACGATTGTATGGTAGCATCAATCGGTGGAAGTTTGCTGTTCACAATACTCTTGACCACTTCATTCGAATCATTGGATAAAAGTCTCCAGTAAATGAACGCTCTATCTCTCAAGTCAATATCGTCCTCGTTTTCACTAATTTCATTCAATGTAGCTTGTAAAATACTTGAAAAGTCGGATGTCAACTTGCCGTTCAAGTTGATCTTGATGATGGTATTAAGCCAGATTAGTTTCAAGTGGGTGTCGAAATCAGAATAATTTTCCCATACTGATTCCACTAATTGTTTTAGGGCAGTGAAGTACTTTGGGTATTCTCCTAATAACCATATGAAATTACCATAACTTTCTATCGAGTCCTCCAAAGTCAAGTCAAGTTTGTTGAAGTTCGATGATATTATTGGTAAGATCAAAGTGATCAAATCGTTTTTACCGGGATATTTTCTCAAAACCATGGTCAAGACATTGATCGACTCATTCAAGATCAAGTCACCTCCTCTTGTCTCTATTAATTCTATGATCAAATTGATACACTTTATGATAGACACAGGCAATTTAGTTGCAATCAATCCGATAGACTTGATGGATTTGATGATAAGGTTCTTGTCGAATTCCATTGAATACTCTTTTAATTCGTTCAACAATAACTGGAAATTGTTCTCGTTGCATAGTCTGATCATAATGTCCAATTTTTCGAGTTTCAAGTACAACGGATCGCTATATTTGACGAAAAATACTCTTAATTCTTTGGATAATATGTCAGGGTACTTTTCTAATATAATTCTAATATTTTTCAAACCAACGTATTGGGCTTCTGGAATTGGATTCGAAATTAAAGATATCATGGGGCTTTGGAACTTCTTAAGAATGATGGCTTGTCTGTCTCTGGGCAACATTTCTATATGTTTGATGATGGTTTTGATGGATGACAACACAATTGCCGAATTAATGTGTTGCAATTGGGGTATGACTCTTTCGATGATGTGGTTTGCTTCTTCTGCATTTCGAGTGTTATAATCGTTAAGGCATTTCAAGATAGTAATTCTACCCCATTCGGTACACTCGTTGAGGCATACCAATAAGTTTTGGATCAAGTCATAGTCCAACACTATAATGCTCAAATCATCACCAAGATTCATGTCGTTGATTTCGAAAAGAGCGTTTAAGGCGTTGGAAATTACCATAGGGTTGGGGTCATGAATTAATTCTTTCAAGCTGTCCAAAAATCCAAACTCAACACACATCGAAGGGTTCAAATTGAACAACTTGGCAACACACAAAGCAGCGGTTTTACGAACATATGGGTTTTCATCCTTCAATGTCCTCAGCAAAGGAATTTCCATGTAGTCCACCATTTTGCTCACTCTTATACACCCCATGGTACGAATGGCCAACGCCCTGATCAAAGGATTAGGATCCTCAGTGTCTTGAACAAAAGTATTCACCGCTAAAATACACAATTCAGGGTGGCTTTTGGCGTAATTCATGAGATACAAGTACACCAATTTCTTTTGTTCGAGGTCATAGGTGGCAATGTTCTTCAAAACATCGGGGAACAACGACGATACGTCCTTCCCTAACGTCATGGCTTGAATGACTCGTTGAATGGCATCTTTTCTTTCGTGTTTGTACTGACTCACAAGCCCATTTTTCAACTCGTAAGCTTCACCCTTTCTTGGTCCTTGTAAGAACTTTCTTAGTTTCTTCTCAAGTGACATTGTGGACCGTTGGATTCAGTGATTACGAGGGTTTACAGAAACGAGTAATGTTTTGAAATAGCGAGGGAATTCTCAAAGGTGCGTCTTGGTGATTTTGTGTAATTTTTCACTGGTGATGGTAAAGGTAGATAAAGACACACAAATGTTGATGCTGCCGGCACTGAGTCCTGCACGGAGGGATGAGTCAAAACGGTTACACAAAGAACAATTGCATGATGCAAGTTGTTATCAGTCACCCACCCGATACGTCAAAGTAGCACACATATTAGGCACACCAGAGCTGATACGGCAAGATAAGCGACTGGCACTTGCAGACGCCAATTTACGCCCCAAAAGCAAGCAAAATGTGCTTGAACGCTTGCACAATGCATTACAAGCAGAAATTGAAACAAATGGAGAAACTTTGGATGATTTAGAGCTGCAAACAGATAATGTAGAGACGAAAGACATTTCGAAGGAGCAGAAGCTACTTAGATTTGGCCCAGACCTCCAATTAAGTCCGGAGCCTCGAGTGAAACGTAACAAAACTGAAACCCATTTATGGGGCGATTTACTTGACGATTTGGTCAGTTTGGGAGCAGAGCCTCTGACGTATGGCTTGCAATTGGCACTGGAGGTCGAGACTGTTGAAAATGAACCAGAAAACTATTTGGGAATTGAAACCCCACTGAACCCACTGAAAGTGCCAGAAAAGGAAAGGTATACGACTTCAGGAAGAGTGAAACTTACATTGTGCACTCAATCGCTGATTATAGTGGACGATTGCGGCTCATATGGCATTCAAAAGTTGAACATACCCAATCCGCTCGAATTGTACCATAAAGTAGCTGAAATTGCCACCAAACCATACCAAATTTGTGAGACAGATTCTTCGTCAGACTGATTTCATATCCAAATGGTGAGCTGTTATCAATTGATACCGTATTACTATCGGTCTGCAGTTCATAGGGCATCATGGCATTTCCACAACCGGAAAATTTAACCGGTAGCTAAAAATAGGCTACTTCAATGCCCAGAATATGCAACTTGTTGCGTTGACTTCTACATAAGCTAAAGACGTATTCCCAACAAGCACATATGCATATTGGTCTAAAAGAGATTCAATCTACAGGATTTACCCAGATTTCAATATTTGAACTTATTCCATTGAGTACTATCTACATGATGCGTCTACTCACACCACCCTGCCGGATATTCCTAAAGAGGTCCCACATGCACATAGATGCGCTTCTAGGTTGAACCTAAAAGAGGGACGCCCGTTTCGGAAACTTCGGTATATGCCTATATATAAAACTGAGACATTCACTGGTCAGCCGCTCACATATGATACTTAGCAGAACTTACAACGCCATTCTTTGGAGTACCCCCATCCCATTATTATCAGGGTCGGAAAAGTCAGTGTTGGTATCGTGCAATATTTTGTTGGGGCTAGTGAGCTACTACGGATTTGTCAAGAGGAACCCGATAGTTCTTGGATTGTTAATGGCCTTCATGGTGATTTTTGGGTTGTTTGTGCAGCGGTTGGCCCGGGAGACAAAGTACTCCTGAGTTATTGATGTAGCTAGGTGACATGCGGTTGCAACATCTTTTAAAGAGCCCAAGTAGCCAATGTTAATGCCAGGTGCTGAGAATGGTACGAAACCAACTACAAACTGGCGTAAACCCAATCAGTATGATCAATTGGTGCACCAATGGCGCTCAAAAAGAGACCTGGCCAACCTACAACCATTCTGCTCTTCCTTCACCCAAATAAACTCCAATCCACAATTCGGAACGTTCTGCCCGCCGCTAGCGTCGTTGCCACGTCCGTCATGCCCATCGATGTATAATTCTTCAATAAATATTTGTTTGTATGCTTCTCTTTGTTGTCATACGGAATGTTCATGCTGATGAGTGTGTCTGTGGTGACTCTAGACAACCTAATGAGACACAAGATTATCAACACATTTTCGTGATGATACACCGTCAAGTAGTTTTCGTCGCCTGATAACCCTTCAAAACGTTCAAACGCCAAGTTTTCTAAAGCCACGTCGGTCTCCACAATGTCCTCCAAATGAGTCTTTAGCGCCTGGTCCGTAGTGCCCTCAGGCTGTTCCATCAACTCCACGATCAACGACTTGTCAACCTCCCCTTTTTCGATAAGAAATGCCTCCTGGTTCTCGGGAACCTGACGGAAATCACTGATATCAATAGCACCTTGCGGAATGGTGCATTCTACCGCTCCCCCAAATAACTTCATGTATTATTTAACTAGTGCGAAATCATTTCACACCACGAGTAATTTTTTCCAGCGCTTGATCCATAACGACACAACATGAATCTTGGAAAGAAGAGGATCGTGCTTATTTTCTTTGTGGTGGCGGGTGTGATACTCACTACGGCCCGCTTTTTTGTCAGGAACAAGCAGGGGGTGGTCAATAACGAGAACCTCTTGGGGTTGACCAAGTTTATCTCCAGTGAGAACAACATCAAACAAGACGAATTACTCAATAAATTGACCAAACTAAACAAGCAGCTTTTGTCGAAACAGGAGGAAAGGCTTGTGAACTTGGAGAACCAAAACCAGGTGTTATTGCAGAAGCTAAATCAGTTGAACCAGAAGCAATTACCGGAGGCATCTACTCTCCGTGAAAAGTTGATCAGTTTGGTCCCTTACGACTCGTCCGTGAGGTTTCCTGCGTACGTGTGGCAAACGTGGAAACACGGGTTGAATGATGAGAGATTCAACCAATTATACAGACAGGGAGAGACCCAGTGGGCTGTCAAAAACCCTGGATTTGTCCACGAATTGTTCAATGATGACACCGCCTATTCAGTGGTGAAGCATTTGTACAGCGGGATCCCCGAGATCATCGAGGCATTTGAATCCATGCCCGAAGTCATTTTGAAGATGGACTTTTTCCGTTACTTGATATTGTTTGCCAAAGGAGGAATCTACGCCGATATTGACACCTACCCACTTCAGCCCATCCCCAATTGGATTCCTGAAAACGTGCTGCCCAGCGAGTTGGGAATGATCATATCTATCGAGGTGGACTCCAGGAGTAAGAACTGGGCCAAAACCTACCACAGAAGATTGCAATTTGGGCAGTTCGTGATACAATCCAAGCCTGGACACCCGATTTTGAGAGAAATCATCAGCAAAATCGTCGAAGAAACCCTCCGTCGTAAGAAAGGAGACAGTTTGAGCTTAGTGGGTAATTCTAACGAAAAACAATTGGCCATTTTGAAATGGACTGGGTCTGGAGTGTGGACAGACATCATAATGGAATATTTCAACGATTACATAAAGTCGTCCATCTACAATAAAATCACCTGGAAGGACTTCACCGACTTGAAGATTCCCAAGTTAGTCAGTGATATCTTGGTTTTGCCCAAGAAGTCGTTTGCTTCCGAAATAGAAATCCCAAAAGACGGTAAGATAAGCGATCCTTTGGCATTTGTCAAGCATTACTCGTCGAAGATTTGGAAAACCACCTAGATATTTGCACATGTACATTAACACAAACATAGAGTATATATAGGGACTATAGAGGTGTATATATACGATTATATTATTGGTTTACAGACGAACACGCACGTTTTATCAGTCTTGAAACGTCATTCTGAAATATCGCACTTTGATGAGACATCGAATTACCATTCTAAATCATGGATCCAATCATGACAGTATAATTAAGGATATTAATTCGACTTCTTTGGTAATCAATCAGGAGAGCGAATTCACCAGAGAAGACAGGTATTCTTTGGATTACAAGTTTGAATATATTGACCAATTAAATATCAGGTTTGGATCGATCGACTCCAAGGTATTTAATTACAACGCCGCCAATTTGAATATATGGATCATTCCAAAGAGGAAATGTGATAAGGATCTCTTTTTCTTTGAGATCAATGACTTTCTCCATGATTATTTCGGGGTGATTGTCGACGAATCGTTGTGGATCAAATCACATAATGCATTATTTCTCCATGTCGAAAAATTCGACTCAAAAGCATTTTCAAAATATCTTTCTGGGTTGGTGGGCTCAAAAGTACAAACAGAGGTTTTGAATTACTCGTATGATTCCACTAAAAGCGAGAACCAGCTTACATTTAGCTTCATTGATGACACCTTACAGCCATTTCATTATGAGCCTGAAGTGTACAAGGAGATTGGTATTTTCCTTGTAGATGAAAAGTCCACCCCCGATGATTTGATCCTTTCGGGGTTGCGTGTGATCCTAAACAAAGAACAGAAGATAGAAAAGACATTATTCCACATCAAGCCAAGAACCCGTCAGTTGACGGCCCATACGACCCTTATTAACAATGGTCTTCATCCCAAACTTGTTACCAGGGTCGAGGGGTTCCCCATGGACCCCGATGTAGTTCCCGAGCAATGCGAGCTTTACTTGTACATGACCTTGAACAAGAATGTGTTCATCGACAAGTACAATCTCGGGGAGAATATCACCCAGGTTGTCAATTATGGAGCCAATGATCTCGAATTGCCTGAATATAAATTGACCCAATGGGGTAATGAGATCTTGCTACTGATTCAAGCCCCTGTTTTGCAAGAATTTAAGGAATTTGAGCTCAATCTTCACTCCAGGTACCAAATTCCCGGCTTCAAAGAGGAAATTGTGTTGGAAACGCCGGTGGTGTTCTACGGATGTGACTATTTAAGTGATAGAAATATTCTTTTATATAATCCGTTTTTGATTCCCGGGTCCATAGGGGGCTATGAACGGTTTTTCACCAATAACACCATTTTTTTCCAAAATCGGATCGGCCCAGACATGAAGTTAAAGATTCCATCGCCAGAAAAAGAGTTTGGCCCTATAAACGCATTAACCATAACCACCATATTGATCGGGATACTCATTATTACATTTCAATTATTTAAGCCTAGACGGGCAACCAAGTCGGCCAAGCCTATTGATTAGGAACTATACACGGGTTTTGGTTATTTAACTTCTTTAACATGGTCATCATACAGGATTATCTCGTACAGAAAATGGTCCGAGTTTGTTAGGAACTTAATATTTTTCATATACGTCTTGACATAGTCATCGAAAATGGCCACCACGTCGGTCACCAAGTTGAAAAACGTGCTGTCGTTGCAACTCATCAATTTGCAGTTGATGTCGTAGATAGTTTTATTGTTGATATTCATTTCGCTCAACTCCTCCAACCGGTCATTGATTTCAAGCACGTACTGGTCCAACTGGTTGATCAGGTTCATGAATTTCTGGAATATTCGCTTGAACCCCATCAAGCCATTGAACATCTCTCGGGAATTCTCTAGACGTTTGAATTTTTTCACGTTGGTGAATATCTCAAGTTTGATCTGCTGCGTCATCAGCTCGTATTCCTGCAACAATATGTTTGTGTTGGTGGCCACAAGCTCGATCATGTCGTCGATGTAGTTCTTCAAATCTCCCACCTCCTTGGTTTCATCCAACTCATCCTGTAACACTATGTCGTTATTGGTATGTTTAATTACAAGAAAATTTTCAGCCAAATTTCTTAAATTGCTACCCACAAACAACTCCTGGTGTAGATAGTCCTCCATCCGCCTGCCATTAATGAAAATTATAGGTACAGACCGCTTGAGCTCCCCCACCGTCGGGGTATCTCCAGCCGGTTTTGGTGGCTGATTCAAACGACCAGGTCGAATGGGATTAGGCAGTATAATAGGCTTAAGTGCAGCCTGGAGCATCTGCATGGGCGGCACGGTGCCGGCAGAAGACACTTGCGGCAGCACCAGCATCGACCTCAAAACAGGAGACTGTGGTGTGGACATTATAAACATAATTAAAAGCAAATTTGAATTGGGTCGGAATCGGGGTTTTTTATACCACTCGTATTGGCGTAGTTAAAATGCTCTTATCCCCACAATCAATGCCTAGACAATCAGATTGTCGCCAGGGCTGCGAACCTCGGGGTTTCTTTCTAAACCACAATTTGCAGCCACTGGCAGGCGAAGATGATGGTGTGTATTAAATCTATTTGGTCGTTAATCAAGATACCCTCTTGATGGAGTGAATATTTGCAGTGTTTACAGTGTGTACAGGAGCTATTTCGGATCTCCTTTGTGTTGCTTGCTATTTCAAAGCTCGTCTTTTTCCATCTGGTGAGGCTCGCTGACCAATACCTTATACTCAATAAATAAGTCGGCGTGGGAGTCGTCGTCCAAGGGCATTCCTCTGTCCTTGACGATTTCCACCTGGCCATCCAACACGATCTCGCCCTTGTTTCTTTGAAGGACGATTTCGTTGTCGATGTCGTCGAAAAATGGAATCGTCCGTTTCCAGCCTCCACTGAGCGCTTCTTCCAATGTTAACACCTCAGTACGGTAGAGATTGTTGCCTATTCTTCGGTAGCCCCAGTTGTTGAGCGGGTCCTCCTTAACGTTGACCACCAAGTCGCCCGGAACCCAGTCGGGGCTCTGGTCGCCTTCGCCTTGCATGACGTGTTGGTGGTTTCGTTGCATCCCGGGCGAGATGTAGATGCTGTACTCTCTTGATTTATCGGTGATTCCCGACCCCTGGCAGGTGCCACATTTGTTCTTGATGGTGCTTCCCTTACCGTTACACTGATCACATTGCACCTGGAACGTCTGGAACATTCCGGGGCCCAATTGACGTCTCATTTGAACGATACCTTGTCCATTACATTTCTCGCAATGGATCCTCTTGTGGTCCTTGGATCCGGTCCCTTCACACGCCTCACACAAGTTTTTCATGTTGATGTTGAAGCTGAGGTCCTGGCCGGTATAGAAATCCTTTAATCCAACGTTGATGGAGGCGTGTTTATCTTCACCTCTTCTCACTCTCTGTCTGGCGCCACCTGGGCCTGCGTTTCCCCCGAAAAATTGGTTGAACAAGTCGCCGATGTCCACCTGATGGTCTTCACGGGCATCGGGGTCCCCGTAAGTATCGTACTTGTGCTTTCTTTCTGGGTCTGACAACACATCGTACGCCTCTCCTACCTGTAGAAACTTCTCGTGGGCTTCTTCGCTGGGGTTCTTGTCAGGGTGGTATGTTTTGCTCAATCTTCGGTACGCCGACTTGATGGTTTTTTCATCGGCATCCTTGGAGATCTCTAGTATCTTATAGTAATCTTTGGCGTTGGAAAAGGCTGCCAAACATACCAATGTGAATAGTATGAAGAAATTCATCCACGTATCAATATTCGATAAATTTCGCGACACATCGAATTGTAGCTCATCTGCGATGGAAATAATTACACTTAGCAGTGGACACTTGTCGAACCATGTGGTGACCCATCTTTATAACAACCAGGAGTCCCATATACCGTACAAAGCCAACCAGGAATTGAAGTACAACAACAGGCTCTTTCTATCGCAGAAAAAGGCCAATGGTAAAACCAATTACTCGCCTCGATCACTTGTGTTTGATGTAAGGAATGGATACGGCAGTTTGGGTCAATATGAATACCACCAGGCTCGGCAGGATCCACTTAGTTTACAGGACGTTCAAATTATACATACTCAGGATGAAATCCCCAAGAACGAGTACCAAATAGGCTTGGATCAGGGCTTAAATAAGTCTTCTTCATTAACCCGTAAGAACACCACATATTGGACCGATTATAATAAATTGATATACCCGCCGTCGAATATGTTTCTGTTGAAATCATGGGAGATTTCGGATGACGGTATTGTGAATAAATTCACTCCCAACTTGAAGTTTCAGAAATTCAATATAGGACAAGAAGAGTACAAATTGGTAAGCGATGATGTGGTGGATTCATACAGAAAACTCTTGGAAGAGTCTGATTTCTTTCACGGAATGCAGTTTTTGACGGAATCGGACAACTCGTGGAGTGGATTCACCAACGAAATGCTTGTAGATATTAAAGATGAGTTTTTCAACTATAGTTCCAACAACAAGTTCAATATTTGGACCTGGGACCTATTATCCACCAAAAGACTCAACCGATACGAACAGTTAACCCGTATCAAGTCCATGGTGGAGTTGTCTAAGAATTCGAGCTTGGTGTTGCCTATGAAACCCTCCTTGCTTTATGACAGCAATTGGGAACTGTCCAGTTTGATGGCCTTAATGATAAACCTGATCTGGGATCTACTCAACAGCGAAACCATCGATATGAAAAAATTCGAGCTGAATCTTTTGGTGACCGACCCAAACAGAAATATAATCAATAACCTCAATATCACCGAATTAAAGGACCCTTCCACGATGTCTGTTCACGATTTGTATAATCTCTCGATAGACGAAAGTGAGGTTATAAAATTAGGTTTTAATGCGGTTGAAAACTACAAATACGCTTCCAATATTATAATCAACAAGACCGACAAAGACCTCATAGATGAACAATCCAAAAACGTCCTTTACTGTAAATATGATCTTTTGGATATCACCAAAATCGACACCTTTCCAAAAACTTTAAAAATCAACAAAGCCAAATTTGAGTACTCCGTCAGCCTGTCGATTGTGCCCGACTTGAAAAATTACATAGACTACGTCAAACGATCCAAATACGATGACGATATCCTTGGTGACAAAGACGAACTTATACAAGACTTATACAACCTCAAATCCACATACCAAGACTGTCCGGATTTCGAATATGACAGCGATGATAGTTACGACGATTAAAATATAAAAACATACTGTATATTCTCTATTTAACAGTTTTTAGCAAATCAAGCAGCTCGTTGATTAAACAGTCTTTTCGGTCAAGTAAATACCGTATTCTTCTTTCAAAGTCTTCATGATTGGATCGTTGATTTCGGAAGAATATGGAGCAAGCAAACCTCTCTTGGATAAGGTACCGTCCAAGAGTTGTTGACAAGCAACAGCACATGGAACACCGACCAACTTAGCCATGGAGGAGTAACCTTCTGGGTTACCAACATCGACCAAAGTGGAGGTTCTGGATTCTTTTTCACCGTTACTCCATTCGATACCGAATTTGTGTTGTAAGATGACCAAATCTCTTTCGCCTTCTTCGTATTGCATCAATTCTTCCAAAGTGGCACATAAGGTGTCCAATGGGTTACCCTTTGGAGTGATTTTCTTGTCACTCAACAAACCTAACCATTTGAAACCTGACAAGATTCTTTCTCTGTCGGCTTCATCTTTGAAGGTGGTCAAGGAGTCGATCTTGGCAATCAAATCTTTTTCGGAGCTGGATTCAGCACCGATCAATTGAGCCAAAGCATCTTTCCAAGCAGTTTCTTGGCTGAATACTTCGGAAGCGTCTTCTTTCAATAAGCCCAAGTCAACGAACACTTTGATGAATTCTGGGAAACCTTGGTATCTCAAAGTACCTCTGATACATTCATCGGCTTCTGGAATGTTGTATAAATCCTTAAAGACAACGGAGTCTCTGTTTGGGTAACCAACTAAAGCGTAGGCTGGGTAGACGTATTTTGGAGTGGCAGTACTCATCAAGTCTTCAGATTTGATGTCGACAAGTTCACCGTTGGCCCAGTATTTAGCAGGGTTTCTTAAGGCTAACAAAACACCTCTGGAAGACCAGGAGAATTTGTAACCCAATGGATTGTCGGAGTTTTCAGCAGATGGTAAACCACCACAGAAGGAAACGAAAGATTTGATCTTACCACCTTTGGCGTGTACTTCTTCGATGGTTTTAACGGCGTACAAATGGTCAAGACCTGGATCCAAACCGATTTCGTTCATGACAGTGATACCAGCATCGATGATTTGTTGTTCTAATTCTTTCAATTGAGGGTTGATGTAAGAAGTGGTGACAACATGCTTCTTGTGCTTGATAGCGGCTTTGACAACGCTGGCGTGGTAGATGTAAGGAATCAAAGAGATGATCAAGTCGTAATCAGCAACGTACTTGTTCAATTCTTCTTCGTTGGTGACATCAATTGAAATGGCGTCACCTAAATCTCCGACGAATTCTTGAGCTTTAGATAAAGTTCTGCATCCAACGGTGACGGCTACGTCTTTGGTTTTAGCCAAAATTTCGAGGGTTGGTTTGGCAACGAAACCAGAACCTAATAATAAAACTTTCCTGCGTCATGTTAGTATGGTTTGTCTATGGATTGCCAAGATTGGCGGTGTCAATGACATACTTAACCATTATAAATTAATAATTTTTCACTTTACTCAATTTTCACTTGGTTTTCCGCCAGTTCGATTTTGTGTAATTTTTCAGTGCGATAATGAGTCAACCACCAGATAAGATATGGCAGTTAAGGGACGAATTTTGACAGGATAACTGTAAAAGTCGTAAATTTACTTGCTGTTCATATGGATTCTGTGAGGAGCTACCCGATGGCACTTTTTTTTGTTTGATAAATTTTCGATATTACGGTTTTATGTGGAATTAGAACAGTTTGTTCTCTTAATGCTTTAGATTGTTCGTTTATTTTAGGTACGGAATACTTCTGTAGCCGTCCGAATGGTGGATAACTCTTCGGAGTTCATTCCCGGTACCTTTTGGGTGTGCTGGAGTCACTTGAGTGTTTCCACTTGCAGCAATAAAGTCGTGCACGACATTGATGTCGACGATAGAATTAGGCCGAATTTTGTATTGGCCAAATGGAGACAGGGGCATTTAAAGCTTTTGGCATGGTGGAGGTTGTGTGGCAAAGTTTGACTTCAATATGAGCATGTTTTTCGATACAAAATCTATGGTCAACTAAATTAGTTATATGAAGACAGACTTCGTGTCTGGAGACGCATGGGCGTGCTTTTGTTGACAAAAATAGTAAACTTTCCTTTTGGTAACTCTTCCTAAATACCATTTAGCCAATTTGGTTCAAATCGCTATTGTACATTTCCTTGCACCATAAGTCTAAGAAAGCGCTATTTTAGATGAATTACTCTTCAAATCATTATAGCTTCTACTCCCAATATACTAGTATTAAAATTCAATCTCTGTAAAACTGTCTTTTCCCCTTGATTTCCAATCCAATGTTGTCCACCACGACTCCTTGCCACTAACTGTTTAGCACACCAAAAATCTAAAAAGGTAATATTTTTCGCAGCCATTAAAATGTGTCTAAATCAGTCAAGCGGTAAAATATACTTTTCATTGACAACCACTCTCGAGGCCCTTCTTCCTCCCCGTATCAATTATCACCCACCAAGCGAAAAAGATTAGTTGTGAGCTTTCAACTCCTTCACCAAACCTTTTGCCCAACCAAACAATCCCATTATATTCAGGTCGCATTTTCACATGCATTTTGACTCACGTGACTGCTCAACCGTATCATATAACCTCCTATTTTGATCTGAAAAATTATCGTAACAAAATGTCAATTGTCGAGGATTCAAAATTTTTGTTCACTCATTTGCAGGACTATGTTGTTGTAAACGGCCAATTGATGTACGCATTGGCATGCATCGCTTTCAATCCCATTTTCTGGAACATCGTTGCCAGATTGGAATACAACACCCACTTCTTGACTAAGATCTGTGGAGGTAGTGCCAAAGTTGGTTGTTATTTATTGGCAATTACCATTTTCTCTTTAGGTATTTACAGAGATTATGTCTATCACGATGCATTGGATGCACAACCCACTTTTGAACCATACTTGAACTCCACTATTATCAAGTTGCTTTCAATTGTCACTTTCGGTTTCGGTAACGTTTTAGTTGTGACATCAATGTACTCTTTGGGAGTCACCGGTACCTATTTGGGTGATTATTTTGGAATTTTGATGGAAGAAAGAGTCACCGGGTTTCCTTTCAATGTTAATGATAACCCAATGTACAACGGTAGTACCTTATGTTTC
The DNA here is from genome assembly GCA_030571075.1 of Yamadazyma endophytica. NCBI lineage: Eukaryota > Fungi > Ascomycota > Pichiomycetes > Serinales > Debaryomycetaceae > Yamadazyma > Yamadazyma endophytica. Next base: position 274,039 of record JAJLXA010000002.1, read on the forward strand.
TTGGGAACCGCCTTATGGTACGGAAAACCAACGGGAATCTTGGTCAGTGGAATGGTCTTTATTATGTACAAAATCGCCTTGTTGTTCGAAGAACCATTCACTGCCAAAATCTATGCTGAAAAAGCCACAAAAGATGCAAAGAAAAATTAAATTCAATTCGATCAAATATATGATTTACCTTACATGTATTGCAATTCTTGGTCTCTATACACTTGTATATCCCTGGTATCATCCAACATTATCTTAGCCTATGTTCTTGGCGCCTTCTCTCGCTGTTACTCTCTAAATCTATCCTGATCCTATCATCGTGGTATGCCATTTCTCATTATCTGTTTGGTTCATAAAAATCCGAAAATCTGGGACTCTCCACAGTTTTCAACATGACTTAAACTCAAAGATTGAAACTTCTCCGATTGTTTATGGTAATATAATCCGTTGATGCCACCTATGGGTAAATTGGTACGGTTGGTTCCGCCAATATTTAACACAATATAGTAAAATCCTTCGAAGGAGGCTCCGTCAATTTTCTTGATTCTGGCATCTGGCAAAAGGAATTCCTCTTTCCATCTCATATATACTAGCCCGCTATCCTTCATGCCCTTGTTGATCAAGTATAATTTTTCGAGAAAAACGTCGTCTGAAAGATTGTAATAGTTGGTCAACTTTTTCCAGTGATCCAAATCGTTCTTAAAGTTGGACTCCCAATTCTTATTGCGGGTGATAAACAGGTAACTTTTTATTAACTCTGCTTCATCAAGTGGATTATTTATGATTTCCCCTTTGAAGCATGTGGTGATCTCTGGGTACTTGTCGGTCAAACCGTTGATTTGCAAAAACCCAGTCACCAACGAGTTTCTGAGATCGACGTTCTTGAATTCTACCAGAATATTATACCTGGCCTTACCACTTTGTTGAATCCCTATGAATCTTGAACCTGCTTCAAGATAGCTATTGGAGAAATACGACCTTGCATATAACCTGTGGTTTAAACTCATTATATCAAAACACTCGAGTCCTCTATCTACAGCAACACTGTCTATCTCGTCTTTTGTTCTGTCGTCGTCGTCGTCTTCTTCCTCTGCAGAGGACAAATTGGGACTATGGTTGTGGGTGTCAAAAGCCACAGTTTGTTTAGAAACAGAAGCCTTTTTCTGTTTAAGATTATTTTCCTTTTCGGTAACAGGCATGATACTAAATAACACGTATGAAAAAAACTGGCGACTGTAGGGGTGGGTCTGTAAAAATCAAAGGAATCTACTGATGATTTCTTTTTTAATTCACAATCTTATCAGATATCGCGAACTCGGCCATGTCAGCTCCTCCTTCACCGATTCATCCTGCACCCAATGAGGAGGTCAAAGACCTTCCGCATGGTCAGATGCCCGATATTGATCTAAATCCCGATATAGATGACGATAGTGATGAAGATTTGATCGAAAACCCGCCCGAAACGCCTGGAATCGATGACATTGACCCACAGGTGGAGTTTGAAGATGTGATTCCTAGCATCGTTCTGGGTCGTTTAGACGAAGCTGCTACAAGAACGTTCGAAGACGAATACGAAATAGTGAAGGCCCAGTTTGGGGTACACGATGACCTCTCCCAAACCCAACAAAGCAATCTTGTGAATTACTTGGATGAGCATTTCTTAAAGGTGCAACGACAATTTGTGAAAACCCAATCAGGCGAGGTGTACACACCCATTGAAGAATTGTGTGCAAAGATCTTGGATCTTCTTAAGCTCGTGTGGATGTCCATAACTGCCGAAAACTCCAACAACATCCAATATTTTGTCAAAGTATTAGGCGATTTGGAGGACTATGTGGAATACTACCCCATAAAGCAGGCACTAGTGATATTTCAACTATGTCAGTACATTGACGTGAGGCTCAGTTTTGGTGTGGATAAGCAATTTGTAAGGTCCACGGAGCTTGTTAGGGTCAATTCCATTGTTTCCAGACTCCGGATGTTGATAATAGATCGTATTGGTAATGGGGCCGAACGAGAAGCCCAAGAAAGAGAGGTTAGTAAGTTATTTGAGGGGGTACTTGATCGTACATAAAGACATTTTGGGTTTGTGGTGCTATGTACGTGCCATAAGCGCCACTCCACCCTGTTCAATAGCACATAGTTTATGATTAATGAATATTTATTGAAGTCTGCGCAGAGATTTTTCGCAGCCTAATTTTCACTTATGGGTTGGTGGAGTAAAAAACCAGAGGAAGAAGTTTCGCCTCAGCTACAGGGGTTTTTCAAAGAGAATAATCCCGAGGCCAAACACGTCAACAAGTACGAGCTTAGTTCGGAACAAAAACGTGTCAACAAGGTGCTTGAGGCACACAAAAATGACCCCTATGACCATAAATACGATTTATATAAAAGACAGAACTCAACCAAGAACGTCACCAATATCAATTGCAGCGAATTGCACATGTTGGTGGTGGAATGCTTCCGGTCGTGGGATATTAACATTCTAGACAAATGCTCCCAGCAGCTCAAAAACAGCAAAGAGTGTATAAATGTTCAAGAAAGAGCATTCGAGAAGTTGTTCTATAAAGAGTGTTACAGCGTTGAACAATGTGACAAAATTAGGTTTGCAGTGGATCATTTCTATACATTAAATTTCGGCAAAGACGGCACCAATATCACCGACGATACCCTAAAGAAGTTTGACCGGGATTTGGACAAAAACTTTAATAAGATTTGGAGGTGATTCTAAAGACTGTTCCATAATTGCAACTTTTCCTTATACGTCAAAGCAGTGACAAGGCCCGAGGTGTTGGGGAACACATAAAGCTCGCTGTTGCTACTTACAGACTCCAACCAATCGACGGTGTCATCTGTTTGCTTCCCCCATTGAAACTTGCCCTTCTCTAGCTTTTTATCTTGTACATACTTCAATATAATCTCCCAGATGCCTTTACCGATGATGACGATCTTGTCGGGCTTGGCGTACTTGAATTCCTTGAGTAAACGAGGCACATTGTTGAGCTTCTCCGATGTAGTTAGTTCTTGCGCCAGTTTGGTGCATCGTAACACCAAATCAGTGAAGCCTATTTTATACTTAATTATATCATTATCGTGAATGGCCTTCACATTGGTCTTGTTACCTACATATAACTGTCTTAGTAACTGGTCATGGCACACCTCCTGCTTAATGTCTTTGTGCTGTCTCTGGAGACATTTCTGCAACACCTCCGCCTCGTTAAAGAGCTTCCAGAACAAATTGGTGTGATGAGCATAATGGTGTTGCGTACGAGACAGCTCCACCCCCGGGTTGAAGCCCACGAACAATATGCATAGGTTTGTGCCTAGGCTTGGCTCCAAGTCTTTTAGTTCGGCCTTATCGGTCGCCGCAGGGGCCTTTTTGATAGGCTTCAGAGCATACTTGAATTTCTCAAGCAGTTGCAAACCCATACAAAAACTGAGATCAGAAAAATTGAGATTTCTAGACATCAACAAATGCCTACAACGCCAGTATTCGAGGGTTTCAGGAGTGAGTCCACGCCCAAGTCGATTCTAAAGAGACGCAATTCGAAGTCAAACGCCAAGTCCAAAGTGTTGTTCTCCCCCACCAAGGAAGTTAAGAACTTCAAGGACTATTTTGATTCCACAGATGATTCAATATATCCAGAGATTTTAAACCAAAATGATCCGGATCCGCCAAGCCTGCAGGAAGACAAGTTCATCAATAAGTTACTTACGGACCCAAATGTCCCCTACACGCTATCGCTCTACTTGCAACTCCTCTTCAACATCGTCATCATCCTGTTGATTTGTTATTTGCTCATCATCTTCATCAAAACAATTAAATCGGATATACAAAATAAGATCGACATTTATATATCCGACACCCTACAAGAAATATCACAATGCACAAGAGAATATTACAGAAATAAATGCAATGAAAAAATTCCACCAATTCTTGAAAACCAATGCACCGCTTGGACTAAGTGCATGAATCGAGACCCTCAATTAATTGGCAAATCTAAAATAACTGCAGGCATATTGTCGGAAATTTTAAACGAATTCATAAAGCCCATAAGCTGGAAAACGATGTTTTTCATAATTGTAGTGATATTTGGATCGTTGATTCTTACCAACTTTATCTTCAATACCTACAGAAATTCCACTAACGACAAACTCAACTACCTACAAGCCACAATCGACAAGCAGAATAAAACCATTAGTGCCTTGAAATTTAACAAGAATTTTGATGAAATAGATAACCAATCACCTAATAGTTCTCCGTTGGTTAAGAAATCTTTACAGTTTTAAATTGCAACCGATTTTTTCTTGTGGGTTTTTTTACAGGTTAACGCACCCATTTATTCATCCGTATGCGGTAATTTAATCAGATTGGCTGAAACGTCGTAAAAATTATTCGGGGGCTGATAATGCATTTGCTTGGTCTTTTTCAATATATTCCGTTTAAGGTTCTAATATTACTTGCATATATGTCCTATTTTATCCAATAACAGCCTTGTAATTGTGTAGTATTTAAATCTGTAAATATCCCTAATTTTAATTAATTTTACATTTTTTGCAACAATCATGAATAATCCCTTTGATGACAAGAGCGTCACGGAGATTGAATTAAATGATTATAATTCTTCCGTATTGGACGATACAAAAAAGAGGAGTATTTTTTCCTTTACGAAGAAATCCGATTTACCTAATATAATTTTGGGATCCATATGTTCCATAATAAGCGCTTTCGGGACCCCTGTTCAAACCATTGTATTTGGTAGAATATTCCATAAACTTTCAAAGTTCTTTATAATGGACTACAGTGGGTTCAGCGAATTCATCAGAGACATCGCTATATATTGTTTCATGATAATAGTGGTTGGTGCTGCAAAGCTGATATTCACTCTCTTAATGGCATACTTTTGGATGAGAAACGGTGAAAACCACCAGAAAAGGGCCAGAAGAATGATCTTCAATAAGATCTTAAACCAATCCGATATCGAATGGCTTGAAAACTTCAAAAACATAAATGGTGAAATGGTGCAATTAAACAGATGCGTAGAAGAATTAAGAACCGGCAATGCTGAGGTTATTGGTCTAATTTTACAGGCTGCAACGGGGTGTTTAGCCTTGTTCATAGTTGCAATGGTGTTTTCCTGGTCGGTGACTTTGGTTGTGTTGGCATTGACCCCATTCTTTGCCCTTTCGAGCTACTTTACAGGTAAGTTTGCCAGCAAATTTGCCGGCAAGGAGAATATGTATACTGCCCAGTCATCTAAAATCATCAACTGGTGTTTATTGAATCCTTCCATTACTCGTTTGTTCAATGGGAAGGACCACGAATTGGTTAATTTCAAAAAATTGATCAACACATGCTCTTCCTTCAACTTTAGATTGGAAAATGCCGTAAACTTTAATTCAGGTCTTATAAAGACCTTGACCTTGTTAATGTTTGTCCAAGGATTCTGGTTTGGTATCACCATGATAAGATTGAAAAAAGTGGAAATTAATGACGTTTTTACATCATTTTCCGCTACTTTAATGTTGGTTTCTACATTGATTGGAATCACAGATTTAGTAGAGGACATTTACAAATCTCAAGCTGCTATTGGCAAATTGCATCACTTCCTTTCATTAAACGACACCAATGAGACCAATGAAGAAATTAAGATGTCGCCTACTTGGTGTAATGGGGAAGTTGAATTCAACAATGTTCAATTTAAGTACAAGAACAAAAATGAAATTGTATTGAAAAACGTGAACTTGAAATTCAAACCAAATGAATTCAACTTCATTATCGGAAGATCTGGATCGGGTAAATCGACTTTGGCTCAATTGCTTATGAATCTTTATCATGCAAATAGCGGACAAGTCTTAATCGATGGATTGAATGTTGAACTGATCAGTAGAGATTGGATTTCTAAAAATATCACTTTAGTGCAACTGAGTCCCGTTATTTTCAATAAGTCTTTGAAAGAAAACTTAAGCATGGCAGTGTTAAATGATTATGATGGTTTGCTGAATGTTCCAGACCACCTTATTGAAGAAGCCATATCGTTTGCCGAATTGGGAACTCTAGTGTCCAAAATAGGAGGTGTTGATAAACCGGTCTCTAATTTATCATTATCAGGAGGTGAAAAACAAAGAGTATCCTTAGCTAGAGCTAAGTTAAGAAACACACCTATTTTGGTTATTGATGAAGGTTTAAGTGCTTTGGACAAAGCAACCAGATTAAGTATTTTCAAGAAATTAAAGACCTGGAGACAAGGAAAAACCACAATTTACATCACCCACCAATTAGATCAAATTGAAAGCAATGATTTTGTTGTACTTCTTCAAGACGGTTCGGTCAAAAACCAAGGACTTTTTAGTGAATTAAGCAATGAAGCTATAATCAAAGATGCCCGTTTAAGCACAGCTTCCCTGGATAGTTACTTTTCTGTTAAAGACGATAGCAACCCAATCCCAGAGAAAAGAGTATCTGCCATCAGCAATTACAATTATCTTAAGAATCCTTTTATATTGAAAGATTTAGAAGCAACTCCACTCGCAAGGAATGAAACTATTTACTCCGTTCGTAAGATCATAATGTTTTGCTTCAAGACAAACTCCTCCAAACTATTGATTGCCTTAGGTATATTATCAGTAATGCTTTTTGCAGTCACCAATCCGTTGTTTTCTTATATTTTTGCTAGATTATTGAAAAATATGTTTGATACATCGATTGGTATCAATGCTTCACACGCTTTAAGAAAATGGTCTTTATATACCATTGTTATAGCCATAGTTAATGGTTTGGCTTATTACATTGGTCATTTTTCTTTAGCCGTAGCTAGCGAAAAGTGGGTTAACAAGCTTAGAAGAACAGCCTTGGAGAAAATCAACAACCAAGACTTGAGCTATTTTGATACAGAATATATCAAACCAAATGAGATCAATGCATTATTGATGAATGATATCAGAGACTTGAGATCTATGTTGGCTAAATTCTTAACCACCTTTATTACCATAGTAATTTTGGTATTTTTGGGTTTGGTCTTTGCGATTGTCTTGGGCTGGAGATTGGCTTTGACTGGTTTGGCATTCGTTGTGATAATTTTGATGGTGACTTTTGGGTATGCCATTGTTATGCAAAAGTACGAGACCCTTTATAAAGATCAAATTAATGAAATTGAAACAATCAACTTTGATATGATAAACGGCATCAAAACAATCCATTCTTTGGATTTGAAGAATTATTTCATGTCTGAATTTGAATCAGAACTCAATCGTATCAATTCGGTCTCAAACAAAAGGGCTTTCCATACCGGTTTCTCTTTGGGTTTACAGGATTTCGTTGTATCTTGTGCCACAGGTATTTTACTCTACTATGGAGTGAGATTAGTGGGCACAAGACAATATGATAGGTTAAAATTCTTACAAGTGTTGACTATTTTGATAATTACCTTTACTACTGCCAGTACTTTGCTTAATGAGTTGCCTGATATCACTAGAGGTCAAAGATGTGGTACTTACATCATGAAATTGTTGAAGTTGGCAGACTCAGATGTGGAAACTAAAGGAATTGAAAAACCAAAGGATGCCTCCGAGACTGTCTTGAATTTCAAAGATGTTAGTTTTGAATACAAGCCTAACAGATCAACTTTGAAGAACATTTCCTTCCAAATCAAGAAAGGTGAGATCTTTGCCGTTATTGGTGAAAGTGGATCTGGTAAATCAACAATCTTGAACTTGATAACAAGGCTTTATGGTAACTATCAGGGGTCGATCACTATTAATGGTAGTGAAGTTTCAAGCGTGGAGGTTGATTGGTTAAGAGAGTATATTTCAATAGTTCCACAAACGCCTGTCTTTTTTGAAGGAACGATCTATGACAACTTAACCTATGGGTTGACCAAAGATAAATTGATTAACACAAATATTGATGAATATCTCAAGTTGTGTAATATCGACTCTTTTGTCAATTCTCTTGATAATGGGTTACAATGTAATATTGGCGCTTTAACAGAAAATGCATTAATTTCTACAGGCCAACTACAAAGATTAGCATTAGTCAGAGCTTTAATTCGTCAACCTAAAGTTTTGATCCTTGACGAATGTACCAGCAACCTCGACACTCAAAATTTCAATTTAATCAAAGCCTTAATATTGAAATTGAATGAAGAATTAGGAACAACCATGATCATCATCAGTCATAACTCAGAATTGACAGATATAGCTCACAATAGCATTCACATTTCAAATGGTCACTCGCCTTGAGAAATGACAAAAATTAATTTACGTGAATAGTTTTTATATAGTTGTTTATTTCGAACTAGTTTATCTATACTTTAAGCTCAATTCAAGCTTACACAAATGTATGGAACATCTACATCTTCTCCTTCTTTATCGTCACAGCAAATTTCAAAAATCAAATTGTTTACATGTTCTGGAATTTCTTTCTTGCTAATTTGTTTGATTAACTCAGTTAACTTCAAAGATGCTCTTTCCTTAATTTTCTTAGGTGGGAAAAATGAAGCATATAAAAGAGATACGCCATATGACAACATGGTGATTTCCAAGCCCTCTTCTTTCTCGAAATGGTCAAGCAACTCTTGTAAGGTAATGTCGCCTTTCAAGCTGAATCTATCCCAAATTTGATCGAATTCTTTGTCGTTATATTTACCTTTCTGAGATTTAATTGGTTCACTGAATCCGACGAAAGGCAAAGCTAAATTGATGAAACCATTTTTGAAATCTTCAATGGTCTTAGTGGAGTCCAAAACCTTGTACAATTCCAAACACACCAACCCAGTGACCAAAGCAGTGGTAGTTGCAATAGCAGGAATAATCTTACCTGCAATAAATTTGGTCTTGGAGTAGTCAGCAGTCTCAATCTCGTAATTTTGAGCTCTACAATTGGAGGCTGCGGTGATAAATTGAATATGGTGATTAGTGTCGTCATCTTTTTCAAATTCCACAACATTAAGTCTGAATCCAGCTAAGCTCGAAGGTGTTGGCAAAGATGCGGCAACTTTCTTCAAGTCCTCATCCTCGATAGAACCGCTCATGTCTTTCATTTGCTTCTCAGCTTCTTCCTCATTTGCAGCAATGCTAACATTAGATTTTGGTACGAAGGGTTCAATCTTGACTTCCTTCAAAACCTTTTCATAGTAGGTCTTGTCATCTTTTTCATTTTGTTTCAAACCGAAGATGTCTGCTAACAAATTGGCACCAGCAACTATGAAGTCATAATGGTCTTTGTTGTTGATATCAAACACCAAAGGATTTGGTGCCCTTTTAGGACCAGACCAGAATGCACCACCGTTAGAGGTTGTGGCATCTTTAGGGAAGTTATACAATAATTGCTGTATGTCATAACTGAATTTCGTTTCGAATTGCAATCTTGCCCATTTGACACAATCTTCGTAACTGTAAGGCCTATCGTTTAAGTAGTTGGAAATATTCTCCAAAGTTCCCTTAATGTCAGGATTTTGTTTCAAGGTTTGCTCAACATAGTTTGGTTGACTCAAATACAAATTGACACTTTCTGGACTCTCATTGAAGTAACCTTGGAACAAAGACTTTGCCCAGGCAATGGTGTGGTCAATTTTATTTGGGAAAGATCTCAAAGTACATAACGGAATAGATTTTTCTGGAGGATCCTGAGATGAAGAATATGATTCAGTCAAGTTTGGAATAACCACTTGAGTATTACCCTTAGTTCCCAAAGTACCAGACTCAAGTAATGGTTTCTTGTAGAAAATACAACGACGGTCGATGTATGTTCTTGCATCGATGTTATCCAATGCATTGGTGACCAAGTTCAAGTTATTCCAGAACTTGTCGTCGAAAATATTCTCAGTCTCTGGTCCTACTTTTTCCAACAAAGCTTCTATTTTACCCTTCAAGTTCCTGTTCATATTTTCGGCAGCAACCTTTGCAACTTCAGACTTGTTCTTTCCGACATCCTTTGGTCTGAATAAGAATTGACGATTCAAGTTAGATTTTTCGATGGAGTCCATATCAGTCACAATAATTTTACCATTTGGACCAGAACCCAAACCCATCATGGCCCAGTTCTTCAACATTTCACATCCAATGGCACCGGAACCAACCAAGAATACTTTTAAGTTGTGTACACTCTCCACATAGGCTTTACCAAAAACAGAAATTTGAGCATCATATCTTGTGTTTAAAGGTTTACACGTTTCTTCGGTTCTTGGGAATTCATCAGCGTTTGGTAAACTTTCTAAAGAATCGAAATAGAACCATTGCTTAGTAGGTCCGAACTTGGAAGAGCAACATTTCAAGACTTCTTGAGCGATTAACCCACCATAGAATGCACACATACCTGGGATTTCACCAGTGGATTGGAAACACAATTCTTTCAAGATCTTTTCGTCTAACTCGGATTCGTCATTAGGAATTGGCTGTGATGTCTTGATTTGCTTTACAAGCTCAAGGAAGTGGTTGAAATCCTCCACATTTTGTGGTTTTGGCAACTTGTTATTGTTCTTCAATTGGAAGGCCGATAAGGCTTGGAAACCATAGTGCAAAGTGTTTACTCTATCGAACTTAGCGAAGTCACTTATAACGAATTCAGGGTTTGCCAATTGAGATTGCAAGGTTTCATATTTCACGACTTTAGGCATCTTTGTTTGAGTGTAGATACCGCCTTTGATGTATTCACCGAAAGATTCGTCGATGTTGATTTTAAAAGCGTAAGGACCTAAAACCTCAATCTTAAAAGGCTTTTCGCTATCGTTTAATTTATCCATACCTTGAACTTCTTTGAATTTGACATAATCGCCATCTTGTAAGCCGTGTCTGTTATCGTCCAACATGGTGACAGTACCATCTTTTTCAATATCTGACACAATACCGGTCAAGGGTTCCTCGCCATCGGGATCAATGACGGTGAACTTGTCGCCGAAATCGACAAACAAAGACCCGAACAACCCTTTCAAGGTGGCACTGATGAAACCGATGTCGTTGGCATGGGTGAAGGAATTTAACATGACTTGGTCTTCCAACGACAACAAATCGGTCACGACAATACATTTGAATTGTGATAAGTTGGATTCTTTCAAATCTGGCAAGATGGAGATGGGAACGTATTGGTTCAATTCACTCAATTTGTTGGCAGAAACCTCGTCAATCTTGGCGCCTAAATCTTCCTCGGTAAGGAAAAACTGACTCGATAAGTGTTTGATTTCAATCACCGTCGGATCGTAGATGGTCAACGATTTGACCCCTGCCAAAGCTATGTTCTTGGCTATTTCAATACCCAAACCTTTCAATCCAATGATCAAAACGTTGGCGTTTTGCATCTTAAGCATGGCCTCCTTACCCAAAACGTACAATTGTCTGGAGTAGAGTCCTTCATCGATCGTATCAACTGGGTCAACTTGCATGTCTGTCATTGCCACCGCACGTTAGTAATATAAAGATGAGAAATTACAATCTGGAGAGCACAGCAATGAGGGTTAAGCTGGTGTTCGGGTGCGGAAATGGGAGAGTGAAAAACTGTGGTGGAAAAAATGGTTGGAAATGGGTGGGTCATGAGGAGTTATAAAGTGAAGCAGGTAACTTCGAAGGCGTCTATAGAGGTGGGGGTTTTATGGCTAATTTGGGTCCTTTTCAAGCGGACAAACAGGGTGTAATTTAGGCGCTGGAGCTTATAGTGTCTAATATTAGTAATGAAGTTCAAGCTAGGACGTTTATGTTCGTATTTGGAAGTGTATAACACCCTTTGGTCGTATACGTCCCCACCCAATTCTGTATAATTTTCTTCAAATGTAACCTAACTCCACACTTATTTTGAAAATTTCCAATTTAGCTCACATCACTCACTCGAAATTTCCTCACTATTTATTTGTTTTTAAGAATTGCAGCCGTTCACCAACACCCACAAATGATCTCCAAAGCACGGTTCAACTTTGTGGTGGTACCGCTTGTGGTGTGTGTTAACCTATTGTTGATGTCGGTGGTTTTTTTACAGCCTTGTCCCATTCTGTCGACGGATATTTCCAAAGCAGTGATTTTCACTGTCCTCATGAAAATGATGGTGACGCTTTTTGACAAGTTCAAAACCATGTTCAGAATCCCCGACACAAGTGTGTTTAACACTCATGTGCAGCCTTTAGCTGTGGAGTGTATTAAATTGGGCTATGTCAGCTTCATTGCTTTTCATTATGAAAATCCACATCTTTCTTTGCACCAGTTTGTGTGTATTGCCACTGTTTACAGCGTCATATCGACCATCGAGTTTGTTAACGACTTTCACCCTGTATTATACCCTAGAAACTTCAAGTTGTTTTTGGAAATCGTGAATGAGTACTATAATATGGAGCATTATGATGACGAATCACGAAACGATGCCACTAAAGTCGTTATTGACAGTTTGAGTCGTAAGAACTCGGTGATATCTACGGAAACATTGGCTGATTACTTGCCTAAGGAGATAAAGCTATGTGAGTCTACTCCCGACATGAGGAAACAGAAATCGAGTCCGAATTTGTCGATTTCTTCGTCCCCCATCTCATTGAAGAAACATAAATCGTGCTATGAATTAGTAGACAAGGTCTACAGTGTTTCCCCCAAAAACACCTTCCACCTTGTAACAGCGTCTGCGACTGCTGTTCCTGTGGATGAATTCAAGGATTCGTACGAAAATCCGTTCATTAGTCAAGATGACGCTTTGGATCTCGACAATTGCAGCCTCCACACTACCGACACCCATTTTGGTGGAGGTGGTGGCGGCAACTTCAAATACACCCTTCCTGATGGATCTAAATTAAAGTTTGGTGGTGGTGCAGGTTTCGACTACAAGCATAAAGAGCCTCGCCGTAAGAATTCTTCAAACACCAATTCTAGCGAAAGTTCTCCAAAAACTGCATGTTCTTCACCAATCAAGGATATAGTTCTGTGGAAAGAATCCTTTTGTAGTAGAGACTCAAGCTTATACTCAGATACCACTCTCGTGCCTCCAGAAAACAAGAGGTCCCCAGGATGGTGGTATAACTGGTTGCTTCCTATAAAGAAGAGGAAGACACCCAATCTTAAAAAGAAACTTAGCAAATTTCATTTTAAAAAACCAAGCATAGATTCTACTACCAGCTTGTTAAGCACAATTCCTCAGAACTACTCTTCCATAGACTTAGAGCAGAACTCTAGTCACCAAGCCCATACCTACGATAAGTACGAGATTGACAACTACATTGGTCTATCATTAGGATTAGATAAGTACAAAATCAATTTTGATCCGGTTTTTGAACAATTCAACAAAGTGTTATTTAGAGATTTCTCCACATTTGATGTTTGTTTATTATATTTGGATAAGTTTTCGTGGTGGGTAGGAAGTTTGCTTGTACTTTCAGTAAACTATTTACATGAAGGCTACGATCTAAAATTTCTTGTGTTGTTCATATTCAAGTTATTTGATTTGAACTTTCTTAGCAAGATGAACCTAGGAATCAGAGGACTATTATTTATTAAAGTGATGATGAAATTAATGATATTTAGCATACTAATAGTGTAATATATATATATACAACTGTAAATACTTAAGTTCATAATACTTCTATTCTCTAATAAATACTATTTAATATTACAAGATTAACCCATGCGAAACTGGGGATAATTATTTAAAAATTTGTCATTAGTGAATGTAAAGTCCTTCACATACAAGATGTCATTACTAGTTTTGTTCAATGGTGGTGTGAATTCCATTTCGGTGAATTGTCTATCAAAATTTTCAGCCAAAATAGGGTTGGTGATTACCGGTAATATTGGAGGCAAACTGATGGAATCATTAAGTTCTTCCCAATTAATCTGTCTGAAGAATCTGTGTTTCTTTATATTTTCAAATTCCTTATCATCATCAAGGTTGAGCCTCTTCTCAACGTTAACTTGCAACAATTTTCTTAAAAAATCCTTTGCGTCATTAGTAAGGTAAAAAGGGTATTTTAAATGTTTTTTGGCAGCCAAAATTCGATCTATGATCTTCTTGTTATTGTTACCTGTGAACGGTGGCGACCCCGTTAATAAATCAAATGAAATGCACCCTAAAGACCACCAATCAACTTCAAAACTATATGGCTCGTTACGTAAAATCTCAGGCGCCATATATTGAACAGTTCCAATAAACGAATGGGAATTTGAATCGGGATCATATTCTTTGGATAAACCAAAATCGGTCAATACCAAATTTCCGTTGGAGTCCAACATGCAATTTTCGGGTTTCAAGTCTCTATAAATAACATTTAGGCTCAAGTGTAAATATCTTAAAGCCAAAATCAATTGTGCAATGTAAAAGCACGCCTTATTCTCGGTCAAAAACTGTTCTTGTGCCAAATGATAGAAAAGCTCTCCGCCATCTAAATATTCCAATATTAAATACACTTTATCATGATCCTGGAACGCATAGTATAGTTTCACAATATTGGCATGATTGACTCTTTCCAAAATCTTTTTCTCGTTTAGAGTCCTAATAAGATTGATCTCGTCGTTCATAAGCAAACTAATCTTCTTGAGCTGTTTTTGTGCAAACAATCTGCCGGTAGAAAGTTGTTTGACCAACAAGACCTTTCCGTAAGTTCCCTTTCCAAGCACCATTATGGGCTCAAAGTCACTTAATGTGGGCTTGTAGTTCTTCTCCTCCACAGTGCTGGATATAAATGGTTCATGCATATCCAAATCTATCGAGTAACTGCCTCGTCTGTGTTTTTTCTCCCTTGAGGTGGACTTTATCTCATTGACTTGATCATACTTTTCTTCCAATTCTTCATCTATAACGACCGCATGGCCAGCATGCAACTTTCCCGGCTCCAATACCGTCAGTGGCGATATAGACAAATTATCTTTGTCCGGGTGATCATCGTCGACTATTCTATAGTCCAAATGAGCCACCTGCTCTGCAAGATCCTCCATGTTAAAGAGATCTGTCATTGTAAGACACCGCGTTAAAATTTTAATGATTAGCACGAGGCATATGCACGCGGATTTTTGAAGATCCAAATCCAGAAGATTTTTCTGTGTTTCGTTGAACTAAGGTGGAAGGCAATGAATATGCCGCCTGGAGGCTATCTTGGTGTTCTCTCTTGCTTCATTCTTAGTGTACCATTTAAATTCTATTAGAAGCTCATTTTACTGTGAACATTTTGGCTGCGTATGCCTCAATCGGGACATTCGTAAAATCGATCAACAGGTATGTAAGCGGTGTCAAATAGTGTAACCACCCAATTGCACGCAAATCAACACCGCCGCCAATTGAAAAGTAAAAGCGAGCCGCATGATGCCGTTTTGGTACAATGTAACCATGCGCTAGTCTTATCGCTATCATGGAATTGTAGCCCCTGCATTCCGATTCTCGTTTGGGAAGTAATCGACTCTACTTAAAGATGAACATTTCCTTCTAAATTCTTTAAAATTAAAATGTCAGACAAAAAGGAAGTTCTTTTAATCGGTCCAGGTGGTGTCGGAACCATCGTTGCTTACGGTATTGACTACGTGGGTAAGTCTAACTTATCAATGGTTGTCAGACGAGACTACGAAAAAGTCAAAACCGAAGGCTATGAAATACACTCTTGTGATTACGGTGAAATCAAGGGCTGGAAACCTAATTTGTATGCCAATGTTGAAGAGGCTGGTAAATCTGGTAAGACGTTTGATTTTGTGGTTGTTTCCACCAAAAATATCCCGGATATCGTCAAGCCAGAAGAATTGGTGGAGCCTGTGATAACCCCAGAAAAAACCACCATTGTGTTGATGCAGAACGGGTTCGATTTGGGAAAGCCTTTCTTCTCCAAATACCCAAAGAATGTGGTCATTTCCGGGGTTTCTCATATCGGATCCCACAACACCAATGGGGTTATTCATCAAACTCAAAATGACAAATCTGTGGTGTCCTATTTCGAAAACCCTAACTTGGACAAAGATGTCCAAGAAGCCAAAACCAAGGAATTCATTAGTATATACTCCAATGATAAGAACAACTGTGAGTACTTTGCAGACGCAAAATGGTACAGATACAGAAAGTTGGTCTACAATGCCACCATGAACACCACATGTGCCATAACCGGTGTTGACGTCGGTAGATTAGAATTTTCCGGTGGTTTGGAGTCGGTTGCAATTCCTGCCATGAAGGAAGTCATCAAAATCGCCAAAGCCGATGGATGTGATTTGCCAGATGATGTTATCAATACATGCATTCATTCTGACGACGGAGACTACTTCGAACCCTCTATGAGAGTCGACGTCAAAAAGGGTAATCCTTTGGAAATGGAAGTCATTTTGGGTACTTTATTGAAAGTTGCCAGAGAATTGAAGGTTGAAACTCCAATTTTAGACTTAATTTACAACTTGTTGAAGGTTGTACAATTCAGATTGAAGGAACAAAACGGTTACGTCTCCGTTCCAGAGAAAAGGCCTATTACTGACAAAGTGTTCAAATGAAGAAAAAGCCTCATATATAGAATTGATAGCTTAATGAAGCTTACTTGAATTTATGATCGCTCTAGTGTGATTCTAGATGTCATTCTTTTACACTATTTTGTACTCATTGAGTTGTAATTCACATAGCGTTATAACCATTTGACACTCTTACCCTCTAATCTCATAAAAATAACGGCACCAGCGGCTCGGTGAATAACATATAGTCGAGTTCATGCTTATTTAGAGTTTAAATCACTAGATGTGATTTTTACTCCGCGAATTCCTATGCTATCTGACTATTTAGCTAGTAAGTATTATGGTAGTTACACAATGCCAACGAACCTTCAAGAGTTTGTGTTTCTCTTGAGGGTTCAGCTTTATTATCTTTATGGATATGTGAAGAAAGAGGCAGAATTGAATTATTTTTCTACAAAATACGGTGTTGTATATCTACTTCGTGATTTTATATTCGTATATGTCATCTACTCCTGCTTTGTCCCAATTTATAACACCATCAATGGATATGGCCCGATAAAATGTGTTAAGATGTCATATCAGTGGCTTGCAAAGAAAGTTTTTCTGTTTGTGTTGACGTTGCCCCCCATTAAATCGAAGGTTTCTAGCGAACTTGATGTTACAATAACTAAAATGCACGAAACTTTGATGCAAAATGACGAAAAATTGGGTCAATTCCCTGTTTTACCTCAGAAAGGATTAAACAGTGCAGCGATTCTACAAGAATTGGACAATCTACAAACTTTAAAGCACACTGATTGGAATAAAGGTCGTGTTAGTGGAGCTGTCTACCACGGCGGTGATGACTTGTTGAAATTGCAGTCTGATGCTTACAATAAATACTCAATTGCTAATCAACTTCATCCTGATGTGTTTCCCGGTGTAAGAAAAATGGAATCTGAGGTTGTTTCGATGGTTTTGAATATTTTCAACGCACCCGAAACTGGGTGTGGTTCATCTACTTCAGGAGGTACCGAATCTTTATTATTAGCGGGATTAGCTGCCAGACAGTACGGCAAACTAAAGAATGGTATCAAACACCCGGAAGTTATTGCTCCTGTCACCGTTCATGCCGGTATCGAGAAAGCATGCTATTATTTCGGGATGAAATTGCATAAGGTTGATTTGAATGAAAACTATCAAGTAAACACCAAAAGGGTTAAAAAGTTAATCAACAAAAACACTGTTTTGTTGGTTGGTTCTGCTCCGAATTATCCGCATGGTATTATTGATGATATTGAGTCGTTATCCAAATTGGCAGTCAAATACGACATTCCTCTTCATGTCGATGCCTGTTTGGGTTCATTTATCGTGCTGTTTTTAGAAAAATCAGGTATACATGAAAAGGTGCCTCTTTTCGACTTCAGATTGCCAGGTGTGACTTCCATATCTTGTGATACACATAAATACGGATTTGCCCCAAAGGGTAGTTCTATCATCATGTACAGATCCCCGGAATTGAGAGAGTGTCAATACTATGTTTCTTCGGACTGGACAGGAGGTATGTACGGCTCACCCACTTTGGCTGGATCAAGACCAGGTGCGATCATGGTTGGTTGTTGGGCTACTTTAGTCAATATTGGTGAAGAGGGTTATTTGAAGTATTGTCAGGCTATAGTGGGTGCTTCAATGAAACTCAAAAATGCCCTTAACACTAACGAAGTTTTGAGTGAGTATTTGGATTTGATAGGTGATCCAATTGGCTCTGTTATCGCTTTCAAAAGTGACAAATTAGACATTTACACCCTAAGCGATAAACTCACTGCTAAAGGGTGGCATTTTGCTACTTTACAGAGGCCCGCTGCTTTGCATTTTGCATTAACTTGGTTAACGGTTCCTATTATTGACGAGTTAATCGCTGATTTAGTGGAATGCACTAAAGAGGTTGGTGAGAGCAAGGTAGCTTCTAAGAGCGATACTGCATCTTTGTACGGTGTGGCTGGAAGTGTTCAAACTGTAGGTGTTGCTGACAGGTTGATTGTTGCATTTTTGGATGCATTGTATAAAGTATAACAGTAAAAGTCGGATTGAAGGTGTTAAAATATATATTACACATTAATATGGTGTTGGAGCCCTACTTGCTCTATTGTTTGCTCTAGCATTGACGTTCTCCATCGTGGTTTTTCTTTCTGCTATCAAAGCATCTAATTTGTCACTAAAGAAACCTCTCAAGAAATCGTTCTCTCTGGTAATCTTGCTTAGTATACTTTCTTGATTGATTATTTCGTCTTTTCTAATCAATGATGGTAAAATTTTAATACCTGGGCCATTCGATTTATCTTCCACTTTGGTATTCTTTTGTTTCCAAAGTTCCACTTGGCTAGATGCCTGTAATGCTTCGGAAGAACTTGCTTGGTACTGGGTTCTTAGGTTGTCAGTCTCTTTAACGAGCTTTTCATATTCTTCCTCCAAGTGTTTATTTTCAACCTCAAGACGCTCTATTAATTTTGCTTGTTCTTGTTCATCAATTTCATCATGTTTCTCTAAGAAAGCTAAATTATTCAACAATTCAACTTTCTCGCTTGAATACTTGGTGTGGTCGGATTCCACTTTGGCACATTTCTTTTCAGCAAAAATGGCGTCTTCATTCAATCTCCTGAGCTTTTTGTAGTTTTCTGCTATAGTTTCCTCTGTTGTGTCGTACTTTACTTGTCTTTCTGTCTCATTGTTCCGAAGCTCTGGTAATATTTGAGTCCTGATCTTGTTTATTTTGTTGTCCAAGGTTTCAAGTCTCAAATACAACAAGTCGGTCAATTTAGACTTGTAGGATTTATAATCGAACTTATCCAACAAAAATTCGTCCATTTTAATATCTTTATCGTCTTCCTTGATGTATGACATATTTAATTTTTTGAGTAATCGCTCATCATTGTAATTAGTCAACAATTTGTCGTTATATTGCCCGAAGAACTGTTCATTGTCGATCGGGAATGGGTTCTCGTCCCAATTCAAAAACCAATCTTTCATTTTGCTAAAGTTGCTACCATAATGTTTGAGAATAAACCCAGTTTTACTGAACTCCTCCTCTTCTTCGTAGATATTAAAACGATTGACAACTAGATTATCAATCAATTTACGTTTCCACTTAATGTAAGGATCGTTATCCTGCCATATATTCTGGGGCTTCGGTATAAGCATCTGCATATGGTCAATTGAATACAATGGTATAGGAATAATTATGGGAACTTTTGGTGATTTGTCGTAATAATTACCATCTCTGATAATTTCAACTCCAGGACATTTACTATCCAAGGAGATGTCGAAGGAGAAAATCATTTTGAAGGGCACGCCGATAATAGAGGAGTAATTGTTGTGAAGCTGTGAAGTCGTTATAAGATGCAAACACAATAAAGGCTTGGATTTAGGTTTGGCGACTGTTCTCTTTCTCTTTCTATGGAACTCGTCTTCAGAATCTTTCTTTTGTTCTTTAATCTCGGTGGGTAATTTCCTGTTATCTTCATACAACTTGACAGTACTTATGTTTTTGTAGTATAAATCTTTACCGATTATGAGACCTTCTATAAGCTCGAGTTCTTTGACGCTTTCAGCCACCACAAGCATATTATAGACCGGGGCATCAACAAATTTAACGCTTCTAAAAAATGATTCCACAAAGTAATCAATTAAGGCATTGAAAAGTTGGAATTTTCCCGACATTTGAGTTAATCTTTCGTTGATTTCCGACAATAATAGTTTCTTTGGCAAAAAATGATCAACCAAAAGTGAAGGATGGTTTGTAGAAGTAACTATTTGATCGAATAAAACCTCGACTTTGTCGTTAAATGTGAAATTGTCCTCTTCTACTCCTGCATCATCGTCTGAACCTAATAAACTGTGTATTTTTGTGCGTTGTTGTTTCAGAAATACTTCTTTCGCTAGTTCAGACAGAAAAATGTTGATAATATACTCCACTATATCTTGCTGCATTTTGGTGAGAAAAGTCGGAAAATGATATATAGCGCCCTCTGGTTGCTGTATGATGTTTTCCGTAGGCAGTTCCTCCTTTAAGAGCGTGTCCATGTCCTGATCTATCATATTGAAGAGATTCATCAGGTGCGACTTGTTGAAATTTTGGCTACCTAATCAGTAAATAGTGAGATTTTCTATTTTAGTCGAGATCTCCAATTATTCAGATTACGTTCATTAAAATTTATATACTTCTATCTCTTGGATTTTCTTTTGATTTTTACACCGATATTCTCTAAACTGGCCCACACTTCAGCACCTACCTTTTTAGGTAATTTCCTTCCGTATAGACACTGGTCAATTAGCCACATACCGACTATAAATTCCGCTTTGTTCAAAGACCCATCGTTTCGAAAGTCTACCAAATTCCAAATTTGTTCGAGGGTTTCATTGGGTAGTCTGCTTCTTAGCCAAATTCGTTTTACCACTGGAGCACACATCACTTGGTCAATTTCAACCGTGTCGAGATTATGGAAACTCTGCCAATCCTCTGAATGATTCCTGGACGAGATTTGCGCAGCCTTGAAAGCATCGGTATTGTTTACTTCAAGAGTATTTTTTGATGAATCTGCAGTTCCTATGGACTTCAAGTCTACCTTGACTTCGCCTTCGCTGTTTCTTGGAGTTTGGTCGTAATTTACACCCTTTAACTTGGTCACCACCTTATCAATATAAAGCCCTTTGTTGCTAGCCCAGACCCCTTCATACCTTTTCCGTTCAACTTCGGTAATGAACAGGAGATCCTTGTGGTTTTTCCAAGGTTTGTCCTCGTTAAACGTCTTATTTTTGTGCTTAGCCTTTCTCATGGTGGTTTTCAACTGAACTGGTCTATTCTGAGGAGTAGGCAATGGGGTTGATAGCTTCGAGTCTGTACTGAATGGGTCTGTGGGTATGTCTGACAAGTCGATATTACCCGGTGATTTGAGCTTGTATTTCCTCTTAAAGATTTTCCTAGACTTCCCATCACTTAATCCAGGAAATTGAGGTAAAGTGCTTTCATTCTCACTGTAGCCATCATACTCCATCAGTGATCTGCTTAAATTCTTTTCAGGCTCCAAAAGGTCGCTGGGTGGTTTCCTTCTTGGTTTTCTTTCTAGTTCCACCGATGATTTTATGAGGTCGGAAACAGTTGCATCGCTGCCTCTTGCGGTTTCCTCCGGAATTCTGGGACTTCTTGATGTCCATGAGTCATTTGTGTATTGTTTTGAGATCTCCCTCGAGACCAGTGAGTCGTTCGTTTGTTGGCGAGTGAATTCCTTGTTCAATGCAGAGTTGTTTGAGCCTGCCAGGTAAATAACCACTTCTGTATCTGCCTCCATATCGGTAGCTATTATTGCTGGCAAACTCCGATTGGATCTATTTGAATGAAAACTAATGGACGACAGGCCTACAGAAGTGAAAGAATTGGTCAATTCCGGTTTGTTGTAGACAAACTTTTCTACGCTGGAATTATTCAGTTCGTAAATATCACTGCCATGATCTTCCATGGAAAAATTTAACCCGCTTATGGGTCTTGTGCTTATAACTTTCAGATTTATGCTTTCTCGTATCTCATTGAGTCGTTCCAGTTGGTCGTTTGTTGTGGATTCTGGGGGTCGTTGTTTCACGTTTATTGATGCTTTCATTCGACTGAGCATATTTTCGGGTGAATAGTCCTCAGATATTCGTTTTGAAGAGGCACTTTTGCCTACTGCCTTTGCATTCAACGATTGCTTGAGGGTTTCGAGAGTTTCCCGTGTTCGTTCGTGATTTATCGATAATGTTGAATGATTTGAAGATGATTTCTGTATTGGCAGAGACTTAGGAAGCGTAAAATAATCAACTCCTCTACTTGAGTCATTCCCACTGCCCGCGTGGGTTGACGTGTTGTTTACTGAAAGCTCTGACATGTTAGTTCGAAGTTTGGGAATGCTGCTTGATGACAATGTCTTTCTATGTGCACCGCCATTTGGTTTCGAAGACGGTACGGTTTGCGACGGCCTCGCTGGCTTATAATAAATTGACGATTGTTTTGCAGAATTCTGCTGATCAGGATCCTTTTTGGATCCCCCCAATGCCTTGAAGGCCGCTAGCGCTGCTGCTTGACTAGCAGAAGTCTGTTGCAGGCCCATAGATAATTTAAAGATTATGCGGCGCAAATCGCATTCTATATATAGAGGTCGTGTACCGTACCGATACATATGCCAAATGAGTGTATGCCAAAATATATTAAGATAAATGCTCTAATTATTTACGTCTTCTTGAAGAATTGACGTACCTTCCTTTACCCACTTTGACTCCGGAAGGTCTGATGGTTTGTATGGAGTTAAAAGGAGATATATAGTTATCAGCAGAACCTCCACCAATCCATTCCTCTAATAATTTTTCATTCTTTCTTCTCTGCCATTCGTCATCTTTGACGGCCTTTTGATACTCCTTGTCGTCTTCGTTAAGTAATAATGGATTTTGTAAGGTTTTGTGTCTGTTTTCTTTGTTGTGCTGAAACCCTCCATTTCCTTGTCTTCTCTGCTGGTTCTTACTTTGTGGCGAAGGTAACGAGAATTTGTTTCCTCTGGTGATCCATTGGAAGTTGCTCTTTAAATGTGGTGTAACTTTGCCGGTGTTGTTGTCGATAGAAACGGCACATCTCAACAATGTGTTTCCTCCACATTTAGGACAAAAATGCTTTGGTTTTCCTGATTTAGGTATGGGTGTGAGTTTGAAACAAGCATGACATCTGTACATATAGTTACGGATTCTCTTGATCTGTTTACCCGACATGGAGTTCATTAAGTTTATACCGATTTGCATGGTTACATTCTGACAGGCAAAATCGCCGGTTGAAAGAGCCACCTTAATTAAGGGTCCAGTTTGTCTTTGATTTTCTTGAACTTCTTCATTATTATCCTTCAAAAGCTCTTCTTGTAAGTTATCAGGGGTGATCCAGTCCCCATCGTCATCGTTTTCGTCATATTCTTCTGAAAGCTCGGTTGTGGATGCTTCATTCGTAGTAGCAGGTGTGTTTTCATTCACTTTGATTGTCTCGAGCTTTTCTGCAATGGCCTTAACTTCTTCTTCGGTGGGCTCTTGTTCAGTTGTAGTACCTTCAAGTGCTTCCTTGAGTTGTGCTTCTCGTTTTTCCCTTTGTTTCTTTCCCCCTCTTCTTGTTTTCTTTTGGGTCTTCGGTTTCTCTGCTTCTGTGGGTTTTTCTGTGCTTTTGGTTTCACTGTCGTTAACGGTCTCTGTCTCTTTAACTTCTTTTATAGATTCTTGTTTAGGCTCCACTTTGTCTTCTTTGGTCTCTTCTTTGGCCTCTTTTTTGGCTTCTGGAGTCTCGGTGCTTGTTACAGCCTCTTTCACAGCCTTTTTGATCTTTTCTCCAGGAAATTTTCTTAATCTCCAATCTCCGTTAGCTTCAACCTCTAATTCATAAGCCAAAGCGATTATGTGGATATCATTAACACTCAAAACAGAGTAATCACCAGTTAATTTGGCAAAACTCTCCACTTTCTTAATATAAACAGGTTTTGGTTGTCTTATCTTCAAGTTGTCACTCCATAAATTCAACTGAGTTCTGGCTTGTTCATCTTTAATTTCACCAAACACCCCCGGCGTAGTGAAAAATTCATATGCATATTGTTGTAAGCTAGAGCTAGATTCCGTGATTAACGGACCAGCATCTAACACTAATTGCCTGATCTTCCTATTAGACATATTCAATACCAAAAAAATTTAATCAATGCTCATCTCATGCAGTTCTCAAAGAAAATCAAACAAATTGATTACATAAGCCTCTTTTAATTTGGCTTATCTAAGCATGCGTCTGGACTACGTAATTGGGTTAATGACCGCACTACAGCCGATACGACCGCAGCAACCTTTGCAATAAAATCAATGTCTCAACAACCCAAAATCATCTTACACTGGTTGAATTTTTCCAGATCTAACAGAATTCTCTGGTTGCTTGAAATCTTAAAAGTTGACTATGAATTGAAGGTTTACAAAAGAACTGCAGCTTACAGAGCTCCGCCAGAATTGAAAAAAATTCACCCATTGGGAAAATCACCATTGCTTGAGGTGATTAAATCAGATGGCTCCAAACAAGTGGTTGCTGAATCAGGAAGGATAATTGAATATTTGATTGATCATTACGATGAAAAGAACATCTTGAAACCTACAACCGAGGAAGGTAAGGAGATGGTTAGCTACTGGCTTCATTACACTGAAGGAACTTTGCAACCAGCTGCCACAGGACTTTTGGTCAACAACATGGCACCTGAGGTTGCACCAAGACTTGTTAAGTTCTTTGTCAAAGCTGTTACTGACAAAGTCAATGACGCCTATTATAAGCTGGAATTGTTGGCCAATTTGGCATATTTGGAGGGCATTGCTAAGGAGAATAATGGTGGCTATTTTGTTGACGGTAAACTAACCGGGGCTGATATTTCCTTATCGTTCCCAGTCTACGAATGTTTCTTTCTTCCAAAAGAAGGCAGGCCTTTGGGATTTGATGTGAAGGAAAAATATCCTTACTTGAACAAATGGTGTGAATTGATTGCCAGTGATGAAAATTACAAAAAGACAAGTCGAATCACCAGTGATTCCAAGCTTTAATTTATTAAAAGCTTAAAATCTTTTCGTCTGATATGGACCACAGTTAGTTAGTTTTTATTAAGTTTGAATTTCATATGACTTCTGGTTTTCTTCTTTTAGAGCTAAATATGGCATTTTTGGTAAACCTTGCTTTTAAAAGCTCTGTTATTTTCCTCTTGGAAATACTCGAATTTGAATCGTTGTTGGGGCAGGATGGGCTGATTGGAGTAGCATTCTCCAGTCTTCCTTCCTCCTTGGTCCTTGTTGGCTTTGGCTTCTTGTTATTTTGCCGAGGATAGTTTCCAATCTTATCAATCAAGTCCAAATAAGCAAACCTCAGTACAATTTTAAAGTATACTACTATCCCTTTATCATCAGGGAGAAACAATCTCATGAGCTGGTGAAGATTTTCATACGCCTTAATATCAGCTCTAGGAAACCCATACACGCTTCTGGCCACAAGCGAAACTACAGTTGCAAAGCAGATAAACTGATACTTGAAGCGATACTCTAAGCCGTTGGTCCATTGTTCTTCTTTTTGGTATAATTTGTAGTGCCTGATAAGACAATCCAATAGAGTCGCTGGAAATTTTAACTCCATTGCAAGGCTTTCATGATAAAGGGCCACGTATCCTTTCGAATAGGCACTCAACCAACAAATAGCTAAAAGGTGCAATCTATGAACTAAAATGGAAACTTTGGTGCTGACACCCACATCACAGGCGATATTAGCATTAACAATAACCATGCTTATCTTATGTATTGTCATTGGTTTGCGACCACTATGAGACCAAACCGTTTCAAACAATCTTTTTCCTGTAACTTTACACATACTACTTTTCAAACTCATCTCCACGCTATCGATGGGCGCCAAAATAGACCCTGGGATCCGTGCCTTTTTATTAGTCACCAAACACTCGTCCCGTTCTGTCAAATAAACGTGGTATTTCAAACAATTATAGTTGCTTATTATTCCGATATATTTATAACCATATGGATATATTTGGTGAAGGGTTTCTGGCGCCCTAGTAAGAAGAAATTCCTTCAAATCGTTGGTATGTTTAAATGATTTACCAGTATACACACTTAATTGATATCGAAGAACCCAGCAATGAAGGTGATATACGGTGAAATGAGTTTCAAGGGGTGTTTCGTATGTTTCTGGTGTTGCAAACTGCCAAAAGTTGATCTCTGTTAGAATTCTAATTTTTTTTACATGATCAATGATAGAGCACACAAGCCATACCAAAGTATCAATTACCGATTTTGTGCCAATTACAGAACGGTCAAGAAATAAGAAGTCTTCCTTTTCTAATATTAGATATGGAAAGATACTTTTCAGCATCTGATAGTGCTGATAACATATTTCAGACCTAAGCATGGATATTGTGCTCTCGATTACTTTTCGCAGCCAATTTTCAAAAGCGGCTTAACTGAATGCTCCAACAAGAAACTCATTTCAGAACAGAGCTGCAGAAACTATCCGACTAAAATACATTGTTTTGTGGTGTTGCATGTAATGTCGTTTAAACACAACATTTAGGCGGTTTGGTTCAAACACAAATTTTGCGTCAAATCCTAGGCTTTGCGTCTTACCATGCCCTCTTAACAACCAACATTCCCTTTGGGGGTAAAGGATTCTTCAGTTAGCGACAAATCCCTTAACGAACCAAATGCCGTAATTTTGCACCGATGGTAAGCTGGTTCATTGCCCTAATAGGACTTTTCGTATGAACTCTGGTCGGAGCTCGTAATATTTCCATATCGGGAATAGTAATTAGTCTACCCCACAACTTGAACTAAAAGTATTTAAAAGCTCGAAAAGGCTTTGGCTCGTACTAGCTGACATGGCAGATAACGGCGATAAGTTCCTTTTACATTGGTTAGATCAATCGAGAGCACATCGCATATTATTTCTTTTGGAGATCTTAGGCTTGGATTATGATGTGGAGGTTTACTTGAGACATCCAGCCACTTGGAGAGGCCCTCTGGAGCTTTTCCAAGTTCATCCTTTAGGAAAAGCACCTGTACTAGAAGTGTTCTTCGCAGATGGAAGACCTTCACTTAAATTAGCAGAATCTGGACTCATTATTCAGTACTTGTTGAAACATTACGACCCGAACGGGATTTTGACGCCCGTCAAAGAAACAGACCAAATCAAAGTGGACTATTATCTACATTTTTCGGAGGCTACTTTCCAGCATTTAAATATATCCATGCTTATCAATAGCTCTGCAAAGTCGATTGCTCCTATAGGATTCAAAAGTTTGACCAAATTGGTCACCAAAGGGTTGAACAATGGCTACTACGTCCACGAATGGAAACTTTGCATGGAATACTTGGAGAAGAGCTTGGCCCGAGAAGATACTGGCTATTTTGTGGGTAACAAATTGAGTGCTGCAGATGTCATGTTAAGTTATCCTCTTTACGAAAATATCTTTGATAACGAAGTAGGTGTGCGAGAAGTGACTGGAGAGAAGATCAACTTATACAAAACTTATCCACATTTGGCCGCATGGAGTGATAGAATAGCAAAACATCCGTTGTATATAAAAGTCTCAGAATTGATGGAAGAGAAAGTGCAGGAGTATATACGACAACAAAGTGCTTGATGTTTGTATAAATGTGTGTAAATTTTTTCTATAATGTACAAACCCTAAAACCCTAGCTAACATAAACATCCTCCTCCAATGCATAGTCTATCCAGCTTCCCATGCAATTCTGGTCTTCCAAATGCTTCCATCTGCTGAATTCGCCCATTTTACACCCCTCGGTCGATGGTGAATTAGGACAATTCATATATGGGTCATGGAAGTATCCAATGTCTCTAAACCAATGGACTCTGCGCTTGTCAGCAAACAACGCTAATCCAATTGAATGTACGGGCGCATCGCCCCATCTCTCATAATAAAATCCACCTGTGGAATCCAAATACTTGAACCAATTATTATATGCCTCACCTCTAAAGAAATCCATATCACCAATCTCGAAATTAGACCAGAAATGACATGTAGAATATCCTCCAGTGACTTTGTTTTTCTTGGGGTTTTGCTGGTCCTCCAAAAGCCATTGGAATGCACCATTGTTGCTGATATATTTATAATTGTCGTCTTGATTTAAATATTTTAATGTTTCCGGCCATAAAGTTTCGACTGTCTTTTCTATGTCATAAAGGTTGATTGTAAATCCATAGACTTTCTTAGTCGTCTCAAGATATTTGAACACGTCATAATTGATATCGGTGTAGAAGTTAACATCTGGCTCCAACCTCCAGTAATATTTGTACTTTTGGAGCTCTGGTACATTATAGAACTGCCCCAGATAGAATCTACACATATTATGATAACTCAGCAATTTGGCATAAGCAATATTTTGTTTCTCCATTTCATTCATCGCTTTCAATTCCTTCTTCTCGTCTATGAACAGAGGTTTTCCCCACAATTCTGGGGGAATCACCACAAACTCCATTGGTGCATCAGTCGACTGTTGCATTTTCTGTATAAACCTCTTGGAGAACGGTTGATCATTGATGAATGTGTATGGGTATTTAAACTTTTTGTTGAACGTCTTTTCTAAACGCCTAATGGACTTTCCAATTTTGATCACTTCAGAATTACGTACAAGTGCTACAATTGTGGCATTAGCGTGTTGATATGAATCCATTTCATCTGGCAAAGGGGGTCTTAATGTCTCTATATCCACATCTTTAGGCTCGGTTATTGGGACCTTAAAGAACTCTTCGTATGTCTTTTTGTTGATTTCAAGAATCTTTTCTTTAGCACCTTGCTTATTTTTTGGGTTGGAGAAACTCATTTTAACATTCTGTGGTTCAATTACGATACTTTTGTCATTACTGGAGGGAAACCACGTTGTTATGGATTTTTTAGGTGCTAATTTAGTATAATCCACATTGCTGATGCTATAGATATAGTCGAGTGCTCCAAAAATTACAATGACATTCACCAACAATATCAAAAGCAACACTACCTTCGAAAGTCGAAGATTTAGTGCTGGTATTAACTTCATAGAATGTGTTGATGTTGGCTTTACAAGGCTTAAAATTGCAATTAGCGCGATTCACAATTTTTCATTTGGTTTGAATTCTAAGCACTGCCTTAAAAAATGCATATAATACCTGCTTTGAGGACTGCGAGAAAGTTAAAACTCAGAATTGGTGTATATTGTGTAGGAAACCGATATTCCTCGACGTTTCCCTCAAAAGACGCTGTTCTACCCAAATTTCAATTTCCGGTAGCTTCTCGTACGATAAATGATGTTAACAAATCCATAGATTCTTACATCTCTAAAGAGGTGACTCTCAATGGCCACCTCAACAAAAAACCTAGACGCATGGCGAAAAACTATTTTGCAGAATTAAGAGATTCGAACGGCGATTTAGTTCAGCTTATAATGACACCTGATAAAACAGATTTGAAATATTTTTCAATTTTAAAGGAATCTATACCCGAGGAGTCTGTCAGTGTAACGGGAGAAGTACAACTCAAAATTACACGTGATGGTTCTAAGCAATGGGAATTAGTAGTCAAGGATTATCAGGTTTTGAACAGTTCTAATCTAGATGCGGCCCGTTTAGACAACCTTAAGCACACTCTGCCCAAAGATTTACCACCACATTTCCGTTACTTGCAATTAAGAACAAGCGAATATCAACGCAATCTTCGTATGAGGAGCAGGGTCGCCAAGTTGGTAAGGGATACCTTCATCGACACCCATTCATTTGTGGAGATTGAGACTCCTCTACTCTTCAAAAGTACCCCCGAGGGTGCTAGAGAATTTTTAGTGCCTACCAGAACCCCGGATTCATTTTATGCGTTACCACAATCACCACAGCAATATAAGCAGATCTTGATGAGTTCGGGTTTTACCAGATACTTTCAAATAGCGAAGTGCTTTCGTGATGAGGACTTGAGATCTGATAGACAACCTGAGTTTACACAGATTGACTTGGAAATGAGTTTTATTAATGATAGTAACCAGGTGGGTATAGTTGTGGAGGACATAATTCACAGTATTTGGCTGCAAATTGCCATGTTGCCTATATATATATTAAACTCTAAAGGCAATTTGGAAGAATTAAAGAACTTCAGCAATTCTCAGTCTCAATTCACGAAAGTTACGTACACTGAAGCACTTACACAATACGGTATCGATAAGCCGGACTTACGTTCTGATTTATCATTTGTGGAGCTAAGTGAGTTTTTCAAATCGAACAAAAATGCAAATTTCCCTGTTTTAGAAGCATGTGTCTTGAGAGACGCCAAAATAAAATCAATTAAGTCATTGGCTGATCACTCACTTTACCCTAGAAGGGCACCTTATATTATAAAAATATCTTCTGAAAAAGATGCCAATTCCTGGTACGAGACTTTTATTGAGAAGGGCCTCTTGTCAAAAACCCCTGTCTTTTCTAAAGAAAAGCTTTCGAGTCTATTAAACTTGAAACCTGGAGATATTCTTGCATTTTCAGACCGTTCTGAGTTGCCTTATGAGAATCCAACTCCATTAGGTAAATTCAGGCAATTAGCGATACAACAATACCCAGAAATTGGTAAAAGACCCATTGAGCAAGGAGATGGTACTTTGACCACTGATTACGATTCCAAAAATGTTTTTGTTGCATCCTGGTTGGTAGATTTTCCATTGTTCAGCCCTAAAGAAATAGCAAATCCGGACGAACCGTATCCCATATATGATACGAGCCTTGAATCAACCCATCATCCGTTCACTATGGTCAAACCAGAAGACTATGAATTCTTAGAATCAAATCCATTAAAAGCAAGAGGGGAGCATTACGACTTAGTTATAAATGGGGTAGAAGTGGGTGGAGGTTCAAGAAGAATTCATGATTCCTCTCTCCAACAATATGTATTCGAGGAGATTCTTGGTATTCAAAATTACCGTGAATTATTCGGTCATCTTTTAGACGCATTAAGCATGGGATGTCCCCCACATGCAGGCCTAGCTATAGGTTTCGACCGACTTTGTGCAATGTTGGTGGGTAGCTCGAGCATTAGAGATGTGGTTGCTTTCCCCAAAAATCAATCTGGAGTGGACATGGTGGTCGAAAGTCCCACATCAGTTAAAGAGAACGTCTTAAGGGATTACCACATAAAAAAGATAGACTGATTATGTAAATAGTAGTGTAAGTATTGATTTGTCATAACTTACCATGTATATATTTTAATTCCGTAAAAAAAGCATTTATTTAATGTCAGATTTATTCGTCTCTGTTACGTCCCCTTCTTTGTTTTTTAGCAGTTTGTTCTGAAGCATCTTGCACCATATTTTTCCTCTTTTCAGCCTGTTTTTGTAATTGTTCCATCTTCAACTCGATAGGCTTTTTGGCTTGATCTTCACCATAAAATTCTAATTCTTGTTGCTTTACAAGTGATTTCCAGTCATATTTCTTTCTGATAAACCATTCCATCGACCAGTTTTTCCAAACAAGTCTACCATAAGTACTCTCCTTGACTTTATGAGACTCGGATTGTAACTCGGTAGCTATTCTATCTTTGTACATGTTTTGTTTTAAAGTGAAATCCCACAACCTATCCACTATATGAGAACCGTAAGAGTTGCATGACAAGTTCACAACTTGACCTTGAAACAAATTCAACACCTTCTTTCTGAGGAATTGCACGTCTTTAACCTCTGGCTCTTTCAATATTTTTAAGGAATTCTCAACAACATGTGAAAAGACACCATGAGTACACATCTGGAAGAATCTCTCTGTAGGCAAAGCAAGAAGATTGTTCCAACTACAGAGAACAAAAGAATATTCGTACTCCATCAATTTTTCCAATAAAAGAGACCTTCTTCTTTCTTCGGCTGTTGGCCAGTCATCTCTTGTGTTACCTAAGGTAGAAGAGCTTAATTGCAAGACATTTTCATAAAGCTCCAACGATACATTTTCTGGGCTATTTGGCACCCTGCGATTATAATTTGGAGTGAACTTGAGGTAAAGCTGTTCAATGATTTCTTCACGTTTGTAATTCTTACGTTGTATAGATGCATCAATGATTGTGGTACTTAATTCCAAGTTTTGGGTTTCAGAAATGGAAATCAAATTCGAAAGTTCAGGAATAATTTGATCCAACATAAACTGTACCTCGCCTGGTTTCAATTTGAATAATAATTGCTGAATGATGAAAACACCAGTGGTGGATCTTTTGGCCAATTTCAAAACTCTGTCCTTCATGTACAAACGGTATAATCTTTCGATGTACTTCATTCTTGCACCTCCATTCTTGATCACAGCCTCAAAGAAATGAGAGCCTACTGAGTCAGATAACAAGTACTCAACAAATGCTTCTTCTTGAGGGTCTTTATCCATGTCTTCTTTACAGAATAAGAGATGCCACAAAGTTCTGTCTTTATCTACAATCCCTTCGACCTGAATTAACAATTGTAATACAGGAGAGGCGATCTTATTGATAGCCAACAGTCGCATGGTTTTGACATCTTTATCTTTTATCACCTCGGTGACCAATTGGAAAATTTCGTTTTTGAATGAAGAAGGAACTTGATAAGCTTTATTGAAAATATCACTGTCTTTCAATTCAATCATCTTCCTTGCAATTTTGGACTTTTTCAGTCTCAAAGTAGAATTCGATACTGTGGTAGAGGGCAATTCCTTTCCAGCAATTATCAAAATAATCAATCTTATTACATGAGAAGCATATTGTTGCTCTACGCACGTTTGAATGTGTGATTTAAATTCGTTCAACATTGAAAGGAATAAATATTCAGATGTCTTTTGAGACACTTCCTCTTCTGTTTCCTCTTCCTCTTCGCCTATAATTTCTTTTTCTATAATATTGGCCATTCTAACAAGTAAGGTTTCCAAAACATGAGACGAATACTTGTGAAGAGCTAATGATACAAAATGGGTGGAGAAAGTTTCAAAGATTCTTTTGACTTCATAATCTTTGGCTATCAAAATCAACCTCTCCATTAATTTCGAGCAAATCTGATTTGTGACAAGCTTCAACTCCTTACCTCTGGCTTCCTCAAGCACAGAACTTACAAATCCTTGTCTTTCTTCTGGAGCATCGAATGCATTGATGTTTAATGTGGATTCAGCTTGTTTGAAATAATCAAGCTCGTTAGAATCTACAAGACCAAAAAAAATCGGTTTTATGTCCGATTGAGAGTCCGTGACTTGGGTGGTGTCTTCATTGAACTCTTCTGTTGCATTATCAATGACAAAATCTACGCCTTGTACGTCTTTTTTGGCCTTTTTCTCGGCTCTTCTTCCTCTTGATTTGGTACTCATTGAAAATTGTGCGATGAGATGCCTTCCTGCTCTGAAAAATTAAGCGCTACAGAAAAAGTCGTATATGCAAACTACCCCAAATTCAAGTATGGAAGCTTATGAGAATAATGAAAGTTCCTCATTAGGAATCAGCGAATGTGATAAATCTGCACATATGTAGTTTGTATAGTAATTGTCTAATGCCCATACGAGAAGTCTCGGCACAGTATCATAATAACAACAGTCCAAATACGAAAATCTCGTAAAGCGAAATTATTTATATAGTACTGGGCTTTTACTAGAGTAATACCGTCGATGTTCACCGGCAATAAAAATCCAAAATCGCCTTTTCCCCATCCATGGTATATGTCCTTCATGGACTTGGGACCTCTTCCTTTATGTCGAGATGAATGGACTGTAGTTTATGTTTCAGATGCTATAAGATGCAAGGAGGACTGGAAAACCAAGCATAAAGACAGCACCATTCAAGCAAAATGGTTGAAGGAATTGAAGGCTCAATTTCCTGATAACAAACGAATTGAAACACTTTTCGAATTTGTTATAGCTGAATTGGCTTGGTACATCGAATTGGAATCGACCCCAGATTTTGCCGAAAAAGGGTTCAAAATTGGCTGTGACGATAGAATCAGCTATAGTGATAGCGCAGTTGACGAATCTGTTAGAAATAAGCTCTGTGATTTATCTAAAGCATTGCAAGCGTCTTTTGAAGAACTTGATTATCATCCAGGTTCAAACAATCAGGTGGTCGATTTGGTGCATCCTTCATTGTATCCTCTTCAATACGGTAAAACACCCATTTTGAAGGATGGAAAGGCGGAAATTGTCCAATATGACGAGGAAATCCCTAATTTCAAACTGAGTGTTTCCAAATATTTGTACAAAAAAAACTACCAATGGTTGCCCAGCTTGTTCAAATTAAACAAAGAAGGAAAGTATGCTATTTCTTCGTATATTAATAATTTGAATCCTGATAAATTTGGGGAGTTATATCAATTGATTGAGCATGTGTTCAATGATGCTGTTCCTGGTCTAGAAATGGTTTTATCGAGATTTCAATCCGATCAATACGTAAGATTTCGTGTTCCTGTTGGCTACAAAGCTTACAACGAAGGGTATCAAGAGTTTGAATCAGAAATGCTAGATGAGTATGGTTATGAAGCGTTTGCATCTGATGAAGCTTTGGTAGCTAAAAGAATAGCTTTTTTGAAGGATCCAGTTGTGCCGTTTGAAAAGGGCCCAGAAACCATTAAATTGGATTTAAAATCAAAATTTGAAAACTTGAAAGTGATTGTCAAAATGGCAAATATCGAATTAACTCCTGAAAATCCCGTCTACAAAGGTGGTAGTTGGCATGTGGAAGGGACTATCAATGAAGATATTGTAGCCACTATTCTTTATTATTATGATAGTGAGAACATATCCGAGTCAAATCTTTCATTTAGAAGTACCTTCGATGAACCTAGCTACGAACAAAATGATGTTTTGTATTGTG
Source organism: Yamadazyma endophytica (assembly GCA_030571075.1). Taxonomy (NCBI): domain Eukaryota; kingdom Fungi; phylum Ascomycota; class Pichiomycetes; order Serinales; family Debaryomycetaceae; genus Yamadazyma; species Yamadazyma endophytica. Next base: position 308,766 of record JAJLXA010000002.1, read on the forward strand.
ATCATTACTTTGGATTATCAGACGAGGCTGAGTTGAATAAATATGCCGGTAATGTTAATTGTAAAGAGGGTAGAATGGTAATCTTCCCTAATTACTTTCAACACCATGTTGATGCTTTTTCTTTAAAAGATAGAACAAATGGTGGCCACAGAAAGATATTATGTATGTTTGTGGTTGATCCATACAATGATTTAGTTATTTCTAGCGAGTATGTTCCTCCACAACAAAAACACTGGTGGGAGAGTAACGTAAGTATTACTGAAGAGATTAAGAGCAAAATCTCATCTTTAACTAGTTCAATCCCTATGACTTTAGACGAGGCGAAAGATGTAAGAGCCGCTCTCATGGAAGAAAGATCATTCAAAGACGACGATATGTACGATGATGAAGTGATTGCCTTTGAAAGGACCTTTTCATTGTGTGAACATTAGTTCGTTAATGTAGATATTATATATAATTTGGAAAGTCGTATTGATACTATGCCTTTGAACATATTGAGGAGGTGTATTAGAATAAAGACCAAGATAAGGATGAAGTACGAAGGGCTATTATAAGTGGTGGAAGAGTCTACCATGAGGAGATGAGAGATTTCCTTATATATTAGATAGGCAGAAACAATCCTTATGTTGTTGTAAGAGTATCAGGGTATTGCTTATTTGCGAGTAGAATTCGACAATGTAACTTGGATCATATTATTCATTAATGATAGTGGTTCTTATATATGAAGGCTGTCTTGTTCTTATTAATACATATTATTAAGATTAAAAGACGATTGTATCCTCTTTCCTCGATTTTTGCCCAATTTTTATTATATGAACGGGAATATTGATAACAATTTTGGCAAAATTCAAAATTTCCTAATAAAATACTTACAATTGACTAAAAAAATATGATTAAATTCACCTAAGCTTCTATAGTACATATTAATTAAAATCAGCCACATATGACTTTAGAATTGTCCCATAGATGGATACTAGGGAAGCACTAATTTAGAATTTTGGCGACCATATAGTTCACCTTTCATGAGGATTTAACTATAATTATATTGCTACAAAATTGTTTCATTTCTTAGCATAAATATAAACACAATCACAATCAATACGTTTCTCAAAGACAGTTGTTTGTTCACCATATTGGGACACTCTTTTTCTATGTGAACATGTTTGAAGTGTAATGAGATCGAATATGGTTACGAAGTCCTGGTCAATTCTCAAATGGGAATGAAGTTTACCGTAAAAGTGGGTTTCTTGCAGCTTTTTGGCTCCACTTGCTGATCTGACAAAAAGTATACGAACCTTCGTAATTCCTCAAACTAAAATTAACTGTAAATAATAACACACCAAATTCAAAGTCAATTTCAAGGACCTGGACCATTAAATCTACTATTGTGAACTGCAATGATACAAGCAAAGTTTTACTCCTTTGGAAATGTAAAAGCTAAAGAAGTATAATTTTATAGAAAGTCACAATTACAGTGTAGCACCGTCATCTAAAGACTTCAAATTCCATTGAAATGTTCGAATAAGCTGAAAAATAATAATCTTTGAGAAGAGAAGTGTTAATTGATCTCAGAATTTCAAATTAAATTGATTTATTTGAGTATTAAACTATTACTCCATGCAAATGCAAATATTCAGTATAGGCTGGCATTTCCCGCTATTTGATCTAAATATCTTCCCTTTCTTAGAGGATCTACCTCAATGAGTTTGTTCAACATCACAGCGATCTCTGAATCATTTTCTTTTCCCATTAAGCACAAGATCGTTATTTTGGTTTTTAGGCACCAACAATTATCAGCACCGTTATCTTCTCTTTCTAACTCATTAAGTTGTTCCACTAGCTCAAATTGTTGTTGTAATATCTTTGAATATTCGTCAGAAGGGAGACTTTTGACGAAAAAGTCATTTGTTAAAAGCCAGTTCAAATAGAGCCAAATTGACGAGTCATCCACATCCATAAACATTCCAGTTTCAATAAGTTTAAGTTCATGTTTAAGAAGCTCATTCGAATCTGTGAATAGTTTCGTGTGGCTATTTTGCACCCCCGTTTCTCTGAATTGTTCAGCTATTACCGGAATGAGCTTTGATCTGTTATGCCATGCAGAAAAGTTGGAGATATTGTTATTGATTTTAGAGGTTGTAAACTCAAACTCCTTTAAATTCACCTTTAATTGATCTAGAATGTCGAGCCTTTCGTTTCTATGGTTCACCACAACACGACGATATTGCCAGCCATGGAAATTTCTTGCATCTAAATCAAGCAATTTGGACACAATGGCAAATTCAAAGTCCCAATTGGCATCTTTATCTAGTTTTTCCAAACACCATGATCTATGGTTCCATATCCAGTAGCATTTGGGAAACCTTTTAAGCAAAGACATGACGAAATTCAAATCGTCGTTCAAGGTCTTTACCGAATCAAGATCATTTTGTGAGAACAACTTGAGCAAAAGTTCTCTTCTTATGTTCCACATAGTGTAAAATTCAGGGTTTAACGTTAGAATATCCGTCACTTTATTCAAAGACTCAATGCTGTAGACCTTCCGGTATCGAGAGTGTAATATATCATCCTTCAATTGGTTATAGTGATCAATTTTGGCCTTATCTTTGGCAATCTTTTGTTCCTTGGCTTCACGAGTAAGTCTTTCTCGCTTTATTCCGTGATTCTTTGCACAGTTAGTAATTGAGAATTCACAAATGGGTCGAATTAGCTTCTACGAGTTGAAGATCACATACCATTTTAAAGTTATTTCGCGATCTTGAAAATTCACTCGTTATTTAACCAAATGGAATCTAAGCTTGCACTTAAAGGCAGCAGTAAAGTGGTATGTGACTACTTTGAGTTTGCAATTAATAACATATTGTTTCAAAGAGGCATATATCCTGCGGAGGATTTCAAAACAGTCAAAAAATACGATCTTCCAATGGTTTATGCCATAGATGAAGATATCAAAACATATATAGATAGGTTTTTAACGCAAATAAAGAAATGGGTATATGGCACAAAGTTACAAAAGCTCGTACTCGTTATTATAGATAAGGAAACGGGCGAATCTGTGGAGAAATGGGAGTTTAATCTCGACATAAGCGAAACGAAGGACGGTAATGATAAACCGAAAGATATGATAAAGAAGGAAATTCAAACTATAATTCGACAAATAACCAGTTCATTGATATATCTACCTGTTCTTGATGGTGAATTCACATTCAACATAGTTGCCTACACAGATCAAAATACAGTTCAAGTGCCTACTGAATGGTGTGATGCCAAAGCACCGTCTATAGAAGGCAATGCAGAAAAGGTGGATTTCAGTTCCTTTACCACCAATTTACATCTGATAGGAACTACTGTAGAGTATAAAGTTGATTAGAGAAACGTCATTAGCATTTAGTATATTTTTTTATAATACATAGTCATCCTAATAGTCATACAATTCAAGACATTTGCATTGAATCGTCCAATTCTTTCTCAAATCTGTTTCTTCTGTTACCCATCATGAATCTTATTGTACCCTTTGCACCCATGGAGTAATCCCAAGGCTTAAGGTAATCGTCCTCACTCAAAAGACCCTCTGTGATGGAATAAAGGTTCATTGCCTTTAAATTATTGAATTTCAGTTTCAAGGACATAAACTTGAAAATTTGCTCCTTACCTATTTCTTCGTTGATTGGAGGTAAGTAATTTTTTAGTATCGAAAGATCATATTGATGAATGTAGTAATCAAGAATGTAAATTATCGATTCGTTCACCAAAAGCTCAGGACAATTGAATTCCTGGCTATTTATCGTATCGAGTATGACGTTTGTGTCCTGAGGTTCCGAAGCGTGCTGTATGATCAAATCAGTCGGATTAAAATTCAAGACAACGATTATAGTTGCCAATGCTATGCAATGAGGAGGTATTGTCAAATAAATTGGAGTAGACATCAAATCCGTGCCTATCAACCAGCAACAGAGGGTGTTTTGATAGTTTATCTTTTTCTTTAGGCAGAATTGTAATATGAGATTATCGACGGACGGAAGATTGATCAGATTGTTGCTGAAGCTGAATTTTATCACTTGAAGAAGTTTGTACTCTGTACTCATTATAATTTTTCTTTGTAAATCCAAATAATTTGCATCTTCACCTAAATCCCTCAATTTATTTGCTACCTGTTGGATATCACGGAGCTTCTTTATGCAATCTTCGTTTTTACAAGCTAGAAACAAGCAAGTAATAGCTACGGTGTAAGGGTCATTTTCCATGTTTTTTTCGAGATCAGTAAAGTCCTCCGATTCATCTTCAAATTTGTTGAACAAATAGTACCTTTGGTAATATATCATGGTAGTATTCAACACCCTTAAAGGAAACTTTAATATTTTCACGATTTGATATATGTATTGAAAAACCTGGTGTTTTCTCAAGTTATAGACGATTTTCTTATCCCTAGGAATAGTTTTAGCATGTAAATATGACATTTCATCCGAAGACAAAAAGGGCCTCGAGATTTGCACCACCGAAGGCTTGTCAAATCTCTCAGGTTTAATAGGAAGGTTAGCCATCTTGATAATTTTTTTCAAGTGCGAGGAACCATTTGGCTCTAAAAACCAACATTTAGATACAAGACGTATATCCAGTACATATATTAAGTATTTAACAAGCGGCTTTTCAATTCGAGGAATTGAGGGGCTTAAGCAGCAAAAGATAAAGAGAAACCCAATTTGTGGACTGGTTCGGACAATTTGAGGGCATCGAAAGAAGCACCAACACCAAGAGTAACACCAGGTCTCAATTTTTGGGAGTAGGACAAAGCAGTCAAACCGGAGTCGGCGATCTTGGCCTTGATGAAGCTGGAGGAGTCCAATTGGTATTTGGTGGCAAATTCAACGTTGACGTTGGAGGATTTGACAGAGTCCCACACGGCCTTGGCACCAACTTCAACCAATGGAGAAATCTTGTGGTAGTAAGCAGCAGAGTAGATGGACAAGTTGGAGGTGGCAGTCAAACCAATGGAGTACAATGGGTTTTTGTAACCTAAACCAACGTTGTATTTGTTGACCTTGGCGGAAGTGATGTCGTAACCCAATTCACCACCGACGATGAAACCGTCTTGGTTGATGGCAAAGTCAGCAGTGGTCAAAGGACCCTTCAACAAATCAAAGAACAATCTGGTGTTGATGATTGAGTGTTGGTAGTAGAAGTTCAATTTGGCGTTTCTGGAGCCGTTTGGAATCAAGTTGGTGATCAATTCGGTCTTCAAGCCTGGGGTCAACAATTCGTTGACTTCGATCTTGGAGTCCAAGGAGTTGGCGTTGTTCCAGCCTTGAGTTAAGGTCAAACCGCTGGCCTTGTCGGAATATTTGGATTCCAAGGAAGCGTTGATGGAGTTGTCTTTACCGGTCTTACCTTTGGCGGTGAAGGTGACACCGTTTGGAGCAACGGTTTTGATGTCGACACTACCTTGAGACAAGTGGAAGAAGTCTCTGCCTAATAAATCGTTGGTTTGTTTTTGAATATCACTGTAAGGAATTGACATGTTTAAATTAGCTGTTAATTAAATGGAGCACGATTCTCAACATTTTTATATTTATACGCATGTTTGCGTGTGTGGCTCAACCCGATTGACCAATGAGGCCTGAGATTGGCTCTACTAATCCCACAGCTACGGACTTTAGCTGTTTGCTGGGGGTAGCGAATAAGAGGAGCGTAAGGGGGTGTGGGACTCAATTGGTGCTTAACTATGGTGTGTGAGGGCCCTGCTTCACTTTTGGTGCTGGGTGGTTGTATATGGTGAAAAGATGCACCTCCACATTTCGTCAATTCCCCAACAACGGTTATTTGTTGGGACACGCCCTTTTAGCTGTTGATGTTGTGGTGCAGAGTCATTCAAATGACCTAAGCCCAATGTTTGTGTGGGCGTGTTTACCTTGTTTCCTAATGTGGTGGTTGGGTATGGATAGGTTTAATGTTCTTTTTTTATTTTTTAATCTATTTGCTAATTTCTATTTGAAGTATATTTGGTTATATTAATATTGCAATTGCTGCAAAATTTAGAGAATTTGAGACACACTGTATGTTTTGATCTAATAAATTAGGTAAAATACATGTGAATATATCAAGTATACAACAATAATACTGCAATTCACAGCTATATACTGATGTAAATTTCACCTCCTAATCACCATTTCACCCTATTTGGTATATGGCTTTATTTGCAACACCAATTGAATTCGCATTAATGTATAAATACACGTTAGGATTCGTAGAATCCGAAGATGGCTCTATCTTGCTCTTAAATAGACAAAAACACCCCCATATGGGCAAATGGAATGGGGTGGGTGGAAAGGTCGATCCTGGAGAAACCCCCATGCAATGCATAATTAGAGAGACCGAGGAAGAGACCCAGCTAGAAATCTCCAATTACGTCTCTAGAGGTGTTTTGAGATGGTTCAATAATGGTGAGGATTTAGGAGGCGTTTATTTATTCACCGGTTCTGTAAATAGCAACGATATTGACGAAGAGTATAGAAATATCCGTTCCACACGTGAAGGTGTTTTGGACTGGAAACAATTCGATTGGATCGTTCATGAGAATAATGTAGGCGTGGTAGAAAATATCAAATTTCTATTCCAAGACCGTAGACTTTTTTCAATGGATGAAAACAGCGTGTGGATAGCTGAATACGAAGACATGGTGTTGAAAAACATGAAACCCCAGCATTGATTTATAGAGTGTGTAGAATTGTATTTTAATTTATCATTATAGCTATATTACTATTCTCTATACTACAGAACTCAGGTAGTCCATAAACGAGCGGTTCCATCGGCACCTGCACTAAACAACCATGGTTCTTTTGGATGCCAGGTTAAGTCCAATACACCCAAACTATTCACCACTTTGTGTCCAGTTAATTTCTTCAATGGAACTAATAATGGGTTGGTCATCAAATCGTCGTAAACAGTTCCATGGAACACATGAATGATACCATCATCAGAGGCACTGGCAAACAATGGTAAGTTAGATTTGTGGAATTTGATGCTTCTAACTGCCTTGTTGTGGTATCTTAAGGTTTTGTAAGGTGTATTACTCAAGTCCAAATCATGCCATAAAACTCTCTTATCGTAAGAGGATGCTACCAAGTTATCACCCCTTGGATGAATATCTATGGTGGACAACCATCTGGCACCTGGCATGAGCTTCTTAATAAGGGTTTGCTGAGCCAAATCGTAGACCTTGATAGTTCTTTGATATGCAACGAATAATTGTGGTTTGAAAGGATGGAACTTACAGTCCATCACCATACCCTTAGATTTTCTGAATGGCGTTTGACTGAGATGCTTGGAAGTTTGGTGAATGATAACTGCACTGTTCTTACCATCTGGTGAAACAGTGACGAAATAGTCACCTTTTCTATGCCATGATATCTTCTTGATCACATGCTTGTTCTGAATAATACATGAGATCCCTTTCGTTCTTTGAACTTCGTTAGGTGGGTACCATTTGCTGACTTCTTTCTTTGGAATTTCTGGTTCGTCTTCTTGGATGTCCAATTTGGTATCTTTCTTGTTACCAAAAGTATCGTAACCCCAACCAGACTCGATTTTGATGTTTGATGCATTTTCGATATCGAAACCAAAGATAGGTGGAACAATAAGGTATACCTTTTCGGCCAAAACAACAGCCAATAAACCCAAATCAGAGTCTGGGTTCCATTCCAAACTATCTACCACATCGTCTTCGTCGTCCTTTTCGCTATTGAAATCCACCTTCCATACTTCTCTTCCGGTCAAGATTTCCCATACTCTGACAGTACCGTCGTCAGAACCTGTAGCAAGCCACAAACCGCTAGGATGTATGGATAAAGTTCTGATTCTGCCTTGGTGTCCTTCATACACTGTAGAACATTTGATTGGGAACGGTCTGAGATCTTTAGGAGAAGGTAATTCGGGAATCAACGAATCGGGGTCAATGTTCAATTTGTTGTGACGAACTCTTGGAGCCAAGTAAAGATCCAAAGATCTTTCGAATCTTTCTCTGATATTCTCTTGATATGCAGGTACTTGTCTGAGAGATTTATATTTTTGTGGAACGAAATTGGTGGCTCTTTCTTCAGGATTTTCCTCCCATTGTTTCAATTCTTCCTCAGTGAAGAGATATTCTTCAGGTGGATTGTAACTTTCTTCGTTGGTTGGAGGAAGCATCTTTGGAGCTCTCAAGTTCATAATGTGGTCTTTGATATCGAGATCGTCGTCGTTTTCCCAAAGATCGTAATTCTTTTCGTCTTCTGCGTTTTCTTCTTTGGCCTTGGATGGTGGAACGATTCTTCCTTCTCTGATAGCCTTCACAATCTTCATGATTCTCTTGGCTTCATGTTTGGATGGCACGAATCTTCTCTTTGGTTCAGGAACCGCAGTCAATGGCATTACCTCAACATCTTTGGTGAACCATTCGATTGTAGGTTCGTATGGATTGATAGAATCATCCACATTTTCGTGATTTTGAATTTTCTGGATAAGTTCCAACTCTTCTCTGGATAAATTCAACGACTTACCTGTGTTTTGATCCAACAACCCGGTCCAACCCTCTGGTAACTCAATAGACTCTAATAATTGGTCCAAAGCAGAACCTCTTGCCGGTCTCATGATTCTCTTCCCATTGATATCATACCCTATATGAGGCATCTCGTCATATGCACTGATTGGGATGTTCCCCACAGTGTTGAAGTTTTCGTGATCACTGTCATCGCTGTCGTAAACAGGCTCTATTTCAGGTTTGATGATTCTTGGTTGCCCATCGGAGTATTTAGTGTGGAATTCGGTGGGTAAGGCGGTGATTTTTCCATTCAAGTACTCTTCAGGTTCGGAGAAATCCGACGAGTCGACACTAACATCGTCCTCTTCGCCTAAAAGGTCGTTGAATTCGCCGTCGCTTTCTTCACTGGCCTCAGAGTCTTTTTCAGAGACATTTTCTTCTGCAGAGTGGTAGACGGTTTCGTCTGCTTGCACGCTGTTGTCGTCGTCGACGTCGCTTTCCACTTCGCTTACTTCATCGTCACTAACGTCGATTAAACCTTTGACTTGTAATTCGTCTTCGCTGTCGGATTCTGGTTCACGTCTTTTAGCCATAGTTGTAACCTCATCTCAAAAATTTATTTTTCGATATTAATAGGGTAGAATCCCCCTTCGCACGACCTCATCTCATTTCTACTATGAATGCCATAAACCGTATCAATAGGCTCAATCAGCAGGAATTGGAGAACAATGTTTCCGATGGGGCTTCATGGCACATGGATTACAAGGACCTGAGCTATATATATATAGGGGGGCTTCACGAGGACTTGAAACAAAAGGATATTTTGGTGATCTTCTCGCAATATGGTATACCCACTCATTTGAAGTTGATACCGGAGAAGGGCTTTGGGTATTTGAAATACGAGGATCCTCGGTCCTGTGTGTTGGCAATTGATAACTTGAACGGAGTGAAGATATACGAGAAGAGTTTGAGAGTGGATCATTGCTGGTTTCAGTTGAGACAGGGCGAGAAAGAAGACGATTATCTAGTAAACTACGACGAATACGTAGAAAGGCCCAAGGAAATCGACTACAAACGTGAAAAGAGCAACGACGAGAGTAAAAGTAAGAGTAAGAAACACAAAAACAAACTCATTGAGTTCACTCAAACGGCTTTGGACGATGATCTTGAGGATCCTATGAGTCGTCTTGATGATGAGCTTAAAGACCCAATGGGTGTTCTTGATGACGATTTAGTGGATCCCATGGCACAATTCGACAAAAAGTAACTTTCACATGATTGCATTCACTATTTATTATCCAAGTAATACTTATAGAACTCCTTTTTATCGGTGATTGAAAAATTCACCGTGTTGAGGTTGGCGTTCTTGAACGCAGTTCTGGACAGCTCGAAATCAAAGCCTGAATGCGCTACCGCCTTCAAGGTAATTGAAGAAGGCGCATTAGTAAGCAAGTAGTACAAGTATTTGAATTTGTTCACGCCCAAAGGAGTGTTGAAGTAATTGGGGTTGATTTTGACAATCAAAGAACGAAGGGATTTACCCTCAAACGAGTACGATTGCAAGTAAATGAACTTCAAAATCGACTTGTTATTAGTGGAGGTGCCTTCCAAAAGACAGAAAATAGGTCCTTTCAACTTGGAAACCTCTTTTACTGGGGTGCCGTTCGACACGAGCCCGTTATTAAAAGAATGTTTCAAGAATTGAAGCTTGGTGTACTGGAATAACGCTCCCGCTTCATCAGGAATGACAATTGTGCCCGGCAAAAAGTATACTAATAAGGGAGAGGTATAATTGGTGATGACAAAGTCGTTTTCCTTGAACTCAGGCACCTTAAAACTAAAGTTGAATAGTACCTTAACCACAAACGAATCGGCAAAACCAAGGCCCAAGAGAGTAAATGGACTACTCAATATGAAAAACGGCAACTTCAATATAAAAAGAATCACGTACAAGGCATTCCTTTTGGGCAAGGGTGTATTAATAAAGGGTGATATACCCGTCCCTTTATCTCTCCAGGTTGAAAATTTTTCCATGCGATAGTAAAAGTACGAGCCTACTTATAGCAACGTCAGTCACAGCAAAAATTCGACCTCAATTCTTCAGTCTAATAAATACAGAGATCAATAGAGAAAACCATTTAACACGTAATCACGCCAATATTACATTACTCATTACTAATATACAACTATAATTCTTGAGAAGCCTTATCTTTAGCTTTCTTGCTTGGTAATAAGGATTGGTGGATGTTTGGCAAGACACCACCTTGAGCAATAGTAACGTCACCTAATAATTTGTTCAATTCTTCATCATTTCTGATGGCCAATTGCAAGTGTCTTGGGATAATTCTGGATTTCTTGTTATCTCTGGCAGCGTTACCGGCCAATTCCAAAATTTCAGCAGATAAATATTCTAAGACGGAGGTCAAGTAGACTGGAGCACCGGAACCGACTCTTTGAGCGTAGTTACCTTTTCTCAACAATCTGTGGACTCTACCAACTGGGAAGGTTAAACCTGCTTTAGCAGATCTAGAAGTGGAGGCTTTTTCAGTAGTGCTGGCTTTTCCTTTACCGGACATTTTTAATATATGTTATAAATTTGAACAGAAAATAAGGGGATCTTGATGATTTATATAATTTTCCAGTTAATTTCGTGATAAGGATCGCGTTCCGTGGATTACGCCACCGTGCTGGACTAAACTCTGCGAATGATCCAGGATAACCTGTACGCGCGCGGATGCGTAAAACACAAACCGACTTTTGGGTCTCCAGGTCCTCCTGCGCGCGCTTGGTGAGCAAAACAAACAAATATCTCTCGCGCTGAAATGCATTGTTGCTACCAGGGGTGCCGGTACTAAACAGCCAAGCTGGTACCGCACGGCGCCAGCAGGCACCACCATTTACTACCACCGTCGCGCCAGCAGTGAAACTCCACCACCATCTTATCAATAACAAACCGCGAAATCAAATGTTATTCTCTCCATGGGCACGACCCCTACTCTCACTCATTATAAATATGTGCGAATCCCTCCCTAAATTTTCATAACAAATTATATTTTACAATGGCCCCAAAAGCTGAAAAGAAACCTGCTTCCAAAGCTCCTGCTGAAAAGAAACCAGCTGCTAAAAAGACTGCCTCTACTGATGCTAAAAAGAGAACCAAGACCAGAAAGGAAACTTACTCTTCTTACATCTACAAAGTCTTGAAACAAACTCACCCAGACACTGGTATCTCCCAAAAGGCCATGTCTATCATGAACTCTTTTGTTAACGACATTTTCGAAAGAATTGCTGGTGAAGCCTCTAAATTGGCTGCTTACAACAAGAAATCCACCATTTCTGCCAGAGAAATCCAAACTGCTGTTAGATTAATCTTACCAGGTGAATTGGCTAAACACGCTGTTGCTGAAGGTACCAGAGCTGTTACCAAATACTCTTCCGCTTCCGCTTAGGTTATGTATATTAATGAATGTATGGGTGTAATTGTAGTTTAAAATTGGTTCCTCTGTTTATTGTCTCTATTTATTTTATGATTGTATGACGCTTGGGGTCTTGTTTTCTTCCGGGCTTTCTTTGTTGAAGTATTGTGTGACTAATATTATTATGCATGAGTAATTGAACAAATGGTAGATCCAATATGTGTTGATCGATCCGTAAAAAAATGCGTATGACATAAAATATACCGTGAATGCTACCAACACCGGAGAATACTTGATCTGATTAGGGTAATTGGTGTAAATCATTATTGGTATTATTGACAATAAATTATGATGGCTGGTGAATGATGTTTTCCAGTTGATGGCAAAATTGTGACCCATGACTATCACTGTTGGTATGGTAATTGGCAAGATCCAAATCATTATCAAAGTGATGGTCACATTTAAATTATTTTGGCTATTTTTCGTGTTCAATTGGACTGCTTGGACGACCAAGCATATAATGAAGATCAACTGGTATGGTAAGTAGAATGTAACCAATAATGAGAGTATTCCTAAAATTACCATTTTGGGATTCTTGCTTGAACTTGGTTTGAATTGCAAATTGAGGCCTAAGTACCCTTTAATTGCCATTGACAAAGCCCACGTAATGGAATATGCTATGAGAATAAATATGATGTTTATGATTTGAAAATTTTTAACTCCAAGAGCGATGTCTTTGGATTTGAGCTCCAAAAAAATCCAACTTAAAATACTTCTAGCTGGTTTGATCTGTAATACAATTTGTATAACAACACCGACTATTAATGTGATTAATGCAACCTTCGTTCGACTGAGGGTCTTCAAGATAGACTCAACAGGAGACACTTTTGAATCACGCTTGAGCTCCATTAATTGGTATAGGAAAACGCCCAAGGATATTATGATCCCATAGCTCACGATGGTAAGCCTGTACCTTATGAGCAATAGTTTGAGACTTCCTGGAATATCAAGGGTTATGGTAAATCTTAAATTTTGTTTTTTGGCCCAAATCTCTAAGTTGAGATTATTCAGTTCATGTGGAATGAACGGGGAATTGCCATGAAGATTGATTTTAAATTCGGGGGTGGTATGCCACTTGGTCTCGTACTTATTATTCCATTGCCTGATTAAAATACCCAGTGTTGTATCGTTTCCTGTCAATTTGAAGTTGTATGCTAGTAAGCTGTTATCCATACTTGGTAAATTAATGGATGTTCGAAAATAGTGGTTGTCCAACTTCATTGAAATTTTAAATAGGAACCGAGGTTCATATATAACTTCAAAATCGCCAAACCTTGCAATTGCATTATTAGACTCACGGTTTTCTATAACCACGAGATCAAAACCTTTTTTTCTCATGAGTTCATCCTCCGTTACGATCAGATAAAAAGGACGACGTTCACCGCCAATACTAGATTCTTTTAATGAGTCGATCTCAGGCCTAGGAACCATGGTAAGCCACGAACTTATCTCATGACAGTAATCAATTTGCTTGCATAAGAATACTCTAAGCGGAGCCTCAGTCAATAATTGGAAGTTTCCAGTCACTTGTAAGGCATAAGCAGCAGGCAGGCTCAAATTATAAACTTTTTGGTAGTCCAATTCAACAGGTTTGAGGTCACTTAAATCCTTTATTTCCCCGAACCTCGGATCATTCTCTATTTCCAATCCTACATTTCGATGAAGAAGTTTTTCTTTGGATCTGTTTATTCTTTCATTAAGAGAAACAACCCGAGTGGGATTGCTATAATCTACGGTGTCCAAAAGTAACTCCAGAATCACCGTTCTAAGCTGATCACACCATACAACTGCCAAATGATCAATTGGGGTCCAAACACCTGGAATCCCCGAACTAAATACAGTAAACCCGTTCGTTTCAGGCACCAAGCCCGCTAGCGTCGTATAATCGGCGGGTAAAATGGTATCCAAAAGCCCTCCTGTAATGGATATTATCGATACATCTTTAAGACGTTCGTGGGCGACCTCGCCTATCACTGAAGTGGGATTGTAGAATCCTTCACTCCAAAATTCGTTAACTGCCTCGTAAATCTTCATTATATCACCGTCAAAAGTCAAAGGTGACCTGGAATGAGGTGAGGATAGTGTTATAATACTCTTTATTGAATTGGGCACATAATTGGGCAACGTCATCATCACTCGAGACACCACACCTCCCATCAGATGGCCAATAATTATGATGGAGGTCGGAGGCGTATCATACAACGTGAAAATGAATCTTATGGCCTCGTTCAAATATTCTGCCTGATCCAACATGGTTCTTCCATGAAAAGCAGTGAAATCTTCGTTAAAATCGGCTGCAAAAAAATCCAAATATTTGACCTTCCCATCAGTTCTCTGGTAATCGTCATTATAATACATATGCGATGTTTTAGATGCTATCGACCGAACTTGTTTGTAGCTTCCGGCATTTCCTGGTATGAAAAGTACAGGTATTCCATCTACTCTATACCCGTTTTCCTTCAGGGGCCGAGGATCTGTCTTCTGATCTCGATATAGATACAAAGAGTACTTTTTTGCAAATTTAGTAAACGTTTCATCAAACCCGAGAATACGTGCATAACTCGGCCCCATTCGTACAGGGCGACACCCGGGTGCATCAGCACCAAGGGTTTGCTGCCTGTACAATATGGCTATCGCTAGTATTAGGGAGTAGCCTAGAAAGAGGATTAAAGGTTGTAGTTTAGCCATTACTATCCACCGCGCTAAAAAAATTTTTAAGTTATAATATAAATATTAAGTATGATATCTAACTAGGGGAACAATTTTAAGCCATTGGGCTGTTTAAGCGAGGTTATTTATTGGCAGTTTTTCTACTAAAATTCACTTTGACCACTCCTGGAGGCAACGGTTTGTGATTAACTGGGTCTTTTGAGGTTTTCAAAGAGGATTCCTCATGGCTCAGATCATCGGTCACTTTTGCTTCTGACGCTCCCGAATGGGACTCAATTGCTGATTTCTCGGATGATTTGACATCCTTGACATCCTTAGTAGAACCTTCGGCAGAATCGTCAGTTTTTTCGGTACTTTCAGGCTCGTTAGGTGATTGAATGACAACTTTGTCTCCAATGGTATCGTTCTTCTCAAGAACCTTTACTTCCACGTTGTTTTCCAACAAACCTTCGAGTTTGGCCAAATTGACCAATTCTTTGATCTCGTTTGTGGAGAAGTGGCCGTCTAGGGGAATTTTACCCGGGGGAATCTCAAACCCGTCAGAATCAACCTCAGGGTTTTGGTTCTTAATTTTGTCACCAGAAACGGTATCGATCTCAGATATGGAAGTTTCATTGATAAGCTCCTTTAGCTTATCCAAAGTATCTTTTCCTGGGATTTTCTTGACTCTGTCGGTGGTTTCGGGTTGGGTGACTAGTTGGATTTTGACCATAGCAATTTCGCAGCAATTGATTTCGAGGTTTCAAATCTTAAAAGTGCACATCGAGCCGCAGTTAACATGTCAACAATCGAGGAACTCAACGAAAAGGTGCAGAGCTTATCGGCGATTGTGGAAAAGCAAACTAAGTTGATAAGCCAAACCGGAAGACAGCTTATAGAGTTGCAGATTAAAAATGTCAAGTCTAAGATGCAAGAAGTTGACCATAAACCAGCCACCAACACACAAGATTTTGTCACCGACGAGGACATAATTCAATTGGTGGGGGAGTTACAGGGACAATTGGATGCTATAGAAGACAGGAATATGAACCGAATCATCAACTCCAAGTTGGAGTATCCCAAAGATGCAGAAAAAGGTATAATCCCAATCACCAACAAAGACGGCGAAATCCCCCCAGATTTCTTCCCCATGACATTGGGAAAGTTTCAGGAAATATGCCAGGATAAATTGCAATTGGCTCATTTGTGTGAGTTCTACGAATTGCTTACTCCAGAAACAGACAACTTAGATAAGTTTTTGAACGACAGCAGTCTGAAGACCATCGAAGAGGCCAACGAAAAGTTGGGTATGAACATCGAAAAAAGAGCACAAAGCTTGAGCCAACAGGAAGCCGATGATTTGATAGATGATTTGAGCAGATACTTCGGATTAACCTTTAGATACTAGCAGTATAGTTTAATGCAAGTCACGTGCCTACTATTCTAAATTGATGCGAAATTCTGAAAATTATTCAACACGTATCATGGAAGAAGAACCAGTACAACTGATTGATATCTCGGTGTTCACGCCCATTATCTATTTGGGTATTCTTGTATCCAGTATAGTTGCGTTCTCGGTTATTTACCGTAAAAGAAGAGTCAAGAGCTTGCAAAATATCCAGCCTATTTTCGATGAAAATTACTCCTCCAGTTTATATACCTTTTTACAGAAACAATATGTTGATCCTAGTGTTCCTAAAGAGGACAAGCCACACGAAAAAGTGATGAAAGCTGCTCTTTTGAGAAGGGCCGTTGAAGCCATTAGAAGATCGTTCCGTTTGAAGGAGAGTGAGCCTTCCTATAAGCAACTTTATCAAAATGGATTGATTGGGGACGATATTTTCCAACAATTTAACATCCAAATGAAATTCCAAGAATTGGAGATCAAAGAAATTGCGGCAGAGTGTGAGTCGTTCAAGAAAAATTGGGCACAGCTGTTCTTCCAGGTGGCTCAAGAGATCACTGTGAATGAAGCCTTGAGAAGAAGATTGCTTGCAATCGAAGATAGATCCAAGGATTTAGCACATTTGTGGGAATATTATGTAGAAAAATCAGAGAGGTTGGTCGAAAAGCCAGCAAAGATCGAAGGATTAAAGAAAAGAAAGTAGAATCATGGGATTGATGAGATTTCAGTGATTTTTGGTTCAAAGGGTTGAATAATTTGCATAAAACTTCAGTTTTTTCAACGAAGAAGTCTCCATTTGAAAGTCTTCATGAGATACTTTAATTTGAATACATATAAAGAGGAGAACCCGCCACTTGTTGGTCTGAAAAGGACACCTATGGGCGCATACCAAAGAAACTATACTCAGTTTCCTCCACGCCTCTGATTTCACACTATAAGCCCCGTTTCTTTCCCCCATATGAAAAATAACCTTAGAGGCCACTTATGCAAAAGCTCTGTTCCACTTTCGCTCTCTAATTGCTCTTGGACCCGCCCAATCTCCTTCTCTCTGTTGATATACACCTTTCATTTCTCAATCGCGAAATATTTTATGTATAGGTCAAGGAATCAATTCCAGTCATCGCTGGGTTACGGGCATCCATCACAGCCTCCGACTAACAGACCAGACAATTCAATGAAGCAAGCACCACAAAATGCATATCAAAGTCCTCCCATGCCCAAAGGTAAGTTTGTTCCCCAGGGATTCACCACACCTTCGGATCCACGAGTAAATATAACAAACAAGATCAAGGAAGATTGTTACAGCAAAATGATAAACGACCACGGCAATAACGTAAGGGAGGTTCTGTACTTAACACACATTACCATTAAGGAGTTTTCCCAGTTTTCGGCTCATCCGCCTCCATCTAATGTGCCTATTTCACAATTGGGTAGCGTGAAAGAGAGAATTTTGGTGCTTTGTTCCAAATACTCCGGCAGAGTGTTGCTTCACAAAGGAAAGTATAATGACCAGAAGGGTCAGTATCAAATAGGAAGAACGTGGGACTTGGATGAATTGAAAGCAGTGAGCCGTTCGGGCAATAATGGATTTATTATGAGTCTTAACAAAGATTACTACTGGCAATCTGATGAAGGAATGGAGCGTATCAATCGATTTGTTAGACATGTGACCAAAACATATGGTTCGTTCACAGGGAATTATCCGCTTTTGAACGGGTTCAGCATCTACGAGTTCGAGCTTCCTGAAGTTCCATTCAAGAAATCGTTCAGCAGTGGAAATGCTTCTCAAGAGGTTTTAACACCTCAACCAGATAGTCAATTATTGAAATCGAAGTCATTAAAGAGGAAAAATTTACCAAATCCAGTTTTACCGGTACAACCTCAGTCCCGTCAAGCATCAACGTCTTCCTTCGGTCTGCAAACTACCAAAGAATTTTATAAAGATCTCGACTTCACAGCCAATGGTAAATTGCCCATGAAACCAATGATAGTCATGGACAGAGACACATCTCGCCATCCTTATCAGAAAAGAACCGATGCAGAAGAGCCTGTTATAAACGATTCACAGAGTTTCATATTCAATCCTAATGAGCCTGAGGTGCAAAGTAGAAGATCATCTAAAGACAAGCATAGCTCTGATACCAGAAGTATCGATAACGAAAGTCTCATCTTCACGAATCGAAAAAATTCTCTTAATAAGATTGAAGGTCGTATAGAGGATGAAGGCGATTCCACAAGAGAACTTTCGCTCAAAAAGTCTAGGAATGTCTCAGAGCCATTGGAGTCCAAAGCGGCTCTTCATCTCCAACTCGAAGAGAGGTTGTCGAGGCCCGATTTAACTTTTGACTCCAATAAGACAGATTCAGGTATAGAAGAGGTAACCGACACAGATGACGAAATACAAATCAGAGGTAACATCCACGCAAAAGCTAATAACTCGGACTTTGAAGAGCCTAGCATCATTGAGGAGTCTTCTAAGCTTACTTTGGAGCGTCCTAGAAACCTGCATAAGGCCGACGAATCCATAAATGCCATTGAGTCGTCAATGCAAGAATTACAGGATTACATGGACAGTCAGCTCAATTTTGGTAAGAAATCTACGAATACGACCGTGGATAATAGCGAAGTCATTGTGATCGACTCACTGGATGCTTATCTGGAAAAAAGCTACTCGATTGACAATGAGACCGTTTTGACCCAGGATCTTTCCGAACCAGGGATCAAAGAAGAACTATCCGACGAAAAGGATATTGAGGTAGAGGAGTTGTTGGAGGAAATCAATTGGGACACCAATGACAGTTCAAACGAATTAGTCAGTAAATTAACAAAAGAGTTTAATAAAATTAAGTACAATAATGTGAAGGAGCTTGTGAATTTAGATTTCAGCGGTGATTCCATGAAACAAGACCTCACTACGTCGTTGACAGAGGTGGAAAATCTTGGTAGAGTATTTCGTAGGATGGAAATTGACTTTAAGAATTTGAGTTCAGAGATTAATTCCATTGAAAATGATTCTCAAGGGTTGCAAGTAAAATCGGTCAATAAGAAATTATTGTACACTGACTTGAAGAATATGCTTGACAAGATCTCCATGAGTTATCGTGATCTTAGTGATATCGAAAGCTTTAATGATTTTGACAAGTTGGAGAAGGTGCAACATATTGAAAGCAACATCTTGAACTTATACAATGCTCTTGAGACCATCAGACAAGATGACTTGGAAGAAGAAGATGCTAACATTACAGATCTTTCTGTTGAACCTAAAGCCACTATAAGCTCTATGCGTGCTTTGAAACAGTATCAGGCAAATTACGAAGCTGTCGGTGCCAAGTTCATCAGCCACTTTTTGGAATTCTTCAAAAGTTTTCAAACTTCCAAAATAAATGAGTTTAGAAAACTTTCAAAAATCAGCCCTTCAGCATTACAGAGGGAGTTGAACATGTTGATTTTCTATTCTCCCATGTCTTATTTTGTCAAAGAAATAAATTCTACTGAATTTGAGGAGTTCAAGGCTTTTATTGTACTGTCATTGAAAGATTTCTTAGATGGGGCATTGAAGAAATCTTTAAAATCTATTGACTATTCCACGCCAGTTGTATCTCAGAAACTTAATTTCGAAGAGGGAAATTCGCTTAAAAAATCCAGAACATTAAGATTATCACAGAGAAAGGACAAATTAATGGAAAGATTTGGAGCAAGCCCAAGCGCAAATGGCCGTTCGAGTCCATCACTTAGTGCCGATGAAACTGATTCGAGAGCTCAACCAACTTACGAAGATATCAACGCAGGAAAAACCAATAAAGACAATACAATTGAAGATACTAAAACCATTGTACAGTTGGTGAACGACTCCAAGGAAATAATGAAAACCATTCACGTTTATGTTGGACAACTTTTGCATTATGATACGAACATTTTCGATCTCAATGATTATATGAATAGATACTCCTTTAGGAAAAGAATTAGTGACTTGGATACTGGTGAGAATTTCGATGAAATGAATACCTATTCCAATGACTTGATGTTAGTTCTCAATAACATCTTCGGTGCATATGTCAACACATTTATCAAGAAAGTGATTCCTGTAGAATACAATATCCCCACTATCTTGGTTTATCTAGAGGAAGTGTCGAACGATGCTAGCCAGGACTTCTTTCATTTCAACTTCTTAAAGAAGCTAATTGACAAATTGAAAGTAAATTGGCAAAAATACGTCGATAAGCATATTGACGCTATAAACAAGTCATCCATCACGGCTAAATCTGGTATTATCTCGTCTGTTAAAAACGTGAATTCATTTTTCATGATGGTAGAACAATCAATGGACAAACCATCAAATGAATTTGCAGAAAGCTCTAGTAGGTCTATGTTACTAGAGTCATATAAGACACTAGCTGAGCTGTTAATTCACTTATTTGTGAAGGATGATCCTCTTTTGAAAAACAACGAATTTGACGACAAGGAAAGAATGTACAGGAACGTGAGCATCTTGCAAAATATATTCATCATCTTGGAACAAATTTCCATTTTTAACAACGAGCGTATTAACAAGCTCAAGGGTCAATTAGAGTCACTTTTCAAAAAGATTCAAGAAACCTACTTTAACAAGTTAATTAACCAAAACATAGGGAAGCTTGTCGAGTTTGTGAATAACTTTGAAGCATTAACCGACTCAAATATGAGATCAAAGAAGTATAATAAAAAGGTTGTGAAGACGATTTTATCGGGGTACTCCAATAGGGAAGTTGCCACAAGAGCAGCAGAAGTACGCAGAAAACTCGAGAAGCACTTTACCACTGGAAACAATATGTTTGAAAAAGACTTGATAGATAGATTGTGGGCTGATATGGAAAAGGTATTTGTCAATTATTTCTTTAGATTAGACAACATCTTACAGAGAAACTTCAACGACATCGACTATCATGTTTCGAAGCAAGAGATTCACTCGATATTTAGACTGATATAAGTGTCAGGCAATTGTGTAAATTATAATGTACAAGCAAGTATTCAGTAGTATGCATTTTGGGGTTTTGGTTTACCCATAGCTCTAGGCGAGAAAGGCGCTATAGCGGTCATGGGAATTTTAGATCCCATGGGCCATTTGTTATCCTGATTGATGTCTTGATAGTTGGCTACGGTGTCAAATTTCAAATTTTCGTTCTCCTTGGTAAACTTTAAGTGTAATTGTACCAATTGATCAAAGAGATAATTTATGTCTTTTAATACAATTCCCGATTTATCGTTGAACAATGACTTGGACATTTGAAGTGTGGTGATTGATTGAAGATTTTTGATGAACTTTTCATTCTTTTTGGAAGAGATCTTAGATTTAAGCTTTGTCAACTTAGACTTTGTGGGTGTGATCTCCGAAATTTTCTTGCTTTGAAGATTAAGCAAGCCGAAATTGACCAACCCAATGGCTTGTCCTAATTTATCTTGTTGATATGTTTCGATAGAAAGAAATAAACCTGCGTATGCATTGGCGTATTTCTTCAACAACACCAAATAATCACCCCAATCGGAGCAATTGAGCAGAAGAGGCATATTTGAATTAATCCTAAGGTCTTCCAATAAGTTTTCACACGTCTTCAACTCATCCACAACATATATAGCTACTCTACAAAGAGTACCATTGTTATTGCTAGTAAATGACTCCGTTTCATTGTAGCTATTCCTGTTTAACCACGAAGACTTGGAAAGCATCGATAATTGGATGTTTATCTGGTTAATCTTATCAAACAAAACATACAATGAGCTACTAATTGCTAAAGATTTGAATGTTTGGCCGAATTTAATGAAAGAAATAGACTTCTTGTAAAATGTCACTACCAGCTTCCATTTTTCGTTAACGTCATTCATCTCAAAAGGGTCTTCGATTTCGATAATTTCATTGACCAATTCGGCGCCAAGCCTGGTGTATAAAAGTGCAGTTGAAAGCACGGCCAATTCTATTTCATCGCTCAAATTCCAGGTGTGGTCGTTCTTAACAACTACTTCAGACCACGGAGACTTCCCGGGTTTGTTGCATACCACAAAAGCTTCAGCAAAATGCTGAATTTCGTCTAAAGAGCCCAGCTCAATGGATGTACAAATATACTCCAATATAAGCTCTACGTACTCTTCTACCTTCACTACAAACCTTACCACGTCATTATACGATTCTAGTGGCTGTGCAAATATTTGAGATCTTTCGCTAGACAATTTACTAGCCACAAACTCATTAGTAGCCTCGAATTGGCTACATAAAGGTGGAGTGTGGGGGAGTATTATCATGGCTTAAAGCTAAAATTAGAAGCGCGAATATTTTTGATCTTCAAGCCATGGATATTCCTTTGTCAGAATATAAGTACGGTATCGTCGTCGACTCAGGATCATCTGGATCTAGAATACAAATATACAAATGGCCAGATCCAGCGTATATAAAGAAGCACCTGAAAGATGAGAAGCAATTG
Organism: Yamadazyma endophytica; assembly: GCA_030571075.1. Taxonomy (NCBI): domain Eukaryota; kingdom Fungi; phylum Ascomycota; class Pichiomycetes; order Serinales; family Debaryomycetaceae; genus Yamadazyma; species Yamadazyma endophytica. Next base: position 331,260 of record JAJLXA010000002.1, read on the forward strand.
AACTCCCCTCCGCTTATCACGCAAGAGGACAAGTGGACCAAAAAGATCACTCCGGGAATAAGCACCTACAACACACCTGAGAAGATCAAAAAGATATGGGCAAGCCATTATAGGGAGCTTAGTGAGTTTGCTGAGGGAATTATTCCAAAAGAGAAGCTTTCTGAGACGCCTATATACGTGTTATCTACCGCAGGGATGCGTCTATTACCTTCTGACACCAGAAAGAATATATTGGAAGAGACATGTCGTGTATTAAAGAACAATTCCCCATTTCTAGTAGAAAATTGTGAAAATAATGTGCAGGTTATCGACGGATCTACTGAAGGGATCTACGGGTGGTTGGGATTGAACTACTTAATGGGCCAATTTGACAATTATAAAGCCGATGCCAATTCCCATGAATCGATTGGGTTCATGGATATGGGTGGGGCTAGTACCCAGATAGCGTTTGTGCCGTCCTTGAAAGAAGATGTGGAAAAACACAAAGACGATCTCTCTCAAGTTACGCTTCGAAACATCAACGGTGTCACCCAGAATTGGAACGTTTTTGTGGAAACTTGGCTTGGTTTTGGTGCTAACGAAGCCAGAAAACGTTATTTAAATCAATTGATCAATGTGGCTGCAGTAAATCCTGCAATAGGAAAGGAAATCAACGATCCATGTTTGCCAAAGGGTGCTACATACTCGTATGAGTCCTACGAGTTCAAAGGTCTAGGAAATTATGATATGTGTATTAAAACCATATATCCTCTTTTACTTAAGAACATTCCTTGTAAGGACGAACCGTGCTTGTTTAATGGGATACATGGCCCTCATTTGAATTTTGACAAGGACAAATTTGTGGGTATATCGGAATATTGGTACACTGCAAACGATGTGTTCCAAAGTGGAGGTGAATACAATTACCGTGCCTTTAATCAACGAGTCAAAGAATATTGTGAAACCGAGTGGTCGGCAATTGTCGAAAATTCCAAAAATGGACAATACTCAGGGTTGGATCCAGATGATTTTTTAAAAAGCGCTTGTTTTAAAGCCAGTTGGGTCATAAATATTTTGCATGATGGGTTTGAATTACCACGTTTGGACTTTGAGGTTGATCCAGATGGAAAGACTGACGATAAAATTACTGATGTTCATGTACCCTTTAAATCAACTGATTCCATCGATGGTAAAGAGCTTTCTTGGACCTTGGGTAAAATTTTGCTCTACGCTTCTTCAGAAATACCGGCTGACGGAGAGAAGGCCCCTGAAGTGGGTGTTTTTCCAAGTGAAATCTCTGGTAAAAAATTTGTGGCCGGAGGTAAATCGTTAATGGGATACGATAGTGACAGTGATGATGATGACGAGGGTTCGAATGTACTTTTCTTTTCCTTCATTATGATTATAACTATGTTCCTCGTTTACAGCATTACTAAGAACAAATTTGGATTCACCAACCGTAGATTGAACAACTTTAGAAAGGGTACGTTTGAGCTCGTCAGTAAAGTTCCGATTGTGAACCAGTTATTCGACGCCCAAACCCGGTTTCAACAAATCAATCAGGATGACTTTGACATCAGCATGGAAGAAGGGACACTCTCCTCGTCACAATCTAGTCCTAATTTGACCCAATTGAGAACCAGATCAGCCATTAATTTGCATGAACCCGAAGCATTGGAAAATTCCTTTCAAAATACCACCAACTTTTTGAATAAGCCTTTTGTTTTACCAAAACGAAATAACAATCCGTTTTTCCCATCCCAAAATAGTAGCAAGGAGTCTTTACAAAGGAGCGCAAGTAGTATCTCTGTTCAAAAAGCCAGAAGCCAGGAATAGTGATACTCACTAAATACCACAAAAAAACCTGGAAATCGAATAACTAACTGGCAACTGTAATGCAGCTCACCATTGCTATATACTTTATAATTTGCATGAATGCTTGTCTTGCGACGCCAATAATGCAAAAGATCGGCATAAACTTGGAAGCACGAGGAAATACCAACGAAATCGAAAGAATTTTACGTAAACGGGATTCTGTGGAAATCGTGCTTGGGGCAGATGATATAAAAGATGCCGTTAAATACGCTCGTCTTAAAATACCCGAAGCAACACATAATTGGAAGGAGTCCTTGAAGAAGAAGATCGTACAACGATTAACGGAGAAACCATTTGGTACAAGTGAATTACCAAATATGAACGAAATGGCCTCTCAAAAAACTCCAATTGTGCCAGAGTCAACTACAGAATATACAGGATACAATAAGCTTAGCCCCAGCTATATCAAATCCTCCGATAGCAGGGACGTTGATTATCGAGAGTTCAACTACGTGAGACCTTTTCCTAACGTGAAGAACAATGAAATTTTTCACGACACATTTGAGGAGTGAATTGAATTTTAGTCTATTAATCTTCACACTTAAGTCTAAGCAATACCCACTTCTAAGCAATTTCCCTCCAACTTTACTAAACTAATTAGACTAATAAATATTTTTGCAGCCATCAGTCGTGTGCGCCCAAATAGATTAACATGTAAGAGATGCTCATCTCAAAATTTTTCACCTATAGATCTAAGATGAGAGCCAAAAAACAGACATCTAAAAGAACCTCTACCAAATTAAGAGAAGGTATAAAGAAGAAGGCCTCTGCTAAGAGAAGAAAGGACAGGAAGATGGCCAAAAAAGATATTACTTGGAAGTCTAGAAACAAAAAAGATATTGGAATCCCATCAAGTTTCCCATACAAAGATAAGATAATCAGTGAATTGGAGGAGAACAGAAGAATTGAAGCCGAAAGAAAAGAAAAGTTGAGATTAGAAAGACAACAGGAACGTGAAGCCGCCTTATTAAGAGGCGAAGAAGTCGTCGACGAAATCGATGTTGATGAAGAAGAAGGTAATGGATTAGAAGCATTATTGGAATCCGCCCAGCAAGCAGCAAGAGCCTACAATGGCGAAGAAGAAGAAGACGATGAGATGATGGATGTCGAAGACGGCGAAAGCGATGTGGAATACGATATAGAGCTTGACGATGAAGATATCAATGACGTTGACAAATCTCGTAAAGCCTACGATAAAATATTCAAGACCGTTGTAGAAGCTTCTGATGTTGTTTTATACGTTTTAGATGCCAGAGATCCAGAAAGCACCAGATCCAGAAAGGTTGAAGAGGCCGTTTTACAGAGCGCTAACAAAAGATTAATTTTGGTGTTGAACAAAGTGGATTTGATTCCCACCAATGTGCTTAATCAATGGATGAACGTGTTGAAGTCATCGTTCCCTACCGTTCCAGTGAAAGCATCACCAACTACATCCAGTTCATCCTTCAACAAGAACTTAACTTCAACCATGACCGCCAGTTCTTTACTTCAAGCATTGAAAAGTTATGCATCCAAGTCTAATTTGAAAAGATCTATTATTGTGGGTGTAATTGGATACCCTAACGTGGGGAAGAGTTCCATTATCAATGCATTGACAAACAGACACGGCAATAACTCCAAGGCCTGTCCCGTGGGTAACATGGCCGGTGTCACCACCTCTATGAGAGAGGTTAAAATCGACAACAAGTTGAAGATCTTGGACTCTCCAGGTATCGTATTCCCAGACGAATTGGGAAGCAAAAAGACGAACCCACAGTCTAAACTAGCATTATTATCAGCCTTACCACCAAAGCAAATTATTGATCCTATAACCCCATGCAATCTTTTATTGAAGAAGTTTTCAAAAGATACAGAAATGGCTGAAGGATTGAAGAAATACTACAATTTGCCAGCCTTGCCAGCCCCTACTTTCGAAGAATTCAGTAAGCATTTCCTCATACATATTGCCAGAACCAAAGGAAGAATCGGCAGGGGAGGCATACCGAACTTGGAATCGGCCGCTTTAGCGGTTTTGAATGATTGGAGAGATGGCAGACTCCTCGGTTGGACTTTGCCAAAAGCTTCAAAAGCCACAGACGATGCTTCACAAGATTTGAACGCTCCAAAGAGCTCTCTTAGAGGCGAAAAAGAACCAGAAAAAGTGGAACAAACCACGGTTGTGACCCAATGGGCCAAGGAGTTTGATCTTGATGGACTCTTATCTACGAATTTTCAGTAATGTCATATATAGGTAATGTACAAATTTGATAATTTAATTTCGCAGCCATTTCTCACGTCTATTAATTTGGCATTTCCCTTTCAATGTATACTCCTGGCCAACGGATTCAATTTGACGATGGACAATTGGCAACTATACGGTATGTAGGTCCAATTAAACCCTGGGGTGAAGTAGAGGCTTTAGGAATTGAATGGGATCAACCTGGAAGAGGTAAGAACAATGGAACCGTAGCTGGTATACGATACTTTTCCGTTAAAGATGGCCAAGGAAGCTTCATTAAAGCTGATAACACTAAAATTTTACAACCAAACACGGTAAACTCGGCTCTCTTAAACACATACTTTACAGATGAGCATGAGATAGGCGAAGTGATACGATTTGGTAGCAAAGTAGCAGAGAACTATGGGTTTGAAAAATTGAATAGATTGAATTCTCGTTTAGAAAACTTGAGGTCGATTACATTGGACAAGAAAGCTATTAATAAAGCTTCAATTGGTGTTGAATTAGCACTGAAGCTTGAAAATCTTAGAATTTTAGACCTTAGTTTCAATACAATGACGGATTTCGAAGAAATATGCACATTAATACAAAAAATACCGAATCTTAGAGAATTGAACTTGAACGGTAATAGATTTACGAATTTTGGAACCGAAGCTGCATATATCAATTTCAAACATGGCGTTCAGGTGCTAAAATTATCGGCTACCAAGATCACAATGCCTAATGTCGAACTTATCTTAAAGCGGTTTCCTGATTTGAAAGAATTGACTTTGGCGTCGAATGAATACACGGATAGTGATATAAAGGCGTTGAAATTGGTGTATGTGGACCTTCTGTTCAATTTTTTGACAAAAGTGCCCTCCATACCTTGCATTAATCTCAATGTCTCAGATAATTATATTCGTGAGGTAGGCAGCGGTATTTTTGCAACTAAGCTTGACTTGAGATACAACAAAATCGACTCCTGGAGCTTTATAGACGACCTAAGTGCATCCACGCAACTCGAAGAGCTTCGAATAAACGAAAACCCGATTTTCGATGGGTTTGATGACGATGAGATGACATTGCATATAATAGGCCGTTTTGACTGTGATCCAGGCCATTTGAGAAAGATAAATGGTGCTACGGTTACTACTGAAGAGATAAAGAACGGTGAATTGTACTTTATCAGTAAGATGAAAGAAGGCACTTACACGTTGAATAATGAAACAAGAAAACACTCGCTTTTCACTAAGTACAACATATCAGAGCAGACATCCATTGCAAGCGACAGCCTAAACGATTTTGCTTACAAGAAACTATTTTTAAACGTTTATTATAACGAAGGCCTCCTTTTAGACAAGATGTTCTTGAAAGACCATTCCGTTTTAAAGCTAAAAGGGTCTGTTGCAAAATGCCTTGGAAAATCGTTTCTTGAGATTCGTATCTATTACTACTTATTGGACATAAAAACATACTTAGACGATGATCTCTCCCGATTAGGAGACTTTGATTTTATGTCAAACCAGAAGATTTTTGTGGAAGCTTAATTTATTCTTGCAAGTTCCATAATCCATCACCTAAATAATGTAAAACTTCAATACCATGGCCCTTATTTTTGGACTTAATTTCATCAGTTTCCATCAACAACTTACCCACAGCCAAGGCGTGGTCTTTACCTTCTGCATAAACAGTCACAATGGAGTCTTTTTCTAAGTTTTCTTCGGGAAGAGAACCACCGGCACTGGTCAATCCAGGACACATTATATTTGCACCCGACAAAACGAATTTGATGGCACCTCTATCAACCTGAACTTTTGGAAAGCATTCGGGGTATTTATGTACAGTTTTAATGGTAGGTATAGTGTCGTCAAAGTGTTGGAAAAGCACCACTTCGTTTTCTATGGAGTATAATTGAACTTTGTCTTCACATTTAATCAAAATTGCTTGCGACTTCTTTGGGATCAACACGTCTATAGCAGGCTCCAAATCTGGGAATTGGTTGACAAAGTTGGACTTCAACCCTCTTTGGGCCGACGATTTGATATTTGAACGGGAATGGATGTCTTCTTTGGTGAACTTTTTAAACATTGAAGAAGATGGAAAATCGATGTCGCACTTGAAAAAATTTATGAATCAAGAAGAATATGCCTTTATAGACAGGACTAAGCATGGTTATACAAAGAAGATTAAAACGTTCAAATGGCGCATATGCTTCACAATAGGTCATATATCATATAAATGTAAAGAGTTATAATTACAATCACACCAACGTATTTAATGAGACCGTACTCAATAACCTTGTCACTCTAGCCTATTACTTTATACGTATATAAAATATCCAGCTCAAGATACAACATGGGAAATTGCATCGAGCAGGCACAAGGCGATGTCGTTTTGTTCCAACTCTCATCCAAAGCACTATGTTTTAAACACTGCAAAACATACTGAATTATATGAAAGGTTGGTGATGTAATACGAGGTATATACACCAAAAAATGGAATAAAAAGTCCAAAAATTCCTTTAACGTCAGTGACACAATGATCACCACACATTAAAGAGTTGTCAGGTAAATTTGCAACTAGCAAAAACATGATCTCGGACGAATCCTCACTGAAACACGTAATATCCCTGCATAAAGATAAAGAATAACTGGAAAATTTGCACTTATATAGTTCTCAACAAAATCCGGGTAAGTGCAAAGCGGCTGCGAAACATCACTGGAGAAATAGGCTGCAAAATGCTGTCATAAATCATTAACTATTTACATATCTGGGTGGGAAAGGTTATAAAGTTGTTTCGACTTTTTGCTGCTTAGCGGATATAATTTGCTAGTTTGTGGGTCGTAAAATTGCTTTGGAGGTGGCGGGTTATAATAATTGGTGTAAAGATCTCTTTTTTCTTCAGTAGTTAAAAATCCTTCGTCCAGTTTGAAATTATTGGACACTATTTTGTCCTCGGCACCAGTATCAATGTCATTTATAGCAATATGCGACGCCTTGATCTGAATATCGCTTTTTTGGGGGTTTCTTTCCTCCGCGGGGGGCAATCTTGGTCTTGTACCAAGCGTCTTGTTTGATCGGTTGGTACCCACTGTTGGAGCAATCGACCTATTTGGACCAGTAGTCGGAACATTCAATGTATGCGAACCAGTTGTTGGTACTTTCATTGTGTTTGGTTTAATGCTAGGCGCTTTGTCAAATGATCCGCCAGAAGAGGATGTTTTGAGTAGATTTTCAAAATCATCATCGTCATCACTAAAATCGGGTACATCCACCATATTTTGAGAGCTATTCTTGGTTGTGGATCCGGCCACAGGACCCAGGGTTTTAGGTTCCTGAGTGCTTGTGATCAAAGGTTGAAAACTGCTCGTCAAAACTGGCCCGGAATTGGTAAGGCTTTCTGGAAGAATTGTTTTCATTTTTTTCAAATGCACCCGATCTGCATCGAGTGTATCGAACGAGGATTTAATATTTTCAGTTGGTATAAGCTCCGGTGATGATAAAAGCTCAGGCAGACCAGGAGGTGAAAGTTTTCTTTTGGGTTTCTTCATTAGATCTAACACGTTGGTGAAGCCCGTTTCCACATTATCAGGCATAAAGAAACGTTTTTGTATTTTTTCAGGTTTTTTGTTTTCCTTTCCTTTGGTAGAGGCTTTTGTCTTTTTAGTTTTCTTCCCCTTCATATAGTTCATGGCTATTTTAAGGATTTCGTCCTCATCATCTTCTTCAATGATTGTTTGTCCAATTTCCTCGTCGGGTTCAATATGTTTCTTCAAAACCTCTGGGGTCATTGACTTGGGTATGATTCTACATTTTCGAGAAGCCTTGACCAAATCTTTTTCATTTTTCATGATGAAGTTTTGAATCCACTCATAATTATCCATAGCCTTTTCAAACTTCTTACGTTCGTTGTCTGAAAAAAGCATAAGAATGTTACCATCTCTTTTTCTACCAGTTCTACCCAATCTTTGGATATTTTTGATGGGAGAGCTTGTTGAATCATAGCAGACAATCAAGTCAACTTCACCAATATCTAACCCTTCTTCTCCAATAGAAGTGGCCACTAAGATGTTAAATTTATTGGCCTTGAAGTCTTTGATGAGCTGCTTTTGAACCTTTTGGTTCATTCCCTTCAATTTGGCATCCTCAGACGATGTCCTCTCTTTGGAATTGCTCGAGCCGTCATTATTTGCATCTGCGGCCTGTCCAATGAAAATATGAGGCCTTAAGTTATTGTCCTTTATGTTTTCAACACTGGTCACAATCTCCAAAGCAGACTCTCTATATTCAGTAAAAACAATCACTTTCGAATTTTCATATTGTGAATTTTTAAAAAAATTTGTAACGTATTCAATCAAAATCTCCAACTTGGGGTGAGAAATGAGTTTCTTCGGATCATTTTCCAAACCTTTTAACAATGCATCCACCCTTTTGGTGTTAGGATTGTTAAAAAAATCAATTAAGGTTTTATTTTTGGTTTTGGCATTCTTAGCTTTATGATCATTCCAATAAAGAACAAAATTCTTAAGACCATAAATTTTCAACTTCTTAAAGGAAGTAGCTATGAACATTAGTAATTTTAAAAGAAAGTGGTTGGCCCATTTCGGTCCTTCTGCTAATTGTTGATTTTGGAGGTTCTTCCTGGAAGTGGTGAGCAATACAAATGAGTTAAGTTTGGTTGCATCTGTAACAGCACCAATCAAACGCTTTTCGATGGCCATTTTAATAAAAGGTTCACTGGCTTCCGACAAATAGAGAAGCAAGTCCGACAAAGCATTGTTCTCATGAAAATCAATGTCAATTTTGTCGATTTTCTTAGACTTGAAGTATCTGATTATATCAATGGAGTTTTCAGTACGGATCTCGATCTTTGTGATATTTAAATTGTTGACTATTTCTTTGATACCCTCAACGGTAGACGAGGGCGTCGCAGTCAATGCAAGGATTCTATAGCTGGTGTTGAATCTATCTAGAAACTTCACAACATTGTTATAGGCGTAATTTCCTTTGGCTTTATGGGCTTCATCGATTATAAGCAAGCTGACTGTTTTAGGGTCTACAATGCCACTGGCCAAATCATTTTCAACAACTTGTGGCGTAGTGAAGAAAATTTGCTTCTCTTCCCATATTTCAGCTCTATTACGTTTTGATTTGTCTAACAAAATAGCAAACTGGTCTTTCAAACCAATAATATTGAAGCACGCCTTAATTTGTTGGGCCACTAATGGTCTGGTGGGCGCCATAAAAATGATTTTACTTTTAGGAAACCATCTGAAATAGTTTAAAATTACCGTGGCCGCTATAAAGGTTTTCCCCAACCCTGTAGGTAGCGCCACTAAAGTATTGTGATAGAAGGATTTATTGATGATATTGAATTGATAGTCTCTTACTTCATAATTAATAGGATAAATGTAGTTCGACATACTATCAAAGTCGATCTCATGATGGGTGGGTATTTCAACTGTATTGTTCTCTTGAGTAGACTCCAAAGAGTCGTCTTTTCCGCCAGGAACAATATTTCCAAATAGGTCTCTTTGGGACAGAGATCTACTCGACCCAAACAGCGAGGCTATTTGTGTCATTCTTTCTCTATTAGCAGACTGTACAGTGCTTGTGTTTTGAAGTGACATAGAAGTCCCGGCAGAGTTTTGGCGGTGCAATTGTCTGCTTAATTTGTCACTGACGCCATACGAGACCTGCGACTTAGCACCAGTCCACGAATTGGCACGAATTTGGCTCGTCACGTTGTTCTTTAAAGGATTTCTGGCATTTATAGAACCTCCACCAATAATATGGGACAGCGTTTTCTCTCGTCCATCGTTTACAATAGGAGATGTATCCGGAAGTAAGGGCTCATCAAGGTCTTCATACATACGCGTTGTGCGAATTTTCATTTGTGATGCAATCTGATCCATACGAGTCGATGAAGGAGGCTTTAAAGAGTTTGAACGAACCCTTGAACGACCTTTTACAGAACCATGACACAATAAGGGGCACGCATATGACTATTGTGAACAATTTAAAGGAATTGAACAACTTCAATTTGAAGATCGAGAGTCAGTTAAATCGAGAGAAAGACGGTGGTCAGATGTAGAGGGTGGATTTGATAAAAGGAAGGCGGCACTTGTGAAAGTAACTGCAAAGTTGTAGAACAGGAATAGGTTGTTTCATGGCTGAGAATTCACGAATGGATTTATGCCTTGAGGAGCCTACAAAGAAGCCCATATTGTAATTTTAACGAAGCTTTTGATTATGACAGAGCTCAATTGGTGTACTCGTCAGATACTGGATGGCAATATCATCGTTTGCCCCATGTGAAATTTCAGCAAATGATTTCTAATTAGGCTTGTCATGTACTTAAAATGATAGCCAAAGCAAACGATAAATCATGCCTATCCACGCCTATTCACGCCTATTCTGTTGGCCCCAAGGGTTCCATCGGACCTATGCTGATACAACACCATCGTGCGGGTCTAGCCGTGTTTATGGAACTCCAGGGGATCTGCTATAAAATTTAGCTTCGAGACTGTGAAGGTTTCTGGTGACAGGCTCTTTCACAGCGATGACTTCAACAGCACGTGAAAGCAGCTGGAAACGCAGAGATACCTGTCATGCTTGCAACACTCCAAGTTGGCTCTCTCAGCTTCACGTCTCTGCTATTCACTGCAGAACAGGAGCCCACATCATAACAGTACAAGTAAACCAGCGCAACACACAACACAACTCATCATGTTAAGGCACTACTCATCAAATCCACAGCCATTTCAGAAGGCCGAATTGTACCAAAGTGTGCTATTTCCGCATGTGCATGGAGGCAGCCGGCTCCTAGTTCTAGGTCAGTCGCTAAGCATATACTATTTAGGAAGACCCTAAGGTGATAAGGAAGTTAAGGGTGCACCTGATAATGTGAAATCCACGGCTCAAATCTGCCTATGCGGCTGGGGCTTCCATAGCCATTTAACCGAGTATCTCCCAAATAGGTATGTTAACGAAGTGCAAGTGAAAAATCTCGCAAATGGCCAGCGATAACGCTGCAGACGGCCGTGCTGTGGCTCACTTAAGCGCTTGTGAATAATTTAGGCAGCCGTGCTTATGAACAAAGCGGTTCCATTTAACCATTGTGGTGATTGACCCTATTTACCACCACACCTGAGGCGTCGTCATCACATGCCGGGACCCTGCATTGTCTCAGTTTTGTTGTCTGTTGTGCTAATGCATTGTTTAGGCAGTAGTTGCAAGCGGTCGGTATTAAGGACATTACATTTGAGGAGACGATGAGGTGAACAATAGGGCGAGAGAGTAAGTCTTAGCGTGTGGAGACAAGCAGCATTGTGGGCCCAACACGAGGCAGGGGAGACGAGGAGAACAACGTCGAACTGAGTGTCTGTTTCATTATGAAGTCATAGGGACAACGGAGGAGACTGGGCCCAATTGGTGGGGTGTATGGTGGCAGAGTAAAGAGAAAAAGAAACTCGATGAGGAGATGTAGATGTACGACATTGCACCGCAATGAGAGCCCACGTCGTTCACCATTACAGTGGTACCAAGGTATAAGGAATGATGAAAGAGCAGTAAAGGCAGTTCATTACCAGCATAAGAAACCTAAGGTATCGCACGTATATGCACAAACGTGCCTTCGCTTGCAGCACGGAAGAACCGACCGGGGGTGGTGGAATCCATATCGGAAATTCTTAATTCCGAGAATTCATCATGAAAGAAGGATGTCGATGAGGAGAACAATAGCAGACTATTTTTGTACATTAAATTATTGAGTCAATAAATATTATCTAGGTGTCTAGCAGCATCTAATCGTTTCTTATGTAATCGTTTATATTTCGTTCATGTGTTGAGAATGGAGGTGTCCAAAAAATCATAGTCTATCGATATGCCGTTGATTATCTCTCTAGAATTTATGATGAAATTGAAACTTACTCTTTTCTTCTTAGTTATGGCACCATAGTCGGAGATGTCAGATTCGGTATCGGAAAAGGTGGACATCAACGAGTCTGAATCCGACAACAACGACTCGGTGCTGTTGTTACGTGTGAAGGTCTCTTCAAGAGCCAACTCCTCTTTTTGGTCGCTATTGCCTGCAATAGGAGCCATCAAATCGTCGTCTTCATATTTGGGGCCGTAGCACCAGTTGATATCGTGGTCTTTGTACCAGTTTATTATGGTGGGGTCCAACTCTTTCAAGTTGTGAAGATTCTTGTACATTCTTCTCCAGCTGATGTTTTCAAGTCGTCTGGAGTTGGTGGAGGGTATCAAAATCAGTATGTCATATTTGGACTGTTTCCAGCATTTGATCAAAAGGGTATTGGAGATGTGTATCTCATTGGACAAATAGTCGATGTTTTCATTAAAGGTGTAGTTGACGTTGTCCACATACAAATCGTCAAAACAGTTCATGGTGGAGGAAATGCCAAAAATGAGCCATTTCCTAAATATATATGGGAGGGAAAATAATTCCGAGTAAGTTCCAATTTTCCCCGGCCAAAATACCCCAATTAATCCACTTGTTATCATATGATTAGAACAATAGCCATTTGCTAAAAAGGTCGGGGTTAGATGTCGACTAAAATTACCCCATTGAGAGGTGGGGGGACCGACCCATGCCTGGTCCGGGTCAATGTAGGTGCACTGTGGGCGTTCGCGGCGGCTGAAGTGTAACGTTGCAGGAGGAACCATGGTGGAGGAGCATTTCTTTTTAGGATCCACGGTGGATGTTTTGACGTCCAAGGTGTTGGAGTGTGTGACGGCTGCCTCCACCCATGGGCTGTAGCTGAAATGTGGAGTATACCAAGGTGTTGTCGGGGGTTCACGGGGGAAATGTACTTCCATCAACCGAGCGACTATTAAATTTTCCGTTCTGGGACGCACAAGCGTGGAATTCTAGACCTTCGCTTGCAGTGAGGTTGACCCGATGAGCAATTCGGCAGGGTGGAGGATGGGGGAGTTTAAGCTGAGGGGGTTTGTAACCAGTGGGTAGAGCTGTAGTGTGTAGACCGGGCTGAGATGCCCAGAGAGGCTTGAGCGACCAGGACTGACACCTAGTGACCTTAAATGGGGCATAATCTTAGGCCTTTCAGCGTAGACTAAAAGCACCGAATTTGGCCCAAAACAGAATGGGTGGTCCCTGTGGAAAAGGGAGAACCGATGAAATGGGGCCAAAGCTGAGCAAGGCATGATTCATGTAAATCAACGATTAAAGTACAGAAAATAAACCATATTTGGAGCCAGGGAATGGGAAAATAGGAGAGAGAATGAGAGACTGGGCGCAGAGCTGATAAACCCAGAAAAAGATGGAGACAAACGGGAACCAATGACCCTACATCCCTGACTTTACGCCACAGTACACCCACTTCACCAGGCGCTACAACATATGGTCCATATGCTTGATTTTGCCCTGGTCTAATGAATGCTCTAACAAACTTTAAATTTGTGTCAGAAGTATGCAAGCCCGTGCTACCAAACAAACATGCTCATATCAACGGTGCCATTCCATCCGTCGCCTCGCACCCCTTCAATCTGGCTAATTTCTGGGTTCCTGGCTAAATGGTTATCTGGGTAAATGTTCGGCCACCACCGTTCGCAGGGCACAATATTCGCCCAGAGTCAGTACCTCAGGTTTGTACGACCTGACGAAGATAGGAGGAGGCGCTTCATAAAATTTCCGCCACTCCAGCCCCCGGCTCTACAACGGGGTACCATTGGGGGTGAAATTCCGAGAGTTTAAGATTGAGCCTATTTGCGAAGCACCTACCAAAGCTTCTTTCCACATCGGGCTAACACACAAACGTGTGGGTGGTGCTGCCTGAAAATTCTTCTCCATGTATCGCCTAAGCGAAAGTACTCAAGACCCATTGAGCGATAACAAAGATGAACTAAGCAACAGAAAGAAAAGCCCTTTTTTGTTGGAGACGGTCTCTGCCTTTTGGACCAAATAGCGCCAGTTCTGGCGCTAAATTTCTCTCCTCGTGCCAGTACGCCCCGCCGCTCGTGCCAGCGCACCGCTGCACCGACCGACGTTGCCGTCAAGATGTACCCCACCAATGCTCCTCCAGAAGACCCCAGAATGTCTCAAAAACCTCGCCAGGCCTGCCAACACCTTCTGATCCACACACCCATCAACTTACCCCTCTCTCCATCCAACATTTTCATCCATTTCACGATGGCTTCTTCAACTCCATATAAGCGACCTGCATATAAGCATTTAAGGTTTTCTTCGACTGTGGCACGAGCGCGCCGTCCCTACCACGGCGTTCGCGCTATTCTCGCACGAGCTCATCACGCAGCTATTTCTACCTTTTCAATAATGTCAGACATAAGCCCTCCTTCGAGCTACCAAGAGTTAAGCCAGACAAAAGAACTAGACGCAAATGTGGCCCGACTACTCCCCAAGATCTCCAGCCAGGGAGCAGACATCACGAGGAATTTGGTGGAAAACAAGCATCCCAAATTGAGAAGGTCATCATCTTTTTCAACCTTCTTAGATGAGAGCAGAAGAGGCTCTACCGCCAGCGATATCAACATTCCGGGTGGGTTCAGAAGACAATACATAATCGACCAAAGCGTGAAACGAAACGAAGAACCACCAAAGTTCTTAACCAATAACTTGATAGAATTTTTGAATGTGTATAACAATTTTGCTGGTGAAGATTTCGATAGTGATGATGAAAACTACTACGACGAAAATGTCGTCGATGAAGAAAGCTTGTTGCTACCTGAAGAAGGCCACACATACCACCACAAAGGCGTTTCGAAAACGAATAACATTAAAACGTATTTCTTGGTGTTCAAGGCACTTGTAGGGTCTGGGATTTTGTTCTTACCAAAAGCCTTTGCTAATGGAGGATTGCTTTTCTCCATCATAACGTTGAATGTGTTTGGGGTTTTAACATTCATTTGTTACATTCTTTTGATCAACGCCAAAAATTACTTCAATTTATCGTCTTTTGGTGAGTTGGGGTTCAAGACCTACGGGAACAGTCTTAAGATCCTTATCTTAATATCGATCTTGCTCAGTCAGATTGGCTTTGTTTCAACATACATTTTATTCACCACAAGCAATATGTCCAATTTGTTTGGGTTTGATCAGTTCAAACTCGTTTTAGCACAATTCATCTTATTGGCTCCATTAATGTTGATCAGAAAGATCTCCAAATTATCATTCATCTCCTTAATCAGTAGTATCTGTATACTTGTAGGCTTGGTGATCATCTTTTACTACTCCATTGCCGATTTGATCGTTGATGGCCTCGGTCCTAATTTGATTCAATTCAACTCCAATAGTTGGTCCATGTTGATCGGGGTTGCTGTCACGTCGTTTGAGGGCATAGGGTTAATTTTGCCCATTGAGGCCTCTATGAAGAACCCCAAACAATTCCCTAAAGTGCTTGCTATATCGATGATTTGCATCACCATATTATTCACCAGCATTGGTGTTATCGGGTACCTTACCTTTGGTGATCAAGTAGAAACAATCATCTTGTTAAATTTGCCCTACAAAAACTTTGCCATCAAGTTGATTTTGGTATTGTATTCATTAGCTGTTTTCTTGACGGCTCCCTTGCAATTGTTCCCAGCCATCAAAATCTTGGAGAATGTCATCTTCAACTCCTCCATGTTTTTCAAAAACGGTAAATTGTATAATTCCGGGAAGTACAACAACAAAATCAAATGGCTTAAGAATGGGTTTAGAATCATCTTCATTGCTGCTGTTTGTGTGGTTGCATACTTGAATTTCAACAACATTGACAAATTCGTCAGTTTCAACGGTTGTTTTGCATGCATTCCCTTGGTTTACATATATCCGCCGTTGATCCATCTTAAAACATTGGACGTCTCAGATTTGAAACAGAGAATCTACAAGTACCTCGACATAACCTTGATAGTGGTGGGTATAGTGGTGGTCTTCTATTCTACGTATCAAATTTTGGTATTGAATTAGATACACCCAATTTTCTTTCCACATCGGCGGCCTCACCGAAGAGAAATCTTAAGAAACCGTCTTACTATTCTCAGTTGTCGTGTCAGATTTACGTTCATTTTGTTGACATGGACCAACTCCGAAGAATTAGTCATATCGACAGGAACCAATGAGGTGAGTTGGTGCTCCAGACCACCTAAACACACCCAAAAATTCAAGTTCAAGTCATCGTCTATGCTTCATTTGTATCTATTATATTTATTTGTAAATACACACCTCTACACATCATAATTGGGGTATCTCTTTTTTCTGCCTCTCACCATAAATCTCACTACATCAACTTTCATCATCTCCTCGCATCTCCATGAATAAAGCGAAGAAGCCAAAAAAGCTCTCGTGCCAAAGATGCAGGCTTAAGAAGATCAAATGTGACTACGGCTTACCCTGTGGGAATTGCTCCAAGGGCCAATACGAGTGTGTTCCCAATGTCAGCGATTTGAGGACTAAAAGACCGTCTATAAACTATGTTGAAAATTTAGAGAAGAAGTACTCAAAGCTAATTAGAATCATGAAACAGTTTAATGAGATGGATAAATTGGAAGACAAGGATAAGTTTTTGAAAACCATAGACCTTAGCAATTATACCACCGAGGAATCCACCTTAGGGGCCTCCAATTTATCCAAAGAGCCCTCACTAACTTCGGTAGATGGTGCAACGGAGGGCGAAGAGGTGGAGGAAGACGAGCAAGACGTGTCCGTTTACGGGCCCATATCGTTGTACGACTCAGATTTGATCGGAACCAACTCCAAGATTTTGAATGACGAGTTCAAGGTGATAAATGAGCTAAATAAAGACCCCGACGTGTTGCACTGTTTAAAGTTGTTTTTTGTGTGGCAGTATCCCGATTTGAACATGTTTATCTTCAGAGAAGCGTTTTTGAAGGAGTTTTTCAAGCCCAAATTCTACAATTTATACTGCTCAAAGATCCTTGTGTTGAGTATATGTGCCATGGGTGCCAAAATGTCTGACAACGAAAAAATACACTCCAAATCAATAAGCTACTACAATGAAGCGAAAATGCTATTGTTGAACCGGTTAAGCACGCCTTCTATCACTAATTTGCAAAGTTATTTGCTTTTGGCTTTCTACGATATCTTCAATGGGTCCAACTCAAGCGGCTGGATGTTGTCAGGAAATGCCATCAGAGTGGGGTTCGATTTGGGATTTCAACTTAATCCTAAATCCTGGTTCTTGAAGCAAAAGAATTCGAGTTATAGTAAAGAAATCGATGTGGAGATCAAGCTGAGAATATATTGGGGAACGTATTTGGCCGATCATTTCATCAGTTTATTATTGGGAAGACCGTCATTATTGAAATTAAGTGACACAACGATTGCCGAAACAGACGATTTACCAGAACTACACTGGATTGACGAATACAGATACCTTGACGAAGATGAGAAGTCAAAAAACAAGAAGATATCTAATATATCCAGTCCTTTGAAAAACGTCATCAATTTGATAAATATCAGTGACAATATGTTGAATGATATTTTCAACAAGAACTTCACTAAAGATTTCAAAAAAGATTCCAGAAGCTTAACACATACATTGACAAAACTAAACGAATATAATGAAAAGATTTTGAACTGGAAATTGCATTTACCTCCCGATTTGCTGTTCAATAAAGACCTTCTTAGTAAAAATGCAGATAACCCGACGTTATCTTGTATTAGATACTACTATTATATTCTTTTGCTTTGTCTCAATAGACCTTTTATTGGTTTGGACGAACAAATCTTAAACCGTTACTACGACCAAACAATGTTGAACAACATTCATCCTAGAAATATTTGTCTTGAAGCTATCGATGACTTATACGTGGCTATAAATAGATTCAAATTAGTCCACGGGTTAGAAAAAGCATCCATTTTCATTGTTTATTGTCTGATTTTGTCGATTTCGATTATATTGTTACTTCAAAACAACGCAACTCTCTTGAGAGAGCACAATACCAAATTGAGATTCTTCTTAATAGTTCTCAAGCAATGCAGCCGAACATGGAAGCTTGCAGAAAAATCCTTTGTGTCTGTAACCAGCAAATTGAACAATTACGAAAACATCGATTTCAATGTTAACGATTTAGACGATAATTTCACCCCCGAACCAGTGGCCCCTGTATCTACCGACATCAAAACTGAAGTACAAGAACCAATACAAAATCAACCCGAAGCCATATTGCATGGTCTTGAAATATTTGGAGGGCCTCCAATGTTGATGACATCGGATCTTTTCAACCAAGATTGGGATATGCTTTTTCCAGATTCGATTTTTAACGAAAAGAATTAAGGCTGTATAACATCATAGATTGTATATTAATGTAAAACACTACGTATTCCTCAGGTTCACTGAAAAATGTATTTGGCTTTCCACAAGCCGTAATCCCTACCCTTTCCATAATATACGAGTAAAAAGGGCATTAGCCAACCAAAAAATAATCCCGAGCCTGCCTTATTCAGAACAGGAAGTACTATACTCTGCTGTGATGGACGATACTCCTTTCTTTTGCCTTTACCTAATATGGAAGCAATATTACCTTTAATTGTTGGCATTTGCTTAGAAAAGATGTCACCTACATTTGCCATACCATTTGCAAGAACATCACCCATAACCATCACATTATCGTAACCTTCTAAGCACAAATACTCATTCGTCACCAATTTCCCCTTCTTGTCTTTGAATTCGCTTCGAGTAATAAATTCTGTGTTGGGAGTCTGCTTGGTAAATATGACTAGATCACAATTGTATTCAGAGCCGTCTTGGAAAAACACCTTTCCTTCCACGTCATTTTTATAATCCTTACCAAGAAAAACGTCAACACCAACTTTAGACAACTCGCTTGTTATTCTGTTGCTCAATTTCTCTCCAAACAGGCCCAAAAGCTGCTTACAATAAAGAGTAACGTTTTTCTCTGGATACTTTCCTCCCAATTCTCCAGCAACTTCTACACCAGTAGGTCCGCCACCAATAACTCCAATTGTCCCTGCATTTTGTATGGCTTCATACGTTTCTTTCAAATCACGAAGACATTCCTCATGGTCATCATTTAGTTGAAAAGCAGCGGTTCCTCTCGTTCCACTAGCAATTACCAACACATCGTAAGTGATATTTTCCTCTGCTCCTTTCTCAATATCGGTATATTGGAGCGCTTTACCGTCTAGATCAACAGCTGTTACTTTTCCCTTAACAAAAGTTGCGTTTTTGTATTTTTTCTCCAACAATTTAGGTATCAGAAACATCACTCTATCAAGCTTATCTTGTTCCACAAGAACCCTTGGAGCTGCTATGTTAAAATACGCGTGTGAAGATGGGGAGATAAGAATGATCTCCACATCAAATTTAGATGCTGCTTGACATGCGTACCTTCCTGCGTATGAGCCCCCTACTATAATAACTCTTTTCATTATAATGGCTGCAAATGCGAGCTCAATTTATATGAACAGAATAATTAAAATGCGAATCGGGAAATAAACCTGGGGTGGTTTACGAGATGCATTACATTATGCGATGCGGACTCCGGCTGAGTTAACACATAAACCGTCTGCCATGAAGGTCCTCTTCAGTGTGATTGAATTTTGCAACAACATTTATAAACTACTAATCTTTATTTACTTTAGCTGACAATTCGGCTTGTTTGACCAAGTTGGTAGGAGCATCCATCTTCTCCAACATTACCTCTATCAACCTAATTTTGTCGTGCTTACCAAAGGCAGAATCTTTAAGTTTCAGGGAGAACTCGCCGACGGAACTAAGACAGACATTCTCAAACTGGCCTGATCCCTTAGCACCAAAAGTCTCGAGAATCTTCTGGTGGTCCCAGGATTGAATATCATTGTAAGCAGCATTTTCCCCATGAATGAGCCTTTCAATGGTGTACCCATCGTTGTTGAGAACAAAAACGTAAGGCTTGGTGCCAAATCTGATCATCGACGAGATTTCTTGAACCGTCAATTGCAAAGAACCGTCTCCAACAAATAAAATGACTCTGCGAGAAGGATCGTACTCTTCAGCAGCTACAACAGCTCCAAATAATGCACCCACAGAATACCCAATGGATCCCCATAAAACCTGAGAGATCCCTAAGGCGTTATCGGGGTATTTGGTTTGAAGAATTCCAAAGGAAGATGTACCGGTTTCGGTGATAATAATATCCCCATCTTTCAAAAACGCACCAAGCTGAGTCCAAAGGTACTGTTGAGTGATTTTGTCGTTAGAACTCAAATGGTCAAAAGTAGGCAAAGAGTCCTTGACGATTTCGGATTCCTTGAACTTTTCGCCAACAGATTTCAATTCCTGGCATTTGAGCAAGCTCTGCAACGCCTGCTTCATCCTAACACCAGGATACTGGGCACTTCTGATTTTTGTGTAATCAGAATGGAATTCAACCACATTTTTTGTTTGGTAGGAGTACAGGAATGATCCGGTGTTGAAATCACTCAACATTGCACCCAAAGAAATAATCAAATCAGACAGCTCAACATATTCCTTAACTTTTGGATACGACAATGAACCAACATAAGTTCCCGTGAATCTGGGGTGGTTTTCACTGATGAATTTGGACCCTTTTGCCATAGGTGTGACTGCAAACTTGATATTGGTCATATCGATCAATTTCTGGGCCTCCGATGTGCAATTGTGTCTACTGCAACACGCATCTATGAGAATTGTGGGGTTCTTTGCATCCAAAATCAATTTCAAGACCCTTTCAATGACTTCAGCCTCCTCTTCTTCATTGTTCTCCGGCTGACTCACATCAATTGGCGTCTCCAACAACTTTTTGGGGACCTGAACGTCCACCATGTTGGAGGGAAACGCCAAATATGCAGGTCTTTGGTTGATAAAGGCCTCCCTAATACAACGGTCGATTTCCTCAGGGCCCGTCACCAGGTCCTTTACAAGTGCCGTGGTTTGTGCAATGTTGGAGGCCATTTTGTGGAACACAGTGAAGTCTCCATTCCCCAATGTATGATGGAGCAATAAATGCTTGGATTGGGCTCCAATTGAGGGTATCCCTACAATATGCAACAATCCTACGTGTTCAGCGTAAGCTCCGGCAACTCCGTTAATGGCCAGCAACTCCCCCACACCAAAGGTGGTTACCAAAGCGGCAAACCCGTTGCCATGTACTCCACCCTTTACCCTGGAATAACCATCAGCGGCATAAGCAGCATTCAACTCGTTGGCATTACCTTTCCAGGATAATCCATCGACGTTGTCGATTTTATCCAAAAGCGTTAAATTGAAGTCACCGGGGACTCCGAAAATGGATTTCAACCCAATTGGGGTTTGGTGAAGTCTTTCAAACAAGTAAGTTCCAAGATCAATGGTTTCGGACATTACAAAAGGAAGAATATATATTTGAAAAGGAGATGGGCCCTATAAATGGTTGCTGTGAGAAAAGGGCTCGCAATTTTTGCAGCCATTGGGTAGAGGCCGAGTTTATATTAATCTTCTCTAAAAATAGAATCGTGTACAAAGTAGGCCCATGAAAATCCATTCCAGCTGCCTATGACCCCCACCCCACAATATACGCTTATTATGATCAATTTAAGGAACTCTAACCTCTTTAAAATGGGGAAGCTGTTCTCGAATAATTCGATGAGACTGGTGACGGCCGTTACAAGGCCCAATCCTAATATATAGAGGTTGATAAACCTGTCTAGTATCAAATCCTGGCTGTTGACATGTTTGGGTATTCTGGTGACATTTCTGTAGTTGAAAGCGTAGATCACGTACCATAAAAATGTGTACATAATCTTCACTATCCATTCGGAGTTGGTGTAAATCAATGGGAATAGTGAAACGTAGCCACAACTGACAAGTAGATTGAACGACGTCAAAAGTCTGCGGTCCCTCACTACAAGGAAAGATATTGGGAAAATGACGATCAAAATGGCTTTTTCATGTACGTGCCATCCGAACAAGAACGACGCAAATCCACACAAGGATAAGGCCCCAACAAAGCGGTAGAAATTGGGTTGTAAGAATAAAAGGATTAGTGCCATGACCTGATAGAATAATGTCAAGAAAAACGTCAATTTGGGGGTGATTGACGGTAATATCAAAAATTCAATGTCTCCCACAATACCTCTTGTGGCGGTGTTTAACAATTTGGTATCATTCAAAAGCTCGGGGTTGAACTTGAAAAGTTTCAATAGCGGCAATCTGGATAATGGAAGATTCTTGTATACCTGAATCAATAGACGATCCATGAAAGAGTATATGGCCCATGCATTTGGAGCCCAATATGAATGTGTAAGACCTCTGCTAAAAGGAAACAATCTTGCCAAAAGTTGAGGAATCTGATTGAAATAAATAAAGGGTCCAAAAGCAATTGAGAAAACCCCAATAACTACCATGCCCAATTTGATGGAATTCGTCCATTTGATCAAATGAATTATGTTGTATACCCAGCCTTTACGTTTGTTGAATTTCAAGTTCAAACAGTAGGCCCTAAGAAGGAAGATAAACACAGCAGGTGCCAAATAAAGGTAGATATGCTTAAAACAAAGCAATACCGCAAACCAAAACCCACACAATAGATATCTTTCTAGTCTGGCTGCGTTTATCATCAATATCAAAATACCGTACATCATTCCATTGTATTGAAAATGGATATGGTCTATGATTAAAATTCCTGGCGAAAGAAGTAAACTGGACCCTATAACGTATGCCCTACGAGATTCGTTGTGGGATTTACACGTATTGATATAAGACTGCAACGAATAAAATAAAACTACCTCGCTTAGTATAACTGTGAATCTCTGGAACAAGATCGTGGGCAATCCATAAGCGCCTTGTTTGACCAAATCCAAGCATCCATCTTTAGCCACAATTGGCGGCACCAAGTGACTCAAACCCCACTCAAAATACGCAAAAAAGGGAGGATAATCCAAGGTCCATTGCGACATCGTATCTATGTACCATTTATTCATTGGTAGATTGTATGTGATGGCCAACCAATTTCTGTGGACCTCGAAATCAGTCGAATGGTAGCCAATTGAGAGCAATAACTTGAGGAATATCGATATTATCCATATGTTCCAAAGTTTGTATTTCTTAGCAACAATGGGTGCTGGTTTTCGTGCCGGTTTCAGGGCCCCTTTAGCCACCGTAGGTGAGCTTGTCCTTTTCTTTGGACCCATAAGTTGTATGTAATTGTAGATCGCGAATTTTTTTCACTTTTTTCACTAACTCAATGTCTAACCCCAAACAAGAGGTTGATGCTGCAGAGCTTCTCTCCTCGCTTTCCATCAAAGCAAACCAAGCTGCTGCTTCTTCAGGTGGTGATTTGACCGAAAACGCCGCTTTAGATGCATCAAAGGAAGATGTCAAACCAGAACCTGAACAAAGCACACAAAAAGATGCCAAAGTGGTTGAAAAGGCTGAAGAAACCTCCAAAACCGAAGAGGCCACTAAAAGTGACCAGCCAGACACAAATTTGATCAAAAGTACGTACGAGGTGCAAGTCAAATTGGCTGATTTGCAAGCAGATCCAAACTCGCCTTTATTCTCTGTTAAGTCGTTCGAAGAGTTGGGTCTTAGAGAAGAGTTATTGAAGGGGTTATACGCCATGAAATTCACAAAACCTTCCAAAATCCAGGAAAAAGCCTTGCCTTTGCTTATCAAAGAACCGGCCACCAACATGATCGGACAATCACAGTCTGGTACCGGTAAAACAGCTGCATTTTCTCTTAATATGTTGACCAGAGTCGACGAATCAGTTCCAGGACCACAGTGTATTTGTTTGTCCCCAACCAGAGAGTTGGCCAGACAGACGTTGGACGTCATTCAAACCATGGGTAAATTCACTAAAATCACCACACAATTAGTTATTCCTGAATCCATCAATCCTGGCGAAAAAGTCACTGGAAATATCCTTGTGGGTACCCCTGGTGTTTTGCTTGGTTTGATCAAAAAGAGACAACTCGACATGAAGAACATTAAGGTCTTTGTTCTTGACGAAGCCGATAATATGTTGGATGCCCAGGGTATGGCTGATCAAAGTATCAGAGTAAAGAAATCATTGCCTAAAACCTGTCAATTGGTTTTATTCTCTGCCACTTTCCCAGATGAAGTTCGTAAGTTTGCTGAAAAGTTCGTTCCAAATGCTAACTCTTTGGAATTGAAACAAGAGGAATTGAACGTTGATGCCATCAAACAATTGTACATGGACTGTAATGACGAAAACCATAAATTCACCATATTGACCGAGTTGTACGGGTTGTTGACCATTGGGTCATCCATTATTTTCGTCGGTACCAAGAATACCGCCAACACCTTATACTCCAAAATGAAAGCTGAAGGCCACACCGTGTCGATTTTACATGGGGACTTGGAACATAGTGAAAGAGATCGCTTAATCGATGATTTCAGAGAAGGTAGATCCAAAGTGTTAATAACAACTAACGTCTTGGCAAGAGGTATAGATATTGCCAGTGTATCCATGGTGGTGAACTACGATTTACCAGTGGATAAGTTTGGAAAGGCAGATCCTTCCACGTACTTACACAGAATCGGAAGAACTGGTAGATTTGGTAGAGTTGGTGTGTCGATTTCTTTTGTCCACGACAAGAAATCTTATGAAGTTTTAATGGCCATCAAAAATTACTTCGGTGAAGGAATCCAAATGACAAGAGTTCCTACCGATGATATGGATGAATTAGAGGAGATTGTTACTAAGGCCTTGAAAAACTAATATGTAGTCTAATATATACTTTTAATACTGAAAAAGTATTCTCTATTTACAAGCCTCTGGTACTCAAATTGATCAAGTATCTTGGAGGGCATCTTCTTTTAACTTTATCCCAATTAATACAATTCCAAGCGTTTTCTAAATATTGACGCTTTCCAAATACACCATAATCTAACAAATATGCCTTTGGAGATGCCTCTATTGCCAATAAAGGTATGATTTTCTTGTCTGAGAATAAATATTCCAATTCTGCTTCTTCAACAGTTCCAAGAACATGGTCTTTTCCTGATTGATCAACTTCGGGCTCAAGGTTCATTTCTTGTCTCTTTAAAGCCTCTCTAGCCTGTTTCTGTTGTTGTAACTTGTTCATTTGTCCCGATCTAATAGAGTCGTCTACAATACCTGCGTTGTAGGTGTTAATTATGCTCAATTTGGCGTATCTTACGTCCTTGTCGTCATGCAAAGATCTGATGAAGTTGTTATTTCTCATCGACAGTTCACCTAAGTTGGGTTGTGCCACCAACCATGTGAAACCATCACCTTTGATGCCGTTTGCAGAATTAAGTAACAAATTTTTGAATTCTTGAATGGAACCAAAGGAATCATTTATCCAAGAAACTAATTCTTCGTCATTCAAGTCGGTTTCGGATGTTACTTTCACAATGTTTCTAGTGAGCAAAGTCGAGCTTGGTACTTTCTTGAATTGGTAATCGGTGTTTGATTCTTTTAATGATTCCATGAAAAATTGTAAATTGTATAATAACGAAGCATTATTGTATACCTTGTACAATTCAGGTTTGTTGATTGATAATTCTATTAATTCCAATAAGTTAGAAGAGGTGGAGTTAATCTTATGTTCCACTAACAGATGATTTAACTCGTCTATTAATCTCTCACCTCTTTTAAACCACAATTGTTCGAGAGAGGAGCTGGAAAAAAGCCCTTTCAAACCTTGTTGATTCACCTTTAACTCATTCAAAAGGTTTATGTTGGGGAGAGAATACGAAAGGGTTCTTTTTAGAACCAAAGACGTCCTGAACATATTAATGGTGCTGCAAGTATGTCGTTTGATAAAATTTTTATCAAATTTTTTTTCAGTGCTCAGAGAAAAATCGAGCATCAAAATCAAATAAACCTTAGTATTACCTACGTACTATATATTACAAACAAATCCCTCATTTAAACTAACACAACTGTAGATTAGTTGTAAACTCAAATTCATCTTTCTCTTCTACCAACTTTTAAACTTTTTACTCTCCTTATCAAACTGTTCCCTTCTTGAGAATCAAAGGAATTGGAAATCTTCAAGTCATTATCATTAGAATTTCTTCTGGAAGCAAACTCCAGTCCACTGTTTTTTCTCAACCTTTGAACAAGGGACTTCTTACGGCCCAAGCCACCGTTGTTTGTGGTTAAATTGTCGTCGTTTCTGGGGGCCGGAGCACCATCAATAAACGTAGAAGAGCCCAAACCGGCTGTGGCAACACCATGAACTGGCTCTGCCTTCATATATGCGTCAAAGTTGACAACTGATGGGTTCAATTGGGGAGTATAGATACTGGAGTCTGGATTTTTTCTATTAGTTTTGGTGTATGGTAAATCGTCTGAACTCTTTGAGAAAGGTTTAGATCCAACAATTTCGTTTTGCTCGCTATTATAGGTTCCAAAGGCCAAGTTCATTTGTTCATCTTTCACATTGTTTTTGATACCTTTGATGGAATTATTTGGTCCGTCTGCAGGGAATGCCATGACTGGCGCAACCTTAGCGTTCTTGTTACGGTGTGGGGTACAGGCATCAAACGGACCATCGTGGTGGAATCCGCCTCCAAAGAAGGCAGTCACATCCAACTTGTCGATGGTGTCCAAGTTTTTAGGCTTGATTGCTTCTGTTTTTTTGGTTGGTGATTTTCTGGAGGATCTGTGGTGTTCTTTATGATCTCTGTCTCTATGTTCTCTGTGTTCTCTACGCTCTCTTCCCTCCCTGCTGCTTCTGTTTTCTCTGTGGGATCTTTCACTGTGGGACCTACGAGGATGGCTCGAGGAAGACTTTTCTCTTGGATATTCCTTCTTTAACTGGTCTTTGCCAGCTGCCTCTTCGTAAGATGGTGGGGGTAAGCCAGTTTTGGATGGTCTGGCTGGTTTTGCGGTGCTCTTCAGTTTGGGTGGAGGTGGAGGCTCTCTATGGTGAACATATGAGTTGTTCAACGCACTGGCGAAGGGGTTGTTACTGGACATTTTTCTGAATTGTTAGTATTAGGGGTTTTTCAACAAACCATCACGTGAAATGGAGCGTAGATTGCGGATAAGGTCACGTGAAGCGGCGCAGGTCTCGATTTCATAGCCAGTTTCACTGACTAAAAGCTACGGAATATTTGAAATTAGTGTTGCTGGGTGTGTTGCATCACGTATGGATGAATAAGTTCTAGACTGGAGTACCGTCAGCCAGAAATGCTTGTTCGTTACATTTGCATTTCAAACATTTAGCGCTCAAACAGTCGTCGAGCCCATTTTAACTTTACTACATAAGCGACCATGCTTCCTGAGGAACTCCACAAGTTGAAGCACGCTTTCAAGCACACTTCAACGCATTCCACTGCACGTTAGTAATACCATGATACATACCTCACACTAGAGTCCGAGTTGGCTCTTTGTGGTCTGCTAAGTGAAGGAGGTTGTAACTCCTCATCCAACATCAACAAGTTGTTATAATTATCTTCCATACTTTCGTAGGAGTCGTCTTCCTCCATTAATTGTTTGTTCTTAGCAACCCAGCTCTCGAAACTCTTTTGCTGGGGGGATTTGACGATACTGGAGCCGTTGGAAACAGAACGAACGCTTTCGGCCCCACTGGCACTTCGGAACGGATTATTTGACGACAACCTTCTCAACGACTCTGTCGAGTGATAGGAATGGTTGGGCTGTTGATACATTGCTTAAATGTATATGGCTTGGATCAGCAAATTAGGGCGGATATATGTAACTTGTATGCCGTGTCTCCCTCTTGAATAGTAAAAAGAGCGAAGTTTGGATTACTTTATGCCGCAAAAAACGTGTGTGTTTGTGTGTGCACTTTTTTTGCTTGTTTTTGATGAATTTTCTGGTGTTTCGTTTAGCCTGTAAACTCAAAATAAACTCACCACAATAAACTAATTTGTTGATTTGACGAAGTTTTTTATTCCATTGACCGCGCACTTATTTCAAGGTGGTCGTGTGCATGGCCACCTCTTTCATTATAACTGGCAACAAATTAACCGCTTTGGGCCATTTCTGTTGTAAACTGAATTAAGACCAGCCACGACATGCCTTAGAGAACGATACGTGTCTATGCTAAGCGGCCGGCGTACTATCTTGCACGATATGGCGTGCTGCATGCGAGGCTTAAACCTACATTAGGTGCTAACCAGACGTGTTTCTTAATTGGAGGCGTGTTCAATTCCCGAATATGATTTAAACCTTTTATTACCTACACACTTAGTTTCTCTTGAAGATTTCACCGTAGTTTGGGTCGGAGATTTTCAAGTATTTGTTTTTGGTCAGTCTTCTGATTTTCTTACCAAATAAAATTAACAATATAAAAGAACCGTTGATAACCAAACTCATCATAAATAATAACCACGTCAACAACTTTAAGCCGCATCTCTCCAACCAGTATTGGAACGCCAACGTGAAGGCCATCCCGATCATATTTCTGATGAACAACATCAACACCATGGCTTCACTGGCCATTTTGGTGTAACAGTCAATGGCATACGTCAAACAAATACCACCTGTGGAGGCCATGGAGAAACCCAAAAAGCCCAAACCTAACACCACGGAGACGGGCCAAGGGTCCAGGTTGTGGTTGGCCAAACCGTACGCCAATAACCCGGTGGCATTGGTTATGGTAGGAAGAATCATGGCATAGAGTCTGAATTCGGGCTCCATTATACCATTGTTTCTTTCGGCCAACTTGATGGTGAGCCAATCGACGAACTTACCACCGTAGGCCATTCCAAAGAAGTTACCAATCAATGGAGCAAAATTGACCAACCCAACAGGACCTGAACCGAAATTGTAAGGTGCAGAGCCATAAATGGATGCCTGAGAGGTGGAAATCAACGACAACCACATCATTTGGGCTCCGTAGATTAACCCACCCCATAAAACGGCAGGGAAGGTTATCATAAGGAACGGCCTGTACCAAATGCACAACCACGAACGGGTGTCATTGTATTCGGTTTGAATGATTCTCATCTTCTGCCAGTAGCCTCTTTCTGGAATGGAGTGGTCAATAGAGTCCAAATCGTCGGCATCGCTGCCGGAGGTCTCTTTGACTTCATAGTTGGTGTTATCTTTGGCACCCACAGTCTCGTGGGATTTGATTTGTTCCAAAATTTCAGTCTCAAAGGTGTTTTCGGCTTCTTGTCTTCTGAAGGTGGTATCTTCCATGTAGAACAAAAGGACCACCAAGGTGATAGCATACATGATGATTTGCAAGTAGAACGACCATTGCCAGTTCAATCTTTCAACAATGTACCCGGAAATGGCAGGACCCAAGTAGTTACCGAAATAAAGTGCCAAAATGAATAAGGACAACATGGTGGCTCTTTCGTGCTGGAAAAACACATCGGTGGTTGAAATCTCCACCAACGAATCACAGGGGGCAGCAGCAAACCCACACAAAATGAATACAGCATAAATGTGCTCCACCTTGGTGGCTTGAGATCCAATGATCATAGCCACTATCATTATCACTGTACACAATAAATACACGAATCTTCTGCCAAACTTCAAAGCGGTTGGTTGCAAAAACAAACATCCCAAACCCAAGAAACAGAAAGTCAAGGCCATGGCGTTGTTAAGGTCATTGATGGTACATTGAAAGTCTTCGACCCAAATAAGCCAAATTGGGGCGGACCAGGCCACAGTTAAAGCCAAAAACACCGCCAACCAGAATAACACAAAAAACTGCTTTGCCTTCTTCCATTTCGACCAGCGTAAAGGATCATTGATATCAGAAGATGGTGGAGGTCTTAAAATGACCTTCTCATTACCATTGGCATCTTTTTTCACGTGTAAAATTCCCTCTGTATCAACCAAGTGAACGGTTCCGGGGACTAAATCTTCGTTTATATCCGACATAGTGTGTTCCTGCTAAACAGATACAACAGAGGTGTTCATGTTTAAATACTTTTCAAATGAGAAAACGGTTTTTTAGCATCAGTCTCCATTTTTGGAAATTGCCGGATAAGATGATAAGAAAACGAGTGATATGCAGGTTCCTCTTGTTCAATTAGGAAATTATCGTAGGGTTTCTTATTGATAGGCTATGTGATACCAAGATATTTGAGCAATAAGGAAGATAAGCCGTGTAAAAGAAACCTTATCCATCAAGTTTGAATATTTTTCGACGACAATCACACACCTTTTGAAAACATTGGAAGAATGGGTGAAAATTTTTTAGGGCTTGCTGATAGGCGAAAAAAGACGTACATGGCTTAGAACTTAATGGGGTAATACGCTGTATAGTCCGATCGTAGTAGTAACCATGGCTGTAACTACCGAATTGGTCGTTATAATTGAGGATTGCTTCTCCAAGTCGGGATCTTTTTAAGAGAATCAATTTAGCCTATATACAAAGAGATTGTTTTATATGACGGAATTACGCAGTTGGATGAACTGCTTTTGATCCGGATTGGGGCAATTGCATATCGAGAGTTATGATTATATGAGCATCACTTGCATAATCACTAAAAGCACTCAATTTGGTGTGTTCTTCTACAACAAACGAATTTAGTTCGTATCAGACAATTAATAATCTACGACGGGCAAAAGGGCCTCGTGACATAACAACTGGATTAGGCAAATAACTTAACCTATTTAGCTGAACCTTAGCTGAATTTTATCTTTTTTATGCAAGGTTATTACTAATCTGGTGTGAAGCGAATTCTGCGTGTTTCATAAAGCAACGCAGGTTTGAACAATCTGTTTAGTGGTACTCTACGAATATCGGCATGATTTTGAATTCTAGAAGTTACAAGAGTGAAATTTACAATAAAATAAGGCCCAGTATGCTTCGCAAAAGAGGACTTGCACAGCTCGAAAGGTCCAAAGGTTCGGGTCACGGTGTAGCTTCAACGCTTAATCGGTCAAAGAGGAAGCCAATAAAGGAACAGTTCACTTGCATCAGCGATAGAAAAGCCTCAAAATATCTTTAAATTCATTGAAGGAGGTCATCTCTCGTGGAAACCGTCTAATCGTTTATTTTAGTACTCTATTACGACAAATGAGCCAGCCATCTATCTAAAAGGAACTCCAAACCCAATCATTATTGTTAACAAAGGAATCTTTACGTTCGTTGTGAACTACCGTCTCCTTCTTGTTGATGTAAGGGTTTTCTACAAATACAAAAGATAAATTGGATTCACTCAACTCACTTACATTGGTGTTAAGGTTGAAAAGCAAATTCAAGTAATTATCTCCACAATTTTTACAAATTTTACACATTTTAAAGTAATCAGCCAAATTCTTGGATGAATTGTTTTTAAATACAGGTACAACGAACCGACTGCTTGAATCCAAAAACACAGATACGCTTTTGTCGTTGAAAAGACAATTGCTGCATATGATAAACCCACAAAACCTGCAATGGTGCCTTCTTTTAATATTGAAAAATGACCCGAAATTGGTAAAGCACTTCATGCAACTATTGGTAAAGTTATTAGGTTTCCAGTGCCTATGTGTAGGTTCCATGGGCTCCAGAATCGAGCTCAAATCCGACGATAGGCTGATACTTTGGCTGGATATCGAAGGAATCGAGTTTTGGTGGTCTATACGGAACGTTATTGAGTTTGAAAGTGGCAGGTTGCTCAACGAATCCGAAGAATTGCTTTTGGAGTTAACCGCCGACTGCCCGTTGGAGGCTATAAAAGTATTGGACTTTTGCTTCACCGGTACAGGCCTTAACACTGCCGGAATCGACAACGGCCGTTTGAACTTGTAAACCGGCTGGATGAAGTCAGACTTCCTCTCTTCTGTGGTTAAATTATCATTAAGGTTGTTTAAAGCGTCGTTTAAATTGACGTTGGAACTCACCTTGGAGTTCATTTCCGACGTTGAATAGGTGTAATTCTTGTTGAGATCAAAATTAGCAGGAATATACACATCGGTGTTGCTTTCATGTGCAGTAAAAGAATCCTCCTTATTCTGTGAAAGAGGGTTGACGCCTATAAACGCCTCCTGCTGCGCCCTATCATCAAACCCAGCATCCCCTGTGTTGAGGGTTGAACCTACAACAATCTCCGACTTCAAATTAAAACGGGGAGCCCTTATTTGTTCGTCGTAATCCTTGGTATTCAAAATCAAGGGCGGCTGAGGTTTGATGTCCCTGTCGTTATTGGAGGGCAAAATGTCCGAAATGGCCGAATGGGTGGGGCCTACAAAGATAGGCTTCTTGGTGAAAGAAAACGGTTCCATGATAAGCGAACAAACACCGTAAAAGAAGCAAAGGCAACGATCTTGAACGAGTCGGATTTAATTATTTGCTTGATCTCACCCTGACGATAATCTCAATCCTGTATATAAGGTGGTTTGGAACCGAGCAGATAAGAAATAATGCACCAATTGGAGAGAGACGATAGCAAATGAATTAAGCGTATCTATTACTAACTAATCTTTCATGACGACGTACAAGGCGTGCAAGATAGCTGGGAACCAGAAGAAGATACAACAGGCGATGTTGATCCACAAGGGGGTGGAGGCACCGACCTTCATAAAGACGGCGAGAGGAGGTAAAAATAAGGCTATTGTTAGTACGGTTGGAGGTGGTGCGGTGGTGCGGTGGTGCGGTGGTGCGGTGCGGTGCGGTGGTGCAGTAGTGCGGTGTGGTGGTGCGGTAGTGCGGTGTGGTGGTGCGGTAGTGCGGTGTGGTGGTGCGGTAAGGCGGTACGGCGGTGGAACAGTGGTGCGAAAAGCACGAGAATGGCACCAAGAGCAGTACGAAAATAAACTCCGGCAAAGCCACTCTTCTAAGGCCATAATCACTCCACAGACCCCGGCACCTGTAGCCGCCAGAACCACCCTAAAGATGTGCCCTCAAAGCCTTCGTTTTCGCTTGCCTTCACTCGTCTTCTCTCGCGTTCCTGCTCACACTCACGCTTCTCTCTCTCATTCTCACACCTCTCATTCCCACGCTGTGCGGCTACATCGCTTCAGTAGGGGCTACTAATAGACACCCCGTCATTTGCTAGTTACGTAATATGTCATCTGACTTTTCGGTGGTGGCGTTGTATGGGGGTGGGGTGGCGGTGTTTGTATTTGTATACTTTGTAGGTTCAACACACTCGAGCCGATGTAGCCATGAGGTCATTCCTTCCGTGCTGTACAAAATATAAACATCGTCAAAGCCTACGCATTTGCTCATTCTCCGCCCGATAAAGTACATACACCCCCAATCGTCACCAAGCAATGCACTCGTGCCACACTAATTGACCTGTTAATTCATCGGTACATACCTAAAATAATAGCTACGATTTTTTCAGAGTCCATGTTTTGTTAATTTTTTGTGAGAGCGAGCGAGCGACTTTATATATTCGGACTCGTGTAGAAGTAAGAAACATAGGGGCAAAAGGGGCACTTTTGATCGCCTGGGGGCAGAAGAATTTTTGAGTTCATAAAAAGTCGATATGAGTGTGTATCGAACGACGTGAGTGTCTGTACGCTGGCAGGTGTTAGGTATATAGTTTGAGACGTTTCGTATGTGCTGTAGCGTTTAAAAAGTAGATGTGCAGGACAATTGCACCAAAAAAGGCTTGAAAGCACCCGGTTTTCGAGGAATGTACTAAACGGTCGGTTTCTGGTACCGTTACCAACTGTAAGCTACTATAGCGGTCCATCCGATGGTTAAATGGCTGTCATAAGCTAAGCCCTTTCGCAGATATTTCATCGCCTAAACCCAAGTTGAGATTGTGCCTTTTTTGACCTCCACAAAGACGTATGAGCTATTGGTGACTATGTGCTCCAATGTGTTAACGACATTGGTGTTGCTGTTTATTTTGAAAGAGAAAATCTAGGAAACTGGTAAAAATTTCGAAAAAAAAAGGACTCTCACCAGGGTGAGTCGAACACCCGATCCCAAGATACCCGAATATCTTACAGTCTTGTGCTTTACCAACTAAGCTATGGTGAGTAGTTATTAACAGAAAAGACATTTTGATGGTTGAGACCAAATGGTGTAGGATATAAGTTAGATTTTCCATGTTATTGAGCTTTCTTCTGCTTTAAGACGTTAAATCCATAACACTCATACACCGAGTTTACCATGAGCACTTTCTGGTATGATTATGCGTTTATACTGCCAACTTACACAAAACTGACTTTTTTTCTATAATCAGAGTACCAAAATTTCCCAAATTAGATCCCCAGGATATAGTGACGCAAACTTACCACGAGAACTCTGTTGGGTCCAATTATGCCCTCTCCTGACATATATATAACATCTCTTCTTGCTTTCTCCGGTCCTCGCACGACCCATACACTAGCTCGCTCGATGAGATGAAAATTTCTGTGAATTGAATCTTCAGAACTAGGACTGATGAATAGGAAGAAGACTCGATTCTAGAACAAACCGCCCTTTTCGCTAACCACGATCAGATCCCATAGATCGTTGTTTGATAGTAGTTGGGCTAACATTTTTTTCTGTGTCTTTTTAGCGGCTGAAACGCTTATAAGGTAATTTTTCACTTTGGCGAGTGATTGTGCTCCACTTTATATCGCTTTCGTATGCACATATTCTCTTTTTGTACATTACAGCTCAATCTGTAAAAGTATTTGTTCATGTGCTTCTTTTACCAGAACGAATTCGCCAATTTTAAATATTTTTCGACGTTTTAGGCATTCAATGTGACCTCTCTCTCAGACATTCTCAAATCGCACATGGCTACGTCTTCTTTGGAATCGCTTATAGACCAATACACCACAGATCTCCGCTCAAACTCGACAGTGGTTTCACATTTCCAAACTATCAAGATACAAAATGACATCTTGTTAATGGAGCTGCAATTGAAGGACTTAAAGACCGCCAAAAACTACAAACAATTGAGCGACAAGTTGTCTCAACTTCAGTTGCAAGTAGACACTGTCAAATATAACAACCAAAAAGTGCTTCAAAAACCACCACAAGTTGAGGAAGAAACTGTGAAGGAATCCACCGCTGAGCCGGAAATCAAAGAGGATTACAACACTCTTCGTCAACGATTGCTTCACGATACTCCGATACTACAGGAGCAAGACGTGAACACATATCATGAAAATCTACAAACGGACCTTTTGAGTGACCTTGGAAATTTGGGCCAGGCTTTGAAAGAAAGCGCCATAAATTTGTCGATGAAATTGGTGGATGATAAGGCGTTGGTGGACAAAACTAACGAGAATATGATGAAAAATAACAATTTGATGGATATAGTAGGAGGAAACTTGAATAATTACGTGATGAATAAAAGTGGTGGTAAGATTCTGTTCTGGTTCTTATTGAAAACAATGTTATTCATGTTTGGAGTCTTTTTCTTGATGGTTATCATTATCAAAATCTTGCCTAAAATGTGAAATGTGAAACGAATAGAATTTAATATAATTTAATATACTTTAATCATACTGGCGTGTATTTTGCTATTATACATTATCTACATGGCTAATCATATATCGTCAACGTGTCGTTAACAGGTTTTTATGTGAGATTGTTGAATGTGTTTGATCTTATGTAATTTCCTCTACTGCATTGTGTCGAGTTTTTGGAATTGTCTTGGTAAATTCCCACATCTGTCTTTACCAAAGTTGATTTTTAAGTTTCTATATTCGGGAAAGCTTTTAATTCCATCAATGGCCTTGATGGCATTGGAGATGTTGATAAAATTGATGAATGCACAGTTTTTCTCTTGCAAGAAATTGATTTGTTCAACGTCTCCGAAGGTTTGAAAATCTTGTCTTAATTTCTCTTGACTGAATTGTTGGAAGTTATTGATGTTTCCAATATAAATGTTTCTACTTGCTCCATTAGACACCGCCAAACTGAGAGCATTGCTCAAAGGCCCCAGGTGTTTACCCCAGCCCACCTTAATACGACGGTTATGTATGGTCAAGCCATGTAACTGGCACATAGCGAAAAACTGGGCTGCAGCTATTGGGTCGATGAAGGTGATGAAACAAACGTGTCTTTCTTTCAAGTATCTAATGCTTTGCAAAAGTCCTCCTCTGACAACGTTACAAATCTCTTCGACCGTCAGATCTTGGTGCAAATTTCCCAAATAAACCGTACGATTGCCCAAATTGTTGGCACCACCGGCATGAGTGGCAATTTGTGCAGCAGCAGCAGATTGTTGCACCAAAGCCGACGAGATGAACTCCCGGTCGGCAGCTGTAACAACATGTTCCATACCAGGAGCAAGTCCCAAATATTGGGCGGCATTATGTTGTTGGGTTTTTGTTATAAAGGCACATCTATCTTTACCATAGAAACACTTCTTGTCCTTATATTTTTCTTTAAATGGCAAGTTTCCAACACATTTGATGGCAGAGAGAATCGACAAGAAATGCACAAAAGCAATCCCCTTATCGGGTATGATTTTAATACAATCTATGGTTCCAAAAGAACCAAGATCCTCTCTCAATTCGGCTTCAGTGATCATTTGACCATTGGAGTGGTTAGCCAAGTTTCCCAAGTAAACGTTACGAGTGGCGCCGTCTCTTTGGATACTTTCCAAAACTGTTGATGAGATGGGACTGTTTTTACCCCATCCTATCTTGATGTCATGGCCCTGGATATTCAATTTCTTTAAAATACAATCGGAGTGAAACAAAAGAGCCGATTGATGGTCTACAAAAGAAATAAATGCACAGTTTTTGTTAGGCAAAATCCTTACAGATTCGATAATTCCCGATCTAACGTAATCTAAAAGCTCGTTAGGGGCAAGATCAGATGGAATGTTTCCCAAATAAACTGTTCTGGATGGAGCAACCGTGGGTTCCGGGGCCTGTTGTAAAATCCCAGGTGGCAGCATCTGCAGATGGATGTTCTCCTCGGGCTCCTGATGCTCGTGGTCCCGTGCCATAGCCTGGTGTTGAGCTTGTTCATAATGATGTGACTGGTTTTGATGCTGTGAGTAATCATGGGCCTGGGTGCCAATATTTATGCCCTGGTTTGACCCCATCGAGTTGCTGCTATAATCTTGAAACGGCATACTACCCGAACTGTTATATGAGCCATCATCAGTAAACATTTCGTTGCCAGGGGACAAACTTTGGGGGCGTGCAGTGGGATTAGTTAGATAGGCATCGTGAGGAGGTTGTACGTGATAAAAATTGGGATTCGAATAGTCTGCACCTTCTTGGCCCTCGTAATATGGAATGTAATGGAACTGTTGGTTTATATCTTGGAAGTAAGACATATCGTTGTATATAAAACAGCAAAATAGAACTGAATTAGTCAAACTGGAATGACTATTGAATTAGGCTTACTGGGATTTCACGAGCAATATCAACAGTGGTATATACAAAAACAAAATCGAGGGTTATTTTGCACAAGCCTGGCCAATTATACAACAACTGAAAACTCCACTGATTATACACAGCGCAGAAGGTTCTATGTATAGAAGAAAAATAATGAAAATTTTCGGTTTTGATCTGATGAGATGGTCCTCACACGACTGAAAATTTTGAGTAAGGTTCCATCGTTTCAAGTTAATTGTGGGGCGTTTTTAAGGTTTCTATCTTCTAGAAACTAACTATAATTGGCTAACGAGAGATTCCCGTTACACAGATCAAGGCTTACTGTCTGCACCACTGTAGCACCCCATACTATTAAAAGTGAACCCTTTATGTTGTGAACAATGGTCTAAATAATTCGAACTTTTCTTTTTCTGCTTCTTCTTACATAAGCGAGACACTCTAAATTCTCTTAGGTTGACTTTAGCCTTAATCGCTGTAATCAGTCAAAGAGTCATTGATTTCGTCTTCGCTTATTTGAGTGTCATTTTCTTCGTTGGAAGACAATTGTGGGGGTGAGCTCTGTGTTAGGGGTTCTTTTTTTACTATGATATCTGAAACGTGGGGTGACGCATCTTTGTTTCCATTGCCTACGTCGGATTCTTCTGCTTCCGAAACTTCAGTTTCATCTTTATTGATATCTGAATCTTGATGTTCCAGATCAGAATGCATTGACCTGGAATTATCCTGTAAGGGCTCACTTTCTGGCTCCATTCTTTTTCTTTTCTTGGTTGCGACGGCCTTAGGTGCTTTACGACGCTTTCCTTGATAGACATCGTCAAATTTAGGTATATCCTCCATGTTAATTTTGCGATTATCTAGTCGAGCCTTATTGTTTTGCATGAAAATCTCGTTTAGTCCTGCTAGTTTGTTGCTATCGCCAGCTTGTGCCTGCATGAGCTGCACAATTTTCTGTTTTTTGGCCCTTAACAAGGCCTCAAATTTCGTCTCCATATCCTGTATAATCCACTTATAATTCTGCTCAGACTCTTCTAAGGCCTTTTTGTATGCTTCTAGCTGCACTTGAAGCTTGTGCACTGCTTCATCATGTTTTTGAACTGGAACGTAATTGTGGTGTCTAACTTCGATAAAATCGTCAAACCAAGCAAAATAATTACCATCCTCTTCGTCTTCAGAGCTCTTTGCACGAAGAATTCCATAGGTCTTTGCCACCCTATCTGTGGATTGAATATAAACTGTTAATTCGTCTTCTAAGAGCTCAAAATCCTCCTTAAGTTCTTCTTCTTCATAATTACTCTTGTCCATTCTTAATTTTCCATTTATTTTTAGCTTCATATCTGTTAAATCATCTCCTGCGTGTATTGCATGGACAATTGCATTCCAATCTTCCTTATTCATGGAATTGTCTCTTTTACTGCTTGACCATATTTGCTCATTCAAGTCAGCCGTAAAAACTCCTTCGTCGACTGAAATAATCATTTTACCATCCATTGTGGTTCCTTGAATCCAAATATACATATTTGTATTCTTTATGAACTCTCTATCTTCATCAACGATCTCTAATGTGCCTTTATGAATCATTACTCCTAAAGATAAGCAGTGCGAACAGCACTTAAATGAGGTGGTCCCGAGTTTTATGCATACTTTGCTCAATAGGATCAATGGGGTGTGATGGTGCTATGGATCTCTTGTGATGCAAATGGTTTTGGTAAAGTCAGCCTAAAATTGAGTTTTACTACTATCGAGGATTATCTGTAAGTAAGGTGACGATTGTATCTTTGAGCAGTCATTGATGGCTTCCAGGCGATTGATACCTTCTATGATTATCTTTTTGTGATTCTTGCTTATATTTTTTAATTCTTTCTCTTTGTACTGCTTATTATGCCGTTCAAATATCAAGATTTGACATTAGTAAAGAATCAATTCATTTAGGCTAATGTCATGAAGGTTCAAAATGCTCAAAATACTTATAAAAATATGCTTACAACGAAATAATGCTAATATTCGCTCCCTGTGTTCAATTTCCAAGTATTTTCTTTCGCTTAAAAGGGTCAATTACTAACTAAATCAATGCCCCAAAGTACACAATCTCCCAGCTCATAGTGCTAAATCGCGAAAGTAAATCTGTGCCATTTCGTTCTTTAAAATGAACAAGGTTACATTGAAAAGATCCTTTGATGATCGTTCACGAACCGATGTAAGTCAATCGATGCTTTCCAATCAACATAAGCGGCAATTAAAGTTGGACTTGTCCCTTACCCCCACAGATTTTATAAAGTTAACACCCTCTTTGCATTTGACTTCAATCATCAACTCTCCTGACTTCATAATCAAATATGGTAATGTCACCTCCATTGAACCTTGTACGGTATTTCTAGCAGTTGGAACAGAAAAGGGGTTTGTTATTTTATTCAATTATCATCAAAAAATAGCACATATTTTAAGTGCTTTCAGCGGTGACAATCCACCTCAAACTAATCAGCTGGCCTACATAAAGCCATTTTCAGTCACTGCCTTGACTTTTGCACCTGATATTGCCTTCATATGTGCAGGATACATAGATGGTACTGTTATAATATGGGAGTTGCATCATATATCGGACGATAACCCTCAAGAACCATATCATGTAATAGAGCCTATAAATGTCAATCAGAGGTACGGAGAAAACAAAGAGGGGCATTTGATCGACACGAAAATAATATCAGTGGGATTTTGTGGTCATTCGCTGCACCATGTAGTATCTACGGATTCTTCAGGTCTTGTATTTCATCATCATGGAATAAAGAAGTTACTCACGAAAAATTACATTACAACTAAGGTCTTCGGCCAATATAACGATAACGATGACGACAGCATAATTCATCACGAAACATCAATAGCTACAAAGCCATTACCGGTAGGAACTTTGCCTCAAATCACCGATAAATTAGGGGTATTGGCGTTGCATTCTGCAGAGAAGCTCAAAATCGTCTCCATTTTCTCATTAAATGATCCTGATGTCCTCCACATTCGTGATCATTACACAATGAAAAACGAAATATTCACAAACACAACTGCGGGGTCTTTAAGTTGGTATCCTTGTATGAAGAGATCCACAGGATTTAACAATGCCCGTTTATCATATTCGTGGGAGAATACATTGACTATAATTGAGCTTGAAAACTCAGTATTTCCCTCCAATTTTCAAAAGATATTAGATGATCTTAGAGATAAAGACAAAGCGATGTCTGGAATACCGTTTAATGTTCTTTATCAGCAAGAATTCGATAGTCCCATTCAAAGTATAGAGTGGTTTTCCTTTGAAACCTTATGTGTATTCACACAGCATGAACATGGCGTAAAAGCACACTTTATTTATTGTGGTGATACCTTACAAATCATCACCAACCAAGTGCTAGAATTTGCATCTTCAAATACATTGATAAAAGCTCTCAAGTCAAGGCTTGTCTTTCTTAATTCAGGCTCAAGAGTTGACTCTACAGTATCAATGGCTAAACTCGTCAGCTGGGCTGACTTGCTTCTCGAACTTATAAATGGGAGCCAGTTTCAAAAAGCTCTCTCTACTGCATTATACTTTTACACTTCCCTGGATATGGGAAACCTTTTGCTTTATTCACTTCCTAATGACAGCACAAAACGTATGAAGATGGTGGAACCACACCTTATTAGCATCCTAAAGGAAACAATGGCACATCTTAAAACGGATAGAATTCTTCTTGATACCTATTTCGAAACTATTACTCTTCTCATGAAGAACAATAAAGGAGTTTGCATGGACTTATTAGAGCTAGTCTATGAATACAGCGAGAATGAGGAATTTTTTGCAAGCTTGAAGCCTTACCTTTTGTCAGGGTTAATAACTGAATTGCCACCTGTTTTACTAAGAGATATGGTCAATTTTTTTTCGAAAAACGAAGACGGGTCTTTATTAACTGAGATATTGTGTACCATAGACGTCACCATGTTAGACATAGACTCAACCATACGAGATTGTACCAAATATAATCTTGACGATTGTCTCGTGTTTGTTTGGAATTTCCTTTTAGATGATTATGGTAAACCATTTAACGATTTTTTGAAAGCTATTAAAACAGAGATGAACAGTTCAGAACTTCAAGAAAAAGAATCATTAGTGTACAATTATCGTGATCTGAAAATATTCACGTACATTTCCTATATTTTAACTGGAAGACAATACCCCATAGACAATTTTATTAGACCCGAGAAAGAACGAAAGGCTAAAATTGAAATCATCGATAATCTTTTTACTCATTCAGGCTCAGTGAAGTCTACCTCTATTTTCCCCAATTTGACTTTGTTACTTCAATATAACTCGTTTAAAATGTTGTCTTCACTAAATGAATTTTTCGAAGATTCAATACTCAACGAAGAAGACCCTATTATTTCAAGGGAATACATCGTGGATGGTCTCTTGGATATATATGGGTCCAATGATTTTGATACAATTGATAAATCTCATTTGGCAATATTCATAGGGCGAAACTATCCTAAGTACTCTCAGTTTATCAGATTGAGTGATTCTGTATTGAGCCAAATTCTAGAAAGCTTACTCTCTTGTAGAGAGGATTCCATCAAATCGGATTGCGAGTTAGCTATACAGAGTCTTTTGACTGTATTTGAACCACTTGATGGTGAAGAGCTTATCGAAAAGTTGACTTTTGGTAAATATTTTGGGGTTTTAATGAGCGTGTATCGTGCACAGAATCAGTATAATAAGTTTTTCAAGCTTTGGTTAGATACTGGAGATAAAGATGACTTTGGACTCATTTTGGAAGAGTGTTTCACGAAAATTAAAATCGGGGTTGATAGAAGTAAGTTTTTAGGGTTGTTGAAGAACAATTTCGAAAAGTTGTTAAGAATCAACACTTCTAAAACAGTATACATGATACAAAGGTTTGAGAAACCATTAAATATGGAGGTTTTGAAAATCCAAGATGAAAATTTGCAGTACGAGTTTCTTGAAGTTTTATTGTCGCAAGGCTATTTAACGGAACCCAGATTAATAATGAAGTACATAGAGATACTTTGC
The DNA here is from genome assembly GCA_030571075.1 of Yamadazyma endophytica. Lineage (NCBI taxonomy): Eukaryota > Fungi > Ascomycota > Pichiomycetes > Serinales > Debaryomycetaceae > Yamadazyma > Yamadazyma endophytica. Next base: position 373,526 of record JAJLXA010000002.1, read on the forward strand.
GAAAGAGGTCTTTCGGTGTACCCCATCATTGAGTCAAAAGCGAATTTCATCAAGAACGACCTACAAGCAGTTCTCGAATTGGTACGGAAGTATGATCAGGTGGATTCACAAACGCTTTTGTTAAATTTTTCAGGAGAGTACGAAGATAGCTTAGAACTTATTTTGAGTACATTTGATAGCTCCAAAAAAGACACTTTCGACAAGGGCCTACAGTTGTACACCACTACTATAGCGAATCTTCCGCCAGAGGTGAACGAAAAGTATTGGCTTAAGCTAATTGATCATTTGGTGAAGATTGCACAACTGGGCACCGATGCAGATTACATAAATGAAAAAATTTACCAGAGTTTTAGAACCATCAGTTCATCAAAACTTAATACCCGAAGCAAAGATGAGTCGTCGTTTCTAAGAATTTTCAACGAATTTCTATCCAGTTCCACCGACAGAACTACATTGGTCAACATACGAAGGATTTTAACGGATATACTCATTTCGTATAGCTATGAAGGAGAGATTCTTAAGATAGGATCTAAGATCTTAAACGAAACCATTTACGATAAAATGCAAGCCCTTAAAGAAAATTCAATTAAAGGGTGGACAATAACATCCAAAACATGCACTATATGCACCAAGACCTTCTATTCTCCAGATATTTCCGAGACCGACGAACATGTGGTTGCATGGGAACAGAATGAGATGCAAAGGCTAAATATGGTGATTTTAGACTCGAGAAAGTTTGATTTGGAACGATTGATTTTCTTCAAATGTGGCCATGCATATCATCACAATTGCCTTGCTAGGCTAAACAGCCAATACTGTTTGATCTGCTCAGCCTGAGCAAACAACTTTGAGCTCTGAAATGGTGCTGAACCAGGTTTCCCTCGTGGTACAAATTCAGGTGCACCCGTCCGCCCCACTGATCGCCCTAAAAAATGCCAATTTGGCACTGATGCCGTGCCATTCCCGCGCCGGCCAGAACAAACCGAAAGCCACCGCGACCAAAATCTTTAGTTATGAAAACCCTATTTAGGAAATGTAAACACCCTCCAGGCCTAAATTTAGAACTTGACCTCTTCTTCTTTCTGCAACTTAAACTTTCTGAAATTAGTGTAAACATTTTATCATGGATTACAGCGATGATGACTTGTTTGACGGCCCAGAAAGGTCCAGAATCGTAAGTGGACAACTGGACTGGAATAATTCTATGATAAATTCAAGCCACATCAGCCACATCAGCCACCCAAACCAGATGAATATGCCACCTATGATGCAAATGCCTCCTTCCGTCCCTGCCAGTGTGTTATCGTTGCCTGGTGCTATGCCTATGAATATGGGAGGAATGCCAATGAGTATGCCTTTTATGCCTCCACAAGCGCCAGAAGGTCTCTATGGCTATCACAATAGTAATCCTTCAGGCTCCCATTACTCGAATAGTACCATGGTAGATAGTAATGCCAGTATGAAGGACCTTAAAAGGGGAAAAAGCGTTGCTTTCCAAGAAAGAGAACCCGAATATCCTACAAATGTATATAGTGGATATGACAAGCATGAATCAATGGCATATGACGAATTTAACGACGACTTTAATGACGATATATACGATGATTTCGATCAAGAAATGATGCCTCAACGTCAATTGACCTTCAACGGAGAGGATTATCTAATCAATCCTTTGCAGGATGTGGATGATGATGACGATTTGGATCCATTTGATGATGAAGAAAGTTTATTCTCCGAAGACGACGATGAGATGCTTTTGAAAAGAGGCGATACAGTTAGTGGTACGATGAAAAGAAGTAATACTATTCGTTTCGATGCAGATTTCAGCGATGATGACGAAGAATCTTTCAAGCCCAAGTTGAATTACAGCAAGACCATCAAAAGAGCCAAACTTGTGGACGGTAACTACGTCATTGATTGTCCGGTCCCTAAAGCCTTGTTGGATACATATGGTAGACAAGTCACCGATGGAGGAAGAGAAATGTCGTTTTTAAGATACAGTGCAGTGACTTGTGGTCCTTCCAACTTCATTAACTTCAAATATAATTTAAGGCAGGCCATGTACAACCCCGGAAGAGAAACCGAAATTATGTGTGTTATCACCATGTATAACGAAGACGAAATTCTTCTAGCACGTACTTTGAAGGGTGTGTTTGATAACATCAAGAACTTGACCAATAGAAACCATCCTGTTTGGGGTGAAGAGTCCTGGAAAAAAATTGTCATCACTATTGTAAGCGATGGTAGAGTGGCATTAAATAAGAGAACCGAGGTTTTGCTTAAAGCTTTGGGTATTTATCAGGACACATATGCCAAGTCCAAGGTCAATAATAAGAATGTCAAGGCCCATGTTTTCGAGTATACTTCGACAGTTGGTATCGAGGCCATTAACGACAAAATTCATTTGGCAGTCAATCACAATCCCGTACAGTTTGTGTTTTGTTTGAAAGAAAAGAACACCAGAAAAATCAACAGTCATAGATGGTGTTTGCAAGCATTTGCTCCTATATTGAATCCAAGAGTGGTCATGTTGCTTGATTGTGGTACTACTCCATCTAAAGATGCATTCTATCACTTGTGGAGAACTTTCAACGATCCTAACGTTGGTGGTGCATGTGGGGAGATGAGGACCTCCTTGGGACATAACAAATCATTATTAATCAATCCATTGGTAGCGGCTCAAAACTTTGAGTATAAAATATCTAACGTTTTGGATAAGCCTATGGAAAGTGTTTTTGGGTTCATTTCTGTGTTGCCAGGTGCTTTTTCTGCTTATCGTTATGAAGCATTGTTGAATGTCAATGGAAAAGGGCCATTGGAAAAGTACTTCAAAGGGGAATTTTTGCACCACCTGACCAAGGTGAATGACGAAGAAGATGATGAACAAGAACTCAAGGAAAAGAACTTTAGGGAAGTAGGTATTTTCACCAGCAATATGTACTTGGCGGAAGACAGGATATTGTGTTTCGAATTAGTCGCCAAGAAGGGATTCAACTACATCTTGAGATACGTCAGTGAAGCCAAAGCCGAAACAGATGTGCCTGAAACCATCGAAGATTTCGTCTTGCAAAGAAGAAGATGGCTTAATGGTTCTCTTTTTGCAGCTTGTTACGCTATTTTCCATTGGACAAAGATTTGGAAAAGTAATCACTCTTTGCTTCGTAAATTTGTGTTACAAATTGAATTTTACTACCAATTGGTGGTCATTTTGGTGTCTTGGTTCTCATTGGCAAGTTTCTATTTGGTGTTCAACATTTTGACTTCCAACTTGGGGTCCAAAGAAATCAATTTGGAGATTGGAAAGTACCTTTCGATAGTGGCATTATGGGCATATGTGGCCGTGATCATTTGTACGTTCGTGTTAGCTTTTGGTAATACCCCTAGAGGAACAAAAAAATTCTATCTTGGTATGGCTATCACATTGGCTATTTTAATGGCTTATATGTTGTTTGCAGCCATTTATTTGGCCATAAATACCGTGACGTCTGTATTGCACGATCTCGATTTTAAACCTATAATGTTATTAACCAACTCCAAATTCAGGGACTTGGTTGTTTCTATGGTCTCGACATATGTGCTTTATTTCTTGGCTGCTATCATGTACGGTGAACCTAGTTTCATGGCCACATCGTTTTTGCAGTATTTGCTTTTGTCACCAACCTACGTCAATGTTTTAAACATTTACTCTTTCTGTAACATTGACGATATCTCTTGGGGTACCAGAGAAGACCCAATAGCCAAGAGTTTGGGTCAGGCCAAAAGTACCAATGGCAATAGCGAGGACATTGTTATGGTGGTCAAAGGAACAGAAGACTCAGAAGTAAACGAGAGATATTTGACTACCTTGGAGGAATTGAGAGTGATTCCAGATAAGATCGAAAAGGTCAACATAAAGAAGGAAAGAGATGACAGTTACTATGCATTAATCAGAACACTCACGGTGTTGGTGTGGTTATTTACCAATTTGATTCTCATTTGCATTGTATTGGAGATAGGAGGTGTGGACAAAATTTTCAGGTCCAACGAGTACAACTACATTTCGCCCAATTCAGAATGGTTCTTGTCGATTATATTGTGGATTGTGGCGGGCTTGGCGTTGTACAGATTTGTAGGAAGCACATTGTTTTTAGTGTTCAAGTTGTTTAGGCCCATAAAGTGGAAATTAAGATCCAAAAAGAGCCCCCAGAGAAACAACAGTGTTAGAAACATGTGACAGACGTAGGATACCCAATATACAACAGAAGAAACAGAGAGACATACAATGCACAACAGAAGAAATAAAGAGACATAGAATGCAACAATGCAGCTTTAGCGCCAGCATAGACAGTTTGTAACCAGCCAATTTAATCGGTGGAATTGCTTAATCTGGCGGAGACTGGGGAACACCCTGCATTGAAGTCAAAACTGAAACTCCAACTCAGATAAGGTCACAATAGCCACAAGTTTATATGCTCATATTTTCTTGCAGATTCTTTGCAGCAGGCATAACCCAAGACTTTTTTCGGGAATGTGCTGGCACTACATGCGTCTAAAATGCTATGCTTGGCTCTGCAAATTCGTAAACAGCAAAAATGGACTCCAAGGCAGGAATAGGTTCTGCAAGATTCTCTCAAAATGTTTTTGGAACTAAGGTTCGACGGAAGGGCCTGAAAGCTCTGCAAGAGAATGTCCTTGCATACGACCGCCCCATGCAAACCCTTCGTCTTAGTTTGTTTCCCGCCCTGTCCTTAGTGCGGCATGCAGCAACCTCCGCAGCACCTAAGACATCTCGTAATACCATCAGTTGAGGCTCCAGCAGAGGCTTACCGACGGTTTCAAACTCTAATTAGCCACATGAACACTGTGCCTATGCTAACCTGCAACCGCACAGTAGGCCCATAGACACATAAAACCCACCCAAGGCTCTTGCAACGTCAAACTCACGGAGTTGTGCAACCTGCATAATGCCAGTTTCATGTAGGAGTCCCTGCAAATGAAGCAATACGCTAAGAAAATCTCCACGTCGCTCTTTTACGCCGATTGTTTCAAGATAAAAGAAACATTCAACAAAGACAGCTGCAAAATAAACTTAGTTCCCAAAGTCTAATTTGCAGGTTGTCGCTTTAGGTTATCTAACGAGAGGGACACGCCACGCCGAAGGATTGACGGAAGTTTGCTAGACAACCCAGTCGAAACGGAGTGGTGTGGAGCGGCGCCGAAACCGCCCTCTCAATGCTGCCAACCCTCACACCGTTCCCCCAACTGGGCCTCCACGTCCCCCAAGAAATTGCCGCCATCGTCAGTAACCGTCCAGCCCTACCCAGCCCTAACCGGCCGCCAGCCCTATCACCAGCCCTATCCACAGTAGCCTTGCCGGGTTAACCTGCAAATATGAAACTAGATCCCTGCATATACCGCCAGGCCCGCATCTCTGATAAATGGCTGGCGGCTCTTATCTGTCCTAGCCAGGACACACTCCCTCCAACACAATCTCTGACACACAATGACCCGTCCCTAAGGAGACAAAATAACCCTCATACCATCGTCGGGCTCGGAGACGTGCATAAGTTTGCCCCAAACGCAGGCCCGCCCATGGCTCACAAAGCAGGAATAAACGAATTTGACGTTATACCCGATGTTACAACCGTTTGGCCACTATCTACTCCGAGCCAATAATCGCTCCGATAACCAGTGAAAAATTTTTCAACCCCCTCTTTGACCGTTGAAGGTGTTGGGTCGAGCGGCACTATAGGCCAAGCCCGCACCATTTCAGCCCTACGACATTCACCTCTGCTCCAGCATCTCTGCTGCAATACTCTGTGCCATTATGCGTACCCACCAGCTTGCCAATGGTGTAGAAGCCATAGTTGGGGCCCCACAATAGATAAAGTTATGTCCAGTTACGGTTGGGCACTTACGGTTCCTAACTTAATCTGTATTGAAATTAATGCCGACTAAACCCGACATTGACGTAATTGTTCTGCCGAAAAACCCAGGTAAGCCTGAACAATACCACATATTCCTAGGCAAGTGCAATGTTTTGCAAACACAGCAACCGTAACCACAACAAACACCAGAAGCAAGGTGGCGGCACCAGGGTGTCACCATGGATAGCTGGCGTGCAACTCTATCACTGACAACAACTGCCGTCCTACCCAATAGCCGGCGTCCATCGTATAAAACCCAGCGACACACTTGCGCTATTTTTTTTTGCAGGTTATACCAATTGGGATGGCATCCATGACGATTCCGCCACGACCGCCCTAATGTTAGCATTACTCAATAATTGCGAAAAAAAAATAAACAGTGGACCTACCAAATTAGGAACGTTTACCAGGGAAATATCTCTATATCTAATCCAAATTGGGTTAGCATGTAAATAAAAAAAGAAATTTGCAGGTTTTCATTCGTCCAATAAATTTTCGCTCTATTGATTAAAGTTATATAAATTGAAATAATTTCCCATAATTTTTTTAGAAAATTTCTATTTCATTAATTCTTTGCAAACGTTTGTAAAATGAGTGCAACTGAACCAACTAATGAAAAGGTCGACAAAGTCGTTTCCGACGATGAAGACGATATTTCTGAATTAATCCGTGAATTACAATCCAATCATGGTCTCGACGCTGAAGACTCTGACGACGAAATGGACGACTCCTCTTTCAAGGCTGTTCCAGAGGAATTGTTGCAAACCGACCCTGAAGTTGGTTTGACCGAAGCTGAAGTCCAAAAGAGAAGAAAGAAGTACGGTCTCAATCAAATGGCTGAAGAAAAAGAAAACTTGTTTTTCAAATTCATCATGTTCTTTGTCGGTCCAATTCAATTCGTTATGGAAGCCGCTGCTATTTTGGCTGCTGGTTTAGAAGATTGGGTTGATTTCGGTGTTATCTGTGCTTTGTTGTTATTGAATGCCGCCGTTGGTTTCATCCAAGAATTCCAAGCCGGTTCTATTGTCGATGAATTGAAGAAAACCTTGGCTAACACTGCCATCATCAAGAGAGATGGTACTTTCCAAGAAAAACCAGCCAACGAAATCGTTCCTGGTGATATTTTGAAGTTAGAAGATGGTACCGTCATCCCAACCGATGGTAGAATCATCTCTGAAGACTGTCTTTTACAAGTTGATCAATCTGCTATTACTGGTGAATCTTTGGCTGTTGACAAGAGACACGGTGACTCCACCTACTCTTCCTCTACCGTCAAAACCGGTGAAGCCTTGATGGTTGTCACTGCTACCGGTGACTCCACCTTCGTTGGTAGAGCCGCTGCTTTGGTCAACAAGGCTTCTGCTGGTAGCGGTCATTTCACTGAAGTGTTGAACGGTATTGGTACTATTTTGTTGGTTTTGGTTATTGTTACCTTATTGGTTGTCTGGGTCGCTTGTTTCTACAGATCTGTTAGAATTGTTCCAATCTTGAGACACACCTTGGCCATCACCATTGTTGGTGTCCCAGTCGGTTTGCCTGCTGTTGTTACCACCACCATGGCTGTCGGTGCTGCTTACTTGGCTAAAAAGGAAGCCATTGTCCAAAAATTGTCTGCTATTGAATCTTTGGCCGGTGTCGAAATCTTGTGTTCTGATAAAACCGGTACTTTGACCAAGAACAAGTTGTCTTTGCACGAACCATACACTGTTGAAGGTGTCGAAGCCGACGACTTGATGTTGACTGCTTGTTTGGCTGCTTCCAGAAAGAAGAAAGGTTTAGATGCTATTGATAAGGCTTTCTTGAAATCTTTGATCAACTACCCAAGAGCCAAAGCTGCTTTGACCAAATACAAGGTCTTAGAATTCCAACCTTTCGATCCTGTCTCCAAAAAAGTTACTGCCATTGTTGAATCACCAGAAGGTGAAAGAATTATCTGTGTTAAAGGTGCTCCATTGTTCGTTTTGAAAACCGTCGAAGATGACCACCCAATTCCAGAAGATATCCACGAAAACTACCAAAACACCGTTGCCGAATTTGCTTCTAGAGGTTTCAGATCTTTAGGTGTCGCCAGAAAGAGAGGTGAAGGCCACTGGGAAATCTTAGGTATTATGCCATGTATGGATCCTCCAAGAGATGATACTGCTGCTACTGTTAACGAAGCTAGAGCTTTAGGTTTGAGAGTTAAAATGTTAACTGGTGATGCCGTTGGTATTGCTAAGGAAACTTGTAGACAATTAGGTTTAGGTACCAACATTTACGATGCTGACAGATTAGGTTTATCCGGTGGTGGTGACATGGCTGGTTCTGAAATTGCCGACTTCGTCGAAAACGCTGATGGTTTCGCTGAAGTTTTCCCACAACACAAATATAACGCCGTTGAAATCTTACAATCTAGAGGTTACTTGGTTGCCATGACTGGTGATGGTGTTAACGATGCCCCATCCTTGAAGAAAGCTGATACCGGTATTGCTGTCGAAGGTGCTACTGATGCTGCCAGATCCGCTGCCGATATTGTTTTCTTAGCCCCAGGTTTATCTGCTATTATTGATGCTTTAAAGACTTCCAGACAAATTTTCCACAGAATGTACTCCTACGTTGTTTACCGTATTGCTTTGTCTTTACACTTGGAAATTTTCTTAGGTTTATGGATTGCCATCTTGAACGACTCCATGTCCATTGATTTGATTGTCTTCATTGCTATTTTCGCTGATGTTGCTACCTTGGCTATTGCTTATGATAACGCTCCATACGATCCAAAACCAGTTAAATGGAACACTCCAAGATTATGGGGTATGTCCATTATTTTGGGTATAATTTTGGCTATCGGTACCTGGATTACTTTGACCACCATGTTCATGCACAAGGATGGTGAAATTAAGGGTATTATCCAAAACTGGGGTGCTATTGACGGTATTTTGTTCTTGGAAATCTCCTTGACTGAAAACTGGTTGATTTTCATCACCAGAGCTCACGGTCCATTCTGGTCCTCTATTCCTTCATGGCAATTATCCGGTGCCGTCTTGATTGTTGATATTATTGCAACTATGTTCACCTTATTCGGTTGGTGGTCACCAAGATGGACTGATATCGTCACTGTTGTCAGAACCTGGATCTTCTCCTTCGGTGTTTTCTGTACCATGGGTGGTGCTTACTACTTGATGTCTGGTTCAGATGCCTTTGATGACTTCTGTAACGGTAGACCAAGAAAGAAGCCAGAAGACAGAAGATCTCTCGAAGACTTCCTTGTCTCCATGCAAAGAGTCTCCACTCAACACGAAAAATCCACTTAATTGTGCTTTGCGTAGTTGTGTGATTTTATTTTATTCCCGATTTCAATTGTTCTTACGCCGATGATTTTGTTATGATCTTTTGTCGTTGGCTTTGAATGTATTGAAATCATCTTGATAAATGAATTTGTGTTATGATTATAGAATTGACATTTATCAAGACGTTTTTTTATATTTATTTGATTCCCACAAATTATATTAATAGATAATAGTATTTAATGATGCTCTCTTTAAGTCTCTTTTGATTCGCTCGTATTTTTGGATGCACATGCATACTAATTCTGTGCCTTAATTTATATAGACCTTAGTGTTTCCTCTTCGGGTTCGGCATCGGTTATATGGGTCGCATGTCCAAGCAATATTCGTCTGATATTTCTTTAAATGGTGACAAATTGCAATTCTGGTTCGTCTTTTTGATTCCTCAAGATCCGATTGGTATTTTTTGCAACATTTACAACTTTTTTTACAATCAACTAAATAATCCGTAAAAAATCTCTAACCCCTCCGGTCCCTCTATAAACTCATCACAACACTAAATTGGGCCATAATGGCCTCTTTTAAGCTTTTGAAGCATGGGTTTTTACCAGAAATTGGTTGGTTCACAACTGTAGTGCTTTACCAATTTTCTCAAATTGTTGAAATCGAAAATTTTTCCTAGAATCTTCGAATCAGTTTCTTTAAAAAAAGGGCATTTTATTAAGTATCTCAAAATACTTGTTTTTAACGATACTTTTTGCATTATATTAGGCGGAGACCATACAATACCAAACAATCTTACTACCAAAAACCTCCATTTTTGCATATTCGCCTTCCTGTACAATACTGTAACATAGTGGTCATATTAGGGCATCCTTAATTAGAAGTCATTTATTTTAATCAATTTTACTTATTTCAACTAGCTGTTGAAACACAAATCAATTTCCAAGCTACCTTCTTTGTTGTGTACAGTTGAAGAAACAAAAAACCTTTTACTTTTACAAAAAAAATTATCTTGAAAAAAAAAACCCAAAAATATACCCAAATTTTCTATTTCCTTTGAAGAAAAACAATTAGTCATTTAATTTCCTTTATGTCAGCATCTACATCACCAAATACCTCAGCCAGAGGTTCCATTAACCAAGCAAGATCAAAATCGCTCACCTCGACACCTTTATTGTCTAGTGACATTAGATCGAGCTCTTTTACTGGTTCAAATTTTTTCCAAAATGGTAATGAAATTAATGACAACAAAGACTTGGATATAGTTGGTGCATTGAACAACTTGAATTTGGATGAAGAAATTAGCCATTTTGATCAATTAAATTTAAATCAAAAGAGGATTTCGACACCTAATCCACTGAACTACAACTTTGTCAATGTGGCTCCAAATACCTGGAGCAATAACGTATCAAGTATCCATCAACAAACTGCACCTCCTTTTATTTATAATAATGAATTTAATGAAACGATTTCGAAGAAATTCGAAATGCCTGATGAAGAAAACTCACTCAATTTACCATTTTCAACACCACCTTTAAACAACGGGAACTTTGCCAATTTTCAAAATCAAATTTTCACCAATTCTTCCAGTGAAAGCGATTTAGAAAGTTCTGCCAGCTCAAAGGCAACGCCACATCAAATGGGTACGCCTCATCAAATGAGTACACCGCATCAAATGAGCGGAAGATCTTTCTCGGTGACTCCAACCATTGACCCGGGATTCAAAGTTGATGAAATGTACTGGCAAGCACAAGCTCAAGCGCAAGCGCAAGCCCAAGCACAGGCAAGAGCACAAAGCCAATCCTCGCAAAAGCTGGGCTCTGTTGGAAATGCAAATGCATCTAATGCACAGCAATTACAGACTTCTAGTCCAAACATTAATGCTACTGGTATGGCACATGTTGTACCACAAGTCATTCCCCAGATGAACATGTACAATAATTATAACTACAGAAACAACTCTCTTCCTTTGAACCATAATTACAACAACAGGTACAACCGTCGTAATAATGGTAATAATGGAGGTAATGGATTTAATGAGCTGATGAACATTCACAGAAAGCTTCACAATAATCCTAACAGAAGAAAGGGTGAAGATGCTTCCAAATACATCAATGCCAAATTGGAAGATTTCACCGGTGAAATATACTCACTTTGTAAAGACCAACATGGTTGTAGATTTTTACAAAAACAATTAGATTTGGGGAAAGACATTGAAAACAAGCAAAGCTTTCAACATGTTATATCAAGCGACATAGCAGCTACGATGATTTTCAACGAGATTTATCTTAAAATTGTCGAGTTGATGGTGGATCCATTCGGAAACTATCTTATTCAAAAACTTTTTGAGAGTGTCTCTGTCGATCAAAGAATAATTTTGGTGAAAAACGCAGCTCCTGAATTCATCAGAATTGCGTTGGATCCTCATGGAACAAGAGCGTTACAAAAACTCGTTGAATGTATTTCTACAGAGGAAGAGAGCAATTTGATCATTGAAAACTTATCACCTCATATTGTTTCTTTATCGAGAGATCTTAATGGTAACCATGTTGTTCAAAAATGTTTGCAAAAATTGAAACCAAATGAAAACCAATTCATCTTCGATACTGCTTCCAATAATTGTAATGAAATTGCCACTCACAGACATGGATGTTGTGTTTTACAAAGATGCTTAGACCATGGGAATGAGAGACAAAAGAGACAATTAAGTTTGAAGATCGCTGAAAATGCAACCAATTTGTCGCTTGATCCTTTTGGTAACTATGTTGTTCAATATGTATTGAGTAGAGGCGACGAGAAATCCATCGAGTTGATTTTGAATCATATCAAACAAAACTTGATTGTTTTATCTTTGCATAAGTTTGGTTCAAATGTCATTGAAAAATCACTCAGAATCTCCAAATTGTCCAATATTTTGATCGATACTTTGTTGAAGAATAGTGGCAGTTTCAATGATATGTTGAATGATCCGTTCGGAAACTACGTCTTGCAAACCAGCTTGGATGTTGCCCTGAAAAGCGATTTAGCAAGATTATCCCAATGTTTGCAGCCTTTGCTTCCAAACATTAAAAATACCCCCCATGGAAGAAGAATCATGCTGAAGATTCAAAGTATTTAGCTGCTTTAAACTCTATTGTTGTTAAGCGCTTTGCGTTTACGATTTTGTTAAGCTGTATTTAGTCTATGTATTCTATGTAATATATTTCGCGATATGATAAATGTCTCTAAGAAGCCCATAAAGAAGCGTAAGTACAGCAGGGCAGGATGTGAGGAGTGTAAGAGGAGGAAGATGAAGTGTGACGAGGGCAAACCAGAGTGTTACAACTGTTCTAGGTTGGGAAAGTCCTGCGTTTACAAGGCAAAAGAGAAATTTCAAGTCAAACAAGATAAGGGAATCAACGACTCGTTCGTACGAATATACAATCCAAAGACCATTTATGACGACACAGAGAAGCCTTTCACTCAAACAATACGATATAATGATTCAACGTCAGCAGAAGGAGGTCCAGATTCTTTTGTGCACACAAATCCAGCAAAATTGAAAGCGGACTCGGTGGCTAATGAAATTGTGCCGCCTGTTTCAGATCATGCTACCCCTTTTAACCAAATGCTGTTATCCAACTCCCATAACAGTGAATCGGAGCCGAATATCGACACAAATCTGAGTAATAAGTTTACAAATTCGATAGCTGACATTTTAACGCCGACTGATACCGATATCCATGAGATGAAGCATTTATTCGATGAGGCTACCTTGCTTGTGAGTGATATGAATGATTTGCAGACACTCGATATGCTCAACTTCGAAAGTCCGACGGTGGCCGATAAGGATGCGTTGACAGACATATCAGAGGAAAATTCGATTCACAACTATTATTTCCATGTTGATGATTTCTCCAAAGAGTTCAAAAATGCTCAGCATCAAAAATATATGAAAGCCTTGGAAATGGGCTCTCCACAAATCATAGACTTGAGGGCCTTGCAACACCAAGAGCAAGCAATCAGCAATTCGGAATTAATAAATCACATTATTATCAAGCACAATTTGACAGGCCCACATGCAGAATATATGCAAGCTTTAAACGACAGGGTTATTTCAATGAATGTGTTCCCATTTGCATCAGCTATAGAGAACAACGAGGTTTCTAACTTGTTATTGAAATACTCCAATAATTGTACATACCTCTTAAGCTCCATATTGGCTTTAGTTGCAAACCTTCGGTTTAATATAACGAGAAAGACCGTTCACGAGGTAAGCGGACAAAGATTTGTCAGTATATGTTTGAAAGAGCTATCTCAAGCATTTGCAAATACCACAAACAATAAAATTGATCAGTATTTGAACGATATAGAATGTTTATTATTGACAGTCATAGTTCTTACGTCATACTTTACGTCAAAAAATTACAATCATAAAGACAACCTTTTCAACAGTTGGAAAACCCATTTGAGAGGAGCAAGAGACCTACTAGTCAACTATTCCTTAGCAACAAAAAATCAAAAGAATTTAAGTCTATCTGGAGGTTTGGCATTAGCTAAAACATGGTTTTTTGCCATAGAAACGTTGGCTAGTCTCACCACGCATTTAGGTGGGACTTTGAATCGAACTAAAAACAAAGAAAGCAGCAGTGATTATTCAAATCTCGAGGTGTTTACTGATACCGGGTACTTTGACTATCATCACAATCCTGAATACCACGACGCCTTGCTAAGAATTGGTATGATAGTTCAAGGTGCATCAGAATTCAACCTATTTTTTGGGTTCACTATGGAAGTGGTATATCTCATACAAGAATATAGTAGATGCCTAGATATGCTAAGAGGAGGTGCTAAACATGTGTCTGCTTATGACGTGACAAGGTTGATGTCTTTGATCGATCAAGCAAGAAACGCAATCGTTATACCGTATGTTGACCTTAAAACGATGATAATACCGACACTGAGTCCAGGTCACCCAAACTATCTTAATTTCAATAACGACAAAATGCCATTGGCCAAGTCCTCATACGGTGTGATGACCAACAAGAATGGCGAAGTGGTTTATTATTCGTGGCTCGATATCAGTCAGCAGGCGCATGTGGATGGGATCTTTTTAAGAGCCCTTCTAAATCCCGGATTAGGACAACTTAATAAAGATCATCCCTGGGTGGCAGACTTGTCAAACAGAATTATGGGGTATCTTTACTTCATTAGAGACAAAGAAGAGGATTCCAAAGCTTACCAACAAGACGTAATAGAAAATAAAGTTTTGGTTGAATCGGAAAATTACTTTATCTCCGAATACTTGTTTGATGCAAGATGCTTTATGATTCACAGTCCGTACATATTAATCACAAATTTGGTGGTTGAAGACGAAAGGTTGCAGAAGTTGGAGTTATTTTTCAGGGCTCTTGTTAAATTGGGTAATGGTTCTGCCGCCGGAGCTCTCGAAAATTTATACAAAAGAAGAGAAAGTGTCAGAAAGGGTATACTCGAAACCGATGACACCGGCGTTACAGAGATCGTCCCATTTGCTTAGGAGTTCATGGACTTCAGGTTACACTCGTCGTTTAGTGCATCGTTTAAAAACCGGTCGCGACCTCTCGCGTAGTGTCGAAAAAAATTAAATCAAGTATAAAAATAATAAGAAACTTTTTCAATAGTAAAATTCAGTGATGAGTGAAGCTTCTGAGGAAAGAGGAATTGTCAAACCAGGATACTTGCCTAAGGATAAAATCGTCTGGGATTTTGGTGGCCCAATGGGAGCTGCTGGAATGATGATTGGGTTTCCTATCTTAATGGTCTATTTATGGATCAGTGCTGATTTCTATGGTGGTGCACTTGCATTGCCAGAAAAAGATCAATCATTCGTTGATTTCTTGTACCACCTTTGGGGCATCTTTGTTAACTACGGGGTACCAAGTGTAACTTCAATTGTATTTTTCACTTTATTTATGCTTGTTCAAGGTATCTTTTACTTGACTCTTCCAGGATTCTGGACAAAAGGTCAACCATTGAAGCACAAAAACGGAGAATGCTTGCCATACTTCTGTAATGCTTTGTCTTCATTATACACATCCTTGGCTATTTTTATGCTTTTGGATTATTTCGAGATTTTCAAGTTGACCTATTTGATTGAAAAGAGTGGTGAAATTATGACTGTTTCTATTGTCTATGGTTTCATTTTCTCCTTTGGGTTGTACTTTGTGAGTCTTCACATTACTCATGATTACGAAGATTTAACTGGTAACTTCATTTATGACGTATTCATGGGCGCCCCATTAAACCCAAGAATCGGAAAATACCTTGATCTCAAGATGTTCTTTGAAGTTAGAATTCCTTGGTATATTCTTTTCTTCTTGTCTGTTTCTTTGGTATACAAACAATTTGAAGAATACGGCAAGGCTTCTCCTCAAGCTATATTCTTGTTGATCGCACATTGGTTCTATGCCAACGCTTGCTCCAAAGGTGAGGAATTGATTGTTCCTTCCTGGGATATGGCTTACGAAAAGTTTGGTTTCATGTTGATCTTCTGGAACATTGCTGGTGTTCCATTCACCTACCACCATTGTATTTTATACATAGCCAACCATGACCCCAAAACATACGACTGGTCATGGTATGTTATGGTTCCATGTTACATCTTGTTGATCGGGGGATACTATTTCTTTGACACCGGTAACAGACAAAAGAACAGTTTCAGAAAATTCCTCAACGGTGACACCAAGATCAGAAAGACCTTCCCATACTTGCCATACTCTGATCTTGTCAATCCTAAATACATCAAATGTGAAAATGGTTCCGTCTTGTTAACTGACGGTTGGGTTACTTACGCGCATAAAATTCATTATACTGGAGACTACTTCATGTGTTTGACTTGGGCTTTGATTTGCGGATTTACTTCTCCATTACCATGGTTCCACCCAACCTTTTTCTTCATTGTGTTGGTCCATAGAGCCCACAGAGATCTTAGAAAATGTAAAGCCAAGTATGGAAAAGACTGGGACAGATATACTGAATTGTGCCCATATTTATTTATTCCATATGTTTATTAAACGTGAGTAATCACTTTACTTTCAAGGTTAGAACATTAGTTTGATTTAGCAAATATAAAAGTTGTTCATTATGAAATATATTTATAAACTTAATCTTGTTCAGCAATTGCCACCAATCTCTCATCTATTTCATCCAGACTTAAAACCCTGAAACCTTCTTCAGTGGCTACTCCAATTTCAATATCATTCTTTCTGAATTCTGTACCCAAAACCGAACTCAAAGCATTTATGGCAAACTCTACAGTTTCTTTCCAGTCACCCTTGACATGGTCAATTTTCTTGAACTTCTTTTCCAAGTAAGTAACAGCTTCTTGTTGTTTTGGACCAGTGGAAGTAGCTTTAACCCCTGTATAGTATCCAGCAGGATCACATTTGAATATTTGTGGGCCCCTTCCCTCATCTTCGAAGTCAACTTGACAAAACGTCAATGCAACCCCTAAAGGTCTCATATAAGCTCTTTGAGTGTATAATTGTGCTAAATTAGCCATTCTTTTGGCCAAACTCTCTACCGGCATTTCATAGCCGTATTTGTAACGGAATTCGGCTGCTTCAGAACGAGCTCTAAGAGCTTGAGCTCTGGCATCGGCAATTGAACCGGTTGCTACCAAACCAATCGATGGGGTAATCTTGAAGAGATATGACACAGTGTCGGCGTCCAATAACTTATCTGGAACCTTTTTTTGTGAAATCAAAACAGCACTGTCCTTACCAGTGACAGCCAACGAGGTTATATTGGCGGAATTAATGGCCTTGAAGGCGTATTCTACTTGATATAATCTTCCTTCGGGGGAGAAGATCGTAATATGTCTATCAAAACCAGCAGCTCCTGCGAGAACGTTAGTATAAAACTACAAAAAAAACACCACAATTAAAAAACCACAAGAGAAAGCACAATAAACAAAACGAAATGTTCCAATTACTCTCTTTGTAGGCCTATTTCGGGCACTCGTTTTACATACCTGACATAGTGGCAAGTGATTTTCGAGTGGTGTATTTCGCGATACTTTTCTACCTAGTGCACGCACAAAAGTTTTTTCTTTAAAGCTGGCTATGGATACAAATACATTTACAACCGACAAGAAAACCACGGAGAATACGCCGTTGTATTTTGGGAACGGCCCAAAGCAGCCAAATGTATCATACCATTACAACCCTGAGGTCACAGAGTACCATTACGGGCCATACCACCCCATGAAACCATTCAGATTACTACTTACAGACCATCTAGTTATATCATATAAATTGTACGAGAAAATGGACTTGTATACGCCTCGAAAGGCCACAAAGAAGGAACTTTTAGAATTTCATTCGGAGGATTACATAGACTTTTTACAAAGTATAACGCCGCAAGCCACATTAAAGCTTCCAGAGAAGATTTTGGCTCAATTCAATATAGGTGACGATTGTCCTGTATTTGACGGTATGTACGATTATCTGGCTATATATACAGGGGCATCCTTGGATGCATCTAGAAAATTGATCAGTGGACAGTCAGACATAGCGATAAATTGGTCCGGTGGGCTTCATCATGCTAAAAAGTTTGAACCCAGCGGATTTTGTTATGTGAATGACATTGTTTTGAGTATAATGAACTTATTAAGAGTGCATCCTCGAGTCATGTATATAGACATAGATCTTCATCACGGGGATGGGGTTCAGGAAGCATTTTACACGAGCGACCGTGTCATGACTGTGTCTTTTCATAAATATAACGGTGAGTTTTTTCCTGGTACAGGATCAGTAGATGAGATAGGTGTAGGTGACGGCAGCAATTACGCTGTTAATGTGCCATTAAAAGATGGTATAGACGATGACACGTACATCAGACTATTCAAGCTGATTATGGAGCCTCTCATCACCAAATTTCAGCCCACGGCGATTGTTCAACAATGTGGGGCCGATTCTTTGGGATATGATCGTCTAGGATGTTTCAACTTGAACATACGAGCTCATGGAGAGTGTGTGAAGTTTATCAAATCTTTTGGGTTACCTTTATTGGTGCTAGGCGGAGGAGGATATACACCTAGAAATGTGTCTCGTTTATGGTGTTATGAGACCTCCATTCTTAACGATGTAACGCTTGATGACAAAATCCCGAACTATTTGCCAACTTACGATTGGTTTGCCCCAGACTACCTGCTCCACCCCCAATTAGAAGGACGTATCGATAACAAGAATTCCAAAAAGTACATCGAAAGTGTGCGTCAAGAAGTCTTGGAGCAGCTTAGGTTCATAAATGCTGCTCCCTCTGTTCAGATGAGGGAAATACCACCCGATTTGTCCGGACTTACAGACGAAGAAGAAGCGGCAATTGATGATTTAAATAATGAGATGAATGAAGACGAAGTCAAAGAAACCTTGAAAATCAAAGATGAAGCAAGAACAGGCGAGCTTATGGCTTAAAATCTATTCTTGAAAGCTATAATAATGCTGTTGTGTCCCAAAGTTTCAAGGTGCTGTAGATAGTGTAAATTATTGTATAATTCTAAATTAATTAATGATAGAGGTACGAACTATTATGATATTCGAAAACTTAAAATAGAAGTTTAGGATGGAATCCTCGGGACAGAACAAACTGACGTGGCTCTAGATTGCATATTTATACTAAAAGACACTCTTTACCGTATATTGACGTCATAGGGACCAAAGAAAAAATTTAAGCCTCATTTCCCATAGTGCTATAATTATACCTTGCAGGTGCGAAATCAATGCAGCTCAGGCACGAAAATGCGACAGTTTCTCACCATTTGCACCATCTTTAGAACGGGCGCGTTATGGATATCTCTAAGCTTACCATAACGACCGACAAGTATGGCAAAAAGATCATCAATAATGAATACAAGGTACTACGTAAGATTGGACAAGGTCAATTTGGGAAGGTTTTGGTTGGAGAATCCACCAATAAGCTGCTTGTAGCCATAAAAACCATCAATCGAATAGACAAAACCAAACTAATTACCAAAACATATTTGAACCACACAACCAAGATTAAAAGAGAGGTTCAAATAATGAAAGAATGCAACCACCCGAATGTTGTGAAGTTGTATAAGGTCATTGATGACCTAAATTATGATAAAATTTTGTTGGTGTTAGAATACTGTGACCAAGGTGAGATTAATTGGAAGTCATATAACCACTACAACGAGAAGAGAAAACGGAACGGCTTACCAATAAATAAGATATTAAGAGAAGTGGTGAATGGATTGGAGTACTTGCATGAGTTCAAAGGTATAATTCATAGGGATTTGAAGCCCTCCAACTTACTAATCAAAGACCAAACTGTAAAAATTAGTGACTTTGGGGTCAGTTTGATCCTTGAAAACAATGCTAATGACGCAAAAGAACTCGGAAGAACTATGGGAACACCTGCATTTTACGCTCCCGAGCTCTGCCAGTTCGTTAACAATAGATTATCGATGATAAATGATCTGGCCACACATAAAATTGACAAAAGAATCGACATTTGGAGTCTTGGAGTGATCTTGTTCTGTTTGATATATAACGAGTTACCATTTCAAGGCAAGAACGAATACAGCTTGTTCCAAAATATCGTCAATAAGAACCCGAAATACCCAAAAGTAGAAATGAAAGGCATGTGTGATGACGATATTCAAGAGTACAAACTCTTATTAGATTTGATCAAGAAAATGCTCAAAAAAGACCCTAAAGAGAGAATCTCGCTTCAGAAGATCAAAGAACATGACTTCACCTGTTACGACTTGGATATTAAAAAATCCAGAGATTTTATGAAATTTAATGATAACGTTATTACAGAGCAAATGGGATTTCAGAATAAGATCAAAAAGTTCTTTGGGGGAAAGCCAGTTGAGCCAGTAAACCCAGTGAAGGTCAAAAGTTCCGATGTCTCGGTGAATTACGACGAATTGACGCCTATTGACGATATTTTGGACAGTTATTTGGACGATCTGTCATCTTTAGGGTCCATAGAAAGCGACGAAGAAATCGAAAGCACCACCAAGGTTTTAGGAAAAACCGCCAAACCACCGCCGCTTCAATTAAGCAAGAGCAACTTAGAACTACTTAGTGCCAGAGGCAACACAGCAGTTTCTCATTTGAGTGCACCAGCCAACTTGGTTTCACCGGTTTCGGCCACCTCAACCATCGCTACACCGGTAGTAACTATAGGCCCCAGCTCATTAAGCATGTATAGCCCCACTCGAAGCTTCTTTGACAAAATCAAAGGCATCGAAACAGAGAACTATACCATCAGCGCATTAACCAAAGAGGACCACAGCATGGAATTTGCACCACCACCCATATTGGCAGCTTCAGTTGGAAGTGGAAGCCATAGTTCTGGCGGCAGTAGTGCCGGATCGCTGAGAAAAAACAGCTTTTCCAACGGATTTGCACCGCTCACCAGAATTACCAGTTCAAGCTCTTCGTTGAACTTAAACGCATATTTGACCGATGACAACTTGTCGATTAATTTACGAGAAGATACCAAACCAAAGGAGGCCTTGTTTTCACCGGATGAGAAAAGGTTTAGTTATGAGTATTCTACGGACAGTGACAATGAAGCAGACGCCACATTTGTTCAGGAACGCCCGTATGGAAAATACAACATGAATGATTTCCTCGACAACCTCGATTAGATGATGTCATGCAACGTAATAATTTAAACAATAGAACATCACAACAATGAAGCACTATTACTATTTGAAGGCATAATTCCCAATCAAGTAGCTGAAGAATAGGTAAATACAAATCTTGCGGGTTAAAATCGGGGGGCATTTGCAATACGAACCGCAATCATAGATCATTTCAGTACGGCAATACATACAGCATATTAGTTTAATACCATTTTGGCATCAAAGTAAGCACCATAAGGGCTCAAAAAAACGATAATCGGAAATGCCATGCAGAATAGAGCGCTAAAGCTTAAGAAAAAGTCGCACATACGCCGCGCATGGAAAACAACTTGAAACATAAACAAACCCAATTTCCAATCTAAGCGAATGTAAAAGAATTGTATTCAGGTCAGGAAAGTAACTTTACACGGAAACATTCCGTGTATGGCTGCGCTCAGAAAATATCACCAATTGGTAAACAAATACAATGCTGATAGGGACATCGATGAACCCTGGTGCAAAAAATATTGAGCCCACTAAAGGTAATTTTAGCCCTCTTGAAATTCGTTAGTGTTTTTAGTTCTGTAGCCTCTGGAGTCAGACCCGTGATAAACTCTGTTGATTTAATGCTTGCGGGCTTATTGTTTTATGCAAGTGGTTAGTCAAGGACTCGCATGCTTAGACGGAGATATGGTTGTGAAGAGGACGAGCTTGCACATCTCAGCATGAGCGAACCGGGCATGAAAAATGGGTGCAAAGTAGTCTGAACGGCAAAATGGGGCGGCTCTCTACATCGACGGCGGGTATTTAAATGGTATGCTGAGCTAAGGTAGAGAGTGTAGACGAGAGAAATCAAGAATAAGTACAAGACATTAACAAAGGCACAAACATGTCAAGAGCCACTTCCACATAATGAGCACACGGCCCTAAAATGTAATTGATTAATCGGGGATTATAAGTTTCAGATCAAGCAACCCAGCAAGTACGACATAATATACTGCTTGAAATAAATAAACACTAGCCCGTTTAAGCAATAATAAATTGAACTATGCATGCACCATACAGGACGTGCATCATAGACGACTTGACCCCCTAAGCGTCTTAAGGTCATTGCAAGGTGATATAGGCGAATTTCAACTCGATTACAAAACACCAGAGGATTTCCGGTGGCATAGTATTCTTCTAAGCACATTCCATACGTTATTTATAATCTCCCTTGTTAACGTGCTTCACGTGAAATGAAAACAAACATATATGCCGTCTTGCAGTGTATTATTTGATCGCATCGTGTATGGAACACAACGAATAGTGCAGCGACCCGTGCAACTAACGGCTCAATTTCATTTCAAATATAAGCATTGCATTTTCTTTGATTTACAATTAATTAATTTCTTATTTATTAATTCTTACCACCGTTTGATTTATCATTAAATCGTCCATTCGTTGCTTCGTTTTTTGACTCCTTTTGGTGTTACCTTTACATTCATTTACATTGTTGCTCGATCAAGAGACAACGAGCATAAAAAATTTGACTTGTACAAAGCAAGTATTCATTTCTTTCCGAATCCCTAATCATTAATAATTGTTAATTGATGGACAGCCCGACAAACAAAAGGAATAGGCCCTCCAGTTCATACTTTGACGTTGCCTCCTCTGCTGTGAACCAGAATTTGCAGTATGAATTCGAACAATTTGACCACCTCGATCACCCTGGCGACGAAAACTCCCTTGAAGACACCCCCACCAACAACCGCAAGAACAAATCAATCATCACCCTGCCCTTGATGAATAGAAAGCCTTTCCGAAACATCACCAATCTTATGAAGTTGGACACCATGAAGAAGAAGTTTGCTTCCAAGTTCTTGAAGCATGACCATGACATCGAAGAAGACGAGGAGCTTGATGCCGATGACACAGTGCTGACAATAGACGACGAGGATTTGAATAGAGCTCACTTTACCAACAAGCTTGATAGAATTTCAGAATCCAACGCCGACCGCAATTCCAATGGTCCCACCGTCAACCCTTTCATTAAATCGAGAAGTCCTGAAGATGGTTCATTGCAGAGTCCCAGTACATGCAAAAGCCCCATGGCATCCAAAAGTAAGTTTGAATTTGAAAGCCCATTAGCTATTCATAGCCAATTAGTGAAGGGCCATACAGAAGGCCACAAAGGACTCCGTAGATTCCACTCAATGTACCAAACTAACAAGGAGAAAGATGTGATTTTGAAGGACAATTCACTTTTGATGGAGTCCGATATCAAATTCTTCAACGTAGAGAATGATCTGATTCCACGTATCGAGGCTAGTGACCTTCAAAGACTCTTGAACAACGGGTTTAAACACAAGTTTGATGAGATCACAGTCATTGATTGTAGATTTGACTACGAATACCAAGGTGGCCATATTAAAAATGCAATCAATATATCATCGAAAGACGAATTGGAGAACAAGTTCATTAAATCTCCCACAAACAAGAAGGTCTTACTAGTTTTTCATTGTGAGTTCAGTGTTTTGAGAGGTCCTTCAATGGCTGCACATTTAAGAAAATGTGATAGAATATTGAATTTAAACAACTATCCTAACTTAAATTACCCTGACATGCTTATATTAAAGGGTGGTTACTGTAATTTTTTCAAGGATTTCAAAGACCAATGCTTCCCTCAAAACTACATTGAGATGAACAATTCCAACTTCAACAAAGACTACGATTTCAAGTTGGATAGAATCAAGAACGGTTTAAGAGACCACAGTAGATCAAGCAGTTTCACCACAATCACGTCTCATAGTCAAGACTTGAAAATCTTAAAGAGACAAAAGAGCATATCAATTTCAAGCACTTCCAAGTTAATGAGAGCTTCTACCTTCAGTTACTCGAAAGAGGAAATGGAGAACGAATTTCAACCTCAACCCCCCGTCATATTCAGCAAATCTCACAATAAGAGTAGTAATTCGATCAACTCGTTGAATAGTTCATTATCCGAATTATCTACCTTTTCTTCACACGACTCGAATGATTCAGTTTCGGTCTCTAATAGCCCCGTGATCGAAATGAATGAGTTCTTTAATCCTGGATATAATCCAATCTTTTCCACCAATAATCACAGCAATTCCACTTTAATTTTCAAGAATCCAACATATAAAAAGAAGACAAAGAGATCAAATAGTCAGGATTTCAGATTCCCCAATAATGTCAACACTAATAACGAATTATCCCCATACAAGACCAAAAGAAACCCTCAAAATTTAATGATTAACGTTTGTAACAATACATCCTCCCCAACAATTAGCAGTCCATTATCTAACATGACTCCAGTACCAACCCCAATTTCGACTATTGATAGTTCGATGGGTAATAATATACTTGATCCTATAAACGATACACCTGTGGACTTCAATGTACCATACTTTAAGAAGAGGACCAATAGCACATTTTCAATTCTGGATATATAGGTTTAATAAAATCAGAATTGTCCAATCGCTCATTTCTACAATTTTTACGTCTCTCTTTTTTCTACATGTGCATAAATTGAAACCTGGAGAAAAGTGAAAAATTTTCAGGGGGTGAACTCTATACCCCCATTACTGGCATGTAAGTAGAATGCATACCATCAGATCTATTGTTGATTGTTTTATAGTCAATGAACTATTGTACGCGAATGCACGCCTTATTAAATGTGCAGCTGTCCAGCTTGATCACGCCCGAGGTGAAAAAGTACATTTTTTTCACAATTGTGTTGAGGTATGCTAAACGAAGACGAGGGCATGGTTTTCTGCTTAATTTTTCTTACTAATTCATGGGCCTAAAGTAGCAAACAGTCAATGCATGTTGACGAGAAAAAGAGCTGCAAGTAACGGAGAAGAGTTATGCAGGTGCGCCTAAAAAGAACATGACAATTTTCGACCCCATAGCTTCCTACTACATCGAATATCATTTGGTCCCAGGTCATTAAACACATTGGGTGTAGCACCTAACGCAAGTAAGCACCTAATAAGCACTAGATATTATTAACCATGCAAATAACAATTGACATTGTTAGCCGAGCGCCTCAAGCTAAACAAGAACGCCCTAAATTGTAGACGATTGTTTCAGTTTGCAGCCAAAAAGCCTTTTTAGTAGTGAAACAAAATTATCGAACTGGCTTAATCTTCTGCACGAATTATTTTCTATCAAACCAGGCCTCTGAGTTCAATTCATACCTACTGACCACTTGCCTCTAATTGTAACTTAATCATTTATTCAATATACTAAAACCTAAAGATTAGCTTTGTTTGAAATCAATTTAATAGCAGCATTGTTGATAGCGATAGTGCCTCTTTCAACAACATGGGATTGGAAAATAACAGTGTCACCTTGTTTCCAAGCCAAAACTTTCAAAGTTTCACCTGGGAAGACAATACCAGTAAATCTTCCCTTTATTTCGTCAAATGCACCAAATTTGTCCAATAAGACCTTAGCACTCAAACCGTAAGTACACATACCGTGTAAGATTGGCCTGTCGAATTTGGCACCAGCGGCGAAAGCTGGATCAATGTGCAATGGGTTTCTGTCACCAGTCAATCTGTATAAAGCAGCTTGATCTTCAGAAATTTTCACAGTAGTTTCAAAGTCTGGAGAAGTTTTTGGAGCCACGAATTGAGAGGTAGCAAATGACTTTCTTTCACCATAAGTCTTGGTTTCACCTTCACAGTTTCTAATGAAAAAAGTAGCTTCGTTAGAGAAAATTGGTTCACCGGTTTCAGCATCCACAGACTTGGACCCATGCACAACGATGGTGTTGGTTCCCTTTTGAGTGATAGCTAATGGAGCAAATGTGGTTTTAACTTTGGCTTCAGTAGGAATTGGGAATTGTTCCAATTTGATGTAGTGTTCACCATGTAAAAGCAACATTGGGTTGAAGTTCTTCAACAATTTGGCAAACGAAAGTTGAGAAGCAGTTGAATTGAAGGTAGCCAAGTGACCGAAGGTTGGAATGACTTGGAAGTCAGTGTCATTTTCATATACATATTTTAATTCTTTAGATGTAGCACCAATGGCAATATTGTAAAGAATGACTTCTCTGTCACCGTAACTGAACACTGGGTCTTCTTCGTCTTCATCATCGTCGTCCTCGTCTTCTTCATCTTCATCTTCATCATCTTCACCATCATCGACAGCGCTTAAGATTTCCATAGAAGATTCGGTAGTGCTCTTAGGGTTAGTGGAGTCAGTGAAATCAGTGATCTTAGAGTAGTTGTCTCTGATGAATTCTGGAGTAACAACATCATCTTTACAGACAACACCTTTGGATCTTTCCCACCTGGTGTTACCGATCCATCCACCACCACCTTCGAACAATTCACCGGTGACTGGAACATCGTCAGATGCTAAGAAAACCAACAATGGGGCAACCAATTCTGGTGGGTACAAGTTCTTGTCAGCTTCGGAGAACACAGTTAAGGTCATGGCAGTTTCAGCGTGAGGAGCAACAACATTAACCTTGATATTGCTCTTAGCACCTTCAATGGCCAAAGTTCTGGAGAAACCAATGATACCACATTTGGCAGTGGCATAATTGGATTGTCCAAAGTTACCGTAGATACCAGAAGTGGAAGAAATGTTGACAATTCTACCAAACTTCTTTTCAACCATATATGGCCATGCTAATCTACAAAGGGCAAATGTACCGTTCAAATGAACCTTTTGCACTTGATCCCATTCTTTATCGCCCATCTTGGCAAAGGATTTGTCTCTCAAGATACCAGCGTTATTGACAAGGATATCGATAGTACCATATTTACCAATGACATTATCAATGATATCTTTGGCGTCAGTAGCAACATCGTGTTTGTCACCATGAGCTTCACCACCGGCGGCTTTGATTTCTTCAACAACCTTGGATGGATCAGCAAAATCGTTAACAACGACCTTGGCACCATATTTAGCAAAGAACTTAGCGTAATCTCTACCTAAACCAGAACCAGCACCAGTGATAAGAACAACCTTATCCTTCAAGGAGATTGTTGGAGCACCAGAAGCATCGTTACCTGGTAAGGCTTTAGCGGCTTCATTCAATGATAAGTAATCGTTCAACATGATAGGAGCTTTGTTCTTTAAGAGTTCGGGCTTGGAGGAATCGTCGAAGTCCATGATTTCATCAAACTTCTTAGCAACCAACTCAGCACTAAAGTCTGGGCCTGGTTTGAACAAGGCACCACCAGATCTTTGCCATCTGATTTGAGAGTAGAAACCAGCAGCCAATTCAAACACCTCACCTTGAGCCTCGGTATCTTCATGTGACAAATATAACACCAAAGGAGCAATCTTCTCAGGACCCAATTGTTGCAAGATTGGTTCTGGTAAGATGTTCTCCGTCATTCTGGATCTGGCTAAAGGAGCAATGACATTGGCCTTGATGTTGTATTTGTCACCTTCCTTGGCCAAGGTCTCAGCAAAACCAATCAAACCAGATTTGGCGGCAGAGTAATTGGCTTGACCGAAGTTACCGTATAAACCAGCAGGAGAAGCGGTGTTGACCACTCTACCGTACTCTTGTTTTCTAAAGTATGGCCATGCGGCCTTGGTGACCTTGTAAGCACCGTTGACATGGACATCAATGACCAATTGGAAGTCCTTAGGGTCCATTTTCTTGAATTGAGCATCTCTCAAGATACCGGCGTTGTTGATAACAACGTGAACGGTACCGAAGTTCTTGACGGCAGTTTCGACAATCTTTTCCCCGTCCAAAACGTTGTTGTAATCGGCCACAGCGATCCCGCCGGCCTTTTTGATTTCTTCAACCACCAAATCGGCAGCTCTTCCGTCACCACCTTGGCCCGATAAAGAACCACCCAAGTCGTTGACAACAACCTTGGCGCCTCTTTTGGCAAATTCTAAACAGTAGTGTTTACCTAAACCACCACCTGCACCTGTGACAATGACGACCTTGTCTTTGAAAGTAAGTGACATTTCTTGTAAGTTATAAAAATTTCAATTTCTGGGGATTTCTCACTTTAAATATTGTCGAGTTGCGGGGTCAACTTTTCATAGGCTATTACAGTAATAACGGCTTTGGACATGCAAATCGATGAGATGGCTCAATTCTTTACATTAAACAGTGTTCAAAGGCCAATTTTGGTGTATCAATCGGATCTACAAAAAAAAATATCGTTCATATTGGTGTATTTGGAGGTGTTAATGAAGAGATGAGGGTCAGCGCTACCACACATGGTAAAAGGGTGCTGCCACGGCCAAAGTGCACCATTGTGCATTGAAAAAGTACCGTGATGCGCCCATCTTACTCAATGGCTACATAGTGGCTGCAAATTCGTTTTACCGTAGGTTTAAAATGGGTACTCGGGTAAATCACAGTGGTTGAAAAGTTACCTCGGTTGCGGCATATGAAATTTGTCTGCGCTGCAGAAAAACGTGATAAGTCATCTCTGCTCACCCGAAGCGTAGCACCGATGGCTTACGCGAAGTCTTAGTCAGCATCGCGACATGTGGATCGGACCATACGACATTTCACTCACCTGTCGCGACATCCCAACACCATCTTTCCGCATCATCTTATCTGCTCGAAAATTCTACCCAGATCTAATGGAATACAAATCATTTCCGTGGTACAGGTTGGTTGTGTATGATTTGCTTTTATGGTTTCTCAATGTGACCTTCGATTGCTTTTTCCGGGAAATCCGGTCCCGAGGGGCATTCAAAATTCCGTCCACTGGGCCTGTCATTTTTGTTGGAGCCCCCCATGCCAACCAGTTTGTTGATCCGGTGATCCTCATGAACCAGGTAAAAAAGGAGTCCAAGCGCAGAATCAGCTTTCTTATTGCTGCGAAGTCGTACCGTTTGAAATTGATCGGATCCATGGCCAAATGTCAGCTCTCAATTCCGGTGGAAAGGCCTCAAGACAACTTGCTATCGGGTAAAGGTAAAATCTATGTGGATTTCGACAACGATGCGTGTCTTGTGAGAGGCGAAGACACCTTTTTCAGCCAATACTTGGAACCCAAGTGTCTTTTGGCGCTTCCAAAATCGTTGGGGGCTTCAGAGATTGTAGAGATCATAAGTGACACCGAATTAAGAGTCCGTAAACCATTCAGCAACACCATCAAAATTGTCAATCTCTTATTGGAAGGTACTGAATTCAAATACGCTAAAAAGGTGGACCAGAAAAGTGTTTACAAACAGGTTTTCACCCATCTTCATCAAAATGGCTGCATTGGTATATTCCCCGAAGGTGGATCTCACGATCGTACCGACTTGTTGCCCATCAAGGCTGGGGTGGCTATCATGGCCTTGGGTGCAATGGCAGAAAATCCGAACTGTAACGTGAAAATTGTGCCTTGTGGGATGAACTATTTTAACGCTCATAAATTCAGAAGTAGAGCTGTTGTTGAGTATGGAAATCCCATTGAAATTCCTCGTGAGTTGGTCGAAAAGTATAAAAACCCCGAAACAAACAAAGAAGGTGTTAAGGAGTTGCTTGATATCATCACCAATGGGCTTCGTGCCGTGACTGTCACTTGTGACTCGTACGAGACTCTAATGGTAGTACAGGCTGCCAGAAGATTGTACGCTCAAAATTTCGCCTCGAAATTGCCATTGCCTTTGATTATCGAAATGAACAGAAGATTGGTGCTTGGTTACAACACCTTCAAAGACGAACCAAGGGTGCAGGAATTGAAAGCGAAAATCTTGACTTATAATCAAAAATTGAACCAATTGTACTTACCCGATCACCATGTGGAGGATTTCAGTGAAAATAACAAGGTTCGTAATCTCATCATTCTTCTTTACCGTGTATGCAAATTGACTGTCTTATTTATTTTGGCCCTTCCTGGAGCTGTTTTATTTTCCCCAGTATTCTTTCTTGCAAAAAGAATTTCCAACCAAAAACAAAAAACTGCGTTGGCCAATTCCGTTGTCAAAATTAAGGGTAATGATGTAGTGGCTACCTGGAAAATCTTGGTGAGTATGGTCATTGCACCCATTTTCTACAGTCTTTATGCTACAATTGGCCTTTGGTTGATCAGAAAGTATGATATAAGCTTTATTTCGACCGGAATTTGCAAGAATTTAAGGCTTTGGGTTTTGTTGTACTGTTTAAATGTTCTTATCACTTACTCCGCACTTTTAACTGGTGAACAGGGACTCGACATCTTTAAGTCGATTCGTCCCTTGTATATTCTGTTGATAGATGGGTCGTCTATTAGAGAATTGAAACAAACTAGAGAACAATTAATTGAGGAAATCACCGAGCTGGTCAATGAATTTGGCGGTAAGCTTTTCCCCAAAGATTTCAACTTGCTTGAATTGTCAGAAGAGGACGAAGACAACATCACCAATCAATTCAAGAAGCTCCATAGAAGAAGACGCAAGAAGTCACAGGATCTCAACGATAGTTCTTCAAGCACGTCGTTGAGTTCACAATTCAGTTCTTCTTCTATTGTTTCTGATGGTGTCTCGTTGTTGAACTCCGAAAACTCTTTAACAAACATACCTATGTTCAGTGATTATCAATTATACGAGAACAAGGACAGCACGATGACGCCAACTCATGAATCAGATGATTATGCCATCTCCAGAGCCTCAAGTCAATTAGAATTGAATTTCATGAACAGAAAGGACCCAAATTTGCATCAAAAGCTCAGCGAAAGAATCAAACTCAGAATGAGAGAAAAGAGAGACAAACAAGAATAATTAAGTGTATATTCATTACGCATTAAGCTTAATCTATGTAATTATAACCTATTTAATATATGCAGCATCAAAATACTCATCAACTTAAATTAGCTTGTCTGGAATAAAATTCAGCAACTTGTTCTGAAGTCGTTGCGTCCTCCACACCTTTATCATCTCTTATCCTTATAAACCTCGGAAACCTCAAGGACACACCTTTACCAAACTCCAGGTGCCCAGCTTTGTAAATTGGACTCAAAGATAAATCAGCTGTCAAAACCTCGAAAATCATTGTTGGTTCAAGCCACACGTCTGGGACTGCACTGGAGTCGTAATTGTAGAACGCTTTTGCTTTTGAAATTTCGGTAGGCTTCAACTTATTATAAATATTCAAAAGATCTTCATCGGAAAACCCAGTACCAATCTTACATGCTGTTTCATATTCACCAGTGTCGTCATTATAACTGGCCAAAAGAAAACCACCATAGGTACCAGTTCTTTTTCCTCTTCCATTATAAGCACCTACAACCACCAAATCCAACGAATCTCCTACACCAGCTAAGTAATCCTTTTTTAACTTGAGCCAATTTCTGGATCTCTTGGATGCCTCATAGTACGATTCTTCGGTATAGAGCATTTTAACCATCAATCCTTCACAAGCATCCTTGACAGATTGATCTAAAAAGGCTTGTAATTCATCTAGGTTGGACGAATTCTTGTAAGTTGCAAAATGGAATTTACCTTCAATCGGTGTGAACTTTTGAAACAAAATATCTCTACGTTCTTGCAACGTCTTGTTCACCATGGGGTTCCCATTGAAATAAATTAAATCAAATGCAAACAAACAAATATGTACCTTGATGTCCTTCTCATCAACATCTTTACGCTTTCTTGTAGATAAAACTTGGAACGGCAAAATTTTCTTTGCTTCTCTATCCCAGGCGACAGCTTCACAATCCAATATCATAGACGTGACACTTTGTTCAGTAACAAAGTCCTTGATAATGGAGATTAAATCGGGGTATCTCTGGGACATATCTTCCGAATTTCTTGAGTAAATTCTCACACTGCCATCCTCCAAAAGATGCACTTGTGCTCTTTCACCATCATATTTATATTCACAAGTAAACTCAGTGCCCTGGAATCTATCCAAAACCTCACTGATCAGCTTTGTTGGCTTGGCCAACATGGGTTTAAGAGGAATACCTGGGGTCAATTGACAATGGTCCAAAAGATTCATAATTCCGTGATCGTAAGCGTTTCTTATTACAATCTCGTAATTTGGAATAAGTGAAAAAGCCTCCTTAATGATTTCTTCGGCTTGAGAAATGGACTCGGGCGTCACTTTCTTGTTTTCGTAGTTCAAAAACGCTTGTGCCACTCCTATAAGCACAGTTTTTTCAGCCAAACCAATACGTAATTTACCTTCTAAAGACCTTATGAGAAATTTGGCTTCACTTGTTTTCAGTTCACATGCAGTAAGAAGCTTATTAATGAGGCCAATCTTCTTTGATTGTGAGTCTTTACCGGTTGATTTAGCGATTTTGGTCAAACTATCAAACACCACATCCACGTCCAAAGGTTTTGGCTTGAACATGGTGGGCTGACCAGAACGAGACTTTTGTGCTACAATACCCAAATCTCCAAAAGTCTTGTAGTCTTGCTTAATTTTAGTGGTTGCTCTACCATAACACTCACTAATTGCTTTAATAAGCAAAGTTTCACCAAGTCCCAACTCAAGGTCAGGCTCATAGTCCGGGCCCAAGCGATTGATAGATAAATATACCACCTTAACCAATTTATCCACCGACAGTTGCTGCAAAATTTCAAGATAAAATTCAGATATGATTGAAGTGATTTTCAATCTTGAAGATTCTTGTTCAATTAGATCAAAGATCCCGCTCAATTTTGCATACGGGATCTTCTTACCAACACTATCATCTTTATGTATTTTGTGCTGCTCTTTTGTAAGCTCGATGAGCTTTTTATTGTCGGTTGCTGAAAGCGGTTCCTCATTATCATTTTCCTTATTATCAAGAGGCTCATCTTTTGTGTCTACAGGCGAGGTTGTCTTCAATTTTTTCACCAAATCAGGTGATGTAGGCGTAAGCTGGCGTTTTTCCACTTTTTTTGCTCCCCCAAAGAATCTCGCTATAGATTGTTGTTGTACCATTGATCTTCTAAGGTATCTAAGCATGCGCGTAGCGTTTTAAAGACGCGGCTTATATAGTAGAGGAAGTGGAAACGTCACTTTATTCAGAATATTTATATTACAACTATTGTCTAACTTTTTACACCAACATTGCTTGGCTCTTAAATCACACAGTTCCAAATCACTTGGGGCCCCAACTCTTTGTAATTCTCGCCATCCACAAATAATTCTCCATTGGTGTTGGAATTACCGCCGAAAATTTGTTTGGCGTAAATTTGACCACCTAAGATATACACGTCTTCCCATGACCCACCCAGTTCCTTTGGTTTCTTCCATTCTGGGAAGTAATCGGGTGTCTTGGCCATTTTGATAGAATTAGGAGTCTGCGCAACTACGACGTCGCTATCGGGTTCGACAACGTCATCTGCTTGTTGGTAGGCGGCAATTGCACCATTGACTCCGTTCTGACTGGCCTGTGCAGCGGCTTGGTCTTGTGGACTTCTGACCAAGTAGTTGAAGGTCATATGGCCCAAAATAGCCGTTTTCAAGCCGGGGATCTTGAAGGTTTGCCCAACGAATATGATATTATCGTAACATTCTTGTCTCTTGACAATGTCTGGTATCTTACAAAGACACTTGTAAATGTTTTCGGACACCATTTCGATCAAAGGTCCTGTACCTTGGAATCTTTCTTTACCAATCCAGACTTTTTCGTTTGAGTCGGTATCAATGAAGAAGTTCTTTTCTAATTCGGCGTTGGGTTTGGCGTCTTCGTCTTTGACACCGTCATTTTCCTCTGTAACAAGTTTGGCCACATCGAAATTGTCGTCATCAGCGTCGGCCTTGTTGATATCGGCCATAGAATAGAAGGAGTTTTCATCATTGTTGACTACTTCATAGATAGGAGACGTCTTTAAAAGTTCCACTTGTCTTTCCAGCAACGAAGGTAAAACTCTTGCCAATTCTTTGTTGATCAATGAACTACCGCTGGGGATGAAAGCGCCGGTGTATTTGATATTTTGGTTGGCAATAATACACGAAATTTGACATGAATCTTGCCCCAAATTCACCACCAATGCATTGGAACCAACGCCATAACCAAAATTAGAGGCTATAGAGAGATCCAAAATATTGAACGCATTGAATTCCAAGGTTTCAATCACGTATTTGGTGATGGATTCAATTTGAAGTCTGGACCAACTCAACGAAGGTGCTATAAGAAGCATTGGAATTTGACTTATGGTGACTATTGGATTTTTCAGCACTATGCTTTGTAATACCACTTTCAAGAGATATTGATAAGCCTCTAAGTCGACGATTTTGCTGCCCTTTATTGGATGAATTTCTTCCAACTCTTCAATGGAATCTGTGTTCTTAGACGCTTGATATTCATTATTGGCTGGGTTTTTGTATACAACGGATGGGATTTTGTATTCCGGAGGAGAAAGAGAATCCTGGAGTCCAAAAGAAAACAATGTGTACTGGCTTCCTGTGTGTA
This sequence comes from Yamadazyma endophytica, assembly GCA_030571075.1. Lineage (NCBI taxonomy): Eukaryota > Fungi > Ascomycota > Pichiomycetes > Serinales > Debaryomycetaceae > Yamadazyma > Yamadazyma endophytica. The sequence continues at coordinate 407,640 of JAJLXA010000002.1, forward strand.
CCACAAGGAATGATTCTTCTCTAAAGAGAGGCATGTTTTGAAGGTTGAGCGAAGTGCGCGGTGTTGAATAAAAGCTGGTATAACTATGGAGAGAAGATATGGAGAGAAAACCTGCAGGGGTTTAGAGGGAGAAATTGAGTTGCGGAAACTTGAATAGAAGGGATGTATTGAGCTATTTACACTCCAAGCAACTTTTCGAGTCTGAAGCGAGCTGAATTGGGTTTTTTTTAAGCAGATACCTTTTTAAACGTGGATACAAACTAGAGTCTCTAATGAATGTAGGTTTATGAGCTGTAATCAGACCAATATCGATTTAAGCAGATAATAAGCAAACTTGCTATCAGAAGATCATTGCAGGTGAATTTTGAACGATTCAAAGCTATCCTGAGCAAACTTCTGTGTCGTGATAAATTTTGCAGTACAACTGGTACTAAGAGCTATGGGAAAGATAAAACGCAATTAGAGGATCATGTGTTTGGTAGGTTCTTAATCGAGAAGTTTATATCTAAACAGAGCAGACAAACGTGGCGTTTACACCTTACACCCATCACATTACCAGATTTACATCGAATTATATATTAGTTTCTGCACAGACAATGCAGACAGTGCCTAAGCATTAAGTATTAAGTATGCAGAATCCACCCCAGGATTGAAATCATTCATAATCAACATATTGAGCATTTTCTAAGAATCGATCATAGTTGGCTCTAGTACCCAAGATCGATTTTTTTGACATGGTGCTATTCAGTCTTTTGACATTAGCAGTATTGGCATTGAAATGAGGCAACTCAGCCAAAGTATCGGTGTCTTCTTCAGACTTCATGGGTGCCACATAGATTTCGTGGTCTGTGGGCAAATCGTCAGGTCCTGGAGGCAACAGTTTGAAAACCCTATCGGAGTCCTTTTTGGATCTTTCGACAAATTTGGTGTAGTTCTTGTTCTCGGTATGGGCCCTACTTAACATTGGAGGCTTATCCTGCAAAACCAAGTTTGGTTCGCTGGGAGACCGGAAGTTTTGGTTGTGATTTCTTGAAGTGTATGAATGCATGGTGTTCTTTCTTGGTTTAGAATTGGACCTCACTCTGGCTTCGGGGGACTCACTCAAACGTCTTTCAACCTCATGGCTAGGATGATGATTGTGGCTAATATGAGGCGGTGCATGGGGTTGCACGTAATTCGTTTGAATGCCCAACGAGCTTGGTAAGGAGTTTCTATGGGCATTGAATCTAGGCGTTTCGGTTTGGTAATCTATGGAGCTGATGGTTGAATTTACAGGAGATTGTGTTTTGAATGACACTTCATCTTCGTCATCTTCAATGACGGTTCTATTTCTGCTAAAATTGTTCATAATCTTGAACTGGAGTTTTTCCAAATCATCTTTCTTGATAACCCCGGTGTACCAACATATCCCAATGACCAAAACAGACCAAACAATACCTATTTTGGTATAATACCATGCTACCTGAGACAACTTAGAAAGTTGTGGAGACATTCTGCTCAAGACTATGCCCATGATGATTCCCACCATATAACTAGGAATGTGAAATAAAGGTAAAGACACATTGAACAAACCGGAAAATCTTTCGAACACGGGGGTCTTTTTGGGTGTGAATATCTTTAAGCCCGGATAATGTTTCAGGTCAAAGTGATCTTGTTGGTTGGGCTGAGGAGCCGGCGGTATTTTGGGAGCTACCGAAGGTGCAGATTCTTCCTTTATTGGAAAAGTGGATGTTATGGCAGCAGCAGTAGGAAGCACAGGGGCCGTATGGGAATGCACCGGGCCCGGATGCATGTTGGGAAGTTCAGCGTTGGTTCGTGCCGGAGGAATTGGATCCATTGGTAACAATTCAGGCTCTTCAGAGATCACCAGTTGCACATCAAAACCGGCACCCGCTTTCTTGGGCTCGATTATTTGATACGTACAGTCGATCAACTCATTCAAAAAATCATCTGCTGTTCGCTTGTCGGATTTGGTTGACAACTTGTCGCCAGGTACCAACTTTTTGAGCCTATAGACACCGTCTGGGTCTTGCTTGTAGACAATCTTCTTTTTAGCGCCTGCTGACATGGTTTAGCAGAAAAATTCTAAGTCTTTCAGCGGAAGCTAATTATTATCAGGACAAAACGATGAGTTTAAAACGATGGGGTCACCAATTTTTACCTGATACCGTTGCTGAATCTTAACAATAAAATTTAACAATGCAGTGTGTTGTCAATTTAACTCAAATAGGAAAAGTAATTGGCGAGACATCGAGCGACATAGGGATTAACTTTAGTTATACATTATGGTACAAATGGCCTAGGCTACTGAGCTACATACAAAGAGACCCAAATAGTTATGTTGTGTTGTAAGCTACACTGTGACCCCTCAGGGGTGGTTTTTTTTTGGCGGCTTTTTGGCGTCATATTGGTGATTCTCGAGCATCTCGACGCTCCAGAGCTCTAACCACTACAACGTTTTATAACCTAATGGCCACGGATTCTTCTGGCCAATTGAATATCTTTCTGCATGATGGTGACCCTTTTGGCATGAATTGCACACAAATTGGTGTCCTCCAACAAATGAATCAAGTAGGCCTCACATGCCTCTTGAAGAGCCAAAACTGCATTGCTCTGCCATCTGATCCCGTAATCTAAGCCAATGTAGTTATCCGACACCTCCTTGACCAACCTGGCAAATGGAAGTTTACGGATTAATAAATCTGTGCCCTTTTGGAACCGTCTTATTTCCTGCAATGCCTTGGTACCTGGTCGATATCTTCTTTTTATGACGTTTCTGCCGCTGGTAGGAGGAGGATCGCCGGGCAAATTCCTGTAAAGACCTGTCCGCATGGATTGACTAACACCCTGCGAGCCTGCTCGTTGTGTTTCTCTCTCCTTTTGACGTCTTTCGGCCAAGGTGCTGGCAGAGGTAGATATTCTAGCCATTGGTTAAAATGAAAAATTGCGATTGAGAAGTTCGGTCGTTTATTCTATTTACAGGCAATCCATGAATGGCATAAGCGAGGACATTTTCGAGGCGTTGTGATGTCAAATTGCGTTAAGGTGTTTGTGTTGCCAACACGAAAGCATTTCAAATTGTCAGTAGGCCTCAATAGGTATTATTTTGCATCACCTCTTTCCATTTATTCAGGTTCTTCATCGTATTTACCCTCCAAGAGGTCGTTTAAACTATCTTGAATGAGGGCACTTTCTTCGTCTAAAGGCTGTTTCAGCAACTCCACAAGCTTCTTCTCTCCTCCCATTTTGTTTCTCATACGAAGACCAAAGTCCTTGAAGGTGCTCACATCTAAAGTCCAACAGGTACCAAAAATCATCATGGAGGTGGTGGAAACCGCCAACAAAGTGCCCGTTCCAACGGCTACGGCTGCATCCATGGTGAAATTGTAGCCAGTAGGAGGTGCATGGTTTCCTTGGAAAAATGTGGGTACGAATTGTCTGGCAATGGTGGACTTATAGGCGAATCGGGCAGCGAAAATAGTCACTCCAGCTGACACAAAGAACTTCAACATTTGTTCTTTTCTTCTTTGTTTGTACTCGTCGGTAGCCTGCGCTATCTTGAAGCCGCCAAGCCCCAACTTCTCTAAAAGAGGCGAGTTGGTAGTAATAGAACTCATGGTATCTCAGCTCGACTGAAAAATTCGTGCGTAAAGCACCACACTATACAAACAATTTTATTAACTACAAACGACAATATGTTAATACTTATGACGAAGTGAATTGGATTTATGCTTTAAACACAGGCATGCCGTCATAGCTAGCATTACAAAAACATCTATTTCAAACATATAATACATCTAAATCTCTTCTTTGAACACTCCTCCTTTGTTCTCTTTGACGCTTATGTCTTCGAAACCTTCATAACTCACGTCATCTTTGGAGGCTTCAACCTCAGGTGCTTTCACTTCTTTAGGCTTGCTTGGAGTGACTTTAGATTCGGCTTTTTTTTCTTTTCTGAAGATACTTGACAATCTTTTTAACCTGGAGTCTTTCTTCTTTTGATTAACTACAGGAAGTTTGGTTGGGGAGGCAGCTTTGACTTCTGCTTTTGGTGCTGAGGATTCTGGAGTTTCTTTCACTTCGTCGGAAAAGATGGAGCTTGCGTCCGTAAATTTCTTTTCAGCGATTTCCGTTCTCATATGCTCTGGCAATTCTTCATTGATATCCTTCTCTTCTTGGAGTCTTTCGGCCATCTTGGTCTTGATTTCATCCTTTTGAGACTTTTTGCTTTCAAGATGCTTGGTTTTGGTGTCTTCGAGCTCGGAGATTTCCTTATCCAAGTCGGTGTGGGATGTTTCAATTTCACCCAATTCCTTTGCTACAGAGTCCTTCAATTCATCTAATTCCTTGGTATGGGTATCTAATTGAGTGGTGTGCTCCTCCAATTCTTTGGTGGTGGTTTCAATATCCTCCTCAGCAGCAGCCAATTTTTCTTCCAATTCTTTGATTTGCTTCAAGTAGTCGGCGTTGGTAGTTTCCGAATGATCGACTTCTTTAGTCAATTCGTCTTTGGCGTCTGTTAATTCCTTCAACTTGTCGGTCTCGATTCTCAATTCATCCAAAAGTGGTTTGATTTCTTCATCTCTTTCCATTTGCATTTCGTCAAGTTCCTTCTTTCTAGAGGAAATAAGTTCTTGCTCTTCAGCATCAATCTCATCTTGATTGGCTTGTTTCTCATTGACCAATTCTTCCTTTTCTGCAGCAAATTTAGCTTCGGCTTCTTTCAAATCCTTGACTTTTTGCTCCACCTTAGTGTTTTCGCCCACTTGGTATTCTTCGAATTCCTTATCTTTCAAGGTTTTTTCTTCGGTGTTTTTGACTACTCTTTCTTGCTTGGCTTTCTCCAAATCTTGCTTTTCCTTAAGTTTAGCTGCTTGTTCTTCACGCTTGCTTTCTTCGTGCTTTTTGGCCAATTCTTGCTTCTTCAATTGACTCTTTTTGTCGGCTTCTCTTTGAGAGGAGGCCTTGGTGTCAATGTCTTTCAAAACAGGTTGCACTATCAAGCTGGCCATTTGGTCGAGCTCGGCTTGCGTCACAGTCAAGCCACCACCCAAGTCAATAACACCAGTCTTATTGTTTTTGATTCTTTCCTCGGATCTTTTTTGTGCAATGGCCAAGGCCCCAGCATATTGTTGGGCTTGGGCCTTAAAGTCAGCTGGTTCTGCCTTCAACGAACTCAAACGGTCGTTTGCTTTGGAACTGGCGGCCGAGAGAAGATATTTCCCACTAATGTCACTGGCAGTAAAAGTTTTGGCACGGTTTCCGCTGATACCACTTCTGGTAATGTCCCTCTCGGGGTTGATTCTGGAGTCCATGGTTTTGGTGGAGTTGGAGTTAGCCACAGACGACAAATTCTTGATGTTGAAACTGTTTCCGTTTTTGGAACTGGTGGGCAATATTCCCGAACGGTAGTCCTTTTCAGGGTTAATTCTCGAGGTCATGGTGGAGGTGGAGTTCTTGTTGGCCGCCTTGTAGATGGCATCACCTTTCAAGGATGGAATTCCAAGCTTGGAGGTGTCTCTTTGTTCAGAGATTGACCCCGAAGAACCTTGGTGTTTGAGGCCGTAGGAGGCGGCCAGAGCGGCTTCTTCGTCAACGTAGTCCTTAGACCATTGGTACACTTTTTCCAACTTAGCGGCCAAGGCAGCATCCTGAGCTTCGGGTGCAATTGAACGTTCATAACTTGGTTTCACAGTCAAGTCAGTAGACGCAGCTAATAAGGCAGCGGTGTCGGAAGCGTTCGAAGTGACCCCGATGTTTGGAATGCTGGGAGAATTGTATATACCCTGCTTCAATTTTTGCTGATATAAAGCCTGTTGGCTCAATGGTTTACCATTGGATTGGTAAATTGAAGAACGAAGGGACATGTTGTAGCAACGAAAATTTCAGATTATGGGTGCGAAATTTCAGGAGGGGCCCACACTGACAGAAGAAAAGTGGTTTCTGGCTGAAGATGGTGCGAGCGCGGTGCGAGCGCGGCACGGGCGGCGGTACGGGTGGTGCGAACAGAAGGTACAATGATGCTGGTGTTGAGAACTTCCCGACAGGGAAACCGGTAACCAGCAACCGTCTAATCGGGCTGAAAAATGGGGAACCCCAAAATGACACCCACACAGTGCATAGCATCACGCAACAATACGAAGCAATGTTTGAAGAAGGCTCCAGCCTTGCCTCAGATTAACATCTCCATATTGGTCAAGCGTTGGATATGTACACGACCACCCCTATTTTACGTAATGAGGTAAAATTTAGATAAGATAAGAGAGTGAACCAGTCAATACATATACTATATAATTTGATGAGGGTGCAAAAAGCACCATGGGGCGGCCCTGGGGGACGTCTGTGGCAAGTCACGCCCGAGGTTGTTCGGGGCGTTTTGAACAAAAGAGCCTCTAGGACGAAAGGGCCTAATTGGTGTCATGAGCTACTGTGGTGAGACGGACCCAAATTCTGTTGATGGCCGCTACCAAAACCTTGAATCTATCATTATTGTTATCGTTTGTCATTTCGTTGAGAAGCGGATGCGTTGGATGAACGGAGTCTGGAAACGGTGGTTATTGAACGGTCGTTTTCGCTTTGACTCAGCGTATTCTATAATCAACACATAACACACTTTCAGCACTTGGGAAAACACTTCCTTCATTCTTTGCCATTCTCTACGTGCACCACCTCACTTCCTTTTTCGGTTGTGCAAATTGGGGTTGCCATAAATGATGGAGGTGGTGCCGTTGCTGTTCATCTTGTAATGGGTCTTCAAGTGCTGGGCCAAATTGTCGGACCTACTGAACTGCTTCTCACAGTACTTGCAGTGGAATGGCCTTATGTTGGAATGAACCGATCTTATGTGTCTCTTTAAATGCTCCGATCTCTTGAACTGTTTAGCACAATTTGGACATGGGAACGGCTTGCCCTCTTCCACCTTGGGAATGGTGATATGAGCCAAGCTGGTGGTGACCGGCTCCGGCTCCTTCTTGACCGGGTCTTCGGCGGAGGCCTCGTCATTGACAACTGCTTCGGGAATGGGCATTCTGGATTCCTGGAGAGAGCTCTTGAAATCGCTCAAATCCTTGCTGGTTTGGTACAGCTTCCTTCTTCTGCGCTTGTCGATGGCATTGTTATTCTGATGCATGTTCTGGGAGGTCATTAATTGGATGGAGTTTCGTCTCTTGTAGTTCTTTAACACACCGGTGGGGTTGCTCAAAATCTCGTTCGTGTCGTCGTTATCAAGCCACACCTTGATGGCATTGAAGCATTCGTTATTCATTTTGATGTCCAACGATTTGTTGGCGCTGGCCACCCCATTGGCGCCGCCAGTGGTGCTGAAGATTGCCCCGAGGTTGGGCGACGAGCTAGACGATGGTAAAATGTACTCTTTGCGGTCAATCATCGAAATCTCCTTGGCCACCTGCACTTGGGGCTTGTCGCCGCCGTCTACCGTGTATTCCGGTGTGTTGTAGATGGTACCAAAGTCCCCGGAATACGCCTGGTTGTAATCTGTGTCAAATTCCTTGTTCAAGTGCTTTGGGTTGATTGTTCTCTCGTCGTGCATCTCTTTGTACAGCACAAACTCCGGGCTGGGGCTTTTGGAGCCTTCCTGGCTCATGGTGGTCAAACTGAGCGAATTCAATTGGTCGGGAAGACTGAAGCTGCCCGACTTGACATGCTTGACTTCCTCTGAGTAATGGTAGTTAAGAAAGTTAGGCAGGTTGAATTCGGGGGTGGTGTTTGCACTGGTGATATCCTCGTTGGATAGGGTGAACGTTTCCACAAATTCGATGGGTTCCAACGTTTCCACCCCGTTGGAATTATAGGTCTGCTCTTGATGAAAGCTATCTTCAAGAATGTGTGACATGACTAATACAGAAGGTCGATAGCAGGAGGGGGTTTTCGTGTGTGTGTAATGTGCTCTCTTTGTGGTGTGTTTGTGTAGGCGGTAAATGTCACTAGAAATATCTAAATAGCCGACTGTGTTGAACAACAAGAAGTTACGAAGATATAAAAAATAGATTTTTAACTAAGTAATGAGTATTTTTTATGAATTTGCGTTATTTTTGTGTAACAAACCTGTATGCCGTACATACCATTACTATTCTTAATGTGATAATAATGTACCGCGAGCTAATGCCGAGGCAATACGAGAGATAACAATTGCGTTTATATATTGGGGGCATAGAGGGGCCTGTACGTGTTGCGGCCACAAACGTTATATACAAGGAAGAAGCTGATTAGGGTGTCATTATTTCATGCTCTTATCATGTCCATTAAATCCGTAAATCGCAAAATCAGCCTATATGCAGGCACTCCAGTCACCCAATTTTAGTGGTTGGAAAGGCATGCGGAGGGCGTGGCGAGACGGGGAAAAATGGCTGCTTTGGCCAGATGGTGGGCTAAGCGTGCATTACATGGGAAAGTCGTGGATTTGTTTGGATGTAGGGACGTTTGCTTGAGGCCACATCAGTCCACTGATAAGGTAAGATATAGCCTGCACCCCCTATTTCCTGTTTGGGAAATACACCCCAAGTCGAGGTGCGAGGTGCAGGTCGATATGTGGGGCCCTGTATGCAGTGTCAATGTGGCTGCAAAATGACGTGGTTTCAGGTTAGAGTTGCCAGGGTCCAACCTGGGAGTTGAATGTGGCATTGGTGTTTTGGGACGGCGTGGGTGTTTTGGTGTGGATTTACGTCTTGGGGCGAGGGCGTCCGAATTTCGTGGTGGAATAAAGCGATGCAAAGGAGCTGTCCATAAACGGTGTATTGGAGGTGAAATTGAGGTCAAACCGACCATAAAATTGACGGTGTAATTGACGGTTACAATTTAGGGCCCAAACTTTGACTTGTAGCTTCCCTTTGAATACGTGGGGTCATCCTGATAGGTTGTTTGAGTGTGATTCGGCTTCAGGACCACGAACCAAGCTGGCAACAACCATGGGAAATGCTCACTGAGAGGGTGGAAATCCGAGTAATCACTCCAGTAGACCCAAATCCGCTTCTTTGTTTGTGCTACCGCCGAGTTGGAGTTGTTCAGGCGAACCCAAGCCAACCGTCCATTAAAGCGGTTTAAGCCGACTGCAACCAAGCCAACCTCAGCCAACCTCAGCCATACACCAGCTTCGCCAACATTTAGCATCTCTCACAGCCACCTCCCGTCTAAACCTCGTACGACTGCTCAAAATTCATCTCCTTTAGGTACTTCCTCATGATCTTATCGGCTTCTTCGTCGTTCAACTCGTCCTCTCCTGAGTGAAACTCTACACAGACGTATCCGCCATCCTTCCTGTTCATATTATTCACTTTATTGACAATTGTTTGGTAATGGGCCATGTCCTTCACAGATATGTACTCCTCGTAATCCTTATTAATACTCTCTGAAATCGTAGTCAACGACGTAACAAAGCTGGGTTCCTTGAATATCTCGAAACTTTGCTTATTCTTGGCCAAAATGCTATTCCTCAAGGAGAGTAAATTGACAGCCGAAGTATATACGCAGTTGCTGTAGCCGTATTTTGTGCTTAGCTTCTCACATATAATCAAATGATACACATAAGTCTTAAAAAGTACCTTTGCAAGGTTCGCTATTGGAGTGTCTTTGACCTTACTTTCCCTATAAGTCAACAATCTTAGAATCACTGCAGCTAAAACAATGGTGTTTTTGTGTAAAGTCACCTGAAGATACGGAACAACGACGAATGTAAATTTGTTGGACGCACTGATCAATCGGTACATATCAGCCACAACCGAAATGTTTTTATCAAATATTTTGTAAAGGAAATGAAATGCCAATTCGTACTTCTTAGCCTTTTCGTAATGAATAAACAAGTAAAAGTAGATCGAAACATTGGAAAGCTCAAACTCCAACTGAAATTTGTATCTTAAGATTTGCCTATAACCATTATCAATTTCATCAGGATACTCCTGAAACTTCTTCAAAATGGTAGCCAAGATACCCTCTGGTCTGGCAAATTCATAGAAGATCTTATCAAGATTGTAAATCACCTCACTAACCTTTACGGGCTCATTGATATCCAACAACTTGGAAAATTGTGATTTTAAAGTTTGTATCGGTCCTCCATAAAATTGGCCTGTAATTTGTGTGATGATATCGTCTTTTCGTTTGTTGATCAAACTATTGTTGCTTCCAGTAGAAAATGGCGGTTTAGTATCGTACTTGTAGGCATTGCTTACAAGAGGGTAACCCATCATATAGGCCTCGACCAAATCACACACTAACAAATGGTACCAGATTTTCCTGGTTATATTAGACACTTTTTCATCATCAATACTCTCCATTGCTGTTGGTTCTCTATTAACTCCCAAGGAAAAACACATTTGGAACAACAAAATCTTTAAACCATTACAATCTGAGCTGAAAGGCTCATTACCATACTCCGGCCCAAATAGCTTGTACATATAAATGTACATGGCCATTTGAAGAATTCTTATATCTTTCACATTGGTAACATTGAACACATTGAGACATTCTCTGGCAACGTATATGGCATGTCCCAGTACAGGGTTTTTAATCATATATTGACATTCGCTAGAGGCATAATCTTCACGATTGGGCTCCCCAAGAGACAGACTCATTGAAACATACGTCAATCTCATTATGATCATTAAAATCCCTAGATAAGCAAAGTCAATTTTGCTACTTATTTGAAGTAATGGCTTGGTCTCAGAATCGGTTTCAGGCCCAACTATTCTTATTATAGCTTGTCTAAAGTCTTCCTCTTCTAAAAATGGATACAAGACATAAAGGTCATCGAAAAATACATTGACTAGTCTCCATATTACCCGCTTACATGGCATCACTAATTCTAGCTTGGTCGTTAACCGGAAATCATCTGAAATGATTTGTTCCCGAATTAAAGCATCTTGAGCTACATTCAGCAGGTTATTATCTGAAAATAAACTTTTGCTCTTATTGGTACGCAGAGGATTGAACTGTGGGCCAGACCCCATGAATTCATGTAATGAAGTAAAAATGATCCCCAACATTGGGTCAATACTATACAAGCCTCTGGACGAAAAGGGACCAAACATTATACGTGAATATCTAGAAGAACCTTGATGAACATTTGCACACTGCTGATGGAAATTAATTTCGTCATCGTCGTCTGCAGTGAATAAAGAGCTAAATTGTCTGTCACCAGTGCGAAGCAGGTCACGCTGCTCAAACATTTGTATGAAGTCGGTGAAATCAAGGGCGCTTTGAAGTGACTGCACTCGACCGTATAATGCACTCAACTGCTCGTCTAGCTTTTCCTTGTAGGAATCTGAAAGCTTCTGTTTTTTGTTTAAATACAAACAGTCAAAATTTCTATATTTCACACACGAAGAACATGGTTCCATACGGTCACACTTGATTTTACGCTTTTTACAGAACTCACAAGCTGGTTTCATGAGCGCGATTATTAATTTTCATATATTCATATATTTAAAGCACACTCTCATTATCTAAGCAAGTACCCTTGCCATTATTTGGCGGGTCTGAGGTAAATCTTCTTACCCGAATCAACACCCACTTTTGTGTACAACAATTGAGCTCTGTGGTTGTCATGATCGGTACACCAGTAACATTTTTTGCACCCAAGCTTATCAGCGTGGTCGTAGAAATACTCGATAAGCTTACGGCCCACCCCACCAAGTCTGCTGCTTTCTGAAACGTACAAATCGTTCAAGTATAATGCAGGCTCGACGGTCCAGGTGTGTCTGTGGCTCAAATAATGGGCCAAACCAATAAGCTCGTCGTTGTGAACGGCTACTGCACCGTAAATGGGTTCTTTTTCGTCGAAAAACCTTTCGAAAAGAACTTCTGTGGCCTCGTCACTCACCTTGTCTAACGAGTTATAAAATGCAAGATACGAGTTGGTTGGGGCGTTCCAAAGCTTTAACCACGCGGTTTTGTCCCCTCTAGCAATTGGTCTGATGGTAGTCATATTTGGAAGTGTTGGTGATTTCACTAACATTATATATAGTTTCGGTTATGACCCCTAGTGGCGATGGCATTCCACCTGACACCAAAGTTTCAGATTTTATCCGTGAAAATTAGCGGCTTACTACTTCGGTCAAACTGGCGATGAAAGTGATATGACTAATTGGTGATTTCATGGGAAAAGAAACCCGTCCAGTCCCAAAATATAACGAGATACGACTTGTAACAATCAGTGACACATAACATGGCATTTGCATCATACCATATATGTGGCCGTGAAGGGAAGCATATTTCTATTAAATATAGTAAATCAGAGGTGAGTCTAGAGACGAACAAATAGTCTAGAGACAAAAAATAGTTTGGAGACGAAAAAATCGCTTGTTATCGGGATTACTCAATTATATTTCGATAGACGTCAACTTACACTTTATAATTATAAACCAAAAAACCAGCCTTTTCTCCAATCTTAGTGTACAACAATTGGGCCCTGTGGTTTTCAAATTGGGTTTGCCAGTAACATTTTACACAGCCCAATTTCTTGGTCTCCTGATAGACGTTGTCGATCAACATTCTTCCAACACCTTTCAATCTGTTGGAGGGTGAAACATACAAGTCGTTCAAATAAACCACGTCCTCGATTCTCCAGGTATCGAGATGACTCAAATAATGAGCGAAACCAATGACTTCACCTTCGTATTCGGCGACGCATGCATACATCGGTACTGCAGCATCTAGAAATCTTGTAAATGTGCGTTCGGTAACTTCGCTACTCACCACGTCAAGAGACTTGTAGAACTTCAAATATGACTCTTCAGGGTCACACCATAATTTCAACCACTCTGCCTTATCCTTTGCTTCAATTGGCCTTATAACAACTGACATTATGGAAAGAAAGAGCAATTACAGGGAGTATATATATGCCTGGGGGCTTTTCCTAATCGGGGCATTCCATGCGTATCGCTGATCTACACTGATTAGGAAATTCTATATCACAGGAATCCAGTCAAATTAATCATGTCATATTATTGATATTGATATTATATACAAAGGTTAATATTGACCATCAAGGCCATTCGTTACAAAAGGTCGGCTTTTGAATTTCGGACACACTTCAGCAAATTCAAAGCCTTACCATTTGGTTTAGGTTTATTTACAGATACTTTTAAGTTCCGAACTCTTTGAACACTTCTTCTATGAAGTTTGTAAAATCCGGACCATTATTATCCAAGATATCCTCTTGCATGGCACTAAAATTCAAATCGGAAAACTCTGTCTTGTTGTCAGAGGGGAACCCAAATTCGTTATTCTTCATAGACATATATTGGAGCCAGACGGAGTCCACTTGATCGGACGTTTTCAGGGATTCAGATCCAGGAGTGAAACCAGTAGAATTGCTCTGAGGGAATGTGGAGACTCCCGGAAGAGGCATATCAAATATTTCATCTTCAGCTGAATTTTTACGTTCAGTACTAGTCTTAGATAAGTCCACCAATTGACTTAAAACTCCTGGTTTATTGATATTATTCTCTTCCAAAATCTCTGTCTTCTTTTGCCTAAGTTTCTCAATATGTTCGCTAATATGATCCAATTTGGATTCATCATTTAGAATAGGAAAAGTCTTATACTTAAGGTATATTTTATCTTGGAATTGTCTTGACAATACAGCTGACGCAAAGAACATTTGAAATTTGGTAATTAACCACGCATAGTAGTATCTTTTGCCGTATATACCCAAAAGCACCATGATGCTTTCAAAGATCTCAACACATGACAGAAGAAGCAATTTCAATTTGTGGAACTTCCTTTGTAATTCAGGATTTCTTCTGAACTTCACTCCAAAGTCATCTTCATCCAAGGCATTAAGTATACTGATTTTAACTCTCACCAAGATACCAATGAAAAACAACGAGAGCTTGTGTAGCATTGAAATAGTACAAGGGACCATCATGAATTCCATTACTGGGTCAATTTGCTTGGAAACACAGATTTCGAAATAAAAGGGCAACATTTTGGTGCAGATTTTCTCCAAAAGCTTACTTAAGTAATAGAATGATATATCAAGCTTATCTCTCTTTTCAAAATAATTGTACAAGAATATAAATAAGGAAACAATGAAATTCCCATATTGAAGCTGGAATTTGAACCTGATAAAACTGAAACCTTCTCCTAGGGCGTTCTCATCAACCAAACAAGGAATATAATCAATCAAAGATTGTCTATGTTGAAGAACAAGATTCTTGATTCCATTATAGTCCCTGTTGAGGTCGAGTACCTTTATTCTAGAGGCACCCAAAACGTTACTCAAATGTTCTACTGTGGGTTTATAAATATCATCAAAAAGAATAAACAGATTTATGACTTTCTTTTCGACTTCTAAATTGGAGGTGTTGGAACCTTCCACAGAAAAAACAGGTAATTTGGTGTTGAACTCAAATTTCTTGATGTTCATTGGATCTCCACTTTCCAAGCTGTGATTCAAATCAAGTAGTAACAAAACGTACCATAATTTCCTGGTCAAATTTTTATATCTTTCCTCTTGGTCAAACTCATAGGTGTCAGGGTCTCTGTTGAGACCCAACGAATAAGCGATTTGAAACAACAAGGCGTTCAATGTCTGCCCGTCACCGTGGTCGGGTCCGTCACCATGTTCTGGGCCATAAACTCTGTACAATCTTGTAATGAGCATGAACTGAAAAATCTCTACGGTCAGAGGACCAAACAAGTTGAATTGGTTCAAACATGCATGTGCCACAGTGACCGCTTCCACGCTTACGGGGTGATCCAAAATGTATTTGATTTCCTCAATCTCTTCAGCGCTCAAGTTGGGGAAGATAAGAGGCTCTTTTGATTCACCTTTAACGTTTTTACGTAAATTAGGCATGGCGGGCAAAAGCGACAAATAACCAAATTTAATGATGAACAAAAGAGACCCCAAATAAGCAAAATCCAATTTGTCCTTCAAAATGATATTCGAAGGCTTTTCGTCCAAGTTGTCGGTCCCAATGAGTCTCGTAATGATAGCCTTGAACAGGGTCTCGTCGAAAATTGGCATGAAGCGGTAAATTTTCAAAAAATACCTATCGATAAGTTTCCAAATGATTCTCTTGATAGGCAACACCATTAACACCTGTTTGATAAGGTCCAAATTAACATCGATTTCTTCACTCAAGAACGAAATCCCGATAATTTTCCAGTTGTTTTGAGGCTCGTGTTTCTTCGAAAGGTTGACGTTACTGTGCATGACACTATAAAAGTAGTCTCCGTTACGTTTATCCGTTTCGTTATCCCCGGCAGAATCGATAACGTTGCCAACAAGATTGTGGTTGGCACGTAAGTGATGGAAAGTCATCCGTATCGACTTGTCGTTAGACACCAAACCCTTCCAAGAAAAAACCCCAAACTGTCTTCTTCTGAAATTCGAATGCTCATGGATCGTAGGATGCTCGTCAACAAGGCTGAAACTCTCGTCGAATCCAAAGGTAGCAGCCAATCGAATGAGCTCAGGGTCAGTTCCAACTGGAGTTTCAAGTAATTTGTAGTTGGTTTCAGGCTTGGCTGGTGCAATGCTCTCGAGTTTCGACACCTGCTGCTTCAAATATTCCAATTGGTTTTCAAGATCTTTGTTTCCCCTAGGGGTTCGTTTGTGTTGCCTCTTGATATCCCTTTCTTGATATTCACACTGGAGGTTTCCAAATCGCCTGCACGAGCTACAAGGCTCCTCCCGATCACATTTGATCTTCCGGCGCTTGCAGAAGGTGCAAACAGGCTTCTTTTTGCTTTTGTTTGAATCACCCACAGGCCTGAATTCCTGTGTTGTGTTCATTTTAAAAAATAGTTATAAAGAAAGATTAGGTGCGATAGCTGCGTGAAGCTCAATGATATCTGCATGAAAATTCATTTTTGGTTATGAGGTATAATGTGGAGGCTTAATTAGTCATAAAGGGCGGCTGTCAGAGGGCTGGGGATTTCGAAAAAAAACGAACAATACTGCCTTATGGGTAGTAACAACCTACCCATATTTACCTGGAGTAAAGCGTGTAGAGACAAAGTCTATTCAAATGGTCTTCATTTTAAGCGTACTACGTAAAACCTCAAACCTCTGTGATGCGGCGAATGTCGTCTGGGCGTTTAGGGTTGTACATACGGCATGCACAGGGGCGTGTACTCTGCGTGGATTTGCACGAACGATTGTGTTGCTGGAGTGACGTGACCAGATGAGAACTTCGACGAGGTCGGAGATCGGAACGAGTCACACTCTTTTTACATTGGTCAGCACGGCGTCCACGTATATACGGCTCAGGGTTTGTGTTCACGTCTGTGATTTCCGTCTTGTCGGCGAAAATTCCGAAAGTCGGGCAATAAATACCGTCGTTATGGGCCTTGATGCTGTCATTGATGCTTCCAAATAGGTCTGATGAATTATTTTAAGACGTGTTCAACCTTTAATCGCCGTATCGGAACCGAAACCACCAGTACGAGTTATAAAGCCCTCCCTCTACTTCTTATACTCCGAACCAACGACAGTGATGAGCAGGCTCAGATCACTGTCGCCGCTTGGTTCATTTTTCCGATTAAGATCCTGAAGCATAAAGTCATTTCTCAATTGTTTGTTTTTCTGATTTAGATCGTAAAGCATAATGTCCTTTCTCAATTGTTCTCTCTCTCCAAACAGCAGCTTGAATTTGCTACTCGAGTCGAAAAAAAGGTTGTAGGAGGTCCTTAATTGTTGCTGTATGTTTGAAGCTTGCGTGGATCTTCGACACTCTAAAAATGCCTCTAAAGAAGCATATCTCACGACAGAAGTAGCGGCATAAGATGCCAACATAAGCAGCGTCTCTAGCGAATACTTGGTTCCTTCGACGTTCCACACGTTCGCCTGGTAATGGTAGGCCCAACACACAAATGTGGCCAAACACCCGGTCAAAGTGTCGCCCTGGCCACCAACCCTACGCTTCGAGCCAGGTATGTCGCTCACCAAAAACTCCTCTTTGCCCACTATCAAGTCGTTGCTTCCTTTGCGGAGTACAATACACCCAAGTAATTCCGACACTTTGGTGGTTTCCCTTAGTATGGTGTCGAAATCAGTTTCTTTCAAGATCAGTTTGAGGCCTAGCTTGGCCATGATACGGTCCATTTCGATTAAATTCGGCGTAATTATGGCCTTAGAATAACCTTTGATAACGTCGGGGTCTAGACTCACCAAATATAACGCATCTGCGTCTAATATAAGAGGCTTATTAGACACCTTGATTTGCTCAATGATCTTCTTCATTGTCTTCAACATCAAATGATCCCGACCAAACCCTGGTCCAATGACCACCACATCGCATCGTTCAATTAAAGGTCCTACCTTATTGAGAATTTTCGATTCGATAAAGCTGTCAAAATCTTTGAAGTTGGTCTCCAAAAGCTTGTCTAAAGACGTCTCTTGTATGAGCTTTTGTTGCACCTCCAGCAAGTCGTCCAATTCATAAAGATAGGGATGCACCATCAAATCTGGGGAGTACAGTTTGATCACAGGTGCAGCCACTCTACTACAGATAACGTGGCTCAAATCAGCACCTATTAAAGCACTCGCTTGTGCTGCAAAGAAGGGTGCTCCGGTGTAATCCTGACACCCACCTATAACAGCGATTCTCCCAGCCTGGCCCTTATGGTATTCTAGTTTCAAAGGCTGGACGATTTCTCGGGCCATTGCTATCAATTGCTGTCTATTCTTATTATTAAACATGGTGGTGGAATGATAATTCAGCTGCTCAAATTTCCGCAGTTCACGAATGCTCCACAATTTTCTGGCGAACAGCAAACTCGCACCATTTGGTTCCAGCTGGGCCGCACTAGTCGGAGCCATCGCTTAGGGTTGGCACGGAGGCTGACCACTAAAATTGCTCACGTTGCGGCTCAAGCCACTTGCTAAGTTCGAGCAAACCAATGAAAAATTCCTAAAAATGTTTGCCTCTTCAATCAGAACACACTCCAAATATTTGTTACCAATTGCAGTTGCTACCGCTGGTGTTTACTTCTACAACACCCAAATCTACAACGATACCGGTAAAACTTTCACCAACCCTAACGAATGGATTGACTTGAAATTGAAAGAATCAATCAATGTGGGACAATCCTCCAAAAGATTAATCTTCGAATTGAATGACAAGGAGGATGTCAGCGGATTGGTCAATGCCTCCTGTTTGTTGACCAAGTTTGTTACCGCCAAAGGTAACAACGTTATCAGACCTTACACACCAATTTCTGACGTCGACGAAAAAGGAATCATTGAGTTCATCATCAAAAAGTACGAAGGCGGTAAGATGTCCAGCCACATCCATGACTTAAAGCCTGGTGAAACATTATCCTTCAAAGGTCCTATCATCAAATGGAAATGGGAACCAAACCAATACTCCAACATCACCTTGATTGGTGGTGGTACCGGTATCACCCCATTGTATCAATTGATCCACGAAATCACCAAGAACCCAGAAGACAAAACAAAGGTCAATCTTTATTACGGTTCTCTCAACAAGGACGACATCTTGTTGAAGGCTGAATTAGACAAAATCGCCGAATCCCACAAAGACCAAGTCAACATTGTTTACTTCTTGGATCAAGCTCCTCCAAACTGGAGCGGAGAAACCGGTGTTATCAGCAAGGAATACTTACAAAAAAACCTTCCAGGCCCTTCCAAGGACTCCAAAATCTTTGTCTGTGGTCCTCCAGGCTTATACAAAGCTCTTTCTGGTATGAAAAACTCTCCTAGTGACCAAGGTGAAGTCACTGGTGCTTTGGCCGAATTGGGTTACACCAAAGAACACGTCTACAAGTTTTAGAATGCTTAATGCTTTTGATACACACGTTATATACTGCTCTTAAGTAAAGAATACATAAAATATTTCTACTGTGAAAACTTCGCATCTTTATTTATGGTGTCTGTAACTGTAGCCATACAAGGTTGCGGCCACGGTGAGTTAAATAGCATATACAAATCGATAAATAGGTCTGTAGAACTACTCATAATTACGGGGGACTTCCAGGCGTTAAGAAATCCGTCTGATCTAGAGACAATTTCCGTTCCCCAGAAATATAAGCGCCTAGGTGATTTCCATAAATACTACACAGGAGAAAAACAGGCTCCTGTGCTAACTATTTTCATAGGCGGGAATCACGAATGCAGCTCCTATTTGACCGAGTTGAAATACGGAGGATGGGTGGCGCCAAAAATATACTATTTGGGCGAATTTGGAAGCGTATGGTATAAAGGATTGAGAATATCTGGATTTAGTGGGATATATAACGAGGGTTCGTATTTGGAGAATTGCATAGATGATCCTCAATTGCCTTATACAGACAAAACGCTACGTTCTGTTTATCACGTGAAGCCTAAGACTCTTCTAAAGATGGCTTTGTTGCAGCCTCATGACTCAGACATAGTGCTATCGCACGATTGGCCCCAGTATATCTACCACAAGGGCAATATTAACGGACTTTTGAAGAAAAAGGCGTTTTTCAAACAAGACATCGAATCTGGCAGATTAGGAAGTCCCATAAGTCGGGTCATTTTTGAGACCTTGAGGCCAAAATACTGGTTCAGCAGCCATTTGCATGTCTATTTCGAGGCCACCGTGGATTCAAAAGATACATTGAAACCCAACACATCCGACGAAATCGACCTCGACATGGACGCTCTTGAAGACAATAAACCGAGTCATCAAACCTACTTTCTAGCGTTGGATAAGTGTGGACGAAACAGAAGACACATGAAAATCATGGATATACCCACATCAAAAAACCATGCCTCAAGCAAAGATGACCTGCTCTACTACGACAACAGATCCATTGCAATTAATAAGGTGGTAGAAGAATTTGTCGTTACTGAACAATACCGTAAGATGTCACCTAAGACTTTTTTGCAGCCATTTGGTATGCAGCAGGTATTACAAGAGTTGATCCCAAAAGTGGATAAAGTTCTTGATACATACACTAAGAACCACCAAATCCCTTTAAATTTCAAACAATTGGCTCCTCCCACTGCCAATCACAAGATCCAATATTGGCCTAATAACCAAACCAGAGAATTCTGCGAGAAATTCGATATCGAATCTTTTTCAAATCGCACTAGCACTTAGAAAGAGCATGTCAACTATTAATTTTGTGGGCAATTTCCTCAAGGAAAACGGCTACCTAGAGACATTAGCAAAATTAGAGGAGGAGTATGGACGAATTATAGAAACTGATATAGAAAAATTGCCGGGAAAAGAGACCTTGCAAGAGATTATTAACGATCGTATAAATTTCAATCAAATTGAAGAACCCGAATATACAAACACGTATCATCAAAAACACGACTTTGAAGCATGGAAAATGCCATACCCCAAAGAATTACATGCGGAATTTGCCATCGACGAGGTCATAGTGTCGTGCCAGCTTCTTACAGAGGAAGGGTTGATTGTCTTCAGTACCTCCAAGCAGAAAGTCTATGTGTATAGCATCGACGGACAACAACTCAAGGTATTTTCCCAGCCAATTGGAAAGGTGGTGGTGAAAAAACTCCTTATGGGGGACGGATTTGCATTTTTAGCAGGCATGGACGGCAAAGTATACAAATTTGCTTTTGATACTAACAGCTTGGAACTAACCAAGAAAAATGAGGCCCATATACATAAAAGATTGGTTTTGGATATGAAGCTTGTGGCTTTTCTCGACAAACAGTACCTTGTCACCTTGGGGTTCGATAAGTTACTAAAAGTCATAGACCCAACCACACTTGAGGTCATAGGTGTTCAGGAGCTTTCGAATATTCCCCATTGCTTCGATACCACCATATTAAATGAGCATTTGATAGCCACAGTGGGATACAACGAGAGCACGCTTATAGACGTGATTGCACTTTTGCCCACACGTCATTTGTACAAGATTTCAATCAACGACGCCCAATTCATCACCAGTGGATTTTCACCCAGATGCATGCAATTCAGAGGAGATTTGCTCGCTATTGGCACGTCCCATGAGCCTTACATGAGGGTGATAATCGTCAAGGTCACACAACACGACGCTTCAGATGACATCAAGCGCCAGCAATTGGTCAAGAACGTCTTGACCATGTCGCCACAAGACAAGTTCAGCACCCCTACCATCCACTGGAGACGAAAGGGTGATGGTATATGGGTTTTGGGAGACGATGGTGTTGTGCGAGGCATTGACTTGAAGACAGACCTGGTCTTGGAGATGAAATGGCACTCCAACAAGGTCAAGCATATACTCACTGATCACTCTAGCGAAGAGGTGGTGGTTTCCATGGCGGAGAGCATCAAGGTATGGAGGTAGGCGATGGGCCCGAAGAGATGGTGGGCCTGAGAGACTCTGATGGAGCAAAAGAGGCAAGGGTCCTGAAGAGACTCTGACGAAGCCCAATAGAGGTAAGCACGCAACACCACATACAACCGCCAATGCCAGGCTCTAAAGCCCACGTTTCTGCAAAAAGAGCCGCCGGCAAATTCAACCGTCATGCAGTTGAACCGTTCTTCCAAGCTGTTCATTCCCAGCCGATCAAGCCCAGTAGCCGCCCAAGCCGCCCTAAGATAGGCCTGCTCGCGGTATGAGTGATGGCACCAGTCAGGCACCGCTTAGAATCCGCTCGACATCACCATCGGCTCGTATTTACAGCCGAGCCATATTCACAATCCATACACCGCATACGTCGCAAACACCACTGTACCACCCAACATCTTCGCCAACATCACCACCCCCTACCCTCTTATCGCTATAATTACTCAATACATTCACACCTGGCATCGTATCTCTTCGCACGCACGACCCAGCCGACTTGCGGGGGATCGCTTTTCATATGATACTACCTCGGCTTGATATTTCATATTTAATCTTTCACACTTCCTTTTCTTTTATCCAATGTCTTTAACCCCTATCGAAAAGGCCGCTAGTGGAGCACTTGCCTCCGTGGTAGCAAACACATTGGTGTATCCATTGGACTTATCCAAGACGCTTATCCAAACCCAGGTGAAGCCCAGATCGGAGCCCATGGACTCCACCAACAGTGTGGACAGTGTTTTCGAGCAAGGCACAAGCAAAACAGGCGAATTGAAGTACAAACACACGCTTGACGTGTTGAAGCAGATATACAAGAAAAAGGGTGTTTTGGGGTGGTACCATGGGTTGTTTTCGTCTATTTTGGGAACCGCTGCCCAAAACTTTTCATATTTTTACTGGTATACCATCGTCAAAAGGGTCTATGCTAAACTTTACAGAAGCATTCCTAATCACAAACCGTCGACCTTAACCGAGTTGTTTTTGGGGGCTTTGGCGGCGGCGATTTCACAAATGTTCACCATGCCAATTGGTGTCATCACAACACAGCAACAAACGGATAAACACCATAAGAATTTGTTGCAACTCACCAAGGAGGTTTTGGAACACGACGGAATCACCGGCTTGTGGAAGGGCCTCAGGGTGTCGTTGGTTTTGTGCGTGAATCCTTCCATTACCTACGGGCTGTACGAAAGATTGAAGCAGATCTTTTATGAGGGTAAAACCCACTTATCACCCATTGAAAGTTTTTCTTTGGGGGTCATAGCAAAATCATTGGCCACTGTTGCCACTCAGCCATTAATTGTGTCGAAGGCCATGTTACAGAAGAAGGTCCATAAGGACGATTTGGAGAAAGATGAGGTCAAATTCGAAAGTTTTACTCAGGCCTTGGAGCATTTGTGGCACACCGAGAAGATTAGAGGGTTATATAAAGGAATTGCACCTCAATTGGTAAAGGGTGTGTTTGTACAAGGATTATTATTTATGTTCAAAGATCAAATCGACTTGGTGTTTTTGAGTCTTTTAAGGTCCTTAAAAAAGGGCAAATGAAGAGCGGTGTAGGCTTAGATTTATAGATGGCGATGAATAGAATGACTTTATAAATTATTGACTCAATCATATCCGGCATTGTTGTGTATCAATATACGTTTGACTGAAGAGAGGTGGAGCTTGGAGCTTGGAGCTTGGAGCTTGGTACTTAAAGTGATTAAAGGATGCTTGGAATGTGCACAAAAAGCGCTTGAAGCATTGGCCTGAGTATTAAATACATAAACTGCAAATTTCGTTCATATGTCAACAAACAAAACATTGCAATTAGTGACACTACGATTCAACCTTAAAGGTATACTCTTAAATGCCACGTGATCACATCAAGACGCGCGGCTCACACACTTCGCTCACACACTTCGCTCACGTGCATCAACTCGCGTCACAGGGCTCTCGCCCTCATTTCTCATTCGCGGTCGTTCCACTACCAACAAAGGGAAAATATTTTATTGAAAATCCTCACCTCAAATTTTTCACCTACAGTACTTCTATCAAATATGGGATCAGGTAAACCAAGAGGTTTAAACGCTGCTAGAAAGTTAAGAGTCCACCGTCGTGACAACAAATGGGCCGACAACCAATATAAATCCAGATTATTAGGAACTGCCTTCAAGTCTTCTCCATTCGGTGGTTCTTCTCACGCCAAAGGTATAGTCTTAGAAAAAATTGGTATTGAATCTAAACAACCAAACTCTGCTATCAGAAAGTGTGTCAGAGTCCAATTAATCAAAAACGGTAAAAGAGTCACTGCTTTCGTTCCAAATGATGGTTGTTTGAACTTCGTCGATGAAAATGACGAAGTCTTATTAGCTGGTTTCGGTAGAAGAGGTAAGGCTAAGGGTGATATTCCAGGTGTCAGATTCAAAGTCGTTAAAGTCTCTGGTGTTTCATTGTTAGCTTTATGGAAAGAAAAGAAAGAAAAGCCAAGATCATAAATCTGTATATTTTATATATTGCCTTAATGCATAGTTAAATTTTAGCTTATGGTTTATAAAGTTTTAAGAATATAAGATAATTAATGTATTTGGATTTATAAACAATATGTTACAAAGTTAAGTTTCTACCTTCAATTGAAGGGCCGGATTTCTTGGTGACTTTCTTCTTAAAGTTCATCTTTTGGTTGATTCTCTTGAATCTTTCATCATTATTACCACTATTAGCATATCTCTTTCTGTTGAGAACATCAGGGTTGACTTTTGGTGCAATTTTGTATGCGGTGGTTCTTGCTGCTGGAATGGCGGCTCTGTTTCTTCTTTCTGCACTTTCTTCATATAATGTTTTGGATTCCTTAATTTTTGGTTTAGCTGATGACAATTTGTTGGAAAATTTGGTCTTGTTGTACTCTTGGAATTGTATGGTTCTGTCTTTGTAAGAATCAGACTTGTTTAAAATTGGTCTTGTCCAATCACCAATTAATTGATCAACAATTTTCTTTAAATTTAATTCTGTTCTTTTGGATCTTTGATAGAAAACAAGCACCTTGCCGATACCAGAGGCAACAAGATGGTCTGTTTTGATGGGCAAGCTTATCAATGAGCTGATTAACTCCTTTTGGATTTGATATGCTGGCATAGATGCATCAGGCAATGGTTCCAACCATAATCTCACTGCTTCGAGCAAATTGTTATCAAGTATACTTATGGCCAAATCTGCTTTGGATAAGACGCTGACAACCTCATCCAATAACTTCAACTTCTCTGTGGCAATCAATCCTTGGGAGTTCTTTTCCACGTCAAGATTGGCTGCTCTGATCATTTTTCCTTTCAACATATCGATTCTATCGTCCTGCATTCTTTCCAAATCATCTTCGTCGGCTTTTCTACGCCTGGTGGTCTTGGATTTGATGGCCTCGTTCATCTTTTCTTCAAGAATTCTTCTTTTACGCATGGCTGGGTCTTCGTTTGCATCGTTCACTTGATCATCGTCGTAGTTCACAATGACGGAGCTTCCTCCAATAGGTTCCACTGATTCCTTTTTGCTTCTTCTGATATTTTTCTTCTTGGTTTGGGTGCTGTTGCTGCCATCCTTGTGTGATTGAAGAGTGTACACATTTTCTTCATCGTCATTTAAATCATCAAGCTCCTTATTCAATTCGTTTTGGTCATTTTCAGATAAATTTAAATCGTCATCATTGTTGGTGGTGGTTGGTTGAACGTTGTTGTTATCTTCCTGGTCTTCTGGGTCGAGTAAGTCCAACGCTGGATCGATTTCTGGTTCTCCGTTCATTGAGTGTAAATTGGAAATTATCGCTGAAAGTGCGAATTGGTGTTGAGGTGTGCAGGCTCAGATGGGGCCTTTACAGAAATGGCTACAAAGACACCAACAAAAGCCATTTTACAAACTGAAGGTGGGGAGGTTGCTTTCATTGGACGGACTTTCTACTTTGGTTTTAATTTGAATAATTTGGGTGAGTCTAAGAAATTGTCGGGTGACTTAACTACCCTTAAACTATGCTAAAGTGTGTTTTTTGCAACCAATATGTATTTAAATTTTACAGAACCCGAAAAACCCCCAAAACAGCTCATTTCGAAGCTCATCCTTCCATAACCTGTCAACTCCGCTAAATAGGTCATAGCTCCAAAATTGGCTTTTTTCAATGGCCCCCTTTCTCACCTAAACCACATCAACGAAATTTCGCATTGCTTAAACATGTCTCAATATATAGGAAAAACTATATCACTTATTTCTAATAAGCAACTCCGTTATATCGGATTATTGGAGAATATAAGCGCCGAGGATGCTACAATCTCCTTAAAATCTGTCAGATTGTTGGGATCCGAGGGAAGATTAGCCCAAATGGGCCAACCTAATATGGAGGTTCCACCTGGACAAGAAATTTACGATTCGGTTGTGTTCAGAGGATCCGACGTTATGGACTTGACAGTGATGGATGTGCCTTTGGAAGCAGCCACACAACCTCAACCAACACCAACCACTGCTCAAAATTCCTCGAATGCTCCACAAACAACTGCTGAAGCGGTTCCAGCACCAACCCCAGCACAAGCACCAAGGGTTCCAGCGGCTACCGCAGCCCCCGAAGCACCCAAAGAGCCACAAAGCCCTACAAGGTCAACAAATGTGCCATCTGTGACCAAAAATGTACCGGAATCTCAACCACAAAGCTTTCCAGAGTCAAGTAAACCAAAGGGTAAGGGTAAACTTCATTACGATGAAGATTTTGATTTTGAAAGTGCCAATGCCAAGTTTGCTAAAGAAATAGAAGAAGAAAAGGAACACGAGCAACAAAATTACAACAAGTCGTCGTTTTTCGATACTTTGTCGAGTTCTAATGACGACAAAGGTACCATGAGATGGAGCGAAGAGAAACAGTTGAATTTCGATACTTTTGGAGAGGCTGGTGGTAGAGGCCGTGGGAGGGGCCGTGGAAGAGGCAGAGGCAGGGGTCGTGGTAGAGGCAGAGGGGGTCGTGGAAGAGGTGGTTATAAAGAACCCAAACCCGAGTGGGCATAATGGTATCGCCATGTAGTTTAGAAAACTGTATAGTACATGAAATAAATATCTTTGATGCTATAATGTCATATATGAATGGATTGGGTTTTGCTTCGAAGACTCAATGCTATGATCACGCCAATTGCAAACACCACAAACCAGTTGGCGCAAAGGCTTAAATAGTTGGAATAAATGAGTGTTAGTTCGATGGGGATAAAAATCAAGAACACAACAATGAAGAGGTATTCCTTAACAATCACCATCGATACGAGAAGCAATATGCTTGTGACTAAAAACTCCACAGAGGTACAAAATCCGTAGATGGCCACAATGTCGTTGAGATCCTTATACACCATCAATGTACTCAAGGTCCCCAAGATTAACAAAAGATTGACCAAAGGAATATGAAAGTGGTTCAAAAGATTCCATTGGTTGAACTTCTGAAACACACTGTGGATCTCTATGGCAAATGCTTGTGTTGATACTATGGCTGATAAATTGGCCAATAAATACACCACATAAAAAGTCTGCAGATTGGTGCAGTTGTAAAAAACGCTATCTGTGGCGCCATTGGCAATCAAAGAAGCACACTGCCCAAAATAATTGATCATAAGACATGGAAACACAAATACCACAAGGGTCAATTGTGTGTAAATGTCCTTTTTAAGAAATAACGCCTCAGTTCCCGTAATTGATAGCATAGCACCACCAAGGCATTTAAGTCCTTTTGCTCTAACATACTCAATTGCATACTTCGGGTTTAACGCTAGTAAGATTTGTGGATATTGCATAGTAGAGTAGGCACCCATCGCAAACAAACATCCAAACCAAAGAAACATTATTGAAGCATAGAATATATTGTTGCATCTTATAGTGAAGGCCAATATTATAATTATGAAGCAAACCGGAATTGTCTCTGTAAAGGACATTTCACGGTCGATACCAGAAATGGCATTGTGGATGGAAACCGACGGGGTGATCATGCCATCAACTATAATCAAAGTGCATATCAAATAACAAAGCACTTTGATGACCTTGAAGTTATAATTTCGACCAAAATTCTCGATGTATGACACTAAAAAGTACTTCCCGAGCACAATTGTAGAAAAAAGATAGAAAATCAAACTCATTGTTCCATAAACATCATCAACATCGGGATCAGACGAACCTAGAGCTCGAAGCGTATATAATGGAGACGTACTGATTCCATAAATTGATCCCAACGAATAAAAGCATAATACAACTGCACTATATCTCCTACATGGTAATTGACCAATAAATTCAATCGATTCTGTTGATTCTGTTGAACTAATAGATCCATACCGCTCCTTTTTCAGATGTAAGAGAGACGATTGCATTTATAAAGGGATCATGAGAGATGCCACATATTTATATATAAATGAGGGTTTTTTGGTGGTTCTTCGAGGAAACACATGAAACAATCAACAAGGGCTATGCCACACTCCATAGCTACCACGAATTACATCATGAGCTCAAAAATCCCTCAGTAAACAAGTTGATAGCAGTGATGTAAAATCCCTCAGTGTAGAATTGCGCAAAAAAATGGCGCATAATAGTGGCTGCAAATTTGACACTAAAAATTTATGCAAGAGTAATGGTCCATGTGAATTGTGGGACCAAGGCTTAGGTATGACAGCTTCAGGGGTACTTTCTGAATTGAATAGTGGCATTCGCTCGGGTGTAATAATTGCTCGAGAGTGCGTGTTTGGTGATGGTGATGTCAATTAGACGTGCAGTCAAGCGAGCCAACCGAAATTTCCTTTTTGAGAAGATTTACTACATATAAATATATATTGATAATTTCACCAGTCGAATTACAAACAGCAATAATTCCAAATATGGTTATTTTTTAGATCTAAAGTCATCACTTTTTCTCCAAATTTAAATTTGGATTGTTTCAACTTTATTTGAGCCTTGGAATAGCTTTTTTCTATACTCTAAAAGTTTGGCGTTTATTTTCACAGCCCTGGCCATTTTAAAGTCTGCACATTGTTCTCTACGTGTAAGTTTTTCTCCCTTGAAAACAATATATCCCGAACCTTCGTTTGCCAATCCCTGTTGCTCAATCATTGATATTAACTCGTTAGAGTACGCATACTCCAAAGGAGGCTTTAAGTCATGAAAAGGTTTACCGGAGCCCTTTGTTTCCACATCACGCTGGTAATCCGCTTCCATTTCAGCAGAGGAGGGCAATTGGAATCGACCGCTGAAAAATCGGGCTGCTAAAGCTGCTTGCAACTCAAAAAAGGGAAAGGGCACCATATTTCTAGCCAAGCCTATAAAAACTAAGCTAGGATCCCGAGTGTAGAATAACTGCTTGTATAGGTGTTTAACCTGATCTTGATTGTAGATATCATCAATGTCTAGGAATGGTATATGATACTTGTAACCAGTGCAAAAAATAATGGTGTCCACGTTAGTCACTGTTTTCAGTTCAAACTCAACCGTTCGAGTGCTTACGTCAACTTTCTTGATATCTGAAAGAACCTGGATGTGGGGATTGTCAATTTGGTTTAGCACTGATTGGTTCCGGACTGCTACGTAGACGTTTGAGGCAGTTCCCGAAAGATACATGGCTACATCAAAACCGCTGCTGAAAGCACCTACCACCACCACATTTTTGCCCTTGTAAGGCTCTGCGGTATCAAAGTATTTTGAATGACTGATTGAGAGTGGATACTGGCGTTTCCATTCTTCAAGACCCTTTATATCTGGAAAAAAGGGTTTGTAAAAGTGGCCGTTTGCAACGAAAACAGCGTCATACTTTTTTACTCTACTTTCGCCTGTAACCACATTTTCTGATTCAACAACCCATTTTTCTGATTTGAAAACCTTTTGAACCTTAGTGTTCAAAAATAAGTTAACGGGACCAATTGTTTCTCTATATCTTTCAAGATACTTGAGTACTTCTACACGGGAGGGCATGTCGGGGGCATCATCTGGATACGGAAAGTCATGGAACGCCATGACATCTTTGATGGTGTTTGCCTCTAAATCCCTGTATAGAGGTGAGTAGTTGTGCTGGTTATCTGCCTTAATTTCTTCTTCACTATTATAATCGTGCTTATTAGGAAGGTAATTCCATAAGCCACCAACATTGCTCTTTAAATCATATAAGTCGATGTTGAATTCGACCGGTTCAAGATTAAGGGCTTTTACTGAAGCTAACCCACTAGGACCGGCTCCAATAATGCAAATTGTTTTCATTGATTGGCTTACTTTGTGGTGGTATATATAAGACGAGCCACGACATGGCGACATGAGATGTGGCATTGGCTTAGAATATGAAATGTTGTTAGTTGTTCTATATACTAGGTTTTATGACACCAGAAAAGGTGGCTAGGGAACTCGCAACACTTAATTATGCAATTCACATGCTCCACATGTTGTATGGTTCAACAACACGGTCAAATCATGATATGATGTTGTTGATGCTTATATCACGTGGACGCTACTGTGGAGATCTTAAGGTTCAAGAGTTGTGGCGATGACGTGAATCGAGGAAAAAAGACTGAGAGGAAGTCACTTGTATCTTTTAGAGTTGGACCCTTTGCAATATTCGAAGGTATTTGCCTATTTAATGTAGGTGACGCCGAATGGGCTTAAATCAGATGATTGACATT
Organism: Yamadazyma endophytica; assembly: GCA_030571075.1. NCBI lineage: Eukaryota > Fungi > Ascomycota > Pichiomycetes > Serinales > Debaryomycetaceae > Yamadazyma > Yamadazyma endophytica. The sequence goes on from JAJLXA010000002.1 coordinate 437,528, forward strand.
TTAAGCTTTCGAAACGGTACTAAAAAAGTAGCAAGCTGCAATTTCAAATGGCTGACAAAATATCACAATATGCCGGTGTTAAACACCGTTTTTCTTGACATTTCCAGCACACTTGAAGAATTAGTACATAATTATGGTAGGAAGCAATACTGCATATAAATCATTTTTCGCAGCCATTTTAGAAGACACTACTACTATAAGCAGTGCATGAGGTCCCAAAGTTTGAATAAGGAGGCCCAAGAAGCTCGCATAACGATAAGTATAAAGAAGTTATTAGTTTTTGAGTTTTTGTAGTGGCTTTGTAGACCTGTAACACTGCAAGCTCGCACACTTTCAGCCCCACGAGTTTATGCGTTTGATCTGATCAACATGCTATTTCTTAATTGGAGTGCTCTGTGCTTCAAAAAAAAAGAGTTTAAGTAGCCTTTAAAGAACATAAAATACCCGGCCCATTCTACAGAATGTGTTTTCAGCAGCTTCGCTTCAAAGACCCAAAGACTTAAAGGCTCAAAGACCTCTTTCTTCTCACGTGCTTCAACTTAGTAACCGCCCCAATTAACAACAGATCGTAGATTGCGCCGCTATATGCATTAATTCCGCCCCAACTGCACCTAACACCCCTAAGTCTCCACAGTAGCACAGATTCCGTGCCTTTCATTGGCATGGCCAGTACCGGACCGAACCCGAAATTTTCAGAGCCAATCGTTTACATCCAAATCGAGACAGCCTTACGACAATAAAAACAGGCCCCAATTTTTGACCAACTTAGAGCCCAATCACACTATATAAGCACACAAATTGTTCCTCTGGATTGCAAGATATATATTTACCGATTTTCGCCGCTTCAGAACACCGTCTCCAGAAATTAGCCCATGTGTGAAAACCAGTCCGGTTTCGGTCCTGCATTCACGCCATTTATCTTTTTCATCAGCGCCGCTTTACATTTTTCTTCTACTTCTACTCATGGCTACCTTAGAGGATTATTTTTCGTTCCAGGTGTTCCTTATAGTGCTTAGAGAAACCTTAGAATCGGCAATTATCGTGTCTGTTCTATTGGCATTCCTCCACCAAAGTTTTATCGCCCCCAAACCTTCTTCCGAAGGGTACCAGAGCCTCGAGACAGAGTCAAGCTCTGGTGATGCAGAAGAGGGCCCCGTTGAGATACCCCAAGACGTGCAATCCACATATAAATACCTAAGATTGCAAATTTGGATCGGCGGGTTATTGGGGCTCGTTTGTTGTCTTATTATCGGGTCGGTGATTTTGAGTATATTCTACTTTATCGGTAATGATCTTTGGGCCGTCACAGAGCACTACTGGGAAGGCACTTTCTCAATAGTGGCTTCGATTATCATTTCGGTCATGGGTGTGAAAATATTACGAGTTAATAAGTTGCAAGAGAAATGGAAGCGCAAGCTTTCGGTGTTGATTTCCAGATCAGACTATTTGTCTACCACGCTTAACCCCAACGGTGAAGTGGTGAAAACCAATGCCAACTTTAGCGACAAGGTGTCCAACTGGTCGGAAAAGTATTCCATGTTTATTTTGCCATTTGTGACCACTTTAAGAGAGGGTATGGAAGCCATCGTTTTCATTGGTGGTATAGGAATCAACGAAAATACCAGCATTTGGGCCATAGTGGACTCCACAGTGTTGGCCATCGCCATTGGAGTAACCGTGGGCATAATTTTGTACCGTACAGGAAACTCGCTTTCATTGCAGTGGTTTCTCATTGGTTCCACCTGTTTCTTGTATCTCATAGCTGCAGGATTATTTTCCAAGGGAATCTGGAATTTTGAATTGCAGAAATTCATCGATTTATGTGACGGTTTTGACGTCAGCGAAACAGGCCACGGGCCAGGATCCTACGACATCACCAAAAGTGTTTGGCATGTAAATTGTTGCAACGGCGAATTGCAGGAAGATGGGGCGTTTTGGATGATCGTCACTGCTATTTTTGGCTGGACCAATAGTGCCACGTATGGTTCCATTTTTGGCTATTTGGGTTACTGGCTAGCAATTATAGCAATGTTCAGTTCATTGATTTATGAGGAACGAAATGGTTATTTGCCAGTGGTGCCAATTAAATGGCAACAAAAGCGTATTAGAAAGCGCTTATTGACCTTTCCTTCCACCAACACTTCAAGGCTTAGCGTAGATTCACAAACGCCTTTGCAGTAAAACGCTTAATTTAAAATTTTTATTTTTTATTAATTATGGGGTTTAAGCCGTTCGTGCGTTGTGTCAAACGAAAATACCCGGCTACACTCACATCAAATCACTTTAGCTACCTACATATATGCACGTCGTAATAGACATACAAAAGCAAAATATGCCTCCTTCTTTTAAAGCCACTCACGCCATTGGTCGTCAATGTGAAACTTGGGACAGAACAATAAAGATCTACGAAGCCGATCATGTGCAAAGTCAACGTATTCAGAAACTTTCATGCATATAACCTATTAAATAATTATCTGATTGGATCAGTTCGCATGAAAAAACCAAAAAAAGGTTTGTTACCTGTAGGTTAATACCAACTTTCGTCACCTTGATAGGTTAATTTTGGAATTATTGTGAAACAATAGGCCCACACATTCGCTCTGGAGAAGCTTTCGTTTCTGAACCACTCACTTTTTGGGCCTTTTGAGTACGAACGAATGGCACCAAGTGGGCTGGTGTAACCCTACCCTTTGTTCCTAGACATTTTAAAAAATATGTCAATTAAGGTTCTTGGCATTCTGCAACCAGTCAAAATTTTTTATGCAAATCTTTTGTGGCATACAGCCACTCAGGGCCTTGAGATTTGGTGGGGCCTGTGTCTTTGGATGTAAAAATAAATTTTCGTAACCGTTCTAGATTTTTACGAAGTGCCACATATAAGCCGGTGCTCTGGCCCAGTTCAACAATCTCGAACAATCCGTGATATTAGATGATAAAGTGGCTTCTCTTAATTTTTTTGGCTACCAATGTGCTTGGTTCGGGTCTGCCTTACCATGTATATACTCAAGATGAAATGATGGCTTATGCGTGCAACTACTTTGCTGCCCAAGAAGCAACCTTTTGCGCTAGCACAGGAGGTTATGGTGGTTTTGGATGTCAATGTACTAACATCAATCAATTGGCCACTCTTGCAGGATGCTTGGATAAAATTGGATATTTTGGGCCCGGCGGTTTCAACACACTTATTAGTGATTGTGTTGAATACTACGGTGCAGCCATCGATGAGCAGAATTTTACTGATGCCTTGCAATACTACAAAGAGCATGCTAAAAGCAAAAACGACATAACCAACTTTAATGTATCAGTGCAAATCGATTTTCCTTTATTGGTGGAAGAAGCCGACATCGCTCCTTTCGTGCAATCCTACGCCCGTTTTTTGGGGAATTATCGTAACTCGTTGTTCTACGGATCAGCCTTATTAGGCTATTGGCTTTTGGTGTTTGTGGTATTTGGTATAATAAATTGGACCAAGTATTTGGCACCAAGCTTGGTCAAGAAATGCACAGGCCCATTTACAAATTGGCTTAGAAAGTACATTGCTTTGCCAGCGGTACACAGAAGCAAAACCAACTCCAAATCTAAATGGTATGTTTTTGAAGGGTTGATTCCTTCGAGACTTGAGACTATTCTCGTGGTGCTATTTTCGGTGTTGGTCGTTACTTTGGATGCATATGACATCACAACCGTACCTAATGATCCTGTGTTCCCCATGAAAAAGGAATCTCTTAGTAGACAAGTGGCGGTAAGGTCCGGGATCTTATGTTCGTGCATAATGCCACTATTAATTTTATTTGCTGGTAGAAATAATTTCTTGCAATGGGCAACCAGATGGAATTTTGCCACATTCATCTGTTTCCATAGATGGGTAGCAAGATGGGCTGTCATTTTGATTGTTATTCATTCCATAGGGTACACTATTGAGCTTTCACCAGGTTTCCTGGAAGATGCAAAAGAAACATATTTGATATGGGGTATCATCGGGACCACATCCGGGGGCTTACTTGTGGGCCAAGGGTTTATGTTTCTTAGACGAAGATGGTACGAGATGTTCTTGGCCCTTCACATCCTTTTGGCAGCTCTTTTTGTTGCCGGTGCTTGGATCCATGTGAATGATTTGGGTTACGTTTGGTTCTACTATGCTGCCACCGCTGTTTGGGTAGCTGACAGATTCGGACGGTTGGTAAGATTATGCTTCTTTGGAGTTCCCAAAGCAGATGTCAAACTATCGGCCGAAGAAACTGTCAAGGTGATTGTGCCAAAGCCTGCCCATTGGAAGTCGGTTCCAGGTGGACATGCTTTTGTTCATTTCTTAAGACCACTGTGTTTCTGGCAATCACATCCTTTCACCTTCACCGACACCATTGAAACTAAAGATAAGATTGTCTTGTATTGTAAGATCAAGGGAGGTGTGACCCATGGTCTCTACCAATATTTGGCCAACAGACCAAATAAATCAGCCAAAATAAGAGTTGCAATCGAAGGACCTTACGGGGAGCCCACTCCTGCCAGACACTACGACCTGGCAGTGTTCATTGCAGGTGGAAATGGTATTCCAGGAATTTACTCCGAAGCGTATGATTTAGGCACCCGTAAGGCCAACCAGGTGATCAAATTGTATTGGATCATCAGAGAGCACAAGTCCATTGATTGGTTCGAGCAGGAGTTGGAATATCTCAGGGGCAAGAATGTCGAACCTATTATTTATATAACCAAACCAGTGACAGTGAATCAGAATTACTCCTCTTCGTCAGAGAAGAAGAATGACGATGAAACGAGCTTGTCCATCAGTCAAGAAGTGGAAGCTAAATTGGATCATTGTCAGTTCAGATACGGCAGGCCTGACATCGACGAGCTTATTCAGCTGGAAATCAACGAATCCGCAGGGTCCACCGCCTTCATCACCTGTGGGCATCCAGTAATGGTTGATGACATCAGATACTCAGTGGCCCAACACGTAGGAGCCAAACGAGTCGACTTTTTCGAACAGTTGCAGGTTTGGGCGTAATCGTATATTTCGTATAGAGTGTTTCATAACGTTTAATTGAACAATTCATCTACAGAAGAGCCTAAGTAGACACGAAGAGTCTTTCTGGTGGCCGGTAACAATCTGCATTTGACCTGCACATCTGGGTCGTCTACAGCCATTCTGTCGTACGCCTGAAACCGGTGACACCCCCCGAACGCAAAATAGTAATCTTTGCCTTGTTCTCGGACACGGAAGACGTCGATAGGGGGCAATTCGCCCGCGGTGATATCTTCGATGCCACAGGTGGCTGAAGCCATGGGCGTGCCTTTTAACGTGGACACCATGGCGTCGATCTTCTGGTGGTCTAGAACGGGCGGAATGGGGCGTTTGATCTGCGATAACGGCACAAACGATTCCTTTAATTGGGCTGATTGCATAGACATTGCTGGGTTGGTAGAGAAGAGAGGGCAATATAGCAAATATATAGTGAGAGCTCGCGGTCTGGAAAGGCAGCAATTAGTGAGAGTTCGCGGTCTGGAAAGGCCGCAATTACTAAGAGGATTAGTAAGGTGCGCGGTGCGAGGTTGGTGCGAGGGCGGTGCTAGAATGGGCCAGAATGGAGCCATTATGCTGCACTGCAAATATGCCAGAAGTATCCTAGAAAGGTGGTGGAACGGAGTCAAAAGTACGTCAGATTACTTTAGAATGGCGTGTGGTGCCAAATACCGTATACGGTTGCTAGGTCGACGCCAGCCTTAGGGCCTTTACATAAGCATGCGCTCGGACATTTTTATCGGATCCATCTGCATGCCACGTAGGGCATCAAAGCCGAACTACGGACTTAGCCAATCAAAGCCTCTCCAAGATATAAAGTTCTTATAAGAGCCTCTGTGTATTCTGTGACCCTCAAAGTACCCTGCCCTCAGTTCTCAACCGGCCCAGCTTTTTATCTGCAAAATTTGGTCTTGCATTCCGCTAACAATAATCGGTGGTTGTCGGATCTCATCGCACTTTTTTTTATCGAATTGATCAGTTCAAAACCCTACTCAAAATCGTTGAGAAGCTTGTGAACACAAAAGCACACTATGTATTGGTCGTGGCTCCACATTACTATATTCCTATTGGCGTTGTTGATACCCTTCACCATCCCAATCCACATCAAGACCCGCTGGCTACGAAATGTCAGGACAGTAGTACTATTGTCGTTCATAATATCCACACTAATAACGTTCACGCCCGACAGGGCCGTCAAGGGTGCCCCTCTAAACAAGTTTGGCCAGCCCAAGATATCGTTCTTTAGCTGTAGCTACCAAGTATACCTCCTGAAGGTGAGCTTCTGTTCCCCAGAAGACCCTGACTTCCACAGCTGTTATTGTTCCAATGCAAATGCAAGGGCTACAATGGCGTATTGTTACACGCTAGCCAACCCAAACGACGTGGATGGCTTTATTGATTTGTGTGCCAAGGATTACGACAGCAGACTTTCGAGAGAGGACTTCGAGCAGAGCTTGGCCAATTACTCCAAGTATGCAAAAGATCCCCGTGAAGACCAAGGCGTTGAAAACGGCAATGTGATAAGTTATCCGTTGAAGATCAACGACACGATGGTTCGCCTCACGAAGAAAAGTTATGACCAATTTTTGGGCAACTACGACCTTTCGGTCAATTATGGTGCTTATTTGGTGGCATTTTGGTTGGGCGTCTTTGCATTGGCTGGTATCTCTAACTGGGCCAAGGTTTTCTTCCCCAGTATGTTCCGTTTCTTCAACGGGTCGTTTTCTCATTGGTTTAGGAAGAATGTCTCCTTACCAGCATTGAAAGGCACTTACAAAACGAACGAAAAGCCATTTTTGAAGGTTCTTGACATGCTTGTGCCCACCAGAGCAGAGTCACTAATTTTGGCATCTTTTCTGGTACTAACCATATACTTGGCACAGAAGAACATTGTATATGTGGAAGGTGACCCGATTTTTACCCACAAAGTCAGTGCCTTGTTGCGTTTTTATGCTGTTCGAACCAGTATTTTGACCAGTAGCATGATGCCACTTTTGATTCTTTTTGGTGGTAGAAACAACTTCTTACAGTACATCACCAGATGGGACTACTCAACCTTCATCACATTTCATAGATGGGTTTCTCGAGTGTTGGTGCTTTTGATCACTATTCACCTGTTGTTTTACTCATTATATTCTGACAGTTTCAGGAGACTCACTAGCCATACATATATTAAATGGGGTTTGCTAGGAACCATTTCAGGTTTGGCCATACTCGTGCAGGGCCTTTTGGTGCTTCGTAGAAAGTATTACGAGATATTCTTGCTTTTGCATATAGTTTTGGCCTTGGGATTCATCTTAGGTGCCTATATCCACGTAAGTGACTTGTACTGCCTTTGGTTCTACCATTTTACACTTGCGGTGTGGATCTTTGACAGACTTGTTAGAGTGGGCAGACTCTTTTCGTTTGGGTTTCCTCATGCAAAAGTATACCTTTTGGCAGATGAATCTTTGAAAGTGGTGGTTCCCAAGCCATCCACTTGGGAAGCGGTTCCAGGAGGCCACGCTTTTATTCATTTTCTTAGACCGCTGTGTTTCTGGCAATCACATCCTTTTACCTACACATCAGCGTTGGAAAACAAAGACGAAATCATAATATTTATTAAAGTAAAGGAAGGTGTTACACAAAGCATCTACAACTATTTATACACACACCCCGGCAAGGCTGCAGATATCCGGGTAGCCATTGAAGGAAGTTACGGTGAAACCACCCCAGCTAAGAATTACGAACTGTCTGTATTCGTTGCTGGAGGTAATGGTATTCCTGGTATTTATGCCGAGGCAATTGACTTGTCACTTCAAAGACCTCGCCACACACAAAAGAAAATCAAACTTATATGGGTAGTGAGAGAGTACAGATCTTTGTACTGGTTTTATGAAGAGTTACTTTCGTTAAAGAATACCAATATTGAAACAACCATATATGTTACAAAACCCGACAGTTATAGGCATTTGGAGGAGTTTAACTTGAGAATTCCAATTGTGATCAATGAGCAAACGTCTCTCAAGCAAACTCCACAGAACTTCTACGAATCTATTGAAGACCATCGTTCACCTTCTCAAATCATCAAGAACATTCGTAGAGAATTGGATTTTGTCACGTTCAAAGAAGGTAGACCTTCAATGGATCAAATTGTGAAAGAATCCATAAAAGAATCAACCGGTTCTTGTGCTTATATAACGTGTGGTCACCCGGTGATGGTGGATGATCTAAGAGCTGCAGTGGTTAATCACATCGACAATAAAGAAAACAAGCGTATTGATTACTTTGAGCAGTTACAAGTATGGGCTTAAGCCTTCACAAACTGCAACTTCACGAGATTCCACCCTTTTTATTTAATTACTAATACCTAAATAGACACATTATGCATACGATAAATTGAGTAGCTTTATTTAAAACTCGCGATGCTCATCTCAGAAAATTATTCGCTGCTCATCGCTTCATTTTATAATGCTTAGAACCGTTAAGCCCAAAAACGCTCGTAGTAAGAGAGCCTTAGCCAAAAAGGAAGCCAAGTTAGTAGAAAACACCAAAACGGCATTGTTTGTTCCTGGGGCCACCAGCAACAAGCTTCTTCATGACGCCATGGTTGATTTAATGGCCTTGAAAAAACCAGACGCAAAAAAATTCCTGAAAAAGAACGAGATCAGACCATTTGAAGACGCCAGTACATTGGAGTTCTTCAGTGAAAAAAACGACACTTCCATCATGGTGTTGTCCTCTCACAACAAAAAGAGACCAAACACTTTAATTTTCACCAGATTATTCAACCATAAGGTCTACGACATGATTGAATTATCGATACAAAATAACTACAAATTATTGCAAGACTTTAAAAAGGCTACATTCACCGTTGGTTTGAAACCAATGTTCACATTTAATGGACCTGAATTCGACACTCACCCGGTGTTTCAGCACCTCAAATCGTTGTTCTTGGATTTATACAGAGGTGAGGAAACCGACTTACAAGACGTTGCCGGTTTACAATACATAATAGCCTTATCAGTGGGTGAAATTGAAGACCCAAACTCCTCCACCTTACCAAATTTGCATTTCAGAGTCTATAAGTTGAAGTCGTACAAGTCAGGACAAAAATTACCAAGAATTGAAATTGACGAAATTGGTCCTAGATTTGATTTCAAAATCGGTAGAAGAATCACTCCTGCACCTGAGGTCGAGAAGGAGGCCCACATGAAACCTAAACAATTACAAGCCAAGGAGAAGAAGAATGTCAGCACTGACTTTATGGGTGACAAGGTTGCTCAAATTCACGTTGGTAACCAAGATTTATCTAAGATGCAAACCAGAAAAATGAAGGGGTTGAAGAGCAAATTTGACCAAGATTCCGAAGACGACGACGAAGACGTGTATGAAGATGCAGATGACATAATTTCTGAGGACGAAGAAGATGAAGAACCAGAATTGAAGAAACAAAAGGTTTAAATTGTATAGTAATGAACATTTCAAAGACTAGGTCAATACGTGGTATAAGGATACCAAATTTCATAATGTAGTTCTCTTACACTTTGAGAACTCCCATGTTCCACATGAGATTGTTCGAGACGATTTTGAGCCGTTATGTAAACCTCTATCGAGAACATCGTCTTCAAAACATCTTCAATAAATCGCGTTTTTTTCATCATTCTATGACTTCAATCTTTCGACCAAGAAAGTCGGATTCTCACAATAACAGAGCCATAAAGGCACTGAAAACTATTCCCGACCAACACAAACCATCGAAGGCTTCTGAATTGTCGAAAAATGAGTACTATTGCATAACTAAATTGCCTGCTTTTCCAAATGTTCTTTCCAAGTTGAAAAATAATACAGATGTTGTAAACGGATATACAGACCACCTCTCCAATTATTCGGTCATGGTCACAGAAGAGTGCATATCCGTATGGTTTTATAAATCCACCGATGCACTGCCTTTAACCATAGAGTTCCCTGTAGAGTACTCAGACGACAGTAAGCTCTTACCTTTGGCAATATTGACCAAACCATCCAGTGGTACCTCAAGAGACCCCGGATTAGCCATAATTAACTCCAATAAAGGCATTGTGAGATTCTACGAAAGTGTCCAACATTCACCTGCATTGGGCCTCATAAGCAACAAGGATCTCCAGATCGATTTGAATATCAGCTCAGACAAAGGTGAAGTTGTTACATTTGCCGATAACGTCGAGCCACTAGGCATTGTGGTTGTGACTTCTTGGAAGAGAGTGTTGGTAGTGGCATTAAGGGATTACACTAGTAAGCCAGCATTGTCTGTTTTGCAACTCGTCAAGCCTTCAAATAGATTTTTGACCAAAATTTTTGGTAGTAGTGATATAAATGACGATATTGTCACTGCAAAATACCTTCATAGAGACGAGAGTAGTGATATGCATCAACTTATAATAGAGGAATCTCAAGGTTTAGTGCACATTTACACTGTGGTCGTTTCTCCTATAAATGGTGCATTGAAGCTCAATTCAAAAGAGTCGTACAAACATCATCTTAACCAGTTTGTGGTTAACTCGATAGATGCAGTCGAGCCTTTAAATCACACATCCATGTCATACTTGGACATTCATCATATCAAAACCATAAAAGATCAGCCCGTATATGCCATTTTATGTCGTTATTCTGAAAATCCGAACGACTCCACTCAAGATAAACTTTTCATTATCACAGCAAAGATCGATCAAAGTGGTGTGTTGGTATTTGGATCCCATAACATAAAGAACTTTCACAACATTTCAGGTTTTGAGTCTTCGATTCCCAAACTTTTCATTCCATATCCCGAGTCCACTGCTTTTGTTGTAGTTAATAATTCTGTCGTTCTCACCGACATGGACTATTCTTACATATCCAACCAAGGATCCATACTGTACTACAAACCTAGATGGGAAGATCTAATCAACTTCAAGCAAGATATTGGCATTTTTGGGGTTGGTTTCGAGGACAAAATAGACAACTCCAATGCTGCATTGATTCTACTTACGAGAAAATCAGGTGTAGTCAGAGTCGAACGTTTCTCCACGAAGATGTCAAATCAATATCCGAAACCTGTTGATCTTATTAAAAGCCATATTGAACAAGCTGTTTTTTACTCTTCAGCTGATTCATTGGATTTCGATCCGTATGGTGAGCTTGACCCAGAGGTGATACTTAAAGCAGTAGAAGTATTGAATGAGGAGATAATCACGTCAGAATCATGCTATATACCGTCGATGCAGTCATCGGTGACTGATTTGCTTTTGAAGAAAGAAAAATATTATCAGAATTTGGCCACTTATTGTACGAAACACTTTTCCGATCTAAACAAGACAATTTTGATTAGTATAGTTCACAATCTTGAAAAAACCAAAGCGGCATTGAATGTATGGAGTGCCATAGATAATCAGACTGATTTTGGAAATGAGTCAAAGGAGATTTTGCTGGAGATCATTAGCAAAAAGTATAATTCACAAGACGATGATCAGCTTCGTGCTTTCTTTAACCATAAAACATCATTCATTCTTGAAGTTATTACTGAATACTTGCAAAGGGCTATTGAATTGGATTTATATTCAGATGCATTACTTGATTTGATTACGAAAGTTTTGTATGATAGTGTCAAGCAAGTTGAAGAAGAGTATAATGATATACCGAACAGAAAGTCGTGGATATTCAACACAGACTTACTTTTAGTTGTGCAAGAGTATTTTCAAAATAAGTTTTGTGTGGCCACATCTTCCGTGTTGGATCAAAGTTCTAGAATCAATGTTCTAAATATAGTAAGATCTTTGTATTACTTCATTAACGAAGCCATACAGTATATGCAGACTGAAAATGACGATAACCTTGCAAATTATAAAAAGTGGTATAAGGTTAATAGATTCAAGTGGATCCAATCATTGTTAAACAACAATTTGCAGACTGAGGCCACTCAATTAGTGGAAGAATACGAAGATTTTGCATCCTTGAGTAAGATTTTAGATGAAGAGCGTGAGACGACATTGACTTTGTTTGGTTCTTCTAGTGCTGAATATGACACAGTTTTTGCCAAACATTATGTTTTTCTTGAAAAATACCAGGAGAATTTTGCGTTTGCCCTCTTTGATTTTTACGTGAAGAATGATAAGATTCAATTGTTGCTTGATGGATTCCCAAGATATAAAGCACTTCTCCAAAAATTCTTTCAGACGAATCAAGATAAAACTTGCAGTGTATCTTGGATTAGCTATTTATTAGACAATGATCTCACCAATGCATCACAGAGTTTATTGAAATCGGCTGAAACCACCAATAATGACAATCAAAGTAATTTGGAACTCAAGTATTCCTTAGCCAAATTGTGCTACATGGAGATGAAACAATACGATAACACTGTGGATGAAGGTCTCTACAAAACAGACACACAATTGATATACATCAGAATTCAAAAGTCCGTGTTCAAGTATGTTTCAGAAGCATTGGTCAAAATCGAAGGAGAGGCCGAGGTCAAATTTGGGGCATTTTTTAAGTTCTTACATCTATTAAGTTTTGAAGAGGCCACCGCTGTATTTGAAGCTAGTTTCCCCAAGTTTGTCAACAATCAGCAATTGAGTGAAGTCGAAATGATCAATTATCTTACCTATATCAGACCTACTATTAAATTTGCCAATGGGTTTGCTAATGCGTTCAAAGTGGCCTTCTTTTTGACTCCAAGCGAATTGTATGAGGAAGAATTGGTGAAGATATGGCTAAGGTTATTGAGTGTTGATAACTGGGAAGATTTGAGCGACAATACCAACAAGACTGATCAGTTTATTAAACGGAGTTTACAAAGGACCGCTCTTTTCAAAACTGTGAATGGGATGACAGATGAAGCCCCCTTTCAAGTGTTGGCTAAGATGTTTGAAGAAGATTTCGAATGCAACGACCCAATGGATAAAAAGCTTTATTCACTCGTGAAAGAAAAAGTACATAAATACGGACTCTTACAAAAGGTGCAAGAGTTTAAAAATACTTAAATAGACATTTCATACTTGTAATATAAATTAGAATACGGTTGGTTGTGGGCATCGATTTATAAAAGTACAATTTGCTGAAATTAAACTTAAATTGTTTTTGATACATCCAGCATGAACGCAAGGTTACAAAGGAACACACACCCAATACAGCCGAACAGCCTCACTCCTTCTTCGCCCTAGCCTGTCCAGAAATATCTCCAAAACCAATCATCTCGTAAATTTACTCATACATAATATACACAGCCATTTACGGCTCCTTTTCCTTATCCTCATCTTCGTCTACTCGTACACGGACTAAACGGCCTGGCAATTGCTCCCCCTGGTTGTACAGTTGAAGCCCCATCAGAGCCAACAGAATGGATCGTATAACCGTCTGCCACGAACTTAAAACCACTGCCACAGTCTCAGTTCCTTCCACCATGTCACCAAGTTTTGCCTCCAATTGCTCCAACTGACGGGCCATCACCTCCGTGTAGCCTTTTATCTCGTTCAAGCTCTCAAGCTCCGAACGTTTCTGTTGTATTTTTTGTTGAAGCAGTTTAGACATGATAATTTTCGAGCGCGTATTGTAAACAAAATAATGGCAAGGCCCTCCACCAGATCGGAGCTGTTGTACGAGGCCGCACGACAGTTGGGTGCAATTAGGGCTCCTCGAAGTGGCAACTGTGATGCGTCATCGCTGCTGACGGCAAAGTCTTTTGATCGGCTTGAATTGGAGAACAAATCGTTGCTACAGAATAATAGCTTGATGCAGCACAAGATCAGAAATATGGAGGCCAAAATCAGCAATTTGATCGATGAAAACGTGCAATTGAGAGAGAAACTCACTATTGTGAACAACAAAGATGGTTTGCTTGAAAAATTTCTGCAAGTAGAAACAAAAATGAATAAGAAACTTGAGGAAATGGCAATGATAATGAATGAATTTAGATCCGTCACCAAGTCGGTTATTTCGGATCAGGAAGATGAAGTCTCACGCCAGGCGGGGCAAGGTGAAGGGAATAAACAGAAGGATATCGTAGAGGCTACGGAGGAACCAGCAAAAATGCATTTACCTGTGGTTTTAGGAGGTGAATCGTTTTTGAGCCAAAGTGCCCTTACAGACAGATTCAACCCTAACAAGAGGCCCATAGCGGTGTTTAGAGATGAAGAATTTAACCACAACCGTAAGAGGGCAATGAACAGCGATGCCGTCAAAGAAATGTCGCTAACGAGCTCCATTGATTGTGAATCCATGGACATCTCGCCGGTAAAGAGTGGGCTAGGAAAACGCCAAGTCAGTGTGACTCAAGGTGCTACTGATGAACGTCAAAGGCACATAAGGAACCTTGAGGTTTACAGTATGGCCGAAATGCCCCAAGACCTGCAAGAGCAAAGCAAGGCTGAAACACACAGAGAACTTCGAGACCAAAACAAGAATAAGCTAACCTATAATGAAATTAACGCCCCTAAAGACGCAAGCATGTCAGCTGCCACCATAACGGAACCCGTAGCGCCCGTAACGAAACAAATCGCATTGAAAGAAACCAGTACGAAATCCAACAAGAAAGGCATAAAAAGTGCCAAAATTCTGAAGAGCAGAGAGATCAAGACGGTCTATAGAGACGTCGAAAAGCCAGACCCGGTATCAGATGTTAAGGATCATCCAAGTACTATTCACCCGGTTGACATCGAAAACCAGGAGAATCGTAGAACAAGAGCTAAGAAACCTATCAGCTATAAAACACCATCGCTTCGTAAAAAGCTCCGTAGAGAATCCGAGCATTTTGTGGATGCCGTGGGAGGTAATTACTTCAGAAAACCATTGAAACAATTGAATCAGTAGTGCTCGTATACATAGAGAGAGTCATAGCTTAAAAGCGATTATGCCGATGGCTCGAACAAGCATTTTCAGGTCCTTTTCAATAGCTTCACATTTAATATCATGCATTCATTTACCGATCTCTATACGCTCATCTTCATCTTAATTGCTCCATACGGATTATAGTCTTTGATTTCAAAGTCCTCGTAGACAAAATCATCAATGGTTTTTATGTCTTTTAATCTCTCTTCCTTAATCACCAATTTCGGGAATTCTCTAGGCACTCTTTCCATTTGTTCCTTCAATGCATCAATGTGATCTAAATACACGTGACAATCTCCCATAACGTGTATGAATTCCCCACAATCCATGTCCACAATGTGGGCTATCATTTTAGTTAATAAGGAGTATGAAGCAATATTGAAAGGAACACCCAAACCCATATCGCAACTTCTCTGGTACATTTGACATGACAACTTGGGTCTCCCATTCTCAGGGAAATTCACGTAGAACTGACAGAATACATGGCAAGGTGGTAAAGCCATCAACTTAAAGTCAATAGGGTTCCACGCAGACATGATGATTCTTCTATCGTAAGGATTGGTTTTCAACTTGTGGATAACTTCCTGTAATTGATCTATGCCTTTTCCTGTATAGTCGTCGTCACAATCAGTATATTTGGCTCCAAAATGTCTCCATTGAAACCCATAAACAGGACCCAAATCACCTTCTCTTCTTTCGGTCAAGCCTAAAGAATCCAAATACTCCCTGGAGCCATTTCCTTCCCAAATTTTCACACCCAACTTGGAGAGTTTCTTTCCATCAGTACAGCCTGCAATGAACCACAAAAGCTCGTGGATAATAGCTTTAGTAAACACCTTTTTAGTGGTCAATAATGGGAAGCTATCGTGAGACAAGTCAAATCTAAGCTGGGGAGGCGCAAAAATTGATCTTGTGCCTGTACCTGTTCTGTCAGGCCTATTTTCGCCTTCATCGATGATTTTTCTACATAAGTCAAGGTACGCTTGTTCAGCTGAGTTGCCAGAGGTCATTTTGATAATATCGTCTGTAAATATACGCGTTTGAAAAATTCAACATGTCGCGCGCTTCCCCAGATATTTTCCATGTCGTAGAGGTGAAGAAATATCGCTAAAATAGCTGCCAATAATGTTGAAGATTTTTCAATACATTTAAACTACATAAATCTATTTCTTTTCTCCAAAAACAGCATCGCTGGCTTGTTGAGTCCAGGATTTACCCTCGCCGCCGGTGTTGCCACCAATAGCGTCATCGACAGAGTCGGTGATCTTGTCTTTAGCTTGTTCAAAGCCAGACTTTTGAGAGTCTGGTTTGACTTTAGATTCAATTTTATCTGAAATATCTTTTCTACCGAGGTCGGACATAATGCTAATTATTGTTTTAATGAAAGGTGTGGACAAACCCAGTTATATTTATACCAGTGTTCAAGAGCAATTGAACAGCAAAGTTAATTCACAGGATAGCAATCAAAGGGCCCAACTGAAGAATTTCATCCATTTTGGTTCAATTAATACACAGTTGGCAGTAGCAATCAAAACCCCATCATTCAAAGTTTCTAAATTTCCGTTTATGACCACTTTACGGCCCTTTTTCTCAATCACATTCGCTTTTAACACAACTTTTGAGTTAGGTTCTATTTGGTTCTCGAATTTTATGCTTAAATTTGCCGTGACCCCTTTCTTACTGGGCAAGAGGGGGAATCCAGCTGCACATAACCCGTCGTCAAGCATTGTCGAAACTATTCCATTATGCACCTTGCCGTCCTCAGAGACTAATTTTTTGCCTATGTGATGGAATGCCACAAGCTGGCCTTTTTTGTTGTCGAACACTATTGGTTCGACTTCAAACATATGCCGTCCAAATAAGAGTCCCATGCTAACCATATTGGGCCTGTGTTGTTTGGGGAATAGTTTGGCTACACTCTCATTGGTAAACGATGGATCTCTTGAGAGATCCTGGTAGAGTTGGGATTCCTTGATTTGGCGAAGGATTTCTTGATTGCTTGCGGTTTCATCCGTATCCAGCGAACTTTTACGCAACGGGAAGGTCATGAAACCCACTGCGCCCGCAATCAAAGGCGTTGTTAAACGAGTAAATGTCCTGAACATAGTGTAGATGTATGGATATTTGAGAAGCGCGGATTTTGATCATTCTACAACATAAGCTCTTTTATTAAACATCGTCTACAAAGTGGGATTCGAACCATTGAGTTTTTGTACTGCACAATTGTGATCAGAGCCCAGTAAATTAACCATGGCGTCTTTTAGGCATTCAAAAAAGCTCAAAATTTGGACCTCTATATTAATATCTGATTGCGACCAAAAGTTGTAGTTAACCTTGCGCTGAATGGCACCTGCGTTACGGGCTCCCCTGGTTTATGGTGAAGCGTGGTAATATTACTGTTGGGATATGTGATGTTTCTGCAATCTTCATGATATTTCAAAATTAGGGTGGTGATTATGAACGTCTCATTTAGAGACGATACTGAGTCTATTGATTTGGTCAAGTCCAGTTGGACGGTTTTGAACTTGGCCTTTTTCTGGTAACTCAATGTAGGGGCATAACCAGAGACTTTACAAAAGGTGAATTCACCGATTTTCTTCTTTAGTTTGAAGTAGTGGAAAAGACCGTGTTGTGTCAATGGTAGTTTCAAAATGGAAATCCTGTCAATAGAGGTTATTCTTTTTGTCTTGCCCTTGACTACTTCCTCGTCACACAAAAGACGATCGCTTTCGTCTGCTTCGAACAAAGTGTAGTTGTATGACCCCAGAAGATTGAGATACACATTATAATAGGCCCATCTGTATCGTTTCCCATGGGCCCTAAAGTCTATGATGGGGTAGTCTTTGTGCTGATACAATAATACCGAGTCTCTACCATCCTTGAAGTCTAACTCGTATTGACATACGCTTCTGTTAAGTAAAGTTCTCTTGATCACACAAAATGGTGTCGTTTTATTGAAAATACCGTCAGAAATAGCATATTTGTGCACTTTGAGCCACTTTTCTGCCCGGTAATTTGGTACAAATAACCTGACCAACACGGGTTTACGCCAGTAAGTTTCAGAGACAAAGAGCGGCATGTTTTCTCCGATTTTCTGTTTATTTGTCTTTGGAAGCCATGAGTGATACTTACTATACGTTTCGGGCGAGATAAACACCTGATAGGAATATCCATAAAAGGTGGAACATATCACAAATTTGACGGCAGATGATTTATCCGTACCTTCAATTGGTGCATTCCAAGGCTTTGTAGGGTGATTGCACTTTATACTTCGTACGCCAATATCCATCGAATGCAATTGAATATTTTTGTGAACTGACGAGGAACTTTAAAATAAGGTCAATTGAACAAACTTATCTGCTGGCCCTCTTCATAGCCTTCTTTTTGTCAGCTTCGAAATCTTCCTCGTACTTGAAAATCAAAGCCATACATAAAAACATCAATTGATACTTTTCTATATGGAACACTGACTCGATCAAATTGTCCAGATTGAACAAAATTTCAGCTGTTTGCGTAACACCAAAGGACTTTTGGTGCAAGCAGTTTAATTGAAACACCTTTCTGGAAGACGTGAAATCTTTGATGTCACTATTGCCCGAAAACATCTTTTTGAAATGTCTGGAAATCAAAGAAGTGTCATAAAGTGGATTTACTTCACTAACTTGGTTCCTATATAATTTGTCAGTCAAAGACACCTGGTTAGGTTCTAGCTCAAATAACGAATAGTCGTATTCATATTGGGAGCTAGAAAAATAGTTTCGTCTATCATAGTGAATCCATCTGTATCTGGTACCCGCCCAATTGAAATCGATAATAGGAAACCTTGTATGTTGAAACAAAAATACGGTTTCTGCACCAAATTTAAGCTCAAACCTATAATAGTTGGGGAAATGTTTTCTGGTCATATAACAGAAGTCTGTGACCTCACCATGGTACCCCTCATGTTTCGGTATGATTGGCCTACAAATATCCAATTTATTAGCTCTAAATGCCCACCCTGACGCCTTTGTAGTCAAAATTGGTAAATGTTTGCCGTTTTTTTGGTCTTGCAAAAGCTTTGCTGACGGATTACGTTTATTCAGATGGTAATGAGAAGCCATCTCCTCATTGATGAAGACTTTTACGCTACTGCTGACACCTAACTTATTGTTGGTAATGATAAATCGATTGAAATATCTTCCTTTGATTAAAGGTATGTCTATGGAGTCCATGTATGATTTTTAGGTGTGAAGCTACCTCTTAAATATTGATGGTTTGAGCATTTACGGATTTACGAGATAATGCATGAGCGGCATTAAAACGGCACGCGCTATCAGCAAACTTTTGCAGCTTATTTCTACCCAATTAACAGATCTGAAGATGCAAAATGTCTGTTACTTGTGTGGTAGTACATGTTGCCATTTTATGGGTTCATATGGCCGTAGTTGTATCAAAGAATTAGCACAGTTGAAGAGCTTCGAGGGAAAAATTCGCCAGTTGGGGGCTTGGCGCAGTCATGGTCAATGATCTTTTCTATGTGAACAATAGAAGGCTATATAAGGTTGATATAGCGTCGGAATTAAAACATGGTGATAGGGTCATACGTCAACGGATTTAGCATATTTACGAGGACGAAGTTACAACTTTAGCCGGATCTGCACTATGACACTGCCATTAAGTCCGTTTGAGTGATGAGCGACTCAGAAAATGTGGGGACGGCGACACTGCAATGTTGTATTTAGCAGCCAATGCAACTGAGAGATTCAGAGATGGCGGTGTAAATTATCAGCCTTGATTTGTAATTGTATGCTTTAAGGCACAAGGTGATCAAAAACAAAACGGCCTAAACAACAAAGTCATTAAAATATAAATATAAGACATTTCGACAGAGCCGAAAGCCTTCCATACAATTAAAAACATCGTATTATTACATTTTATTTAAAGCAATAAAGTACCAGCAGCAAGGGCCAAGAAAGACAATCCGGCACCTACAGAGTGGACGACACCGCCTGAACCGCTGGAATCAGAAGAAGAAGAATCGCTTTCTTCAGAAGAACCGCTGGATTTGGAGGAACCACTGGATTTGGAGGAGTCGCTTGATTTAGAACCAGATGCGGATCCGGAGCTTTTAGATGCATCGGAAACACTGGCGTCAGCGGAACTTTCAGAGTCGTCAGACTCGGTGGCATCAGAGCTTTCGGATTCGTCAGAAGATTCGGAAGCACTACCAGCGGTTGAGTCTTCGGAGCTTTCAGAATCGTCACTAGTAGAGGTTTCCGAATCGTCGGTGGCAGCACTGTCGGAAGTATCTGTGCTGTCGTCAGCATCAGTACTGTCGTCAGAAGAACCGGTTTCAGCAACTTCGTCTGTAGTATCGGACTCAGCTCTAATCTTCAAGATGTTGGCATTGACAGATAAAGATACGGCAGCAATGGTTACTAAAGTTTGTAATTTCATATTTAGGAGTGAAGGAAGTGTTGTAAAATGTGGTCAAATCAGGCACTATTTATACCTTAATGGTTAGGTTGCTAAAATTCAATCGGTTGTTTAAAGTGGCTAGATGAACATTGCCTCCTTTCCTGTTTCGATCAAAATTTGGCGTTTGCTAGAAACATGTGGTCTGCCACTGCCACTTTTTTGCACCATCATTCTCAAAAGATTAATATTTTATACAAAAACAGCTTGGCCACGTCATTTCACACGAGTTTGCTTCAATTGAGTGTTGTCAATGGCAATTACTGGTGGGTAACTATCATAAGAGCTTATTTAGCATGTGGTCTATTTATAGCTGTCAATCGACTCCACAATGTTGCAACCGATTGTCGCATGTCGTTGTCTAAAGGTTATAGCTAATGAAGCGACTTTTTTAAAAACGTGCTTTCAACCTAAATTACTGTGTGAACGTGATTACCATTTGCTGTGTGGTTAGACGAATTCTTATTGTTAAAAAGGGGACACATTATTGAAACCTGGCGAATTCCATAGCAATACGTGTTTTGCGTGGACAATCGAATGTAGGGTGCGTTGTTCCGAATGACGTAAAACCATTTAGACGATCCACTAAAGGGGCACCGTGGCACCCGGCGTGTTAATATTTCTCTTTAAGGATACGTGTTTAATTATAGAGCTTTCGTCAAAATCTGGGTCGTCAAAATTGGGGCTTTTATTAACTTTTGCAGCCATGAACACTATTTCAGAACCACACATTTAGCGTGCTGGCCTTGAATTCGACCAAGGTTTTGGAATCTAAGTGGTGCTTCTATGCGAATCGGAGTCCATATTGCGCTTAAGTGTGATGCTGTGGCTGTAATGGAGCTCGGTAGCTTCGCTATGGTACTGTCAAAAGATATGACCTTTCAGTCAGAATTTACTAAAGTTTTTCAAAGTCCATACAACCGCTGAAAAGAATTCTATGTCTTTGAAACATGATAGGGACCGAAGTCTCGTATCAAAGCTGTCATTGAGCTCGAAGCACAAGAACTGCTCACATTTTGCAGTAGATTCAAATGAGCATCTTCAAAATGAACACTTTTAACAGCCCTTTAGCACCCCCTTTTCACGCTAGACTGACTCCTTCACAGTCTTCCAGAAGCATCATATTGTTCACAACAGCTGATAGATCGCCAATTGCTCCACATCCAAAACAAACTCGCATCAGCTTGAAATCTGGGGAAGTGAAAAATAGGCATCTCATTATGCAGTATCATCCTTAGGTCACAAACCCATATATTTGTACATTCATTGTGCTCTATTTGAACCCACATATCCATTCGGAACACATTTCAGCCCCAATCTTATCTTATAACCCCATCAAAGGTGATAGTGAACCCCACTGGTATTTCCTGTCATTAGTTTCCACACTACCAAAATCGCACCACCACATCTCCAGCATGGATAGCCTTCTTGTGGAGAAACACGCTAAATATCTCTCGTTATGTGTCAATGTATTGCCGTCTAAGTATCAGACTGCAGATAACAACAAGCTTTCATTGATGTATTTTGCATTGCAGGGATTGGACCTCTTGGGGGCATGGAAATTCTCCGGTGAAGAAATGCATGGAATCGCTGAATCCATCTACAAAAGCTATTATGTAGGTAACGGATTCAAGGCAATGATGCACGAGGGGACCCAATACGACACACCAATGATTTCGTCGACATATTTTGGCTTGTCCAATTTGCTTTTGCTCAAAAGCCCTATAAATGAAAAGGTGGATCGTGCTGAGATAATGGCATTCTTAAAATCGTGCCAAATCACCTCAGGGCCCAATAAAGGAAGTTTCACCACTACTGTATATAAAGATACTCCTTTCGGAGAGTCGGACATGCGGACATGCTATATGGCGGTTGCTATACGTCGTATTTTGCACATTGGAGATACTTCCGAAGAAATCGATGATATCGACGTGGAGGGTGTCATTGAATACGTTTTGAGGCATATGAGTTCCATGGGTGGGTTCGGGTGCTCTGAAGAAAGTGAGTCACATCTGGGCTACACTTTTTGTGCAGTAAATGTGTTGAAGATGTTGAACTTTGATTTCAAAAAAGTGGACTTTACAAACACCATTGATTGGATCGTTCACAGACAGGTAAACTACCCGGAGGTACTTTATGAACAAACAGGAATGAACCACGACGAATATGGTGGTTTTCTGGGGAGAATCAATAAATCAAGCGATTCCTGTTATAGTTGGTGGTGTCTTGCTAGTTTGGCCAGCATGGACGCATTGGGGTTGGCCAATCTTCAAGGTGCCGCCAATTATTTGCTTTTGAACCAGGACAAACGTACGGGTGGAATTGGAAGGGACAATGAGACCTCTCCAGACCCCTACCACACCTTTTTGTCGATTTCTACGCTTTGTCTTATCAAGGACCAAGTGGAATTCGAAAACAGCGCTAAGCTCAAAGAAATCGACCCTGTATTGGCTATTCCAAAAACCCTGGTGGATTTTTTGGATTCTTTAAAATGGTAGGCAGGTTCATGCTCTAAATAGCCTATTTTGGTACACTCATGGTCCAAAAGAGTAACTGGTATTGGCAATTAATTAGTCTATAACAAAAAATACAAAAATCGTCATCTACTTTTGTAAGCTTCTTATGTATCCCTATGGATTCCCACGGCAAAACTACCTAATTGGGCGTCATTTGCATCTTCTGGTTTGGGCCATATATTGAACCTATCGCAGCGTGAGAAAATCATCATGTCAAATGACCTTTCCAGTAAAAAGTCATTTGTGGCAGGTGGTGCAGCAGGGCTTACGTCGTCTGTTATTTTGCAGCCGTTCGATCTCTTGAAAACAAGGTTGCAACAACAAAAACAGCATAACATTCATTACAACACGACGCTTATGAAGGAGATAAAAAAGTTGAAGAATGTGAAAGAGCTATGGAGAGGTGTGATACCCTCATGTTTGAGAACATCTTTGGGATCGGGGATTTATCTAACGCTTCTAAGTCAGTCTCGGTTCTACGTGTATAACCTCAAGTTGACCCCAAAGGTGCAGGAGGTGGCCTCAAGCAGCATTCTACCCAAGTTGTCACATTTGGAGAATCTTCTGATAGGCTTTGTCATCAGGGCCGTGGCAGGGTACTTGACAATGCCCATCACCATCATCAAAACTCGATACGAGCTGAACCTATATCATTACAATTCCATGTACGAAAGCGTGGAAAACATCTATTTTGACGGTAAAGCCAGAGGGTCTGTCAGCAACTTCTTCAAGGGCAGTGTGGTGACACTCACGAGGGATTGTCCGTATGCAGGGCTCTACGTGCTCTTTTATGAGATGTTCAAGAATGACGGCGCCAAGTTGGTAGCCAATGCAGACAAAAATGGAGGCTTTATCAACACTGCATCGGCGGTAATGGCAGCCTCGATGGCCACCACCATTACCGCCCCTTTCGACGCCCTAAAAACACGCATGCAATTGTCAACCAGCAAAGACGGCATATTGAAGGTGACCAGGACGTTGTTGGCGGAGAAAGGCGGCGTCCAAAACCTTTTTCGGGGCCTAAGTCTTCGTTTGAGCAGAAAGGGCCTCAGTGCCGGTATCAGCTGGTTTATATACGAGGAATTGCTCAAGAAGTTTATGAAGATATGAATGTATATAGTAAAAGAGGGGCTTCATGTATATAGGATGGCTTCCCCCAATAAAACACCAATATATGACATTTATGGCACCGCCAGAGGTGTTCCTCGGCCCCACGCATGTGACCAGCGCTCCGCAAAATATCATCATCGAATCTCAATTTCTCACTAATGAACGAAGACCTAATTGAAAGCGCCGTAAGCTTTCTCAAAGACCCTAATGTGGTGTCTTCTCCGCTCAATAAACGAGTGGAGTTTTTGCAGTCGAAGGGGCTTAACGAAGCAGAGATCGAAGAGGCCTTGAAAAGGGCAAATTCAGCCGATGTTGCTAGCAGTACAAATAGCTCTTCCGCCGCTACTTCGGTGGCAGCCGCCAACCCACAGTACCCACCGCCCTTGGACTACTACAACGTGCAACCGCCGGTTCCGGAACGGACCTGGAAAGACTATTTCATCATGGCCACTGCCACCGCTGGTGTGAGTTATGGTCTCTATCAGGTGATTTCAAGGTATGTGATACCAAGCATCATTCCCCCCACTCAGACCAGCATTGACCAGGATAAGGAAAAGATCGATGAGGAGTTTGTGAAAATCGACAAGTTGTTGGAGGAATTGTCGGTGGAGCAGAAAGAGGTCAAAAGAGCCAACGAGGAGAAATTGAAGGAGATTGACACGGTTATCAACAACGTCAACGACTTCTTGACCAAATACAATAAAGACAAATTGACATTTGATGATGACCTTAGGTTGATGAAGTTGGAGATCGACAATCTAAAGAACAGTTTGGAGAAGAACTTGAATTTAACCAAAGATAACTTGAAGGACGATTTGTCCGACATCAACGACGAATTGAACAGTCTTAAGAACTTGATCAAGTTGCGTGGAAAGGACAACGACCGTAAGATTCCGCCTGTGAGCTCCATTCCCTCCGCCAGTGAAATCTTGAGGAAATCCAAGGCCCAACCGTCCGATTCACATAGTAAACTGCCTGTGGCTTCTCAGAGTCCTGTGGCTTCTCAAAGTCCTGTGGCATCCCAAAGCCCTGCTGCTTCTCAGAGTCCTCCTGTATCCCAAAGCCCTGTGCCTGCTCCTGCTTCTGTGCAAGGCACGGCTTCAGCCCCGGTGTCTGCACCAGCACCTCAGGAAACCGCTAGCGCCGGCGAGAAAAACGGCGTCAGATTCACAGAGCCTTCGAGTCTCAACGGTGTCACAGCTGCAGGCATACCCGAGTGGCAGTTGAAGCACAAAATGCAAGAAGAAAAGGTCAGCGAAGCCATTAATAAGGTGGGTGTTCCTTCATGGCAATTAAATGCTTAGATGCATGGAAACTGCCATGAACTATACGATACGACGGTTAACCGGACATAGCCGTTTCTTGTAGGCTATTGTGCTCGATGCACAATGGCGTGGTACATAGAGATCAATGAATACGTAAAAGCACGTCTGGTGTTCCGGTCTGTTCTGCGCCGCACTGCACCCCATTGCGCTGTCATGGCACTATCGCGGCACCGCCCTGGTACTAAAATCCTCCTCTTCGCGCCATCACACTATCTTTGCGGACCATGTACCCCAAAAGAGAGCTTGAACCCATACCGTTTTATGCTCAGGTAGCACTAATAGAAAGCTTATCGCTGCTAAACCAAACACCCCACACGTTCCACGACAAATCCAGGTTTGTGCCGCATCAGGCTCCAAATGTTCAAATCAAACACCAGCAAATCCACGCACCACACAATCCTGTTTTAACACAAGCAAATCCGTTGATGAACGTAAACGGCTTACCCGGTGCTTCTTTAGGAACGTTCTCATTGCCGTTGATTTCTTCTGGAATCGAAATACCTGCCTTGGAGAAGGGTTCGGCTCCGTTGTCTCAGACACCACTTTCAGTCCCGTTGGCCCCAATTACCACGCTGCTGGCACCGCTGCTGGGTCCAGGTTCGGCCCGCAGTCTGGCAAGATCGACCCAGTTCTCGCTACCGCTCCAGGCACAATCTTCAACCCACTCCACCGTGACCTCGTTCGGGTCGCCGGGTGTGCCATTTCTTGATACGGATATCAACATTAGTAACTCTTCTTTAAAAACTTCACTTTGGGACAAATCGATATGGAAAGACGATAAAAGTATATGGTAGCATTATTTAAATCGCATAATACACAGGTTAAATACAAGGTGCGAATTTTTCACCTATGAGTTTGCAACGATTACTTGATCTCTCAATTAAACGAAGAATCAGCGATAAGCAGTTCTTAAGTTTGTACTTGAAATTCAAAGACGAGAATAAGATAGATGTAGATCAATTTAAGGAGTGTTTGGGCGACCAAAAGTTTGAGAATTATCTTTCTCTTTGTGCTTTTACAAGCGACAGTATATTTTGGGATTCAATCACCAAATTGCCTTTAGACCATCAAATACGTATACTTAAGAAACTTCAGGCGAAGATAGAGCTCATCAAAAACACGAATGATTACATGGAGTATTTGTCGAGCTATTCTGATTATGTTTTGGAGAAGAATAATGAGGAACTAATTAACGAGGTAATCTTCAACTGGGACAAATTCATCAACACCTACCAATTGAAACATATGAACCAATACAAGGTATTCATTGAGAAGTTATTGACTTTTCTTCATGCAAACAATTACCTGAAACAGCTCGATTATTGTAATAATAAATTCAAGACTAATTATAAAGATAATAAGACCGTTCCTAAGCTATCAAACTTGACTTTGAACGTCAATTCTAAAAACTACAAATATTACGAGAACTTCAAAATCTTCCAATGGTTCAACCAGTTCTTCACGACTTTCGAAATTCCCAAGAATGAGGAGATATACCTGCAATTCAATTCTAACTTTAACGGCAATTGTTACAAGTTTTTGTACCAGGTGTTTAATGGGCTTCAATTATGCGAGAAAATCGATCCCAAGCCATATATACTTGACAACTGGGTCAATTTTGTCAACTCGAGAGTGTGCAGGATTGTATCTATGTATAAAGTGGACAATGTTGAAGATCAATTGATCAAATTATTTGAAAAATTCGCTAGCATTGATATTAACATCAAACACAACTTTGTCAAGTCATTTATATTCAACAAGTACCTCCTGATAAAGTCCTTCAGCAAGATCTTTCCAAATGAGTCTAAAATCAACCAACAAAATTTAATTCATGAGATGTCTACCAACAATTCCATAGAAGATTTCAATGAGATTTTTAACGACAAACTATTCAATATAAACTGTGAATTTATATCTTTGGAAGAACTGGGGCTTTCAGTAATTCTTTACAATGTTGTTGGCAAAATTGAGTTTTCCATGACGAAGCAAATTGAATTAGCCACCATTATCGAGTCCTACCTAAACAAGTTCATTGACGATGCTAACTTTGATAAGTTAAATCGTCTTTTGTTAATTTTGATGGGTAATGACAAATTGCTTTATAAATTTATGTTCAATATTACCAAAAAAGACGTCCTATTTAAATTTTTCAAGCTCATTGATGGCGATTCTTTTGTTCTTGATGATGAAAACGATGTTTCTTTTCAGGACTTATACGGAATCTTTAGCAACATATTGTTGTTTGTGATATATATGACGGAGTTCATAAACATCGACTTCAAAATCAAGAATTCGTTTATTTTGAACTATTTGAATAACTTCAAGTGCAATTTCACTAATTTAACTAGCAATTATGATAGCAAGATCGAAAATGACAAGATAATTGTAACAAATTACGAGAATTTACTAGATGACTGGATCCAGTCATTATTTGATGATTCTGATGGATTGTCAGACGAATTAATCAAGTCGATAGATATCAAACAAATTTACCAACTCATACCGTTAATTTTTCAACAAGCTATTATGGCACTTGTTGAAGGAAAAATTGACATGAAAGTATTAATCAACGGGTTTGATTATCTTTCTCAAGGTTTCTTGATTTCATGCAACCTCCTGATCGTAAGTTGGTTAGTCTTAAAAATAAACTTGAAAAATTCCAATTTCAACAAATATCTCGATGTTTTAAGAGAAATGATAAGCATTATTGAAAAGACTTCCAAAGATCTGAACAACGAATTAAAGCTTACTAGCGAGATTTTGCTCAAGATGATATATAAAGCACTTGCACCATTAAAATTTTTGAAGCTAAACGATACCAATTTAATCAGTAAAATTGAAAGCTTTGATAAGAAGGTTTCGTTCAAAAATAATGGATTCACCTTTGAGGATTTTGAAGCCAATTTGACCAGAATATTCTTGGGACAAGAAAGCAATTACAAACTTGTTCAATACTACATTGAGTCGTGTAGTTTTCTATTAAGAAATTTGGTCATGAGTCTTAACTCAACTACGTCTCAATCTAAGAATAATAATGAAACCTTGAAATACTTCGTTGATTTTGTGATATTCCTTGATTTAAATAGGAACATCAAAACAGAAGACATAAGAAATTTCTGGATAAAAAAGTTCTCTGAACCATACAAAACAGATAAGAAACAATATAAATTGAACATGAGCTTCGAAGCAAGCATAGACAGTCATTATTCAAGTATTTTCAGTACGGAAAATGTAGACGATGATGAATTATTTGACACTGTGTCAACTGAGTACTGCTTTCAAGAAAACAGGAAAATGTCAAGAGATTTGGCCGAGTTCTTGATTCTAGCTGGCAGAACTAATCAAGAGAATACTTCCGACCAGTACAACAAATCTGTGATTTTGATTAAAAACAAGATAATAGACGAGTTAAAATCATGTAAGATAGAATAGAATAACGATCACAATATAAATAAATCTTTTACCATATATTAAACAAAAACACTAACTATAATTTATCATAGTATTCTTCGTAACCTGGAACTTCAGGTTTGAGACCGGCACGTTCTCTCTTAGCTTTAACAATGGAACCTGGTTTAGAGGCTGGATCAGTAACATCACCACTCAAGATAGCCCAGTGATCGAAGATCAATTGAGGGAAAGCTTGACCACCAGTAGCTTGTCTTAATTCACCAGTGAAACCGAAAGATTCGTTAACTGGCAAGTAAGCTTTAATGGTGAACAATGGAGTACCTGGTCTTTGTTCTTCAGAGACAACTTGACCTCTCTTTTTGTTCAAGACGGAGTAAATACCACCAACAGCGTTTTCTGGACATTGAATTTCACACAAGAAAACTGGTTCTTGGATAGCTGGTTCAGCTAACAACATAGAAGCGTAAGTGACTCTTCTCATGGTTGGGATAATTTGACCACCACCTCTGTGAATAGCATCAGCGTGCAAAGTAACATCCAAGATGTTAACTCTAACGGATCTGACGTTTTCACCGAAGATTGGACCTTCTTTAGTAGCCCATTGGAAAGCAGCAACAACGGAATCTTTGATTTCGTTCAAGTATTGGACGGCTTTAGTTTGGTCAACAACTAAGTTAGGACCGTTACCATCTGGACCGAAACACCAGATCTTTCTAGCGTCAGTGACTTCCCATCCGTGTTTGTCGGCCAAAATTCTAGCTCTGGCTTTGAAATCGTCTCTTGGGTTAATAGTACCGTTTTCGATATCCAAAGAAACTTCTTCGTCAATTGGTTGAGCTTTAACGTAAATTCTGTTATGCTTGTTTGGAGATTTAGATAAAGCAACCATGGAAGATTCACCAGTAACGGTTTCTCTGTAAGAAACAACAGGTGGGGAGATCTTCAATGGAATACCAGCGTGATCGTTTTGTAAATCGGACAAACAGATTTCCAAATGCAATTCACCGGAACCAGCGACAACGTGTTCACCAGATTCGTTCATGTAAGTCAAGACACATGGATCGGATTTGGACAATCTCTTCAAACCTTCGACTAATTTTGGTAAATCGTTGGCGTTTTTGACTTCGACAGCAACTTCGACAACTGGGGAGACAGAGAATTTCATGACCTTCATGTTGTGAGAAGCTTCGTTGGTGGTAATAGTACCGGATTTAAGCAAGAATTGATCAACACCGACTAAACCAACAATGTTACCAGCTGGACAGTCATCAATTGGTTCGACGAATCTACCCATCATCAAAACAGTTCTTTGAATAGCTTTGATGAAAAGATCATCTTTCTTACCAACTTGGTAGTTTGGACCTTGAATTCTAACTTTTTGACCAGATTTAACGGTACCAGCGAAAACACGACCGAAAGCGTAAAATCTACCTTTATCGGAGGTTGGAACCATCTTGGAAACGTAGACCATTAAGTCACCCTTAGGGTCACAGTTCTTGATGGCTTGACAAGAAGAGTCATCAACTGGACCTTCGTATAATGTTTCAGCTCTGTAAGCTTGAGCGGTAACTGGAGATGGCAAGTGAATGACAATCATTTCTAACAAAGCATCAGCAGCTGGCAAGAATTTTCTCATAACAACTTTCAATAAAGCTTTACCTTCCAATTCTTTTTCGTCACCCTTCAAGACAATTTCTAATTTGTCCAACAAGGTTGGGATTTCAGCTTTCTTGAAGTTCATGATAGCAGTGAATAATCTGAAGATTGGGTCCAAGACGAACATGTTGAAAGCTCTTTCTAATGGTTTTCCATCAGCGTCTTTGTCTTTGGTGGTCCATTTCTTGGTCTTTGGGTTGAAGTAAGAGTCTCCCCATAATCTTTCCATCATCTTAATTCTGTCAACACCGAATTTCTTAGAGTATCTGGTGGCGAATTGTCTGACGGTGAAAGCCCAACCGTGCAAACCGGAACCGAAAGCAACGGTACCTTTGTATGGGTAGACTTGACAGTCACCTAAGACTGGGTCAACGTAAGTGGAGATAATGACGTTAACGGATTCAATGGTTCTGGAGAAAGATTGGTACAAATCTTCTTTGGTAACTTGCAATTCCAATAAAGCTCTGTCAACCTTGTTAATGATAACAACTGGTTTGATTCTTTCACCTAAAGATTGTCTCAAGACGGTTTCGGTTTGCACACAGACACCTTCGATACAGTCAACGACAACCAAAGCACCATCAGTGACTCTCAAAGCAGCAGTGACTTCGGAAGAGAAATCAACGTGCCCTGGGGAATCAATCAAGTTAATCAAGAAAGAGTTACCAACGGTCTTTTGGGTAATTTCTTTGACATCGTCATCTTCCATGGCAGCGTATAAAGAAATGGCAGTGGATTTAATGGTAATACCTCTTTCTTGTTCATCTTTTCTGGTATCAGTGAATCTAGCTTCACCAGCTTTAGCAGCAGAAATAATACCAGCTTTTTGAACCAAAGAATCGGTTAAAGTGGATTTACCGTGATCGACGTGAGCAATAACGGACATGTTACGAACATTTGTAACCTTGTCCATTAAATCACGGATTTGTTCAATAGTGAAAGCAACTATTTTAGTTAGTAAAAGAAGATGATGTGGTAATCAACTAAGGGATAAGAATCATCGATTGGAGCATTGAAAAAGAGACATGCAGCTGCTTGCTCTTTGTTGCCTGTGCCTAGCACTGTATTCATACAATGGTAGAACTACCCATGATCAAATCCAATTGGAAGGATTGGCTATTTTAACATACCCATCTTGAAGTAAAGGTTATATTGAAAATTTTTTAGAAGGACTGAGGGTAAAAATTTTCACTGACGTGTAGTTACCGATGTCTTTGGTAGATCCTGGACCGGTCTGAGAAGTACTTTAGTGGGAGTGCGGTGGACTGTTACATTCGGGGAAGAAGTGCGGTGCGACTCTGGCACCAACTTGGTACCGTTTCAGTGGTGCCGTGGTGCCAGCTTGGATTTTTGGTGATTCTAGTAAATTTGGTTCAAGAGTGTCTTTTTTGGTAAGATAAGAACACATCTGTGATATTTGCCGGTATTGGGTTGCAAATCATAGCTTATCAGGCACAATTGGGTTATTTGGGGCCTTTTTGCTCGGACCTCATCTCTCGCTTGATGGTTCTCATTCTCAAATCTCATCTCACTCAGAGTCAATCGAAGTCATGGTGCAAATAACTGTCCTTATCTCGGGTTCTGGATCAAATCTCCAGGCATTAATAGACGCTGAAGATAAAGGAGAACTTAAGGGGCACATTGCACAAGTTGTGTCGTCCAGCGCCAAGGCGTTTGGCCTTACTAGAGCTGCTAATCATAAAATACCTCTGAAGACTCACGAATTGAAAACCTACTATAAAGGAGTTCCCAAAGAGGAGGTTGCACAAAGAAAGCTCAAAAGAGAACAATTCAACAAGGATCTTGCAAATTTGCTTATCTACGGGAATATCGAAGGAGCCAAAGACGAAAAATACACCACACCTGAACTTATTGTATGTGCTGGATGGATGTTGATTTTATCTCCAGAAGTATTGGAACCGTTGGCCAAAGCCGACATTCCTATCATCAATTTACACCCTGCGTTGCCCGGTGCTTTCGATGGAACCCATGCGATTGAAAGGGCCTGGAAGGCGGGCCAGGATGGAGAAATCGAAAAGGCTGGTTTAATGATTCACAAAGTAATTCCTGAGGTGGATAGAGGAGAGCCCATACTAATCAAAGAGTTGGACTTGAGAAAAGAAGAGTCGCTTGATGATTACGAAGAAAGAGTGCATCGTATGGAACATATAGCTATAGTGGAGGGAACTAATATGACCATAGAAGAAATCAAGCAGAAGGAGACCAAAAAGAAGGACTCCAAGGTGGACGATTTGAAGCTTGAGGAGTTGAAGATTAGCTCTGAAGGTCTGGAGAGTACTTAGGCAGTAAATAGACAATGCACGAAGATGATGGGTTTTAATAAGCGGATTTCAGTTTCTACGTAGAGATCAATGGATGTTTGAAGTCATGGTGCAGACCGACGTGGTCTTGAAACAGAAGTATCTTTGTCAAAAGTGCACCATAGGAGTGTCTTAGAATTTATTTAAGGTGGAGGTCTTTCATATAGTGCTCTTACAAAAGCAGAGTCTTTAAAAGGCACTAAAATAGAGCAGAGAACCCGTTAGGATGCCCAATTGTTCACGAGAGCTTCAGTACCTTTCAGCAGTTTTAATCAGGTAACTCAACAGGAACAACCTTTCCCCGACTGTACTCAAGCCGTGCTCCTGCCGTGCTCCTGCTGTGCTCCTGCTGTGCTCCTGTCGGTCTCCTGCCGGCCTCCTGCCGTGCATCTTGTCTTTTCTATGAATTCACTATACCTATAGTCTAACTAACTTATAAGTTGGCAATCACTTGTTCAGTGAAACGTTGGGTGCTGGCAGTACCCTTCAAGTCACCGGTTCTGTTTTCAGGACCAGAAGCAATGGTGGTCTTGACGGCTCTATCAATCTTGTCAGCGTAATCGTTCAAGGACATATGTCTCAACATCATGACGGATGATAACAACAAGGCGGTTGGGTTGGCCAAGCCTTTACCGGCGATGTCTGGGGCGGAACCATGGACGGCTTCGAAGATGGAAACTTTGTTACCCATATTACCAGATGGAGTCAAACCTAAACCACCAATCAAACCAGAGGACAAATCAGACATAATGTCACCGTACAAGTTAGGCATGACCATAACAACGTCTTTGTAGTCAGAAGGATCGGAGGCCAACTTCAAGGAGGTGTTGTCCAACAATTCGTAGGACAATTTGACGTCAGGGTATTCTTGGCCGATTTCTTTGGCGGTTTCGACGAAAAGACCATCAGACAACTTCATGATGGAGGCTTTGTGCACAACCAAGACGTGGGGCTTGTTGACGGATTTGGCGTATTCAAAGGCGTATCTGATGACTTTTTCAGAAGCAGGCTTGGTGATCAATTTGATCGATTGGACCACACCAGGAACAATGGTGTGTTCGATACCGGAGTATTCCCCTTCGGTGTTTTCTCTGATCAACACGGTGTCGACGTTCTTGTAGGGAGTGTCGTAACCGACAATGGATTGACATGGTCTGACGTTGGCAAATAAGTTAAAGGTTCTTCTCAAGGTCAAGTTCATGGAACTGTGTCCTTTACCGACAGGAGTGGCCAAAGGACCCTTCAAAGCAACCAAATTTTTGTTGACAGAGTCGATGGCGGGTTGTGGCAAGGTGGTCTTACCGTCGATCAACAATGGGGTGACGTCGACAGGTTCCCATTCAATTGGAACATTTGCAGCTGCATAGATTTCTTGAACTGCCTTGGAAATTTCAACACCGATACCATCCCCTTCGATCATGGTGACGGTGTATTTGCCGTTGGCGTTCTTTTGGCCGGTGAATTGCCCTGGGATGTAAGTTCTGACAAATTTGGTATTGATTGGTTTTCTTAAAGATCTAAACATTGTATAAATTAGTTGAAGAAAATTTTATTCGGAGTATATGAGTGATTTTGTGTAATTTTATTGGCCAATGAGAATCGGACTAGACGGTGCAGCTAATTCCCTGTCTGGCTCCGTGAGGGTGTGGGGCGGGTGCTGGGGAAGATAAGGGGGCTACTGGGCTGGAAAGGTGGGTGTGTGTGGCCGCTGATGCTTGTTGGTGCTGGCCCATTATATTGCACGCTTCTACATTGGCTGTAGATACTGTTATATCTCCGTTCTATAGCCGGATGCGTGTGAAGATACGGAGCGGCAAAATGGGCATTTTGGGGCTAAATTGGGGCATATAAGAGGATGGGTGTAAAGAGCAGGGGTCGGTTATGGGGGTCCAGGTGTTTTGGGGTGCTTTAGGGGCCCGCAAGTGCCTGGAATTTGTGGGTTGATGGCTGTTCTCGGAGATTTCTTCGCAGATGTCAAACTGCCAAAAATGACATGGGGTTTCTTGATTCCCACACGTCCCGTACAAACCCACCAGCCAAGCTTGGGGCCATGCCACTGCAAGGGGTATGTCGGTTGGCTGGCAGAGCCACATCGATTGGTCTTCAGAGCACAAAGAGACTTTTTATAAATGGTTGCAAAATTCACCCAAATTGAGCATCGGCGTGTCCCATTTAGGTAATCCGCAACCTGATGCCACCACCATGCTATAGTGGTTACGTCCTATAAATATGTTCTTTAGGCTGTTGCATTAAATGGAAGCTAAAGACAAGTTATGTACTAACGTGAATACCTGGAGGTGAAAAGGGCCCCGGAAGCGTATGCACCTTCACCCTGTACCAGTGCATTTGCAAGGTGGCCAGAACCAAATGACAGTTTCAATCACATATGGTGCACACGAGTCCCGTTATGCACCGCCGGTCTTTATAAGTCAATTACGGCTCTGATACAGTTACCAGCATGGGCGTCTTCAAAGGCCTGGTTGATTTCTTCCAATGGGTGTCTGTGGGTGATGAACTCCTCGACCTTCAATTTACCGGCCATGTAGTCGTCGACGATTCCAGGCAATTGGGTTCTACCCTTCACCCCACCGAAAGCGGCACCTTTCCACACTCTACCGGTGACCAATTGGAATGGTCTGGTGGAGATTTCTTTACCGGCGGCGGCAACTCCAATGACAATAGAGGTACCCCAACCTTTGTGGCAGGCTTCCAAGGCGTTTCTCATCACACCCACGTTACCGGTACAGTCGAAGGTGAAGTCACAGCCACCGTCGGTCATCTCGATCAATTTGTCGACAATGGTGGTACCTTCAGGCAATTTCATGGAGTTGATGAAATCAGTGGCACCGAACTGTTTGGCCCACTCTTCCTTTTTGTCGTTGATATCCACCACGATGATTTTGGCGGCCTTTCTTTGTAAAGCACCTTGAACAACCGATAACCCAACGCATCCAGCGCCGAAAACAGCAACGTTGTCGCCTTCTTGCACGTTGGCGGTGATGGTGGCGGCACCGTAACCGGTGGTGATACCACATCCCAACAAACAGGTCTTGTCGTATGGGGCCTTTGGATCCACTGCAACGACGGAGATGTCTGCCACAACGGTGTATTGAGAAAAGGTGGAACAACCCATGAAGTGCAACAAATCCTTGCCTTTACATTTGAATCTGGAGGTTCCGTCGGGCATCACACCCTTACCTTGGGTGGCTCTGATTTTACCACACAAATTGGTCTTGCCACTCTTACAGAACTTACATTCTTTACATTCTGGGGTGTACAAAGCAATTACGTGATCCCCTACTTTGACATTTTCAACACCTTCACCGACTGATTCGACGATACCGGCACCTTCGTGTCCCAAAATGACTGGGAAGGCCCCTTCGGGGTCCACACCACTCAAAGTGTATGCGTCGGTGTGACAAACACCGGTGTTGATAACTTTAATACGGACTTCGTGGGCTTTTGGTGGAGCCACCTCGACGTCTTCGAGAGTTAAGGGTTTACCGGCTTCCCAAGCAACGGCAGCTTTACAAGTGATGGTCTGTGTGTTAGTATGCGATGAATTGCACCGAACAATTGATTAATGGGGAACGTACTTTTCCAGTAGTGTCAGACATAGTTGAAATTTAAGAGTGAAAAATCTCAGCGAATTTATACTTATATATTGCCGCTTTCGTCATACTAATTGAGTAAATTTTTCCGATCCGAGTTATTTACTGATTTGGTGAGGTATTAACAACAGTTTTGATTGGCGAACAACGGGCTGAGGCTGTTTCGATTGCAAAAGCGACATTGATGCTTACAAATGGGGCTGGGACCTTACTGATGGCCAAAGCCAGCGGTTGGTTTATGCAGCAGAAGGCCAACGAAGCTCGATGCAATTCCGCTTTTGAGCAAATGTCGCGGCTTATCTTGAGGCTTACTACCAAGAGCGGAAATATGATGAGATGAGTTGTGATAAGATTGGTGTTTAGGTTTTGGGTGGGAGGTTACGATGGGACAAATCTTTATGGTGGTGTTGATATGCTTATGTAATGTGTGTGTGAATGTATGCTCTTTTTTTGCCCTTGAAACGGGCATATCTGTAGGAATTAGAACAACTATGGATGTCGCGATGTCGTATTTGTAGGTAAAGTCTCCAAACGAAGTTTAGCAGCCGTTTCGATTGTGGTGGGATGTGATCATAATTGATCCGATTAGGCGGCTTAGTGTTTGTATTTGAAGTCTCTGTTTTGTTTATGTTGCATTTTTTTTCTAAAGCAGCGTTTATGTTTTTCCATGGTGATATTCATTCTGTGAATTTTACATATCTTACATTTCTCAGTTCTACAGAGAGCAACTCCAAACACCAAAGCAAAAAAGCTGCAAATACCTAAAAAGCACCAAAATCCACCGAGTATTCACCCCACCCGTCTTTTGCAACCATTGCCCCCGAATAGCTTTTTTTCCGTTTTCATTACCCTGCAACATTTTGCAGCCTTTAAATATCTCACTGCGCACTATTATCACCCTATGGTGACCTGTACAACCTTATCGTTCATATCTAATGCCTTCAGCACTGCACTGTTGATGAGTTGGATCTGTGCACAGCTTCCTCAAATATACACAAATTACAAAAACAAAACCGCCGAAGGAATATCGCCGAGTTTCTTGCTTCTTTGGTTCATGGGTGATTTCCTCAGCTTCACCAGCTGTTTACTCAACGATGTGGTTTTGAAATTCCAAATTTACTTAAGTTTGTTCTTCCTTTGCAATGACGTGATGCTATGCTTTCAATACTACTACTACAACAGCGTCTATCCCGCCAAAAATGGCCTCATTTACACGCCGGTCGACACAAACGAGCCGGACCCTGTGAAAACAAACTCGATTGAAATCCACGTCCTGGACGACTCGGGCCAATTAAAACACAACTCGCCCTCAGGAAGCTACTCATCCACGGAATACTCCAGCGGGCCTGCGTCCAAGGCCATAGTTGCATCGACATTGATTGCCGGTTCTAATGCGCTTTCAACATCCTCCACAGCCGCCTCTGAAGCCAGCAGTTGGGGGATTTTTTTGGCATGGTGCTGCACCGCCGTATACATAAGCTCCAGATGCCCTCAATTGTGGAAAAACTACAAACGAAAGTCGGTGGAGGGGATCAATCCTGTGTTATTTGGAGCCGCTCTCATTGGAAATTTGACGTACACCATGTCGATTCTTTCCAGTTGTGAGTTTGTGTATGAGGATGCAAAGGCGGACTTTTTCATGAAAGAATTGCCGTACATACTAGGAAGCTCCGGTACGGTGGTTTTTGACTTCTTGTACTTTTATCAACGAAATCTATACAGAGATGCAGGCAGAAACACTGTGTTGATGCCCATGGAGAATTATGATCATGAAGTTTAGGGCTATTTTCTTCAAAAGTTCACAGTTAGCATTCATTCAGCCGCAGAAACGGAGTTACACCGCAGGTTCGCTCATTTTCCCTTCAGTTCATATCGTATAAGCGCTCATTACAATATAGTCATATTTGATCTCATTGAATTTTTCGCATCTCTTAATGTTAACTTTGAAGATGTGGAGGGTACGACAGTTGCACCTACTGGTGAGGTATTCGTACCACAGATACTCCACGCTAGCGGTCCCGCGGTTGGGGAAGAACATATTCACGCAAAACACCGACATGAATCCGCTATTTGCCATGTCAAAGGATGAGATATTGAATTTGAACGGTGTAAGGTATAAAGAGTTGGCACGACTACCCATGGATAACATCGATAATTCACAACAATTTTGCGTCAACCTTGTAAATATTATAGAGTCAAAATTGCTTGTGGACAACAAACTCATTGGGTCGTTGATTAATGGCCTTTCCAACAATAAATTGAAGAATATCATTGTAGCCAGCTTGAAGCGTATTTTATTCAAGGACAAGGTGAAGTATTCAATGGTTTTGTACATAAGTGGACTTAAGGACAGGATGGTGTTCCATAAAATATTTATGGAGGTATTGGAAACGATTCTTAAAGCCGATGTGGATGATCAAGACAAATTACAGATGATATTCAATTACTTGAGGAATCTAGCGTATCTTGATGTGGTCAACCAAGAAACCTTGGTGATACCTAACTTCTTATTCACAAAAATCAACAAGTTGATTCCCACCCATAAATTGGCTGAATTCTACAGTTTTCTCGTCGTGTTGAACGCCAGACCTGAAAAACGGAATTTAATGATAAAACTTCAGTCGGCGTTGCAGCAGGGAACCAAATTAGATCATTATGTGCTTAAAACGGGTGAATTGGATGCAAAATGGCATGACACCGTAAAACATTTGACCAATGAACGTCACAAGCTTAAGATGTATCAATTTTTCAGCTATGAGGACTTGAGACAGCGTGCCGCTTTATCCATCAAAATAAAGGATATCGTGGACTCAAATATGTTTTTGAATATGTTGATGAGGAAATTCGAGCAGGAATGTGAAAGTGTCAATGATAGTGACTTTGTTATAGAAGACTCACAAGAAATCATTGCCCATAAAACCCAGGCAATACTCAAAGTCATTTTAAATCACACAATGACTTTCAAAAATGTGGAACTGTGCACGTATATTCTTGAGTATATGTTAAAGAACAACATCAAACTTAAGTTTGATATGATGATCAATATGATGTCACAATTAAGAAGGAACGGCTATTATGATGAGGCCATCTCCATTATCAATAACATACAATTGGACAATATTAGTCCCACCGACAAACCCAAATTAGTCAATGAAATTTTCGAGTTGATGTGCCACAAATTCAAAGACAACCCCAAAGTGGTACTAGGATATGCTTTGGGATTGTTCAAGGATATCCATACAAATAAGTCATTACTTGGATTACTCGTTGACTGCAAGTTATTCCAAGCAGTTTACCCGGTTAATACCAAGATTATTGAGTCAAAAGTTGACTCCCGACTTAAGGGAGTGCCATTATCGCATGACAATCTTGCGTTGATATATGAGGTTGTGATAAACAATTGTGATGTGAATATAGACGAGTTGTTTAGTGCATACGTTGCAACAATCAAAGATATTAGGTCAAAAAGATTCAATGATGATAAAATATCCGATAAAGTGTTGACCACCTTCGTAAAGGCTCTTTTGAAAAGAGACTTCTACAGTAACCAAATGCATTTAAAATACGATAGGAATAACTATGAGTTGGCCAAAAAATTGACGTTAACATTCTACCGATCATTTAATTTGACTAGTCGAAAACTTGAGCCATATGTTTTTGAGCTTTTGACTTATGCGGCCGTTAAGCATTACGACGACATCGAATTTGCCTTGAGAATGGCAAAATTAACCAAACAGCACAATTTGAGGTTCACTTTGAATCAAATTTATCCACTTGTAATGTACTACTACAATCAAAAAGATTACACCACAGCCGAAACCTGGTATAATTTGATGATAGCCAGCGGAGTTCGTGCCAAAACTCTTAGGGCCAAAGAGCTTTTCAAAATTGCTAGGGAATTACAATGGGATGTTACGGGGTTTGTCTATAAAAAGATGGTTATCCA
The DNA here is from genome assembly GCA_030571075.1 of Yamadazyma endophytica. NCBI lineage: Eukaryota > Fungi > Ascomycota > Pichiomycetes > Serinales > Debaryomycetaceae > Yamadazyma > Yamadazyma endophytica. The sequence continues at coordinate 477,720 of JAJLXA010000002.1, forward strand.
AAAGAACTATGCCCGTAGAGCGGCATTGGCTCAAATTGACGCAGAATCGTTCACCTTTTTAGGCCAAAAAATTGATAGCAATACGCATGTCTCATCAGAGCCTCACAAGACCACTTCTTTTAACGACAGTTTAACGATCTTACACCAGCAGGCCAACCAATAACGCCATATATAGATAATGGACAAATCAGGAAATTCATCTGTTATGTGCCCGCGCCTCACATACTGAGCTGGTGCACCGGTGCGCGATGATGTTTACCTTTCCATTTTAGTTATCGACTATTATGATGGAGACACCTACAAAGATAGGGACGCCAGTTCGAATGCATACCCCCTCTGAACACTCCATATCAACTATACAGGATGATCCCGGTAAGCAGTTGGATGTGATAGCCTCCAATGTCAATCGCACTATTCAGGACTTGAATTTGATCTACAGTGAAATAGGTTATTCGGCAACTGAAATCTCCATCAAAAAGCAAGAGATCTTCACTGTGTTGGAAGATACCATTCACAACTTCACCGCCAGTCTAAGAAGGGAGAAAAACAACATTGAGAACGAATGTGAATGGCTCAGACAGCAAATACGTATAATACTAGCCATGATCAACGACAATTCTGGAACGAGGTATTTGAGCGATTTGAACAGGGGTATAGTATTCAAAGACGAAGAATTATACATAAGGGGATTCAAGGATGAGGTTCGTCACAAAATTTCAGTTTTACAAGGCAGAAGAGACACTTTTTACGAAGATTCACCTTTCAATGTCACAACCTTTGCGCCAAACAATCAAACATACGAAAAACAATACGAGGAAATGCTAGAAAACATCCCTAAGTTGCTGATGTTGAAGCTTAAAAGTCGATTGAATACCATATTTCTCGAAGTATTGAAGCATTTCATAAAACAATTCAAAAAATTAAACACTTATAATTTATCATATCTCGATTTATTTGAAACATTGGGTAAATTGGACATACAGGAGAGCTTCCTCGAGACATTGCCTGACAGAGAAGAGGCAATGTACCATAAAAAGCTTATAGAACAGTTTGAAACGACCATAAAAGGATTAAAATTGTCGGAATTGAAAATGTCACTGTTTCTGAACCTAGGCAATAGTTCCAGTGACAACATTGCATTTATTATATCAAGTCCTAGGAAGAATAAACCGCTTCCCAAAGACATTGAGCCCATGATGGAGGGTTTAGAGGAGAGCGAAAATGTCAATGAGTTGATGGATCATCTTCGAGATTTGAATTATAAGATTGTTCGAGTCATACGAAACTTGAAATTCACCAAAATAAACTCAGAATTTCTTGAAAGCATACACAAAGCCATAGAATCATACGAAATAGTCTTACAGGAGCGTACTACGAAGATGAATGATGTCATAGATCGCTGCTTTTCGTTGATAGACGTTTTGGGTTATTCAGAAGAACAATTGATAAACCTTCAGAAACAGTTTGCTGAGAGAAATGGCGACAACCAAAACGAAGGGTATTTTGACAGCGAGACATTGATGTTCATAAGAGCCAATCCAAGAGAATTTGGCTTAAACTTAGTACATCTTAAGTTCATGGACAATTTCTGTAATTTATTGCAAAAAATTAAGGACTCAAAGCAACGGAAACATGATTACTACCTAGAAAACTGTCAAAAATTATGGAGTAAATTGAACGAGGGCCAAAATTATATTGAGAGCTTTCTTGAACTGAACGGTAATTTGACCGACAGTTCTATCACGAATCTCAAGCTTGAATATAATAGACTTTTGACAAAACGTTCTGAATTTATTGATAACTTCATCAGCGATACCAGAAAAGAGATTGAGAATCTATGGGACCTCTTGTACTACACCAAGGACCAAAAGCTTGAATTCCAATATTATGAATATAACCCTGATGATAGTCTTGACAAAGAAATAGTGTTGGATCATCACGAACAAGAACTGAATAGATTAAAACAGGAATACGAATCTAAAAAGTCGATTTTAGAAGATTACACACAATTGAAACTGCTCATGAGGGACCAAGAGTTCCTTGTAGAGTCATCCAAAGACTCTTCCCGTTTGCTAAGCAAGAACTCGTGTAAGATTTTATTGAACGAGGAACGTATTCGTAAAAAGATCTTGAAGACAATGCCGAAATTGATAGCATCATTGAAGAAGAACGTAATTGACTACAACAATAATGCGTTAAACAAAGGTGACAAGCCTTTAATGTTATATAACGAGGATTTCTTCGAAAAGCTCTTGATAATTGAAGCCAGCCAGTCGAGAAAGTCATCCGATAAGTCCCCCAGGAAACCAAATACCAACAAGGCAGCTAAAACAGTTGCTAAGCCTACTACCAAACCAACCAAGCCCACCGGATCAGTCTCCAAAATAACCAAAAACAGAAGACAATCCCCAGTATCGAAGTCAAATGTGAAATTAGTTCGTAACAATTCAGCAAAGTCGTCTTCAAGAATTATGAATGCTATCAGTAGTGGAATCGAATCGAGTCCTTTCACATTGGATAGAAAGACCAATTCGATGAAAACCACTTTGCTCCAACCACTAAATTCGCCTTTGATACCAGAAATTTCCATCCTTAAGACTAGCATTATAGACAGATCGAGTCCACTAACTAAGCTTCCCCAGACAAGTAGTCCTTTGAAGATGGTAACACCCAATAAATTCTTCTCGCCTTCAAATTATGACGATGATAAAGAAAACCTCACCATAGACGGTATTAATCTCGGATTGACGCCCATTAAACTTGATATGAATAAATGGAACCGAGATACGTCTACACCTACTAGTGAGCGTAGAAGCACGTTTGGAAATTCTACGTTTGTAGGAGAAGAGTTTAATCAATGGAGAAACGAAAGAATAAGAAAATTGAATAACGAGTGATTTAATGAATAGATGATATGTAATATTATAGTGTACAATATAAGTATATTAGCCAATCTAAATAGAATATCTTGTACTACTTACAAGTAAGTGATGCATTCATGAGAGGATTTGTTTTGGAATGCTGCATCAATGAAAATCGTCTTTAAAGATTCATTAAACTTCAAAGCGTTTAAATTGTTAAGGTATGGGTTTTGCAAAAGGTTCAAGTAAGCAAAGTTTTTGGGAAATTTGATAGTTTCATGGTCGTCAAATGAAATATTATTTCCGGAGGCTATCAACACCTTTAACTCGGATGGGAATTTGATGTTGGAGATTTTGTAGATGTTGTTAAGTTGAACATCCAAGTATTCTATAGAATCAGGGAACCTAATGTTGTCTAACTGCTTGATGTCATTACAAGCCAAATTAAGTTTAATCAAATCAGGTGGTAAAAAGTCCTTATTCTCTGGGAGTTGTCTTATTTTGTTATTCATTAAATTGAGGTATAGGATACTTTTGGGGAACTTCATCTCGTCTATGGTGGTGATTCCATTGCTCGATAAGGTTAAAGTGTGCAAATATCCAAATTTGTGCAAATTTTGGTTCAAACAATTGGATAACGAAGTGATCAAAGGTTGCTCCAATCTGTGGAATCTGTTTAAATTTAAATATGTCATATTGGAGTTCAAAGAATCCGAATCCAACATCGAACACACGGTCTCAACTTCACCCGAATCAAAAGATTTATTAAAAAGGTCCACACAGAATTCAAAAGTTTCACATTTCTTGAAGTATTTATCGTCGTCATGGAAAATTTCTCCGAAGTTCTTCATATATGGGTCATGTTCATTGTCAGCGTATTGGGAGCGGTTGTAACCGTAAGACAAAACGAACCGTTTCGGTAAGATCATCAGATCCGAGTGTCTTAAATGGTTGATTTCATCAAAATCAACATACTTAAAAAGCATTTTTGAAGCAGCACTAGCCTGGACTGCAAACAACTCCTTATTGTTCATACATATGATGGACCTGCCATATATGTTTGAGTCGAGAATACTACTTAAGATCCCATTTGGCAGAAGCGCCGGTTTCAAAGCCTCACACTCTTGATTCGACAAAAATGAAAAGATATGGTTGATTACCTCATACGGCAAGTCGTCGAAGCACGATCTTCTATAGCGTTTGTGTAGTTTCCTAGATTCCATGTAGAATGTAAAGAAAAAGTGGTAGCAAGAAGAAAAATTTTATCAAGGCGGTATATTACCCCAGAAGTTTATCCGAAGCGCAGCGCGGCTAAATGGGGTAATTTGCTATAGTTATGGAGTGATGGAAAATGGTGGGGGGCAGTGAAAAAATTATAGCGAGCCCAAATAGGGCATATTTTGCAGATCTGGAGAAGTTTAATAGATGTTGCAGGCTCGGATAGTGGTTTGAATGATAATTGGTGCTTATCTCGGGTTCATGAGGTATCCTAAAGGAAGAATAATCGGAGCAGGTTGCAGGGTTTAAAACCTCCGAAAGCAAGGATTTGGAAGCTTGCGTGGCTTATCAGTTTCGGTGTTTCCAATGCTCTTAATATACATTAATCATTACACATAACTTACACACATAGCAGGTCTCACACAGCTACGTTTGACTATCATGAATCATCTCTACGTGGATTATGTTGATCTTCTAAAATTCCCAACAACTGATGATCAAATTTGTGTTTGAGACATCAGCGATGACACACTACGATCCCAACTCGATGCACAATACGGTCCCAAACTAACGCACACTACGACCCCAACTTGATGCTCTCTACGTTCTTGGTGGCTTCTTTGATTTTGCTCTCGTTGCCAACGGCACTAACAGGGGGACTGTCGTCATCGTCGTCATCATCGTCGTCGTCATCGTCATCGTCCTCGTCGTCTTCAATATCTTCGTCTATTTGTTTCTTGGTGTCATCATCGTCGTCGTCATCTTCGTCCGGATATCCACCGAGCTTCATGACAATCTTGTTCACGATTTCGTTATAGTCCATCATACCTCCCATACCAATATCACCGTAGCTTCCCACCACTTTTTCAACCGGCTTCAAAATCTCTATCCAGGGCATTTCTTCCGCTATAAGACGAAGTTGTCTTTTGGTTGTGATGGCATTATAACTATAACTGACCATAGAAGGCGCTAAAAACACTGGTTTGGTGGTGTTCCACGCACGTATCACATTGGTCAAAAGATTATCACACAAACCTAGCGAGATCTTGGATAGAGTGTTGGCAGTCAAAGGACATACAATAAGAATATCGGCCCATCTACGAAGCTCAATATGCAACACGGGATCAGATCTTGAGGTCCAGGTATTCCATTCATCTTGGTCTTTCCACACACGAATTTTTCTGACAGACTCCAAATAATTCAACACTTCAGCATTTATAAAGTGTTCACTTGCCTTGGTCAAAATCAATTGCACACAGATTTTGTCAGGGCCGTAAATCTCAAGTAATCTAAGAATAATTAATTTGACCTTGATGGTGGATAAAGCACCACATACACCCAATAGTATATGGATTTTTCCGTCATTCTGGGGTAATCTGGGGTCGATGTTGTTGTTTTGTTCGTTTATGGGCTGCGTTACCCCTGGCAGAGACAATTTTTCCAAACTGCCGATGTTCTTATGAACGGTGGACTCTCCTCCTGAAGTGACGTTGGAAACTTCAGAGTTGCTTCTGGAACGATTCACTTTTGTCTTCTCGTCCACGTAGAAATGGGCGTGAACAGACGGCACCTTATGATGTATGCTTTCTTTGGGTGGATTGGCCACAAAATCCAAGCTGGTGGTGGAAGTATTCAGAATAGGTGAATCGATGGATGGTATCTTATTTTGGGAGTTGGCCAAGTTGCTCATCAAAAAGCTATGGATGTCCTTTTGATCATCTTTGTGTCTATGCACATCTTTATCACTTAAAGAGCCATCATTGCTGAATTTGGTGGAGTCATCCGATTTCAAGCTCACTATTGACGGTGAAACAGTTTGATTTCTGCTGCTATTAGTCAAAATTGGTGGGGGCGACGGACACCTCAAGTTGCTCATAGCCATCACACTAGGTGGGATTTCCCCTCCGAGAGGCGAAGAAGGTGCATTGGGGTTTTTAGTTTCGATCGCTGGATCCTTTGGCTTTTTATCTGTCATGATTATCCTTAAAAAATTTTCGCAAATTATGATACATGCTCTCGCCGGGTCACGTGACGCCAGTCATGTAGTCATCTACAACAACCTTAAATTACATGATTGGTGGAGGTGGGTAGAAAGCAAAAAAAGGTGGATGGGTGGCCTTTATGAGGTTGCGGTTGTCAAGCACTGATAAGGTTTCAAATAAGTGAAATGCGCTGAAGGCTTAAACACTCATAAAGGGCTGATATGGTGAAATCATATTCATTATATAATCATCAATAAGTACCACAAACACTGCCTCTACGTGAAGTTAACTTTAAATACAGAACCCCTCCTGTCAAACTGTGCGTTGGTGCCCAAATGGGCAATTTGTGTAGCAATAGTTATCTAAAACAATAGGTTGATGTAATTTACGGTCAAAGACGCAAGTTAATTTGGAACTATATACCTAACTGGGACACAAGTTGCAAAAACAATTGCTCTAATATGTCACTTTCAAGACGTGTTTGTGTTGTTTTATTAGACCCTATAAATAAGCACTAGGGGCAGCAAAATTGATGGCGTAACATGACTCAAATTGTGCCTCTGAATGTATACAACTGGAGGCTCTTTGTTAACATAGCCATTTTTGGGATTCTTGGTATGGCAAGAGGTTTTGATGAAGGCAATATTGCTGGCTCAATAGTGCAAGCATCCTTTAAAACCACTTTTGGCTTGGACAAGCCTGCAGAGCAAATTGCTACTACTAAATCTAACATCACCGCCATGGTTCAACTAGGCTCGATAGGTGGTGCTTTGATTGCAATGTTTACTGTAGATAGGTTGGGAAGGGTTAGAACCTTGCAACTAGTATGCGTTTTTTGGATGGTTTCGGCTGTTATTCAAATTACATCCAAGTCTTTGGCTCAATTATACGTGGGAAGACTTTTGGAAGGTTTATTGGCGATAGGACTAACCACCACCATAGGTCCCACCTATGTTTCGGAAACGAGTCCTAAAGAAATCAGAGGGTTGGCAAATAGCATATTTGCAGGGTCTGTTGCTTTAGGGATCACTTTTGGCTATTTTGCCAACTATGGAACTGCTTTACATATCAAACCAACCTCCAACGTTCAATGGATACTCCCCACCTCTTTGAAGATACTTTTTGCTGGCATTATTTTGGTGTCTTCGTTGATTTTCTCCATTGAAAGTCCTCGGTGGTATGTCAAGGTAGGAAAACACGATAAGGCCCTAATGGCGTTGACAAAGCTCCGGAATTTGGCCCCAACAGACCCGTATGTGATAGGCGAGTTTGCTTTAATCAACGATGCAGTGTTACAGGAGAAAGATGCAAAGAAGAACAACAGACCACAATATCTTTTAAAACAGCTAATTGTGTCCAAGTCTCTTAGATATCGATTCTTTGTGTTGTGTGTATTGCTACAAATTCTAAGCCAATGGGCCGGTGCCAATGCTTTGACCATATATGCACCCGAGCTATTTAGTTTCAGTGGTATCAGAGGAATCGAAACACTCAAAATGACCGCCGTCTTGGGCATTGTCAAGTTGGTGTCTTCTTATTTGAGTGCATTTTGTCTTATTGACTATTTTGGTAGACGTAAAACCTTATACACCGGCATTATCATTCAGCTCCTGGCCATATTGTACTTTGCCATATTTTTAACGATTGTTCCTGAAGCAAGCAACGAAGATGCACAATTGACACCAAGCCAACATAGAGCCTCTCAAGGTGCAACAGCAGCACTCTATTTCACAGGTGTGGGATGGGCCATGGGGTTTAACAATATGCAATATTTGGTAGGTGCAGAGGTCTTCCCGCTATTTATTCGGTCATTTGCACAATCTTTGGTGATGATGCTACACTTTGCTAACCAATATGGTAACTCTAAAGCATTACCAAGTATGTTAATAGGATTGACACCCCAGGGGACGTTTTACTTCTTTGTGTGTATCAATTTGATAGCGATAGTTTGGGCATATTTTTTCATTCCAGAACTCAGTGGAAGATCGCTAGAAAGCATCGAAAACATCTTCAATCTTCCATGGTATTTGATAGGCAGAAAGGGCCATATTTTGTGCCCCGAAGAGCCTGCTATGGAACACAATAAACTAAATGATGATGAAAGCGAACACGACAGCACCGAAACTAGTGACGTCAGTTGGAGTTTGAAGTAGATTACAACACCAATTCTTTTCGTTCTTTGGGGAAGCCCAAGAACAGATGGAAGTCAAAGTCTGGAAACCCTAAAGTTTTGAATATCTCTTCATCAATTGGGAAAAATTTGGGTGACAACTTCAAATGTGGCTTGCTGACGAGGTCCAAGAATTTGGGCTTGTGAAGAATTGGTAGGTTGGGTTGCAAGGAATTTTCCGTGGATAGAGTTTGTACAAATGATTCTAGGTTGATTTCCAGCCCCAATATCTCCAATAAACTGAACCCATTAAATAGAATGTTAATGTACTCACTGACTTTTCTGGAAGACCCTTTGATTTGAGTAAAATTCTTGTTGTTTACGCCTTGAATTAGATCAATTGCGTACATCAAGCCTTCGTTTGTGGTTTGCAAGAACCCAGGGTTGTTGATAATGTAAATATACCCTACCACCAAGCACATAGCGGCATTGTATACAAAAAACACGTCTTGGAAAATTGTGCCGTTGAAGAAGCCGAGTTCATCACATAATTTGATGGTTTTGGCTATGCCTATAGATGCATTAAGACATGCATCTAATAGGGGTTTAATTGAGTTCACCTGAGACGCCCCTTTGTTTTTGCAAGCATATAACAAATAGGGCACTGTCAATGTGATCACATTATAATGAAATCTCATGAGCAAGTCCACGTTATAGTCCAGAAATGCTTCGTTTTCGGGTTGCAAGCCAGATGGTAAGGTGTGATACCATTGGTTATATTTATTCAACACTGAGTTGAATTTGGCGATGTTTGTTTCGTTTAGCAAATCAGTTTTAGCCAATTTTCTGACCTCAATTGCTTCAAATAAAATTTTACTTAAATCACACGTTTTATGGAAACTTTGCCTGAATCTAGTCAAATTTGTTGACTGGGTGGCTATTAGTTTGATTTCTGGATATTTGATATCAATATCTTCGATTTCAACTCCACAAGATCTTCCCATTTGGTTGCTGAAAGAAAGCTCGATTTTCAATAATGTCCACCAAGTACAATTCATTTCCTCCTTTTCTATTTCGTTGTTCACACAAAGATGTATGGAACTTTTGTTCAAGCCTAATGCCACTGCTTGTCTGGAAGCCAATTCTGCCAAAATATAACCACAGTCTCTCTTTTTGCTGTTATCCATGTAGATCGCCAAAAGTAACAAACATCTTACCCCATCCAAACTAGGGGACAAGGTTATTTGTGATAAGGTTAGGCGAACCACATTTAAGTATGCTTCGAGCTTATGGTCGTCCATTTCAGCCTCCTCGTATGGACTGTACAAATAACCCAAGATGAACATCATGTACAAGCAACATATTTGCACGTTGGAGATTGACGACTCAAACGGTGCTTGAGTGTGTGATGTGAAAAGTTCGTTCATCTGTTGGCGTAATTTGGGTTCGTCGAACATAAAGTACCTTGGATGCACATTTAAGATGAAATTATCGAAATAGAGCTCCAATTCCTTCGGCTCCACCATGTCCAAAAACGGATAGTTAGCCATACCCTCTAGGGTGTTTGCTGTCAACACCGAATTATCGAAACTGGTGATGATGTGGCTTTGAAACAAGTTTTGGTACCTGGTCCACAAATCGGTGTCTCTAGACCGGTTCACCATGATGTTCACGGTCGTGTCCAAGATTCCTGCTGCACCAAAAGGGCCGATATGATGGTATATTCCGCCGTTATCCATGATGACGCTATCAGGCTGTTTGAAGGCCAAAGTTGGACCAAACTGTGGCTCATCATCGCTACCTGATGGGGCATGAGGACTTCCTGATTTGGCACCTGTGTGCCTGGATAATTTGATAGAAATATCCACAATCTTCTCTTCATCATCGCCCCCATACCTGGAGGGCATCAGGAAGCCCATATTTTCTCCAAACTCGATGATCTTATCGATGTCATTGACGTCCAAGTTCGGATATAGCTGTTTTACTAGAAGATAGAGACATTTATAATGAAGGCCAATGTTCTCGATGGGGCCTCTGACACGGTTTTTTCTTCTGATGGTGGTCTGACAAGGAATGCCGCTTTTGATGCAATTCATGCATGGTTGATCGGTGCAATTGTAATCGTTGGTTTCTCTCTTACATTTGAGTTTTTTCAACTTGCATCTGTCACAGCTAAAAATGGCCTTTTTTCGCTTTTCCGTAGGAATAACCCTCCGTTTTTTTGCACGGATGCTGGGTAACACCGTCTCCATGCTTTTGCTGTTGCAGAATTGCAACTTGGAAGTGATTGGAGGGCTAATATACCCAATAATATGCAGTACGCTTGACATGTCGTTATCAAGCCGGATTTTTCCAGTCTTGATTCCGAACCCCAATTGGGTAATTTAGTCGATAAACGCATGCCTATATTTCTATAAATCTACAATTTTGATTCAGGCAACGCCAAACGAATGGCTTCTTCGGCCATGCCAAGCCCTTGCGAGTAGCCCGTACCGGTGGCACCATAGTTATGAACCAAAATTCGACCTTTGTAGCTTTCTCTTTCGATTCTGGCCCCATTTTTTCTACCTGGTCTGAACGCTGAAACCACACGTAGAATGTCGATGTCGCTGATGGACTTCCCGTTTAGGATCTCGGGGTACGCTTTTGTGGTTCTTTCGAGGATCAGCGCCGTTTCATGGCCCAAAATGTCTTTGTTCCAATTATCAGATTGGTAATAGCCGCCTAGAACCACCTCATTATCAGAGTCAAGTTTAGGGATCATATAGGTGGCATCGTGATTTTCCCCCCAACTAAGCTTGGTCCGCTTCAAATGAGGGGCTCTAATGATCACAACCTGTGCCCGTACAGGAATGCTATCGGGGTCTTCGATGCCTTTTATGAAACGAGACCCAAGACCCGAACAATTGAATACGATGTCGCTGTCGGACCCATATGCTTCGTCGATGGAGGAAATTTCTTTCTGTGTCACTTCAACACCCTTGCTAACCACATAGGCGTATAGTTTAGATAAAAATAATGCAGCGTCAAGATTCCATGTTTCGTACTTGATACCGAATGGTCTTCCTTCGAGCAATTCGTTTTCAGGCACCACGCTGTAATTTCTGCAGTATTCTTGAAAATTGGCCAAAACGGTATCAGTGGGCTTCAGGGTCCAGAACTCTGTGTTGTTACCCCTTCTAAGACCACAACGGGGTCCTAGAAGTTTCTGTAGGTGGTATAATTTGTTGCAAGTGAACTTGGTCCAAAATTGCACTCTGGGGTCGTCACTTTTCACACACGAAATGGTGGCCCCAGCGTAGGGCGAAGCATAAAAATGGGAAAGATCCCCAGGCACGTGCTTGGCGACCACTTTGATATCTTTGGCGGGCACTCCTCTTTCTAAAAGAAGATACACTGTGTATAAGCCTATGATTCCCGAACCCACTACCACGTAAGTCATTTTTAGGGCTTTTTGGGCACAAATCGAACAATGTCCGGTTTGACAGATAGGACGGTATAAATACAATCTCGGACCAATGCTTCCTTGGATCCTGGGGCTATCGGAGCACTAGGACCTGGATTCCGTTTTGGAGAGTCGTGTGAGTGTCAGCCGATAAGCTGATTGTAGATCAGGCACAATGCATGTCGGAGAGCAGTCAGACCACAGTGACACTCCAGGCACCGTATGACTGCAAAAAGCACTTCACACCGTACTGCATTTTAGTTCTACGGTACATTTTAGTTCTACAGTGCATTTTAGTTCTTCGTTGCATTTTAGTTCTACGCTGCCTTCTTCTTCTACGCTATTTATTGGAAAGTTCTACTTAAACCTACGTCGTAAACGTAATTACCTAAGGTTACCACGTCCCAAACAGGCAATCCAGTTGCTTTTTTAATAGCATTTCTGAATGGAGGCATGTTGGCACATTCCAACACAATTCCACCGATGTTGTCGTATTTGGTCAACAATTCGTCTGCAGCCTCCAAAAGATCCTTGGTATGAGCTTCGAAATCGTATGGAGTGCATTCTCTGATCAATTTGTCGAAAGAACATCCTGGTTTTATACCCACAATTGGAGTCTTGGGGTCTGCGCCGGCGGCTATCAAGTGGGTTTCACACAAAACGGTACCGTCAAAGGTGATGACGCCGATTCTCTTGCCAGGCTCTATCAATTGAGATGCAATAGGAATTTGAAGCAACGAAGAGGTTCCAAAGGGAATGGTGGGGAACTCTTTTTGGAAGATCTTATGAGCAGCAGCCAAAAACCCACACGAGGTGGTGATAGCAACGGCACCTTCGTCTATCAATTGCTTGGCCACGTCAAGCCAGCCTTGCACGAAGGCATCACTGTAGTTGGTGGAGGTATGCACCACTTCTTGCACACTGGAGGCTTCCATGGTGACCACTTTGACGGGAATGGTCCATGAGTCTAAGTTGGCAACATCACCAGGTGGTCTGGCGAACTCGGAGTTGACTTTCATGATTCCTAAGAAGGGCTTTTTTTCGGACATTTGGTGGTTTAGTTGTGTTAGCAAAAAATGGGTATGTAGTGGTTTATATAGGTGATCTTTCGGAGACGTAGGACCATGATATCGAAACCTGCATGGTGTCAAAAAAAAGTGCAAGGATCCGATAAGATCAGATAGGCGTGTATATAAGTCAGGTGGTTGGATGTGGTCGTTATTGTGTTGGTGGTTAATGTGTATTGGAATTGAATGTCAGCTGGGTAGTGTGAGCGAGTAGAGTTTAATTTGCTTGATAGCTTGATCGGATCATAGGAACGTGTGTGGCTTCAACAAGTACCTGTTTGAAGGTACATAGAGATCCATGGAGTATATGAGCATCGTTGAAGGTTTACTTTTGACGAAGGCACTTCTTAACAGTCGCTTAAAGTGTCTATATTTGAATGCTTGAGAAGCGAGTACCGTTTATATTTTTAAGTAATGCGTTATGATTTATCTACATATCTACATGCTGAAGTAGACAAGGCCATGTAATGCTAGGAGATGTATTCTGTCTGATGCCACAAGGTGGACTATATCCACTCAAGTTAGGGTATTCTATGTAGAGTTCAAGACTGGCGCTGATTTAAGAACTGTTGAGTGATTCTGATCTGCATATACCTCTGGGCTTCTGGCTTATCGGTGCCTGTTTCTTGCTTATCAGTGCGTTTTATGTCATTTGCACGCTTCTGGCTTATCAATGCCTTCTTCGAGATTGTCAACGCATTCTCCAACTAGACCATGCATTGCTTCGGTGCATACTGTCTTTACCTCTACGTGCTATCTTGGGTTATATGCCACTATCCTCTGCAATCTATGTACATCTGAAAGGAATCCTTTGTGGCACTCGTGGCCTTCTGTAACGTAAAACGACCTCTTTTGATTGGTCTGGCACCAATAACCTCTAATTCCAGCCTCCATAGCCTCCAATCTTTGCTCCTATAGCATCTTTCCAGGGTCTGCAGTCATTGTCGTCTATCGCCCTTCAGCCGTGCGTTGTCTACTAATGTCGTCGGTATTGGACCCGTCGTCATTCCTCTCTACTGATGCTTGCAACGGGTCCTGCTGGGGCTGTTTGCAAAATACCTCTGGAAATCGCTGTTTTCTAAGCTTCTCTCCATACAAAATGCACACAACGCAGCATGCAAATCCAAACCAGAGAAAAACCGCCGAAATGGTACAGGCCCAGCCTACTCCAAAGCTGTTTATTTGGGGCAAAACTGAACCACTGGCCACTGCTGTGAACAAGAATCGAAGGAAGTAACTGTTCGAGATGGAATCTCCTCCTAGATGTGGCATTGAGTCCACGCAGTACGAGTTGATGCTGGGAAAGCACATGGTCTGTGAAAACCCGTTGAGAAACGTCATTATTATCGGTAAAGGCATACCACCAAAATGCTTCTCCAAAGACCAGCCATAGATCAATATTGTAACCGGCAATGCCCCTCCAAAGAAAAAGTACGTGGATCGTAAACGGTCTTCAGGGATTCTTTCACCACGCTTCTTTAAGTAGTGTTTGACAGTATAATCGGAATACTTCCCGCCAACGACACTGCCGACAAGATAGCCCATACCAGGCCCGAGATAGAAACAACCACTTATCACCGACGATTGAATGCCAAACGTCTCTGCAACCACATACCTTATTGGTGTCAAAAGAGCGTACATATTGTACATTATGGCAGAGCACATTAGTGACGCCAACAACACCGTTTCGTATCGTGTAGCCAAAATGACACCAAAAGGATTGATCTTATAGAACTTGAACTTCTTACCGGTTTCTTTCTGAAATTCAAGCAATTTAATGTTGGTTCCGGTTTCTGGAAGAAAAAAAAACGATAACACCAACACCACAGCACCCAAGCCTCCCAATATGAAGAAAATCACCCTCCAGGTGGTGTAATGCACCAAGATACCCCCCAACAATGCAGAAATGGCAATGCCAAACTGGGACCCAATTAAAATGTACCCCATTGCTTTTCCTCTTTCAATAGGTGGAAAGACATCACCAATGATGGTAGCACCTACACTGAAGAAGGAGGTGCCGAAAATGGCCATCATTGCACGAAACACATAAAACATGGCCAAATTTTGCGATAGGGCCGTCAATACCGCCCCTATGGTGTATCCTAATGAGCACACCAAAGTGGTTAGTCTTCTACCGTAGATTCTGGCGATGGGCGACGAAATACACGGCGATAACGCCATCATTATGCAATAAATGGCGTTAGAGAGGGTCACTAATGTTCCTGTGGTGTGGAAAGCTTTAGCTATATCCGGCAATGCAGGAAGAAACATGGTGGTACTTATAGGTGATAAAAAGCATGCTATTGCAATAATAAATAAATATAGTCTTTTTTGGCCCTTGGAGTAATCGAACGGTTTATGTTCGGTTTTGGCCACCTCTGTGGACTCCAAGGTGGACTGTGTAGCCACTACATCGTCGTCGACTTTCAGCATTAAATTGTTTTAAGGTTACATAGAGTTTATATAGAACCGGAATTATGAGGCTGCGACTCCATTGGGATGCTGTGAACTGATGAGATTCACCAAGGCTGTCAAAAGGCACAAATGGCACAAAACGAACAATTTCCAGATAAGAAATATGCGTGTATGTAACCAAGGGAGTTGAATGGGATAAAATGTCAATTTGACAGAAGAATGGTGTTGTGATGAAATTGGTGAAATTTACAGAAAAGTGTGTAGCCGACGTTCAATATTAATATATATACTACATTATCTATATACTGATTAAGAGGAGATGCCCAAAGATTTGAACGAGTTGACCAACTCTCGGGCTTTTTCGTCCTCATTTAGATTGGGGTTGGGTTGCACCGTATGCCTCCTTTTGGAGGTTCTGGGAGCCCCGATGTTGGCGGTGTACTGGGCCGCCGGATGGATCTGGGGGATAAAGTTGGGTTGGAGAACAGGGAACCGGGGCGATGAGCTGTTGTGGTAGCCATAAGTGGGGGAGTACGAAAAGGAATTTGAATGGTGATGGTTTGAGTGGTGGTGAGAATTATGCTTCATGCCGTAGTATAGTTTCTGTTGAATGGCGTTTCGCTCCACAGCCATGTTGCTCAAGGCCTTGTCTTTGTTCAACTGATTGGGATATAATTGCTGTAGTATATAGTTGTTGAAATCAGGAAATTTGTCGAAACGTACCGTCAAGGGTCTGCCCTCAAACTCCATGCCATCGAAATGCTCAATGAGCTTGTCGGAGGACTCCTTGTTGCCGGTGGTGACTATGGCGAAGCCTCTGGACATGTTTTTGAACCCGGTGGGGTTGGCTGGCGGATGCGTCAGATTCAGCCCCGGCTGATTTGTGTGACTGGTGCCGTTTTTGGGCGACGACGAGCCAGATTCCCCAGAGTCCTTGAACGACGAGAGAAACTGGTAGCTGTTGATCTTGCTCAAGTTGGGCTGTTGGTTGTGCATGGGGATCTCCACCCGAAGAATTTCGATGGAGTTGTCGGGCTCGAGTTCCTGGGACTTGGACACCAAGAACGACTTCAAGTTGGACCAGGTGGACGAAAAGGGAATGTTTCCCACGAAAAGCCTGCGTGGGTTGACCTTGATCGCCTGGCCCTCGTCGTTCTTGATCACCATGAAGTCCTGGGATTCCGGCTGGTCTGGCGGCGTGTGGGGGTCTCTGTTGACGAAGTTCATTAGAAACTGGGGCACGCCGTTGGCGCCCGGACTGGAGCCGTAGGAGCTGGGCCCAAACGAGCTGGCCCCATACGAGTAAGCCGGATACTGGGCCGCCAGGTGCTTCCCCTGGTACAGCCCGCTCATGTACAGAGAGCCCAGGTACACGCTAGCCGCCAGCCCCAGTCCCCCCAGGGCCCCCAGAAACAGCCCCAGGTACGCAACGGGCCCCGAGCCCGTACTGGACATCGACGACGTCCGTGACGCCGGGGCGCCAAACGACGAATGGCGAGACGCCATCACCACCGGCGCCTGGCCGTACCCATAGTACATTGGGCTGTTCATCGGGTAGTACACCGGCACAAACGACACCTCCAACACATGGCCCCGCCATGCGGCGCCGTTCAACTTGTCGATCACCTCCACCGCATATTCCACATCGTAGGCCTCCACCACGCAATTGATCACGTAGACGTCAGGATCGTCTGGAGCAGGGATTTTTTGGTAGTTTATCAACTTGCAGTATTCGTCCTTGGACCCATCCTGGTGCAGCGGTGGCGACGGTAGCAGGCCGAAGTCGATGTCGTCCAAGGCGTCGGGCAATTCCTGGTCGCCGATGCAATTGAGGACGTATTTGAGGTGGTGGTCCGATACATCGCCTGGAACATTGTTTAGCACAATGATGGACGGAGGGGGTGCCGCAGGGGGCCCCGAGTAGGACGACAGCGGCAGGTACTCAGGAAACGGCGGGGGAGAGGTGCCGGCGTCAGCGCCGGGCACAAAGGGCACAGCGTCCTTGTTGTATTTGTGCATGAAGAAACTGACGGGATCAACAACTCGTAAAGGGGGTGATAGATAAGGCAGAAAAGCCGGTGCGTGCACGCCCGCGAGATACACTTCCGGATTGGGGTTGATTTTTTGCAGCCGTTTTGCACCATGGATAAGCGAGAAGGACAGCGTGCAGGGGACGGCCCGGGGAGGCCAGAGGTGCCCAGAGGGCCTGAGGGTATGCTTAAGGAGACAGAGACGGCACCGGGCAACTTTTTCGGGGGCCGGGCGCCGTCTGTGAACGCCAGACGGGTGTTATGTGTGTGTGTGCTAATTTCGATGTCGGGGCTTGTGTTGGGGTTTGAGGTTGGCACGGCTGACGGGTACATCAGCTCGGGCTATTTCACCAGTGTGTACGGCGACAAGGTGTTTGTGGTGGGCGTGGTAGCGTCGTGCTTCAATTTCGGGTGTATTTTGGGGTGTTTGGGAGGATGGGCATGCGGTTTTGTGCGCTACCACCGTATTGTGAAGGCCGCCTACGTGGTATACAGCGTGGGAGTGGCGGTGAATGTCGTGTGCATCCTAGCACCGTCGTTGGCGCTTTTGGTGGCGTATCGAACCCTTTGCGGCGTGGCGTGTGGGGTGTTTCTCTTGTACGTGCCGGTGTACATCACCAAAACGTCGTTGGACGACGCCAAAAGAGGAACCAATCTCCTGTTGGTACAAGTAAACATCTGCGTGGGGATTATGGCGGGCATGATCATGTCGTGGGCATGGGCGCCCAACGTGGTGCAATTGGCGGCCAATGGCGTCGTTTTGGCGGTGTCTGTGGCCACATACGTGTGGCTTCCGTGTGTGGTGCAGCAGGAGACCAATTTGGCGGCCATTCAGAAGTTCTACCTTACGCCAATCGACCCTGATGCCGCCCATACTCGCCCGCTCGCCAGTGCATTTAGCTGGCGCAAGTTGGCCATTTGCACCCTCATGATGGTATTTCAGCAACTCACAGGCATCAACTTTTTTTTCTACTACTCCAAGCAGATTTTCACCCATCCGTATCAGCCGGTGGTTCTAGCAGGGGCCAATTTGGTTGGCAGCGCTGTGAATTTTAAGGTCATTGAGAAGTTTGAGCGTAAAACCATCTTGTACGGCGGAAGCGTAGGAATTTTGGCCGCCTTGTTGGTGTTTCGTCTTGCACAGGTGCAGGCATGCATCTACATGATAGTGGTGATCTTTGCGGTGTCGTGGGGCCCAGTAGCTGGGATCGTGGTCAACGAGATCGGGAATCTGAATTTGGTTCTCTTGAATTGTTCCATATTGGGCAATTTCGTGGTCAATTTCCTTGTCATAAGCTCGTCGCCCGCCATTGTCCAACATTCTGGACTCGACATTGTCTACGTGTTCGTAGCGTCGGCTTTAGCGCTGTTGGGCTTTGTTTGGTCATTGCCAGAAACAAAAAACATGCAATTGCACCAGATTGAGGCGGCCCTATACACACAAAACCACGAAATGCACGTACTAACAAACAACCCGATGCGTACTTCAGCATGCGTAGGGGATGCCCTGAGCAATGCTGAGAAACCCCATGGTGAAGATGGGAAAAAACGAAAGATGCCGAAATTGCACGGGCTCTGCGGTTTCTTATGAAAGGCTGCAAAATGCCATTGGCAATGCCTAGACATGCCCCAAACCGTGGCCCAAGTCCGTTGGGGTCCGTAGCAGCGTTGGAACGAAGGCTGGTTAGGTTGGGGTGGTTTCCCAATGTGGGTGGTTTCACCACCACAAATCATGCAGCAGGAGATAGACGAGAAATTAATTCCTATTGTTTTATGCACAAATATGTCCCATCGGTAATGGCGACAGCGTGAAGTCCACGGATTAATCATTCAGGGAAATCGTGCGTTAGCTCTGCAAAAAACGCCGTTGAGCGAAGAAAGCAGCATGAAAATCACCAAGGGAGAAGCCAAATATGGGCTATAAGTCAACCCATGGGTAGCACAGAGCGTCGCCACTTTTCGCATTCGACCAAAACGGACAAATGTCCACTCGATAAATGCCACACACATCACGAGCCCGGGCCGACTATATTTAAAATTGCAGAAACATCAACAAGGTCTAAGAGTTTGTTGGAGTCATTTTGAAATTGAAATATGCATGAGGCGGGTAAAATCTATTTACATAGTCCCATGTTATTAAAGTTTCGGATAAACAGGGCCGTATTTTCTATAACCTAGGATGTGCTGTAGTTTCACCGTTGATCGCTAGTGCAGCAGGCGTGCGTCGCGGTGCAGCTTGGTCCGCACTGTTGGAATCGGTCGTTGTAAGTGCAATTAAACCGACGGTCAAGACAGGTGGCGACTCATAAAGATGCGCTCCTGCAAATAGGGCGTTGAGCCTAATAGTCTTGGGTTCACAAAATCTGTAACACCGCTTAAATTGTCCCAAAAGTCTTTAAAAGGCCAAAAATTTGAAGCCATGCGAAGTAGCTTAACCTGTGCCAGGCTCAGATTTCCTGCATCAACAAGGATCTCATGCATGCAATGCAAACACAACCGTTTTCACTACATTTCAGTACATATTCTAGAACACTAACTGAAACCTTGCAGATGCATTCCATACGCGTTGATATTCGACCAGTCCAGTACAAAGCGGCGGCTCAAAAACAGCTCATCAGGTCCACTTGTTGGGCTCCTCCAGGAGGGGTTGCGGTATCAAACGTAACTATTGCCTGGTCGTTTATGGTTGCCAAAAAGGTTGCATTGTCAAAAATGAAATGCATTGAGGCATTGACACCAATTGAGGCATCGAAATGCTTCGTGGAATAAAATGCACGTCCACGTAGGGGACTGAAACACTCCTTGGGCCTGGGGTTGGGACGGCGCTGGCCATGCCAACGGAACGCCACGCCGGCTGCTCGCCCGACCACCACCAGCGATGGTGGTAGTGACAACCACGGCTCTATGCTGGTTAGATACCGAATGCGGGAAAAACAAAAATAAACCACGGAATCACTATATTGTATTGTTTCAAACCTCTCTTGCAGTGAGCTACATGGGCTCCGTTGGCATGGTTACACTAAACAAAGCCTGGCATATGTAAAATCTTAATTTGCAGCTGAGTTGCAATCAGTACATAAGCGAATAGAAAAATAAACCTCTTGCAGAAGCAAGCCACTTGTGAGTAGCAGCGGCTATATACAGGGAGGACTATAAGTAAGCAGTGTGGTTTGGGATTTCATATGCATTCGGTTAAAGTTAAAGTTTAGGGGTTGCACCGTTGCATCGTAAAAAAATTCAAAAAAATCTTGTTATTTATATACAAGGACATTTGCCAAAAAATATATTTACTTGTTCAAATTTGGATGGAAAATTATTTAATTAATTCGAATTCCGTTTTTTTCGTTACCATTTGAGAATTATATTCACACCTCAAATCCACCTTGCAGCTTTTCCATTCTACACCAATTCCCTTGCATTTCACCATACTGTAAACCTTTGTATATTATACGCCCTCCCATTCCTTAGTTCATGAAACAGATAAAGCGGAGGACAAGATCGGGTTGTTTGACATGTAGAGACCGACATATGAAATGTGATGAGGCCTTGCCTGTTTGTCAGAATTGCATAAAATCAAACAGAAAGTGCTACAGAGGGGTCCGTTTGAATTTCATCCAATATAGTTTCTATGACCCCAAAATCAATCTTGCGAAATCGAACAATTATGAAATTTTGGACCAGTCCATCACCATCGCCAAATTGTACGATGGCTTGAAACACTATCGGAAGTATTTGACGTTGCACAAACCGGCCGATTTGAGGCGGTCGGACGAGGTGTACAAACAGGACACCGAATTGTCCACCTCCACCATGATGGAGGAAGATAACAATCTAATTAGGTCCATCACCAACACGACGCTGGGTGCGGCGGCTCTGCGGTTGGTAGCAGAGAAGGGCGACCAAACTGACCCGCTGGCGTTGTCGGACAATCTGCTTCTACACGGCGTCCAACCCAAGCTGGAAATTTTGGCTCAGCCGTCGCCCTCGGGGCACCAGTTGCAAGATTTGGCTTACGACCGTCATAACCTGCCTAGCACGCAACCCATGGACATGGCAGAAGACTTAAAGGATAGCCCTGAACAGGCGGGATCAAGGAAGAAGTCCGAAAAGGGATCCATTCTTGACAGATACAGAAAGTCCGCTGAAAATTACGGAACCGACGACATGCCTTTGAGGCCTGGAAGCTCCATTGGAAGCCCCTTTTTCAACGAGGATCTTATAAGCAACTTCCAGATCCCCAACATGTCCAATTTCAATATCCAGTCGTTTTTGAAGCCCAAACACGAGGAAATTGACACGTCGTATCATTCCAACTTGAAAATCGTGTCTGACACCACTGACTACCAATTCGATATAAACTTATTGATAAAATTGATAGAGGTGGAGAAATACTATTGGGTGTTTGATTTGTTTAATGAGCTCAATGTGTACAAGAGCGTGGTGCCGTCGTATTGCGTGGACTTGATCAACAATTTGCACGATGATTTGATCGAAAACACCTTTTTGATCAATAATTTACTCAATTGTTCAACAGAGGTCATTGCCAGCGACAGTGCCACCAGCACCTTTGATCGGAATTTACGGCTTCAATTGAACTTCTTCAACAACATCAAAATGTCCAAAATAACTACGGAGAATTTCCAACGGTTTGAAATATTGTTCTTGTCCCTTTCATTGAATTTTTACATTTTGTTGAAGCAATTGATGATGAACGTTTCCAACCACTCGTTTGGAATCATTTTCAATAACCAGGTCAAAATCTTCAACAAGTTGATCTTCAAGTTTTTCAAGTTAACCAATTTCAAATTGAAGAAACTCCGGTCGATTTTGTTGGTCAGCTCAATCCAGTCGATCATTATCTTGAAAAAGCTCATTTTGAAACACGTCGAAGTTGGCCTGCACGATATCAACATTCATTACAGCGCCGTGGAAGAAGAGGCTATTATCAACAACAATAGCATCGATTCCATCAATTGGACCGAGGATTTAACAGAAGAAATCGCCTACAATAAATTGCAAACGTCTTTGATACAAAAAATCAACTACTTCGAAGTAGTCAACCTCAACAATAAATTTGTCAACCTCGAGTTCAACGAGGGCAATTGCAGAATATCCAACAGCTTCAAATTAAGAAATAAGATGTGGGAATTGATCAAATTCGAATACTTGAAAGCTTATCCCAATTTCCTGTTGTTTAGCGACAATTTGTTTGACACTTCAAGCACGGTGGAATATACCAACATTTTCCTCCCAAATGACAAATCAACATTACTCATGTTACTTAAAGAGTACTTAAAAAGCGATCAAACCAATATCCAGACTATTTTTAAAGTCTTACATTCACTGATGATAAACGAAGAAATAAAAAAATTATGGAACCAGCATTTTCACTGGTTAATGCATTAATGTAATATATTTGTAACATAGAACGATTAAAATCAGCAAACTTATAGAGCATATAGAATTAAATAAAACCATTATGAATCAAGCCCCGGTCACGTGCGCCGATCTCGTTCTCCCTTCACATCGAGCGGTGAAAATTTTTTTCTCTACAACATGCCAGGTACATTATACGCCAAAGAAGTTACTCGTGTCAAAGTCGCAAGAGCTTTAGTCAACTACTACAACTTAGACATCAAAGTCGTTGAAACCGATGATGCTTTCGAAAAGAACTTTCCTTTCAAAAAGTACCCATCTTACTTAGGTGAAAACGGTTTCAAATTAACTGAAAACATCGCCATTGCTGTTTACTGTATGTATACCACTTTGTTTCAACTCAATGATGAGAGAATTTATCATTTTAACAGTTATCCCTGTCTTAATACATTATGTCGAGGTTTTCTATTCTGAAGGAGTTTGCAATATGGATGAAATATTTACTAACTTAATTAGTCGCCAAATTATCTGGTAAAACCGAATTATTAGGTAAAAACGATGAAGAATTCGCCCAAATCTTGAAATGGGGTTCTTGGGGTAACTCTGAATTGATGCCAAACATCACCACTGCCTTCACTGGTCTTACTGGTAGAGTTCCTTACAACAAGAAGGCTGTTGAAACCGGTATCGCCAACACCAAAGCTTTGTCCCAATACATTGAAGACAGATTATTGAACTTCACCTACCTTGTTGGTGAAAGATTATCCTTGGCTGATTTGTTTGTCGCTCAATTCTACATGAGATGTTTCCAATTCATGTACGGTGAAGCTGAAAGACAAGAATTCCCTAACTTGACCAAATGGTTCAAGACCATCATTTCCACTGACGTCTTTGCCAGCGAATTCGCCAACTTCGAATTCCCAGCCAAGGCCACCGAATTTGTCCCACCAAAGAAGGAAAAGAAACAAGCTGCTCCAAAGGCTGAAAAGAAAGAAGTCAAGAAAGCCGAAAAGCCAGCTGAAGAAGCTCCAGCTGAAGAAAAGAAACCAGCCAAACATCCATTAGCTGCTTTGGGTGCTTCCAAGGCTTCTTTGGACGAGTGGAAGAGAGTCTACTCCAACGAAGAAACCAGAGAAACCGCTGTTCCATGGTTCTGGAAGAACATGTACGACCCAGAAGAATGGAGTTTGTGGAAGGTCGACTACAAATACAATGACGAATTGACCTTAACCTTTATGTCCAACAACTTGGTTGGTGGTTTCTTCAACAGATTGTCTGCTTCCACCAAATACATGTTCGGTTGTATGGTCGTTTACGGTGAAAACAACAACAACGGTATCACCGGTTTCTTCTTGGTCAGAGGCCAAGACCACGTTCCAGCTTTCGAAGTTGCTCCAGATTGGGAATCTTACGAATTCACCAAGATTGACGGTTCTGACGAAAAGGTCAAGACCTTCGTCAACAACATGTTGGCTTGGGACGAACCAGTTGAAGTCAACGGTGAAAAGAAAGAAATCGCCGACGGTAAAGTCTTCAAATAAGCGTCTAGTGTTGAATATACTGAAAAGGTTTGTACTAAACAAGTGTCTCTAATTAATGCCATTGTGGCACCAGCGCCGCGCTGGGTCTTGCACCGCTGTTCGCACCATTTACGTGTCGCACGGCCTGAGTGTGCCCACGTTATTACGCCGCGCCTTTTTTTTTTCCTATTGATGATCCAACAACACATACGTAACATACGAAAGAGACCGTACGCTCTTCTCGCGCCCATAACGCTCGTTTTGGTAATATATCTCTTGTTCTTCTCCCACGGGAGCACTGCCAAGAAACCAACCTCGAAATATTCCTACAAGAATAAGAACAAATCATGGTTCAAAAATAAAGATTCAGTCATTTTAAGAAACCTCCCCAAAAACCACATCAGTCACTACGACTTGAATCAATTGAAAACCACAAAAACCCCACTTCAAAACAAGGAAGAGGTGCTCATTCTCACGCCCATGTCGAAGTTTTTACCGGAATACTGGGGCAATTTGTGTAAACTCAACTATGACCATAAATTGATCAGTTTGGGATTTATTTTGCCCAGAAATGAGGACGGCAACAATGCATTAGCCAAATTGGAGAAGGCTATCAAGGCCACACAGGCAGATCCCGAGCTCAAGTTCAAGAAAATCACTGTTCTCAGACAGGACACCAACTCGATCGAGAGTCAATTGGAGCAGGACCGTCACGCCTTGAGTATTCAAAAGGAAAGAAGAGGACTTATGGCGTTGGCTCGTAATTCGCTTGTGTTTTCTACGATTTCGCCATCTACACTGTGGATTTTGTGGTTGGACGCCGATATTGTTGAGACACCTGCCACTCTTATCCAGGATATGGCTGCACACGATAAACCGGTTTTAAGTGCAAATGTGTATCAGAGATACTACAATTCGGACACACAAAAGGATGACATTAGACCGTACGATTTCAACAATTGGGTTGAGAGTGAAGAGGGACTTAAATTAGCCGCTACTTTGAATGACGATGACATTATAGTCGAGGGCTATGCAGAAATGGCCACCTACAGACCGTTGATGGCACATTTCTACGACGCTAAAGGCGAACCCTCTACTGAGATGGCGTTGGATGGTGTCGGAGGCGGTGCAGTGTTGGTGAACGCCGATGTGCATAGAGATGGAGCCATGTTCCCATCGTTCCCATTCTACCATTTGATAGAGACCGAAGGGTTTGCCAAAATGGCCAAGAGATTGGGCTACGAAGTGTTTGGATTGCCAAACTATTTGGTGTACCACTTTAACGAGTAGGTGTGTAGTTAATAGAACGACGAGTGGAGAAGGTGGCGAAGCAGAGACAGGAGAATTGAGCTGCAAGCACAACAAAGCTGCAAGCACAACAAAGCTGCAAGCACAATAAAGGGCGGTGGCCACGATGTAGACCCGCCACACTTGGCGATCTTAAAAACGATGGTAGATGAAACCGATAAATACTTTAAATACAAACCCTAAAGAATTGAGTTGTCAAACTCTACAGAAATGAACTTCACGTAAAGACTGGAAAGCTCCCAAGGCTCTTACTGGCCAACATGCTTTGCGTTTTATAATTCGCTGGCCCCAAAGACACCCCAGCACCATACCAATTGATCCCAAAACCAATACTGACCAATACAGTATTGTCATTTCCTAGATGGTCAAAAATCGTGTTGTCCTGCATTGACCAACGGACTTACCATAAGAAGCATAGCTCAATCACCGTTTCTATGTATCTAATGTAAAAGCCGTGTCTCTTTGGAGCACCCTTTCCAAATGCTCTCTCATTCACGCCCTACTATCACACTTAATCCGCAGGAGGTACCAGCCTAATTTACGACGGCTGCCCGTCCTCATTATAATAGTGTTCAGAATCTTCAAATTTCTCCGTCACATCGCCGGCTTGGGCCTGATCCTGCTCAGACAGTCCTTGTATTGCTTCTTGCTCTTTCTCGCTCAAAAAACTCCAATAGTTCTTCAAATTGTGGGTTTCTAAGTGGCCGTGTGCAGTGGCAGCTAGCATTAGCAACATTGCCACGAAACAACCCACGATGACCACGACAACCACACGTTGCTGTTTGAACAATCTGTTGCTTATTCTGGTAGAGTTGATTTGCATTTGAGAAATCGGAACGCGCCGACGAGCGAAGTGGAGCGGGAAGGACGGTGGGAGGATGGGGCGAGGACGGTGGGAGGATGGGGCGAGGATGGGGCGAGGATGGGGCGAGGAGGTGCGGGACGGCGCGAGGACGAAAAAATGGTGCGCGGATTTAGAAAAAGGTGCGAAAGAGAAAAACGGGCGCGGAGGTAAACGTGAAAAACTCGTACCGACTTCGTGCCGCGCGGCACCGCGCAATCTTCAGCTACCACCAGCATCAGCTGGGACCAAGCTTAAATACCACGCCAAAAGGGACCTTTGCCTTGTTGTGCCGTATTTACCAACCACAGACGATGCCACCAAAAGCTTCACCACCCACACGTCCCACAGGCGACCAAAACGTGGAGCGCTATCGCCTCGTAATTTCCGATGCCCCATTGGGGACATTTCCCTTTACGGATACAGCTAGATTTTCCATTCTGGGAACCGTACAGTCACACGACAGTTAAATTGACAGGTGCCAAAATCCTGGCGGTGCGGCAAAATGCTCTCAACCTCCACGTATACCTACGACCAATACAATAAGCCAAAGGACTTTATAGTCAAATTGGGCATATCAGTGATTAGTTTACCTTTTTGGGTTAAAGTACGATTGATTTTGGTTTAACTGGAGTTGCATGTCGCGCATAACCTTATTAGCACGTGCACACACATGGCACCAAGCGGTGGATGTGATTTGTGGTTTTTGGGTCCAAACACTGCACCTTTTCATGAGTGTGCATCAACGTGCACTATTCGTGCAAATTTTCAACCCTATCCCCAGAAACTGCCACCTCTCCAGCGCCATTTTAGCCCTTTTAATTGCATACGGCTCTGGAAAAATTTTTCCCCGACATTCGAATGTCGCGCACGTTTCTTATCTAAGATAGTATAAATACTAAGCGAATCCTTTGCATAAGTCGAATTTCACTTCTTATTTACCCCTCCAGTTCGTATTTAACAGGGTTTATTGTTACATATAATGGCTTCGAGAGATTTACCAAGAACGTTTAAGGACTTCGCTACTGGGTGGGTGGCCCATTTGGATAATGAGGTCACCTTCAAGCGTAAAACACCTTCTGCTTTAGAAGAGGAAAAAGACGAAAACAGAGTCACAGAGGTGAAGACCAAAAATTTATGGCCTGCTTTCTGTTCGGGAGCTGGGTTGTTCAGTGACGGCTATATCAACAACTCCATCTCGGCGGTTTCCGTGTGTTTGACGAGATTGTATGGGGAAGAATACAGCAAAAGTACTGCCATTTCCAACGTTTCTTCTATTGCGTTTGTAGGGACCGTTTTGGGACAATTGAGTTTCGGTTACATCTCTGACCACATCGCCAGAAAGGGTGGGATGATGGCTGCAAACGTCATGTTGATCGTGTTTGCGCTTTTGACCGGGGCTGCTTCGTGGGGTGCTGGTGGTTCTGTGCAGGGGTTATTTGCTGCCATTACTGCTTTCAGATTCTTTTTGGGGTTCGCCATTGGGGCTGAATATCCCACCTCTTCGGTGATTGCTTCCGAATTCGCCAATCAATTACCAAGCGGGCACAGAAACAGATACTTTGTGTGGTTCACCAACTCCATGATTGACTTGGGGTTCGTGGTAGCGGCTTTTGTGCCTTTGATTTTGGCATGGATCTTCACCGACAAGCACTTGACTCCTATTTGGAGATTGACTGTTTGTTTGGGTGCCATTCCACCCATCTCTTTGTTTTTCATGAGATTGAAAATGTCCGACTCTGATTCTTTTAAGAAATTGAACATCAAGCACGTGCAAAAGGTGCCTTTCTTGTTGATTATTAAGTTCTACTGGTTCAGATTATTCATTGTGTCTTTCATCTGGTTTTTGTACAACTTTTCGTCGTATTCTTTTGGAATCTACTCCGGTTACATCATTGATAGTTTGGCGCCAAAGAATGCCGATGGTACTTCTGATTTATACAAAACTTTTGGCTGGAACGTCTTGTTTAACGTGTTTTACTTACCTGGTTCCTTTTTGGGTGCTTTGGCCGCTGATTATATCGGCCCAAGATTGACTTTGGGTTCGGGGGTTGCCATGCAAGGTGTTATTGGGTTTATTATGGCTGGTTGCTACCCTTCGTTATCCAAAAACATTGCTGCTTTCACTGTGGTGTATGGTATTTTCTCTTCTTTGGGTGAATTTGGTCCTGGTGATAACATTGGGTTGTTGGCATCGAAAACATCCGCCACTCCAATCAGAGGTGAATATTATGCTATTGCAGCTGCTGTGGGTAAAATCGGTGCTTTTGTGGGTACTTGGGTTTTCCCGGTTATTGTTAATCACACTGATGGGGTCAGAGCTCCATTTTATATCAGTTCTGCTCTTTGTTTCTTGTCTGCCTTCTTGGCTATTTTTTTCTGTCCATCTGTGGGTCAAGATGCCATTAACAAGGAAGATGAAGATTTCATTGCTTATTTGGAAGCCAATGGTTTCAACGTTAAGGAATTAGGTGACGTCAATGGCGATATTGAGTCTGCAGAGGACCTTTCTGATGCCAAAAAGGAAGTAGAAAATGTCAATGTTGATGTCAAATCTGAATCCTCCAAGTAAACGCTTAAAAAATTTAATAATTTGATAGATTGAAAGTAATAATAATGTATATTGCGTAGAATACAGTTTCTTGTGAAACATTTCCGCCTCTTATGTTACACGAGACTAAGTTTAGCCTAATTCATTCATTCGTAAGTTAAACCGTAGTAGTCATAGCTACCCGGTATGGAGGTGAACAATGGGCTTTTGAAATTGAAATCAAAGTCTTCATTGGTTTCGTCCTCATCTTTATGTCCTCGGTTTTCTTTGTAAATGTTCAATATCGATTGACTGGTCCAAAGTTTGTCCAGCTTGATGTAACTTCCCAACATGCACTTTCCGGCTGGGTCGTGTTTGACAATGTCATAAATAGTATAGAAGTTGATGGTGTCAACGTTCTCACTATCAAC
Organism: Yamadazyma endophytica; assembly: GCA_030571075.1. Taxonomy (NCBI): domain Eukaryota; kingdom Fungi; phylum Ascomycota; class Pichiomycetes; order Serinales; family Debaryomycetaceae; genus Yamadazyma; species Yamadazyma endophytica. Next base: position 506,854 of record JAJLXA010000002.1, read on the forward strand.
AGAAGGCCTGGACTTGTCGAAACATCTGCTATATATCAGAATTTCTTTCATTGTTAATGCTAAATTGCATTGTTCTATCTCTTCAGGAAATAACTTGTAAATGCCACTTTCATCGAATGCTATTAACAAATTGTTCAAATTTGCTTTTAGTAATTTCATGGCCGAAAAACTCTCATCAGAGAGCCTGATCAAATACTTGAGTCGTACGAGAACGAACTTTTGAACATACTCGATCAAATCCCTATAACCAGCAACGATCTCATCTTTTAATCCAGGTGCAAACAAGCTGGACTTAAGCCTGATGATGAATGTAATTCCTGTGGATATCTGCAAATGAAATACTAGAATGATGAGGGGAGTCATGATCAATCTGAAAGTATCATCGAAATTCTCGTCACAATTCTCAAAGATGTCCATGTCTAATAAGCCCAAATCGGAGAAAGTGGAATGCAAAAATTCCCTGAAAATAATTTTAGAAAATGAAACTTCACCTTGTTCTTCATGTTGTGCAGAATTAACAAATGCAAAGCACAGTAAAAAGCATTTGACAAACAAGTAGGTCCTAAGCTTCATCACTTTAGTGATTCCAGGAGGTAACTGTTTGATTTCAACGACAGTACCCATCATTTCAGTAAGTTTTAAATCTAATTGAAGAGCCACCTCGCCAATTTTATGTCCTGTGACTGATATGTCAGGCGTTACGCTTTGACTCATGCGAAGGATACACGCAATGTCTTCAATTAAAGGTCTTTCGAATAAGATGCGATCAACGATGTCTTTTTCGGTCCGTAGGTTTCTGAAGTTTGAAATTCCCAACTCGAATTTGGGCCATTTTGTTGCAAAATGGTGATTCAACGGTCTGAGAATGGAAATCGTCATACCGGAGCGAAATGTATTGGATTTGTAGATGTGAAACCATATCTTTCTTCTTAAATGAATCATCTTTGGTTCAAATTTTATAATATCATAATCAGGAGGATCTCGATGGAGCCCCAAACCATAAGCAATTTCTAAAATCTGACCCCTCAAGACCTGATCCCCCAAAAAGCCCTCTTGACGTTCGGGTGCTATCAGTCTGTAGACCTGTAACAAAATAAGTGCTTGTAAATACGGCATTGTTGGCTGATTGGCAAAGCCGTGGATCTGAAGACACTCCTCGGCCAATTCAATGGCTTCCAAGGGTATTGAAGTGTATCGCTTGTGCATGTTAGTCCTCTTTGATAACATGTAAAGGTAACTGATTCTTAGGGTGATGAGGATGATGGACAAGTTGGCATAGTCCTGCTTATACATCACATGAATCTTGGAGATCTTTTCATTCCTTGGGGTATGCACGTTGAAAACGCGTTTAATAACCTCGTAATGATCGTATTCATCTAATACAGGCACAAACTCGCCAAATTTCTGGAAATAGATTTTTTGATAGTTGATGAGTTGGGTTTCGGTGGGCAAGATCAATTTCAATCTCTTAAATAGATTATCTTCGAAGTAATAGTCTGGATTGTATATGACACCCAAACTTCTTCCTGACTCACACACCGCCTGTTTAAGCCACTTGATATTAACGGTATTTCTATCAAATACGCTATATGTAAGCAGATTGGGACATTGTAGCATCTGTGCTTCCAACTCAGAAATCATCAGATCAGAGAGTCCGAGTTGATGTCTCAGAATGGTAAAGTACCCAAAGGTGTTGTCACGGGCCTGAAATGACCAGTAATTCCACAACACCCGGAGACCAGGATCCCTAGGGTAGATAGGGGTGAATGGATATGTGTGGGCCACGGATGCAATAGGTCGTATACTCAAGCTAGGCTTTTTTACGTCGTGATCAAAATTGGAGTTTTCGGGCACCGTAAAAAAAGGAATGGATTTTTTTGAAGTTATGTTTGGCAATTGACCATGGGGAGCCGACCCGGGCCCCATATGTGTTGAATTGTCGGCCTTTGGAAGGCCCAGCGATACGGTGGATGTTTGGTCCCATGGCAGCGTCGTTCGCAATGGGGTGATGTTTGGAGATGCGTTATCGGCATAGGTGCAAGAATCCCGAAGTCCCAATCGAATGCACAGGTCACACGGCTGTTTACGATCACATTTGTTCTTCTTGGCCCTGCAGTTCATGCACACTAGGATCTTTCTATTCCTTCTTTTCATCTTGGGTAAGTCGAAATCTCCGCGCGTGAGAAGCGTAAACTTTAACTACAGCAATGCAACGCCTAAGTACCTGCTGGCGGTTAAGGTTTATGCAGTAAAGTCACGGAGGCGAACCTGCAACTGGGGGTCATTTTTGGCCACCAAAAGATCGTTGATTATAAGCGTGTTGACGAGGCCCTGATCCACCTCTTTGTCCACCGGCGTGTAATGGGGCATCTCTATGGCATCGATGAGCCCATTGATAAAGCCAAGCGCCGCCACCAACTTGCTGCGGAGCTCAGTTTCGTCGGGCTCGGCTAGGCTGAAGGCAAAGTGTTTGATCAACGTTCTTCGGAGGTGCCTTGTAAGCGTTTTACTGGTGGTTTTGGAGACGTTTTTGATGGACTCTAAGTACCGCTCCAATTCGGCCAGGGTGGTGACGGCGGCCAGCGCCGACGCATGAGCCTGCTGGGTGGCAATAATGGAGTCCAAATTGACGTTCAAATCGGCGTATTCCTGCACCATGGCCTCCAATCTGGCGATGCAGGTAGCGTCGTGGAGATTGTGCTTCTCAAAGTGGTGTGTGGCGGCCATTTGTTGGTTGACAGCGTTCTCGGTGTACACGCTGGCAGAGGCAATGCCTATGGCGTCGCCCTTATCGACGAAGAACGGAATTTTGTCGTAGGTTTGGCGCATGGCCATGAGATTCTCTATCGAAGACGCCTGAGACAGGGCGATTTTTTGCTCCAACGCTCTGATGGGCCCGTCTGCCTGCAGTATGAAGTGGCGTACAAGCGTCTGGCCCTCTTCAAGTTTCAATATGTAATTCTGGTCCGCCTCTTTGTTGACCTCTGACGCCTTCTGGAGGAGGTGTCTGATCTTTGACTTGTTATTCATTGACGCGAGAAAAATCTTCTTGATGTCAACTATACCTCAAAGTGCATTGCAGAACCTCGACGACGCCAGTAGAAAAGAGCTTTTGGGCTTTGTGGAGCTGGAGAACTCCAAAAGCAAGGTGCAGATGTCCATTCATCAGTTCACCGACATGTGCTTTAAGAAGTGCAACAAGGACGTACCCATTGGAACTGGTGCATTGAGCGCTAACGATGAAAAGTGCTTGAACAATTGCTTGAACCGATTCTTGGACACGAACATCAAGGTCGTACAGACGTTACAGAACCAATGAGAGGGCGTACGACTTTGGAGTTCAGAGATTTGGCGAGATGGCGAGACGGAGGGATGGAGAGATGGAGAAGAGATTGCTGCTTATATGGCTTGAGCCCAGCCTGAAAGTTCTGAAGTTGAGCGACCGCAAACTCTGACATTAAACATAAAGAAACTGTAAATAGAGAATGTATAAGAAGTGTGTTGTATTGTGTTTGGTATGGGACAGTTGGATGTGCTGTTGGACTGCTGTTGAGCTATGATATCCTGCTTGCGTCAGACGCTGTGGTTTGAACAGACATATGCTGAACAGACATTGGCTGAGTGGACAGTAAGACCCGTGGACAGTTAGGGCCGTCGACAGTTAGACCCATAGGCAGCCAGTTCAGTATACAGCCAGTTCTACCGACACCCTCTAGCCTCTTCACATGGTCCTCTCCACCTCCACCGTCTCCACGACCTCTCCTAAAGAACCACCAAGAGCTTTCAAAAGCCCAAACGGCCGCTCCACCTCTATGCCTCTCCTTCTGCATATGGTCCATGCTCCCATAAAGTCATATCTATACTCATAAAGAAGCTCTCGTCCTTCTTTGTCTTCCAGTGCAAAGGCTACCAAAACATCCTCCTGTATGGCCAAACTCTTTGCAATATACTCCTCCAGCTCTGCTACAAATGGATTGGTGATTATTTGGCAAAGTAGAAAGTTTATACGACTGAAACTCACCAAAATAGCAGGCCCCATTTCTTTCACCAATTTCTCCAAAATATCAAGAAACATCAGAAGTATGGCATGGCTCCCCCCTTGCCGATTAAATACCTTATCTATCGACATCAACATGCTGTTGACGATCTCAGTGTAAGTGTTCTTTTCATGAAGTTTCATCAATAATTCGTACAGCACCGAAAGAAGCTCTGTGGGGTCTTGGTCCATCATCGGCCCTGGAAGATACAGCGTATTATTATTAAGAATACCCAAAAATAACGGCGTAAGCCCCGTGGACTTCAAAGGTACTTTATCGAGGGCTTTTGCTAGTAGTTTGCACGCCATGGTCTTAATGGCCACTTCATGATGGTCCATCAAGTTTAGTATATACAGTGTGATCAAACCCCAGTCTTTGTGTTGATCATATAATTCTATAAGAAGCCACATTGTGCTGATGTACTCCAAGTGGATTTCTGGCGTATTGGAGGCACTTAACGTGGGCCTTAATCCACCTATACGCTCTTTTGGAGCCGGCTTCAAAAACGGTCTTATTTCTTGTATTAGTAGCGGCACCATGGCTCTGTGTGTATGTGCACTCTCAAGGAGCATTTTACTGTGTTCAAGATTGCTCCATGGAGTGTCTGGGTTGATATGAAACGATAATAGCTTGTAAAGAGGTATTGTGGGGTTGGCTGCTAGACATGCAATGAGATGACCCAAACTAGCCGTGTACTTTTGTATTTGTGTTCCCGACGGCCAGTATATCACCTTTAGCTTTTCTGTTAGTTCCTTCTCTATAAGTGTGCCCTGCACGTCCGAAGAAACCATTTTGTTGATGCCAATATGATCTCAAGATGGATAAAGTGCGATTTGGTAGATTTAGCGATGAGCTTCTGAGAGTGCATTTCTGGTCTATTATATGTATTACATGCCACACTAAGCACTTTATATGCATATTGTTGTGCTGGTGTGGAGTGAATGCGTTGTTTTCCTACTTTACAATGATATCTATGAAAATGTGACCGTTCTTAAACGGTCACCGATGATATGGCCTCTACTTTACTCTGCAGAACGTTTCCTCTACAATCCTCTCCAAAGAGCCTTCTCGAAATGGTCTCCTCTAGTCTTCTCCTTCATCAAGCCCATCATGATAAACTCGTTGCATATCTGAAGAAACCATGTCAAAATCAACTTATCCCAGTCTTTCTCGTTGGTCTCAGCATCAAGCAACACTTTCTTCAAGCCTTTTTCGGAAACCGCTTGCTTAAGCTCTCCTAGAATCTCCTCCTTGTTCAATGACTGTTTGAACGCCATGAAGAACTCGTATTGATTCATCACTGGTGGCGCCTCAATAAAAACGTTGAACAATTTTATAAGCATTGGCTGGACTGATGTGTTTGGTAAGTATTCTTTGCAATCTCCCAAATTAGTCTCAATGGTTAGCCTCAAATCTGGCCTTAACAAGGTGAGCATAAGATTGTGCTCATTTTCCATAAGCATCACTCTTTTCAACGGTCTCTTCCCCCCGTTGATGGTATACAATTCCCTAAAGGGTAACTTGGAAATGTCCGGTATTGAAAAATTATTAAAAAAGTTTGTAAGTTCTGTTGAAACTTCTGGGTATTCAGCAATTAATTCATTGGTGTCATTCTCAGTAAGCTCTCCTTTGAAGCAAATACGGTACAACTCGAAGACATCGAATTTGATCTCCAAGGAATAAAGAAAGTCAATAAGGGCTCTTAGTTGAATCTGAAAGTTTTGACAACTTGCTAATGAGGTAATTAGCTCATCCGCAATCAAATCATCATCCTTTAAAAGAGACTTTGCCAACTCAATAGAATAAGAAGGGTCTGTGTGGTCACTCAATAATGATTCTACGTACAGTTTGAACGAGGGTAAGCGTCTTAAAAGGGCAAAATCAGCTGTTTTTAGTTTTTTGCTGGGGGCATCTGCCTTGTCGTCCATCATCAGGAACGAATTTTCAAAGAAATGGATCATTATAGCGAGTCTAACCTCGTTGATCACGCTGTCTATGCTGTTATTGTAAACGGAGAATCGGGACATGATGATATTCAAGAGATCGGGATCTATGAGGTACCCCGAGCCGCGTGGATCCAAAAACACGCTTTGTATGATAGTTTCACAGATATCCTTATTGCTTTGGGTCTCAAACTTGTAGTTATCGAGGTACATTCGAACATCGTTGTTCAAAAACGAGTGCATCCAGGTGGTGATATTATTGGACGGCACCCCGAAGATAATCTTCATGGGCATGTTTGCGCTGGTTTTCCTTAGGCTTCGAAGGAATTGGTTTACTATCTGGGGATCCAAATTGTTTGCGTCCTCAAATACAAACAATAAAGTGTATTTTGTGGACTGTTTTCGATGCCATTCAATAACCAGCTCAAAATTGTAGTCTATGACGTCTTCGTCTTCATCAAGCACATCTCCATGTATATCATCATCATCATCATCTGAAATGTCCGTGCTTTCATCTTTTTCCTGCTTGATCTTATCTTTTTCTTGTGGATCTTTTTTTAGAGCACGAATGATGGAACGACTCAACAGCTTCACACTAAGAGCACCAACTTTCGAATCCACAACCGCCATTCGTATTTGCAGTGCCACCGGCGAATTGTCGAGGCGTTGGTAAAACCCCTGGAAAATCCGGGAGTTATTGGTGGCATCGGAGCTCAATTGCACATATCCAGTAGGTATTTTGAGTATTGGACGGATCAACCCATCGGTTTGGGACGCCACATTCACCCGCGTCTCCACAAAATCTATCAAGTTTCTGAATAGGGCGTTGTTTCCGCTGCTGGTGACCGTTTCAATGGCACTGTCCACTCTTTGAATGCATTTTTGATACATTTCATTTCTGTGCGTGGTAGATTCCTCCAGCTCTTCCGGATAAACAGGCGCTAAAAGCGAGCCCCTAACGTGGGACAACGCTTTTGTGGGTTCTAAAACATACCAGCTTTGTGTTCCTGGGACATTTTCGGTCAGAGCCATTGTTTGTGTACGCAAAAGCTTCGACTTGACGGAGGAGTGCTGAAAAACTACTACTTTAAGTAACGCGAGATTTCAGACATTGCGAAAATTCCCTAATTTGATAATCCCCATTTTTCACGCAAAACCCCATAAATACTTTGATTCACCCACATTTAGCATAATGGACACTTCCAGCACTATCAGACAGCGGAAACAAAATGGGGGCACCAAAAAGCATCTGTACCTGAAGAAAAAGCTCTTTTTCAACCGCAAAACAAAGTTCCTCAATGTTGCACCCATAAATATACCTTTAAGTAGAAGATTGGAGACAATTGGGATTATCTGGCACACCATATCGATTCCTGTATTTATAGTGATATCCCTTTTGGTGGTTCTGTGGGGATGGGTGCTGTGGGTGTGCTTGGTGTTGCCATATTTGATCTGGTGGTACGGTTTTGATCTTCACACTCCTACAAATGGAAAAGCAACCTATCGAGTGAGAGAATGGGTGAAAAATTTGGTGGTGTGGGAATGGTTTGTGGGATATTTCCCTATAAAAGTGCATAAGGCGTGTGAATTCGAACCCACGTTTGATTTTGTGGCCACAGAGGACGAGGCGGAGGACGACGAAGAGGACTTGGTCAGCGAGCATACAACCACGCTTGTGGACAAGATATTCCAATTTTTCGGACTAGGTAAGCGTTTGAACAGCAATTCTGACGTAGCAGACCTAAAGAAGGTGGTGGTGGGGCCGAGGTATATCTTTGGGTACCATCCACATGGGGTTATATCCATGGGAGTTATGGGAACGTTTGCAACCAACATCATACGAAACGAGCCGTTTGAGCCGCCAATTAAGTTCCTAAAGCCGTTGTTTCATGATCCATCGGGCAAAAAGCCGCTCTTGCCCAATATTGGTAACGTTTTCCCTTTGACATTGACCACCCAATTCACCTTACCATTATACAGAGACTATCTTTTGAGCCTCGGGCTCACCAGCGCCTCTGCCACCAACATTCGAAGTTTGATCAATAACGGTGATAACTCGGTGTGTATTGTGGTGGGAGGGGCTCAGGAGTCGCTTCTTAACTCGGGAGTCACCAATAATCCCACTGTTGGCATAGGCTACCGAGACCGCAAAGACGACGATTCGGAGGAGGAAAGCGACGAAGAGGAAACAAAGGAGATCAAGCTCGTGCTTGATAAGCGGAAGGGATTCATTAAATTGGCCATTGAGATGGGAAACATCAACTTGGTGCCGATATTTGGGTTTGGAGAGGCAGACATCTACAATGTGGTCAAGCCCAGACCAGGCTCCTTTGGAGATTTGTTTCAGAGATGGATGAAGAAGACGTTTAAATTCACCATTCCCTTCTTTAGTGCCAGAGGCATATTTATATATGATTTTGGGTTTTTACCATTCAGAAACCCTATAAATGTTTGCATGGGTAAGCCAATCAACGTACCCAAAAATTTGCTCGAGACATACAAGCAGGAGCATCCTGAGTTTGTGGACAAACTGGAGAAAGGAAGCAAGGTGAAGGTTCCCCCGGAGTTGTTGGACCACTACCACAAATTGTATGTGGATGAACTCAAAAGAACGTTTGAAGAAAACAAAGATAAATTTGGGTACGAGGACGTGGTGTTGAACATTGTGGAGTAGTGTAGCATGTTGATATGTAATATATGACAATCAAAACAAGGGCACAGTGCCATAGGATGTAGTATTCGAAGTAAAATAGGATTGGCTAATGGGAAGGAGGAATCTGAAGCAAATAGCACATCCTTTTCGGGGCTGTCTCGCTACAAAAGAGAAGTCTCTGTTCTTAAATCTCCAATCAAAAAGACCATGCTACTTTCAAGACCCACATAGAGAAAAATACAAACCACCTCCATAACCTAAAATCATGTATGCATCAACTATGTACTCATTTACTTCTTCAACTTAACCATGTCCTCCTCTTCAAATTCGATCTCGAAGTCGATGGTGTTGCCGCTTTCAACTCGGGCTTTGGTGCCGTCTATTTTCAAGTCTTTGTAGTTTTTAAGTAACTTTCTATTAAACTTCTTTCTGCCGCCCAGTTTCTGTAAAAACCCGTTGTTTTTATTAAAGATCTTCAAGAATGCGTTCAACTTGTCGTTATTTATCTTGTCTTCCTCTATCACCTTATTTCTCTCTTTGATTTGCTCCACTTCCCATGTTTTGAACTTCTCGCCGCTACTTTCGAAGAATCTCTTGCCAAATAACTTATCTTCCGGTATCAAATCCCAGAGAAAGGAATCTTCGATGTCGTCCAAGTGGGGATTCAAATTTATCATGCCACTCAAGGACTTTTTGAGATAATGATCAGGCACGGGTTTATAGTTCGATAAGTCCTTGTCATAATACAAACGAACCATGTTGAGTTGTGACTGCATCATTTCGTTATCATCCGTGGAGTTCATGAATATATCCAACTGTTCAAGCAACGCCTTATCCTTGGCTGTTAGTTGTTTTTTGATGAAGGACTTACTATGTTCTTTAGGAATCTGAAAGTTGATTAATTGGGGGTTCTGATTGTTGTGGGGTTGCTCTTTGATGGGCTTGAGGTGTATTTTTTCGTAAATTTCATTATTGGAGAGGTTTTCGAGTTCTACAGGCGCCTTGGGGAACTGCTTAAACGAAATGTAATTTGTTTTAGTTGGTGTGTACTTCGCAGGGGACGTGCAGGTTTTAGCAGCCTGGGAGATGGAATTTCTCAATGTTTTGGGTGTTTTGTCGTTTCCGATGGTGGTGGTTTTGTATCCCCTAGGAACGTTTGGTTTCCCCTTGGTGTAATACCTTACGGAGGTGATTATATTGGATCTAATCATGAAGGGTGACTAAATTTTCACGCGAACGACCTCAATCCGAAGCGGCGAGCGGTAGTGCGGAGGAGAAGAATGCGAGAATGGCGCCATCGGTGGTGCGAGATGGTGCTAGAGCGCGGCGGGCCGGGGCGGCTGATGGGGAAATGCGACGGCCTAGGTCGGCGTGAGGTGGTACGGCTGAACGGGTGCAGCGTAGGTTGAGAGAGGGCGGCTTTATTTACAGCTCAAGAATCTGCGGAGACATCATGCGGCTTAAAGTTAGTGATCGTGGAGACATTTTGCACTTAGAATGCTCCTGCAGGCAACACAGGCCATTTGCAGAAAGAATTTAAAGCCATCTCAGACTGCTATGCACCAATTAGAGCGCTCGCTGCGCTACCACGGCTGGCAATAGCACCACGACTCTCGTACCACGACGCTCGCACCACAATTGATTCGCTCGCACCGTGCACCACCACTACGCTCGTACCACTCGAGCCCTTCCACCGCCGCACAAATGGCTGCAAATTCACCTCAGAGCCTCCGCCGTTTCTCGCCCTAAATCTCCCTCAAGACCTCCCACTTTGCACACTTCAAGTCGGTGGTTCTACTTACTATCGTACCTGTGCCCAATTTAAGCCAGTAGGCCGTCCCTTACCGCCCCGCCACAGCTTTCCTCCTCGCTCATTTTCTCCTACTCTCACCCAAAACGTGCGAAAATTTTTAATGAGAAAAGTATTCCCAAAAATGCTTGATTTACCACATGTGTACTCAAAGCCCGTCGAACTCGCCATCATTGGCGGGACCGGCTTATACGACTTGCCTAATTTGAAGCCCGTGGCCAAATTGACCATCTCAACGCCCTGGGGATTCCCCTCCAGCCCCATCACCATCTCCGAAATGGAAAATGGATTCCCTGTAGCTTTCCTTGCCAGACACGGAAGTCACCACGATTTGCTCCCCACCGACGTTCCCAGCAGGGCCAACATGGCCGCATTGAAGAAGATCGGCGTCAAGGCCATTGTGGCGTTCTCTGCCGTGGGATCCTTGAGACAAGAAATCAAACCCAGAGATTTCGTGTTGCCTACCCAGGTCATCGACAGAACCAAGGGCATCAGGCCCCACACCTTCTTCGAAAAGGGCTTTGTGGCCCACGCCATGTTTGGGGAGCCTTTTGACCTCAAATTGAACAAATTGATCGCAGAAAACATCCCTGCCACCGGCTTTTTGGAAGGGTTCAACAAAGAAAGCCTCAGCCCCACGTTCCACACCAAAACCACCGACGACTTGACGTTGATCTGCATGGAAGGTCCACAATTTAGTACTCGTGCCGAGTCCCAAATGTACAGAAGCTGGGGCGGCAGTGTCATCAACATGTCGTGCTTGCCGGAGGCCAAATTGGCCAGAGAAGCTGAAATCGCCTACCAAATGATTTGTATGTCCACCGACTACGACTCGTGGAACGTGGACGAGGAGCCGGTCACTGTGGAGACGGTTGTGGGCAACTTGAAGGCCAATTCACACAACGCATGCAAAATGGCCGAGAAGTTGATCGATGTCATCAGCAAAGAGTTCACCAGCGGTGAGTTGGGCATTGGCGACGACTTGAAGGGCAGCATGAAATTTGCCGTCAGCACCAACCCCAAGGCGGTCAAGAAGGAGTTATTGGAGAAGATGCACTATTTATTCCCCGGCTACTGGCCTATTAACTAGGGCTTTAGCTTCAATTACAAATGGGTCCTAACGGTTAGAAACGGCCCCCTCAGCTCGATGTTTCTCCACGAGCTCGTTTTAGATTACAGTTAGAATGCACAACGCTGCATATCACAAGAATGCTGTACGTTCTGCACATAAACGTATTAGCACTCTGACTTTTACGTACTCTTACATCAGCTAACTCTCACCGCACCTTCGCAGCACTGAAAAATCTGAAAATCTGAAAATTTTCAAATGTTAACCAGAACACCAGTGGCCCCCATCAGGTACACCAGGCCTGTGGCGTTATTGGCCAGAACATACGCAACAGAGCCGCCCAAGAAGAAGAAGGCACAAAAAGTAGCCGACGTGTCTCAAATCCCCATCAAAAACATCGGCGTATTGGCCGACTTCTACATTGCACCCAAACTCTTCTCCAGCCCAGTGTCGTCGTGGGGCCGTTTGATGCTCAGAAGAATGGGTGTGTTTGCGCTCAACACCTACAACATCGTCAAGTTCAGAAACGAAACCAAAGTGAAGCTAAAATTCAACGACTGGAAAGAGGAGGCCATGGAAAAGTTTGTAAAAACCAATAAGATCTTTGCTGCTGGATGCAACTTGCCGACCACCAAACGTAAGGAGTACATCACGTTGCAACTCGAAGGAAACGCCGGAAGCAACGTTACGCAAAAACTCGTGGAAAGGGCCAATAGTTTCCCCAATAATGGCAAATTGACGTGGGACTTGGTCAGTGTGGAGCTGAACCCCAAAGTGGTCACTTTCAACGTCATTCCCGATAACAACAACGTCACCACGTATGTGCAGGTGGTGATCAAGGTGACTACCAAGCAGAAGGTGGCATTTACAACCGGCAGAGACGTTTCAGAGACAGAAAAGTCTGTCACCGATCATTTGGTATACACTCTCAACCCGTACACCGACGACATTGTGCTTGTGGGCTCGCTATTCGAAAGCGACCACGTTAGAGGCATCCAGCCAGAAATGAGCCAGGACCCAAGAACCATGCAATTGTTCCAAAGCCAGACCGCCGATATCTTCAGATCGAATCCTGCGAAGGAAGAGAAGTAAATATGCTTGTAAATAGTAGGTCGCTAACAATGTATGTATTCTATATACTTTTGGTCGTCATCATAAAGGTATAAGCAGCGAGGAGGAATGGAGACGGCGTTCAACGATCTGACTCTAAGCAGCAGACCGATGGAGCGGCAGACCCTATAGAGTAGAAAGAGGACATCGCTAGCCAGATCTTCAACAACCAAGATTGGAGCTATGGTGGTTCTTTTCTCACCTTCTGGCGGCTCTTTTCTGACCTTCTGGTGGCTCTTTTCTGCACTCTCCGTTCTCTCTTGAAAGAACAAGCTTTCCACCTTCTCCCTCCCCTCTTCATTCCATCAAGAAAACGTCCTCGCTCGCATCCATCTTAAGCGTGGGCCTCACCAACAACGTCCCAGATTGCAGCCGGGAGTCTCTCCGTTGAAGCTCCTGTGGCGTCAAGATAATGTCGCCAAGAGATGCCGGTACGTAATCCTCTTCGAAAATCATGCGTTCGTCGTCGTCGTCAAACACATCGTCGTCTACAATGGCCAGATCGTAGCCGCTATTGAAAAGCGTCGGGTAATTGGACGAGAACGACCGGGAGATCGAGTTGACTCGTGGATATGCATGCAGTTGTGGGGACACACTGGTGGCACCAGGCGTCATGGGCGTCATGGGCGTCATTGGTGCTGTGGAGTAGTACAGAAAAATATTGGAGTTTACGTTGAAGGCCGAACTCAGTCGCTCCGGCACCAGCTGTGAGATGTGGCTAATGTCGATGGGCTTGGCCTCCTGATGGTGCTTACGGCCGCCATAGGCACGGGTGTTTACACGAGTGCCATCGGGCAAAAAATGGGCCAAGGCACATTTGAGGCCAAACTTGCAATTTCCTTTCTGGAAGTACTTGCAGGGCAATTTGTCGGCACTGAGCCCTCCTTCGAGGTTGTGGCTAAACGGGCATGACGATCCCGCCTGGCAGTTTCCCTGCTTGAAGAACTTACACGGAACATGTGAAAGATTCTTGCTGGAGTTGGACCCTGACGACGTCACAGAAACGCTGCCTGGTGGGCCGGTATTGGGCGGCAACTCGGCGGCCAAAGACGAGAAATCAAAGGCTGAGCCGCCGTGGAACTTGGAGGTGTTACCTTTTGGAAACGACGAAGGCGATACGCTGATATTCATCAGGGTGTAAAGATGTGAGGATGAACCAAAGTAGCGGCACTAAACTTGGGGCTATCGCAGCGGGAAAAAAGGAGCTAGCAAGCGTGTATGGCGTTTAAACGGTTGTGTGTGTTGGATGGAGCAGCGATCAAACACAGGGACGACTTAAATGGGCTTGAAAGCTATCGACAGCAGCAAACAGGGAAATAAAAAAGATTCTTATCGTTATCAAGTGAAATTATCCTTATCGCAAAGTGTGGCTCTACCAGGTGACTAACAATAACCGGTGATAAGGCGCACTACCACAGCTGAGTGTGGAGGGACCAATTTGGGTGAGTTCGTGGAGCCCATTAGGCACTCAAGGAGAGGGTTTGGTGATGTGAAGAGTTTGTAGGTTTACAGGTTGGCAAGTTTGCTGGCTTGTGAAATTTTCTTGAATCAATTTGCAGTTTTTTGTGTGTCAATTTGCAACTTTTTATGAGCCTTTCTTCGGATCAATCTGCAGCTTTTGTACTTGCTTGGTTCAGTTTGCAGCCGATACTAAGCCTACTTGGATGATTTTGAAGTATTTTTTGAGCTTTGCTCCCTTTGATTTGTAGCTTTGTAAGTTAAGCATTCACTCTTATTTGAGAGCTGCTTCGATTTGGAGACCTGAGAGGATCACCAAATTGATTTGAATCATTCATAAGCGTTTAGTCACATAGTGTGATTATAAGCATTTAGTCACTTCGTGTAAGCATAAGCTTTATTGGTTTTCTTTCATCTTCGTGTAATTATAAGCTTTAATTGGTTTTCTTTGAAGTGTTATTTAGACATTTCTCCCTTCTATTTGCAGAATTTGTAAGGATAACCTTCGCTAGTTCAATTTGAAACAGCTTTGCTTTGCAGACTTCAGCTTTCGTTCGATTAATTTGCAGACTTTGTTAATGATTCCCTTTGCAGGCTTTCTGCTTTCGCTAAATTAACTTGCAACATTCAAGCCTTTGCCTTCAAGTTGGTGTTGTCTCTCTCCTGCTTCCCTCCAATCAAACCACATTTATTAAACAATCATTATGCTATACAATGTCATACAAACTACCTACGGTCGGCAGAGAAACTACGCTTACCACTAAACAAATGCTTGGGCATGGTGGTCATCACATGACGGTCACTTTCACTGATCTTAGCCTGTCTGTTTCTCTCTCTTCTTTGCACCTTCTGCAACCTGTCGGTCTTTTCTTGTGCATCCTCGTCGTAAAGACCGTCGTTAAGCCTATCGCTTTGTGCCTTTGGCTTCTTTCTCTTACGTATATGCTCATCCACATCCACATCGGTGGTCTTCTTCAATATGTCGATAGTGCTGGTCTTCTTGACCGACTTGACGGCCTTGCTTCTCAACTCCGTGGTGTCGTGGCCAATGTTGTACATGTGCTCTTCCATATCGTCGAAAGACCTCTTCAATTTGTCTCTTGGCATGATGGCTCTGTTGTTCAATGCCTTCTTGTAACGGGCTTCCTTGATGATCTTCTTTTGCTTGTCTCTGATCCAGTCGGCCTTTTCTCTGATATCGGCGATGTTGTCGTCTTCGATCTCTGAATCCGAGTCGTAAAATCCCTCCTTCTCTAATCTTTCTTCTTCTTCTTCTAATGCTTGTAACTTGGCGGCGATGTCTGGGTCCAAATAATCGTAGACATTCTTACCGTCGAGAACCTCGGGCATGACATCGTTCTTCCATTCGTCGTCCTCAAGCAAGTATTTGTCCTTCAAGTTGATGTTATACACACCGGCACCTCCGTTTTCGGCCTCAATATCTCTGGCCAACTTTCTTCTGTTGGGGTCATTTGGATCGTATTTCTCGATATCCTTGACGCCTTCTGGTATAAATGCAGGTCTTTCAACGTCGTCTCTTTGTTGAGGCTTGGAGATGTGGATCTTGGATAAGATGTTGTTGACACGGTTAGCACCCTTCAATTTCTGTTCGATTCTGGAAGCAAGCAACTTCTCACAGGCCTGGTTTCTAACTTGCATGACATTTTCTTCCTCAATACACGAAGCATGCATGATTTCGATGTCCTTCAAGTTGTACAAGGATTTCAAGTATTCCTGCTTGTCGGCATCCAAATCTTCGTACTTGATGATATCACTCTTGTTCATAACAATCATCACCGATTTGTTGGAGAAAAGCGGCTTAATGGAATGGAACAATTTGACCTGGTCTTGGATACTGAACCCACATTGTTCACTCAAATCCATAAAGTATAACACACACGACCTCAAATGGGCAATGGCGTAGATACTTTGCATTTCGATGTTGTTCATGTCTTCGGTAGGTCTATCCAAAATACCAGGGGTGTCGATGGCTTGGAATCTAAGATATTTGTAGTCAAAATGACCCACATACAACGATTTGGTGGTGAACGCATAAGGCTGCACATCCACGTCGGCCTTGGTGATACATTTCAAGAAAGACGACTTACCCACGTTAGGATACCCACAAATCAACAAGGTTCTGGTGTTGGGGTCAATACTTGGCAATCTGCCCAAATGTTGTCTGACCTGTTCTAAATACACCAAAGGATCCTTTAATTTCTTCATGATGGTGGCCATTCTACCAAGAGCAGCCCTCTTCAATTGCTTACATTGGTACAAAGATTGACCGAATTTCAACAATCTAACATAATCTCTAGAAACCTGTTCAATCAACGACTTGGCCTTGGAAATAGCGGCCAAAGAGATCTTGTAGTGATTCTTCTCGTAAAGAGTATCCATCAAATCACGGTGGAAAGGGTGCACGTCGTTGATGTTTGGGAAACCTTGTAAAAGATCATTGAATTTTTCACTAAACCCATCTGCGGTAAATCTGACTTTTCTCATGTAGAAAGCTCTGATTCTGGTAATTTTGAACCCAGCTCTGATGACAGTTGGCGTCTTTCTTTGGGTCCTATTAAGGACGATGTCCAACATTTCATTGGCGTTGGGGACCGTTGGAATGTCTTTCCAGGTGAGTTGCATCGTTTGAAAATTTTATCTCATCGCAGGAAAAAGATGTCGGGCTGAGATGCGATGAGGTGCGATGGAGATGAGGTAGTACGGGGATTTGGAAAAGAGGATGGGAGGGCAGCTGTGGTGTTAGTAAAGTGCCTTGGCTAATAGGGATAGTGCAGTGGGTACGTGTGTTCTTTTGGGGATCCAAAGGAGTCCGATTGGGTAAATTAGAGTGGTGTGTTCCAAACGACATTTTAAGGATGCGACATTTTCCTATTCTATTTTAATTTGCTTCCCAGAACGCCATTGGGCTCTGATCTAGTATATACATGCTTGGTAGAGTACAGGAGTGATCAGGTGGTACAACACTGTGTCTTGCCGCCTTTTCACTGCGTATATATATGCTCAGTGGCTGCAAAACACGTCCCAAATAGGCAATTCCTTGCTCTCCATCAAAACTGCCCCAATTAATGCAAAAACCACGCAAAACAGTATGATTCATGCAGGGTGTTGCATTTTCACATCCTTCCACAAAAAACCTCCTCTATGTGTCGAAATGCACCACCACCTTTAACTCGGTTCCTCACCATTCGCGATTCTCACCATGTTCAAAACAGCCTTTTCCTCTAAAACACTTCTAACCAGAGCATTTGCAGTGAGAAACAAAAGCACATTGCCTATTGTGATCTCCGAAGAAGTTCAGGAGGCCCTCAATGCAAAAAAGCCGGTGGTTTCGCTTGAATCCACCATTTTAACCCATGGTTTTCCCTACCCAGAAAACCTCACTTTGGGAACCGAATTTGAACAGATCGTGAGAGACGAAGGCGGTGTTCCCGCCACCATTGCATTCATCGATGGTGTTCCTCACGTGGGACTTAACGAGTCCCAGTTGTCTTATTTGACAGAAAATTGCAAAGAAGCCGTCAAAGTGTCCAGAAGAGACATTGGTCATGTAATGGCAAATAAACTTAACGGAGCCACTACCATCGCCTCCACCAGCATTTTGAGTTGCATGGCGGGAATTCAAGTGTTTGGCACGGGTGGACTTGGTGGAGTTCATCGTGGTGGCGAAACCACCATGGACGTATCGAACGATTTGGTAGAATTGGGCAGAAACCCTATCACGGTGGTTTGTGCCGGCCCCAAGTCTATTCTTGATATAGGTCTTACTATGGAATACCTTGAAACTCAGGGTGTGTATGTAAGCACATATAATGACGGAAACAAACTGGACATTGAAATCCCGGGGTTCTATGCTAGAGAATCGGGAGTGAAATCGCCTAATTCGTTCAAGAGCCATAAGGACATTGCTTCTATCATTTATAACCAGAACAACGTTATGGGTTTACAATCGGGAAACTTGATTTGTATACCACCGCCTGTAGAGGATGCCATGGATAGTGTTTTCATAAACACAATTATAGAAGAGGCTGTTGCTGAGGCTAACGAAAGAGGAATCTCAGGTAAAGAGGTGACCCCGTTTTTACTTCTCAAGATAGGAGAAAAGACCGGTGGGTTGAGTTTGGAGTCGAACAAAAACTTTGTGAAGAACAACATCAGAAATGCCACCAAAATTGCAAATGAATTGCAAGCTTTGAAAGTAAGTATTTGAATTTGGAATGAGAATTTGTACTAATATATAGAGACACACAAACGGTGTTCAGGTATCGCCTGTTATAACTGATCAAAAATCTTCTATCATGGCTGATAAAAACCCTAACCATGTTAAAAAAACCCCGGTTGAAACACCTGCTAAAACCATCGTTGTTGGTTCTATTGCCCTCGACACCATAAGTAAATTGGACAAATACCATCATGGCGATTCGAACCCCGGTGACACGACTACTTCTATTGGTGGTGTGGGTCATAACGTGGCGTTGGCCAGCACTTATGCCGGTGGAAAAACCAAGTTGGTTCTGGTGGTTGGAGATGATCAAACGGGAAAAACTATACTAAAAGAGGCCGATTTAGATACTTCAGGAGTGGCGGTTCAGAGTAATAGTAGGAGTGCCAGCTACACCAGCATCCACGATGCCAACGGGGATTTGATAGTTGCGTGCAGCGATATGAAAGTTGTTGAACAGGATTTTTCGCTGCATGTTAAGCAACAAATGCAATATAATCGCCCTGAGGTGGTGGTTTTGGATTGCAATTTGTCACCAAGGATGTTGCAGAGCAGCATTGCCAGCGCCAAAGCCGTAAATCTGCAATGTAAAGTGATTATCGAACCCACTTCTTTGGTTAAGTCTCAACGAATAGGCCAAGTGCAAGCGGGTGTGTTTCCAAGCGCAAGAATTGACCTCATAACGCCCACCGTTAACGAATTGGATGCCATGATTGACTCATTTCAGGAAAACGACCTTTTTGACATCCAATGGTTGGAGGCCACAGACATTTTGAGGTTTAGCGACATCAACAATAAATTGCATCATCCGGTGGTGGCGAAATTCCACCAATTAGGACATCTTCAGAAATGTTTCAGGATTCTCCCATTTGTGAACAACATTCTTCTTAAGTTAGGCCCAGAAGGCGTTCTTTCAGTGGGTCTTAAACAGTCCAATATTTTTCGCAGCCAAAAAGCCACCGTGGAAACCCCCAATTTCTACATCGACTACTATCCTATTCCCGAAAAAAATAGAAACCTAGAGATTGTGAATGTCACCGGGGCAGGTGATTCCTTTTTGGGTTTCTTAATCAGTCATTTGGACGTGCCTAAGGCTAATTTGATCGAAAGATGTCAATTAGCCAGTGGGCTCGCACTAAAATATTCTCAGGCCATAAATCCAGCTATAAAAGATGTCTAGAATATTCAGATCTAACGTATGGAAACCATTGAGTTTCGGGTTAATTGCGTATTCAGGCTTACAAATGGCTAATTCCAAACCTATTTTGGCTGAAATTTACAAGAATTTGCCCCAGGTGGACGTAGATAAAGCAATCTCGCCATTTCCTACTAAGCTTCAAAATTTTTCAATGTTAGGTTACGGAGTAAGAAGCGTCACCTTTTTGGGTTTCAAAGTGTACGGTGTCGGTATTTATTATGACGGATCCAGAGAGAGATATTTGCGTTCGGTGTTGCAATCTGTAGAAAATGTGGAGGACGTCTTAAACGACAAAGAACAATCGTTGGAGCTTTTAGACAAATTGATTGATCAGCTGAGTTTCTTGGTAAGAATTTGTCCTGTAAGAAACACGGATTTCAACCATTTACGTGATGGGTTCATCAAGTCGATCTTGGCCAATCCCTTGGGGTTGAAGGACGATAAAGTGAACGAAGGTTTGGATGAAATTAGAGAGGTATTCAGAAGCGTCAGAGGATCCGTGCCTAAAAACCATATTCTTCTACTTAGTATCAATGATGGCAAAGTGACCTTCACGTACCAAGGAAAAGAAACCAAAACTTTAGGAACAGTGCAAGAACCATTGATTGGCAAATTGTTGTTGCTCAGTTACTTAAGCAGTAAGAAACCACTTAGTGAAGAAGTAAGAAAGAGATGCAAAGACGGAATGGTGCAAATCAGCAAGTAATGTATATAGGTATTTATTGAGAAATTGACGTATGGAGAAAATTAAATGTATATCACTACATGCACCGATGTCCCTGGGTATAGCGTCATCTACATAATAATAGATTCTTTTTCAACGTTGGAGGAAATGGACTTATGAGGTAAGACTTTAGCACCGTTGACGTAGATTTCGTTTTTGACTTCAACATCGTCACCCAAAACAGTGACACCTTCGGTTCTGGCCCATTTACCAATTCTGGAGTTCCATCCAACAATGGTGGATTTAACCCAAGCGTGGTCCTTGACGACAGAGTTCTTCAACAAGACAGATCTTTGGATTCTGGCACCTTCACCGACAACGACGTTAGGACCAATGGTAACATTAGGACCAATCAAAGCAGATGGGTGGATCTTGGCGGTTGGGTCGATCAAAACGTTACCACCATGCACGAAAGATTCTTGACATAATTTTTCTGGGCTCTTTTTGGACAAAGAGGTCAAGTACAAACAGGTACCGGAAAGGAAGTCCTTTGGTTGACCGACATCCATCCAGTAGCCTTCCAAATCGAAAGAGTACAAGGATTTTTGTTCAACCAAGATTGGGAAGGTTTCCTTTTCGATGGAGGTTGGTTTCATGTCGATCAAGTCAATGACGGATGGGTTCAAGATGTACAAACCGGCGTTGATTCTGTTACCGACGAATTCGACAGGCTTTTCGACGAATCTGTCAATCAAGTTTGGAGTGTCTCTGTCGTGAACAATGACACCGTATTTGGATGGTTCATCGACTTTGGTGGCAACAATAGTACCGGCACCACCGTGGGCTTTGTGGAATTTAGCCAATTCTTCGAATGGGTAGTCACAAATAACATCGGAGTTCAACACGAAAAATGGAGAGTCGTCTTTCTTCAAGATGGATTCAGCCAATTTCAATGGACCAGCGGTACCTAATGGTTCTTCTTCGACAGAGAAGGTGATGGAAACACCGTACTCTTCCTCGTATTTCTTTAAGGTGCTGACCATGACTTCTGGTCTGTAGTTAACAGCCAAGACAATGTCAGTGACACCAGCAGCGGCCAAAGCTTCGATTTGATGTAAAATCATTGGTCTGTTGGCAAACTCAACTAATGGCTTTGGCAATGTGAGTGTTAATGGTCTCAAACGGGTACCGTAACCTCCTACTAAGATTAATCCTTTCATTATGTATATGGGTATTTATATGTGCTAAAACGTTAGTTACGGGGACTGAAAAATCCTGACTGATTGCTAAAAATAACTCGACCCACCCTTTGGTGTATGCTACGACATCTGTGCCACGCTGCCATACCCCAAATGTGTGAGCAACTAAATTTTAGATCCAAGCCATTTGAAACAGTTTACTTACCTAAAATAAGTCAAAGAAATTGGCGAAATGTTTCCTATTTATATTTGGACGAATCGTGTCCGCTCGACGTGTTGGTGTGCGGGTTCGTAATTCTGGCTTATATAAGCATGGGCTCAGCAGGCTGGGTTTATGAGGCCCACCCGTGCTGGTATCCCACACGGGGCAAGCCAGCACGGGTGGGATGAAGGAGGAGGGTGGGATAAAGAAACCGATGGGCGATGTATTGCTATATATTGGGTGGCGGGGTGCTTCGATCGTCTGTGGTGCATGATGCAACCTGGGGAGTTATATGCCCCTTTCTTATCTGGTACGGTACGGCGCATACAGAGTTCCATTTGCAGTGCATCTCATCGAAAAGGTACCAAAACCTTATACGAAACGTTTGTTGATGTAAACACCACGACTGCATGCCCCTGTGGTATGCGTGAAGCTGAGCGTTTTTTAAACCGATAATAATAAAGTCTATTGTGTGATTCCCGTTTGTATAAGGTACGCACACGCATCTGGCGATAATGGACACGTACACCAGACGTGTGGTAGACGAAAAAACCACGGTTTGTGGGGGCGTTTTGGCCGGCCGTTGAAAAGGGGGTCTTACATGTGATCAGCCGGTGTGGCTGCATAGGTGGATAATGCCACCTTGCTTGCTAAGGCCAGCTACTTTTAACCTATGATAACCAATATGCATAATTTCATTTAAGTTTTTCCGAAATCCGGATTTGGCTACGGATGCATTGGATCCCGATTAAGAAGGTTTGCGCTGTTCTGTTTGGGCTGCGATAGCGTCCGTTTGAGAAATCCATTGTTAACAAGCATCGACGATCCTGAATCCACAGTGGTGCTTCTCTAAACGTGTACCTTAACCATGCAGCAAAAGTTGGTGTTTGTGTGTCAACGCGTTTGGAGATGCAGCGGGAACGGCTTTACAGCCTGCAATTTCATGCAAATCAGAGCCCATTCTGTCTCGTAAAGACCCTTTTATTGCAACCATGTGCAAGTGTCTATAGTTTACATATGTGATATGGAATGTTCTGCAGAATAGTTCCCCACGAAAAAATGCGTTTATTGTTCAATTCGTGTGTCGGTGGCCTTTGTTTGGAACAATAACCTTAGCGGAACCAATTTTGGGCTAAACACCTTAAATTCGGCTATTTTCACACGTTTTTGAAGGTGAATCTGACCGGATTAATAGTGCGATATTGCGGTTCTGCTTTAACTTGAGCGTTGTATCTAATGCAAAAGTCCATTCAAAGCTACCAATGGTCTTTAATTTAGGCTTTTGTGCTGGAAAATCGACTGAATAACAGCGAATTCAAGCTCGGGCCTTCCTTTTATTGTGTATGCAGTGATAAGCTTCTGCGATGCTATCTTTGATCTCTGGGCTCCTTATGATTATCTCTAGTGTGTCTTGTGTCTAATACTCTTTCTAAAGTGATAACCTCCTGAGCCTACCATTTCTCAATGACCCTCTATGCCGGTTCTGGCTCTTGGCTTCACATGGTACACCAACACCAAGCTGAACACATAACTTACCAATGTGATCATGAAGAATACCTTCAAATCGCTCAATTTATCCATGACATGGCCGTATACGAGAGAAAACCCAGTGGCACTGATGGCTGGGGCAATCATGAAAAGACCCCATGTCGACCCCAATATATCCAACCCCCAAATATCAGCAATCATGGTAGGGTAGATAGTAAAGAGGCCTCCATAGTCAAACCCATTAAGCATGGTAATGATGGAAATGTTGGTGTGTTTGAAACAGACCAGTAAGGATTGATTAAATACACCCACGACCAATATACTCATCAAAATGTACTTATTATTGTAATAATCGCTGAGCAAACCGATGAATATTCTGGAAACAGTGGAGAATATGGAGTAAATACCAATCTGGCTGCTAAGTGTGGAATAATGAAGATGGTTCACAATTGAATTCAAATTGTTCTGGTATGTCTCCAAGGGCCCGATGTTTAACGCAAAACTAAGAAGGAACACCCACATCATAGGGTTCCTCAAAAAGTTTCTAAACTTTCGTTGATGGCTATCCATCAACTCAATCGAACTGATGGGAATCAACTCGGTGGTTTCATCCAACTTCGGTGTGATTTCAATGATGATAGAAGTGGCCATGAAACATAATGTTCCAATCACCACATAAAGCCAGGCAAAGAAGCCAAACACACGATACAAATCCACCACGCCATGATCATAAAACCAGCCCAACTTCAAAATCTGGGACATGATTAATGGGGAAAGACCATAGCATGTGACTGGCAACGAAATCGACAACACCTTGCGATGTGGGTATATTTTGGAGCATGTAAGTAAGCTCAGAAAGTACAATGAAGACGTCCCTAACCCAATAAAACAGTACGATACACAATAATAGTATAATTTGACGTCTGTGTTCCAATTGTGGAGATGGATGAACTGGTTGCTAAAATAGCATGGTGCCAAACAAACAACGGCTATGGCGGCTAACAAATTGGTTCCGTATACGTCCGAAAGATATCCCAAAACAGGCAAGCAGAGATACATGCCCAAACTCGACAAGGACGATATCAAATTGACCTGAAAAATCTTAAACCCATCTGTGTCCATGAGACTCTGTGAAATTATGGGGAAAAGAAGGATGGACCCCGCCAAAAGACACGACAAAATGGATATGCAGAACGAAAGCGACCGTGTGACGGATTCCGTGAAGTAACTATTGCATAATCTCCGTATTTTGTAGGAGATATGGTTGATCATGGTGAAGAAGTGAGTCAATGCGATGGAGATGGCGCGAGCAACTGAGTCATTTCTGGCCGGTTTCGCGCTGCACTGGGTCCATTTGGTGCCAGTTCCGCACCGAAGGCTCTGCGAAGAAATCGCACCGAAGGCTCGCCCGCACGTTGGTACCAACCTCCGCGCCGCGTGGCTTAGCCCGGCCTAAAGCAATGCCAAACCCACTCTGCACAATTGCTCATCTTGTAAGTTAATGAGTGAAGAATCGGATTACCTTCTTCCTAGGTCAGAGTCGTCATCGTCGATTCTCCATGAGAGGGTTCACCTGTCAGATTCGATGTTCAGAACTTTGCTCAAAACCCAGGGGTCCATCACAAACCCCGAAAGAAGGCTTTCAATGAAAGAATTTAATTTTCAGTTCTATTCAAGGCCTCAGCGGTTAATTGGACAATTCACCAAAATATGCAATTGGCTGGAACGATACGTGGACCCCAAGTCGGTGCCGTCTAAATTGAGGCAATTTTACAATGATCAGAACTATTTGATCGAAAAATTCACTAAAATTGATGAGTTTTTGGATGATAAGAAAGTTCATTACAACATTTTGGACCATTACGACGCAGTACATCGAGAACTGCACCCCGTCCAGTCTGAATTCTTGGGTAGTGACGAGGATGACGAAATTATGTACATTATAATGGTGAATTTCTTCATCAACTTCTTGCTTTTAGTGGGTAAAATCGTCATTATTCTTTTCACCGATTCAATTACGTTTGTGGCATCTTTGGTGGACTCCTTATTGGATTTTCTTTCTACTTTCATCATATATGTCAGCAACAAGTTGAGTGCAAAGGATGATAACGAACATTTCTACCCCGTGGGGAAAACAAGGTTCAATCCTCTAAGTATTTTGGTTTTGGCGGTGATCATTATAGTTTCGTTTGTGCAAATTTTAGTGGAAAGTTGCAAGCGTATCATGGACCCTCCTGCGGTGTATGTTTCCAGAACCTCTGTGGTGATCATGACCATCACAATTTTGCTTAAATTGGCTAGTTATGTGTACTGCTTGAAAAACAATTCGTCCTCGATTAATGCCCTTGCACAGGATGCCAAACTCGATGTGGTTTTCAATTTGTTTTCTATTGTTATTCCTTTGATAGCACATGCCACCGAGATATACTGGTTGGATCCTTTTGGCGCCATTTTGTTGTCGTTGTACATCATCAGCGAATGGGTGAAAACTTCATTGACCCATATCAATAATCTTACCGGTGCAATGGCGGATCCCTTGGACTACAAGGTGATATTGTATCTTTGCTACCGTTTCTCCAGCAAAATCGAACAAATCACCACATTGAAGGTGTATCATGTGGGTGATAATGTCAATGTCGAAGTGGATCTCATTTTTGGGAACGATTTGACGCTTAAAGACAGACATGATATTGCCGAACTGTTGCAATACACACTAGAAATGACCCCTATAGTCGAACGTGCATTTGTGCACATCGATTACATGCAAGGCAATTACGAGGGACATCTACGATGAGCAGTTTCATCAACTCCGTCCGTATATAGAATTTAGCGATGTGCTGAGAGAACGCCAACACATCCAATAGTATTTGTAGAATGTTAATAAACCATAAAGTAGCTTAATTTTCAACGTATTACGCAGAAGGTCGTAGGTACGCTCCCACCAACCTTACCTTCGCCTTCTCTATTCAAATACTAAGCTCACTCAGCTGCAAATTTTACGCCACACAATTGCCACATCAGCTGCTTACAAATACAGTCATAATCATGCTCAATGCAGATGTGTATATGCATGTGGGGCTGCAGATCATCATACGAAGATTACCAATTAACATTAATAACCCATTAGTAATGATTATAAATCTAAATTATATAAACGGAGATTTCGCAGCAATATCATCATGTCTAAGATTGGAAAAGTTGCTGGAGTGCCATTGCCACTCAACGAAAAGGGTGAGTTTGTTCGTAAAGTGTCGTCGTTTAGAAACATAATCTCTAAAACCGATAGCACCTTCAAGCCTGAAAAAAACAGGTACCATTTGTACGTTTCGTTGGCATGTCCATGGGCCCATCGTGCGTTGATTGTCAGAAAATTGCAAAAGTTGGATAATATCATCGATGTGTCGATTGTAGACCACTACTTAGATAAGGATGGGTGGAAGTTCATCACCAGTCCTGCAAAAGACATTTCCCACGGAACAATTGATCATCTCTACGGTTTTGACAGATTGAGAAAGTTGTACTTCAAGGCCAATGAGAATTACGAGGGAAGGTTTACCGTGCCTGTTTTATGGGACAAGAAGAATGAGACTATCGTCAACAACGAAAGTTCTGAAATCATCAGGATGTTGGGCGAGTTCGACGAATTTACCGGGTTTAAGTTGGATTTGTACCCCGAAGAATTGAGAGGTGAGATCGATGAACTCAACGGATGGATTTACGACAACATCAACAACGGGGTATACAAAAGCGGGTTTGCAGGGAATCAGACTGCATACGAAAACGCTGTCAAGAATGTTTTCGTTCATTTGGATAAGGTGGAAGACCTTTTGGAGAAAAAATACAGCACCAACAAAGACGCTGATTTCTACTACCTTGTGGGGGATCAGCTCACGGAGGCCGACGTACGTCTCTACACCACCATTGTGAGATTTGACGTGGTCTACCATCAACACTTCAAAACCAACCTTAAGATGATCAGGCACGATTATCCTTACATCCACAAATGGTTGCAAAACCTCTACTGGAAGAAGCCTGAGTTCAGCGACACCACCGATTTCGACCACATCAAAAAGCACTACACTGTGAGCCACGACACTATAAACCCGACTGGAATAGTGCCATTGGGACCAATCCCACACATTCTTCCGTTGAAGAAGTAAGCATGAGGAAGCAAGTTGAAAAGTAGGCGAGGTATAACCACGCGGTGAAAAGGGGAAGAAGTGGGTCCTTAGCGAGACAATCTCTTGAAGAGGCAGCTCCACGAGGATGCAGCTCACACGAAGAGGACGCTCACACGAAGAGGTAGGTGAGACGGACTTTTTAATATCAATATATTTGGTTCGTTTTTAACCCGAATTCTCTTGTTTCCACTTGATTCTATTTTCTTCTGTGTATCCTGTATATCCTCCATTGTGGAAGTACTCCATGGTGCAGACTCACTTGACCATTTCTTTATACACAACTACTAACGCATTGAGAACATACTCGCTAAATTAAGTAAAAGCTGCGAATTTTATACTTTAGCCATAAATAGCCTCAATCCTGTAGTTTATGGCAACCTTCAATTGAACGTAACAAGCACTAAACCCATCAAATATTCTTACTCTGTGTATTGAAACATATTACACTACAAAACTCTACAAAAGAGCCACAACGGCTGCACCCAAAAGCCCTCCTAAAGGAACTACGGTGATGTGACCCCATGCACTCGAAGACTCGCTAGAATCAGAGGACTCGCTAGAATCGTTAGAAGTGTCGGAAGCACTTTCAGTCTTGGAGGCACTTTCGTTGGAGCTGCTTTTGGCGCTGGAGCTGCTTTTGGCGCTGGAGCTACTTTCAGCGGTCGAGCTACTTTCAGCGGTCGAGCTACTTTCAGCGGACGAGCTACCTTCAGCGGTCGAGCTTTCAGCGGTAGAGTCAAAACCCGTTTCAGCATCTTCTTCAGCAGAATCGGTTTCGTAACTATCATAGTCGTCACCGGCCCCAAATACGATAGTGGTGTAGTACTCGAAAGCATCATCGATACTCAGATAGTCTAAATCATCGTATGAGTCGTCTGTTGCGACTGAGTTGTGGAGATTGTATGAGGATTCGAAGCTCCAGAAACTTTGGTACCAGTCCTCGGTGGTGGCAGCCCTCATATGCTCATAATAAGCAGAAGGAAGAACAGAGTACGTTTCCGTCAATTCTGGCACCGCAGAATATAAGTGGCTCATGTACTTGGTGTAGGCAGATACATAATTGCTATAGGCATCCATATTGGAAGATACTTTTGCCCACTAACCATACTTCATGGTCTATTTATAGTGGTAAGGCATACGAAAAGCGTGCCTTCTCCATTCACGCCCACTTTAGGGGCATGCATACGAAGGATCTGCATTTGGGCCCAAATTGGTGAGAGGTGCCTGAACGGGGGCCCGGTGTACGCCGACGCATCGAATGTCATATAGAATGTCATATACGACAGCGAATGTTCTACGTAGGGCGCCCAGAAAAGGTGATTTTGTTGGATATTATCGAGATTATAACGTTAGAAATGGGCTAGGACACAAGTACGAATTGGGGCCCAAGGTTACAAACCCAATATGCATGCACACAGGACTGATACCTTATTGTTGGATTGTTGAAAAGAGCCCACCACGAGCGGCTTATAAAAGAGTCATACGGTGGGTACGACGTTCAGAGCAATTGGAAACTGTGAGTTGACGACAGAGGATGTGGATGGAATCTTACTGAGGTGAATCGAAGGACCCTAAGCCAATGTCGGACCAATTTTGCACCATATAATCAGCCCCATACGGCTTTAATGGCGACATTTTGACATCCTATACAGGCGGATAATATGGTTCGGCGTTTTTCGTGTAACCTCGTGCTTAAGAACTGACCGGGGTTGTTATAATTAGAACCCCAGAACATTCGGCAGATGCAGGCCCAAAAGAGTCTTTATCGCAGCCTGACACGACCATACTGCATTTAAAGTTTATATAATGTGGAGTTGTGCTGATTGGAGTCGGTGGATTGTGCATACAAGTGGGGCCGTTGGGGTTTGCAAGTTTTGAAGGCATGGAAGGGAAGGCAAACTTAAATATGAACTAAAAATGCTATTGCTGTGAGCTAAAGCGACAGACTGAAGAGTCCAATCTGTCGAAACCATTTTATCTTTTCGATAGGTGCAGAACAATGAAGCATGCACAGCACGCAGATACGCAGATAGCACGCCGATAGCACACAAATAGCATCGAGAGCACGCCGATAACGGCACATAGCACCTGCGTCACGCCTATAGGACATAGAAATTCTTTTATTATATTACATCTACCTATAATAAAGCAATTGCAGCTGCACCCAAGACACCAGCCACAGGTGCGTAGAGTCCGTTACCAAGTCCTGATTCGGACGAAGACTCAGAGCCTGAGCCACCAGAGGCAGAACTGGAACCGCTACCACCACCCAAAAGTCCTCCAGCGGCCGACGAGCCGCTTTCAGCTGCTGAGCCTAAGGCATCTGCCGCAGAACTCATAAAGCCGCCGGCAGATTCACTCATATCGCTCATTCCACTCATATCACTCATACTTCCTAATACATCATCACTGCTGACAGCAGCAGCAGATGTAACCGAGGCTACAGCAGCAGCGGCTCCACTACTGGCACTATCATAGAAGCCACCAATGTTTCCAATTCCGGAACTGGCTGCGGCTGCAATTGAGCTAGCACCGTCAACGGCTGTTTCGACACCTCCTGCAATATTACTGAAGAAAGACATTGTGTTTGTAGATATAAAGAATCTCAAGGAAGATTCATTCGTCTTATATAGTTGAGCTTAATTTCGCAACCATGAAATTTCGCAACCGTATGATGTCAGTCATTATGTAAGACGTGCCTGGACGGGCTTGCTTTCATAGCCTCTTGAATAAGCTCTTGACTATTGCTGCTGTCTTGTGACCCCAAACAGGGCATTGGAGAAGCGTGTGTACAGGACCCGGGGTAATATGTAGGAGCTTTTCGTGTTAAATGACGTTTAACGGAATTATCTTCCAAATTGGAGGCTGAAATAACCCATTACATCAATTGCTCGAGGTTTGCCGAGACCTATTAAATGTCTGGAAAATATTGATTTAACTGGTTTCTCAAACTTAATTTGTATTTACAAATGATATCATCATCATTATTTTCGCTGTTGTTGATCTTATGATATTTCGCAATCAACGCTTTGATGCAAGTGATGGAGTTTAGATCGTCTACATCACTCATTCCTATCAACTTCAAGTTGTTGTTTGATTTCAATATGTATAGTAGTTTGATTGTGATGATGGCTCCAAATTGGAAGCAAAAGATCAATTGATCCGATAAATAGGCGAAATATGAATCGTTGTTAATAAGGTTAACAAAATTCAATAAATTATTGGAGTACTCGAAGATCTTGATAATCGAATCGTTTGAGGAATGCATCAAGATGAATTTGACGCTATCCTCACTGAACATTTTGTTTTGAAGCAAATCCTTGGTGTTCGTTGTAATCAAGTACTTTTTATAATTGTAATTGTAGATGATCAACATGTTACAGAAATTGTAGCATAGTTCTACAAATTGCAAAGCTGGTTGTTGAAACAAATATTCCCATTGTTCATACCACAATTTGACCTCGTTTAAAGTTGAGTTGAAATTTGATTCTAACTCCTCTATAGATTCGTCTCCTATATTTAAATTTCCTTGAATGAAGTTGTAAGCTATAAGCAAAATGGAAATTTCACTGACCATTCTACCATCAAAATTTGTCGACAGAGGTAAGCCCAAAGTAATATTACAATAATTCAATCTGATCTCGTCTAAAACGCACATTCTTCCTGTAAAAATACAATTGATGAGATGCACCAATACCAAATGATTATATATACGCATCACAGTTAATGTTTGATACTCATTGCTATCAAGCTCTTCATCATAAAGGATTGTGAATGGGGAAGAAATGTTGCCTAAGGCGGTAGGTGACTTATCAAAAGACTCTTTAGGCAACAAACTACCTAGAGTAGTTTTTGAAGTGAAAATCGTCAATCCCAAACCAGACAAATACCATGGGTCAAAATTCAACTCATTCAAGTTCACATTTAGGTCCTTTAGGTTACCCGAATTGTACATACTATTATTATTTGACACAATGATTGAGGTCAAAGAAAACGAATAAATGGACAAGATCACCAAACTTTGGAGAAACTCGATATCTCCGTTGAACAGATTGAACGAGTTAACTTTAAGTATCGAAAAAGTCAATTCATGGATTAATTGTTTCACAAGATAGGAGAAGGTTTGTCGTTTTCGGGTTAAGCTATTGATATCACCAGGATTTATGTTGTTAAACGAATACCTCAACGATAAAACACAACATGTGCTCAATAACAATGGGCTTTTGTTCTTCAATCTTTCTATAAGGATTTCAGTGGGTAGGTTACTGGGAAAGGATATCCATCTACCGTAATTTCTACGGAAATCATTCATTAAATTGGTAGCTTCATTAATCGAAAGGATCTTCATAGATATTATGTTCTTTTGTTCTTGCATAGGCGCCGTATTGATGGCTGAAAGGTTCAAAAGATTGTGGATCGGTTTGGGCAAGTACATTTTATTTTTGATCTGATTGTCCATCAACGAAAATGGCGACATTTCAAGAGAATTAGTAGGACTCTTGAATTGTGTCTGATTCTCCACATCCGCCGGGTTCATCACTAGCTTGTCTTGCATAGCACGGTCCATTTCGGTGATATTGGGAAACAATTGGGGATCTTTCATGGAATTGGCGGCCTCTAGAAGCAATTTGGCATCGCTAGTGACCAAAGCGCCTGGTTGGCTCTTCACTATCGCCAAAATCTCGTTGATCCCCTTGTAGATAAGGTCAAGCTTATCCTCGTTAGTTCCCGCCTTGGGTATGGGCAAGTCTTTGGCACCACCATCCATTCCAAACGAACAGGGCTTATTTAAAAAGGAACATCTCAAACATGACTGGGCGGTTTCGTTTATCTTGAAACACCTCGTTTTCTGCTTTCTACAAAGCTCACAAGCTCGGAGGGTCCTTGTGGCCTGTGCATTCTTTCTGTTTATGTTAGGCTTTCTTACCTTGCCGGTTTCACTCATCGAATAAAGACAGATTGTGGGGCTTTTTAAATAACGAACGGCCCTCCGATGGAAATGTGAGCACCGCCGGACCAGCCGCGGAGACAATTATAATTCGAAACTTCGGCCCTTTTCAGTACCAGCTAGACAAAAACACTAACCAAACGTGCATGACGACACAAAGAACACTGCTAGCGTACGGCGAATGTTCTAGAACAGATGACGTAGTCGATGCATGTTTTGATGGGTATTTACAAATGAGGACTCTCGAGGCGACATTTCTGCAGTCTTCCTAATTGGACCTCTTTCTGGTATGGTAGCACGGTGGAACCATCGGCACCCTGCGTGTACTATGCATCGGGTGCCTTGTACTGAAGCTTTTTTTCGGTCTCTGTTTGGTTCACACCAACGTATACTTTAGCACACCGCTTTTCTCGTTTAAAAATACCTCTATATGATCGAACTGGATGTCGTCGTCCTTGATTACACCCAGGAAATGGATTTTGCCGGTCTTGGAGTCATTGAAAAAGCCCTGCTCTCCATTGAAGGTGTGTATAATCGCCTCATTGTGCTTCAAATCCGGCTGATTGAGAAGAAACCCCGATAAGTTGACATCCAAGAGCTTCAACGACCATTTGGCCCCCAAATTTATGCCCCCGTTGTACACGTTCGTGTAGTTGTCGTGTTCCTTGCACGACTTGTCCATGATAATGCTCAAACCCAGAAAACTGGGGCTTTTTAGTTGGAAATTGACCTCCACAAAATGGTCCATTATAGTGAGTTTGCGGAGCTCCAACACTTTGTGGCTGGTCACAAGCGTACCGACCTTAAACCTAAGGCGCTTTTTGAAGTCATTGATATCGAAGGTCCGATCCAAATAGGTGTAATCCTCAATGGGATAAACCAGAGGGAACAAGTAATTAGAATGGAACCACAAAGGTAGAAATATGGTTTTGCAGGTTTCGGCCGATTTCTGGAAACGGTGGATGTGGCTTCCTACATATAGGGCCATTGACCCCGACGAAGAAGCCGCCACGAGGGCCAAGATTGTACGTACTGACAACGGTTTAACTCGTATGGTATTCATGGATCGCGAATTGCATCATTACGCTTAAGCTAGAGATGAGCAGAGCCATCGCCGGTCGTGCAGGGCCACCAAGAGGTCAATTGCATGCAGGGTGTTCATGGTTACGAAGAGGGGGGTATGTGGGGTAATAGCGACGTAGATTCAGTGGATGCCGGGGGGTGCTGGAAGAGTGCCATGGTGTTCTTCTGAAAGGTCGCATGAGAGACTGTGCAGAAAGCAGCAAAAGAAGCACCCAAACGCACCGGAAAAGTGCTTCCCATTTGGGATGTTAGTGCCCCAATTTGAGCAATCCACTCCTCATTTGTGCTTATGCCAAGAGAAGCCTGCAATGATTTGCAGTGGCCATTTGCAGCCATAGAAATTGCACAGCGAAAGCTCACATCACTTACATTATAAATAAAACTACTTATGCATTGATACCGCTAAAACCAGTCATGCCCGTTATGCTTAGAGATCCACCGCCACAGCCAACACCATCGGTATCATTAGGGCCCAGCAGGCGCCGATTTTGGCACTTCCACTGAAGGAGACATCTCCGGTGTCGTCCTCACCATCAAAATCAGCAGCGTCAGACCAAGCAGCGTCAGACGAAGCAGCGTCCGAGTCGACGGTGTCAGAGGCGTAGTACGAGCTGCTTGCGTAGGCGGCGGACTCAGAGGCATAGGCCTCGTCATCGGACGACGTGGTGTTACCGCCGCCATGGGAGGAGTGGTAACCTGCGGCCACACCAGCAGCCCCTCCGACCGCCACGCCGGGCCTGAGGCCAGTATTACCGGAGGTGTACCCTGAGGACCCATATGAACCTCTGCTGCCAGAGCTTGAGCCAGAGCTTGAACCAGAGCTTGAGCCAGAGCTTGAGCCAGAACTCGAGCCATATGAGGACCCAGAGCTCGAGCCATACGAGGACCCAGAGCTCGAGCCATACGAGGACCCAGAGCTCGAGCCATACGAGGACCCAGAGCTCGAGCCATACGAGGACCCAGAAGTACGGCCCCCAGAACGAGACCCACTGCCTATTCTTCTCTCGACAAAGCTGCCGTGCACCTCACGAGATATCAAAATCACCTGTGCATTCAAACATGCTGCTAAAACAAAATAAAAAACCTTCATACACTTACAGGGCGGGCGTGTGCCAATATATACAATGGGCTGAAGGCTGAGATGCTATGCTGTGATGAGAATTGGCTCCTATGAATCGGTGCGTGGACGCAGATTTACGAGCCACATAAGCCTGCAAATGACGGCGCTAAATGATCGGCTTGATGCAGGAGGTTCGTACCGCAACAAAGCCGACGGGGGCAGCATTTTGGGCCCAGCACAGTTCTGGAGCCATTGTGGCCCTAGCAATGAGCCCGAGCGCCTCAGATACTTCTTGGCCCATAGCTTGGGTTGGAGAGAAGTGGAGGGTATGGGGCTTATTCTGAGCCGCGCTGTCACAAGGTCCAAATATATAGCCGATGTCACGTTGCGGCAGAGACAACGCATGAGCGTAACCATGTGCAGCCGATCATGTGCAAGCATGTTGCGGACGGCTGACGGAGAGGGAGGCTGATTGCGGCCAAGGTTGATGTCGGTGTAGGCCGATTGCGGCTAAACCTGCTGGAGGCTCGTTTTTACGAAGAGCGTGCAGATTGAAGCATGAACGAAGCACACCCTGGTAGAGCAACACTGCCACGACCACCACCACACGAAGAAACAGCCAATCTCCCTAAAACGCTGCACACCTGCGATTCCACACTGCACACCTGTGATTCCACTGATCCTGCGATCACATTGATGTCCCGCCCAAACACCCGCTGGCACACAACAACACCCACACAGAACGCTCTCAACTGGGCAGCATATGCTTAGCATTACCAACGCCTCTTCGTCAGTCACGCATACTCACCGGCCCCGGTCATTCACTTTTGCCCTTCTTAACCCTAAAGCCCCACCGCCAACACCATGCACCTCTCGTTAGCAATTGATCACCCAAATGCCCCAGATTTTACCACGATCGGCCCAAATAGGCTATTTTGCACGTCTGTGCAGGTCGTCACTAATCTTTTCAAGATCCCCAAAAGGATCAGATGCAGCCATTGATTCGAGCGACGCAACCATAGGAATGGTATGGCCGCTTATGTGCACCCAAAGGTCATTCACCAGCATCGAGCCTCTATCACCCACCGATTATCAAAAAAATCAGCAAGCCGTATAAACGCCGCACATACTGCGTAGATAACACCGCATTGCCCACTCATCACGTGCGACCCCTCCATGTGATAAGCTCCCCCCCAGATAAGAGAATTGTTGCAAAAGCAAAGAGTCGGCAGCAGCAACGACTTCCGCTTTGACGCCCGAACACCAGGGCCCTCTACGGCGTCCACCCAAATGCTCCCGGACCCCATGGGCGTGGCTGGGCGTGGCTTGGGGTGGTTGGGTGGGCGTCCAAAGCTTAAACCACCCAGGTCCCCCAGGGTTACCCGGCCAGACTCGACCCAATCCCTGGTGTGCGCACGTCATAAAAAATTTTTCACTTATCAGAACTATCATTTTCAAGGGTTGATAAAGAGATAAACAAATCTTGATAAGATTTAGCACCGATTTTTTATTGTATCATACCGTCGTACACATCTCCCCAGCTCGACCCCGGCCCTCCCACCTGAGATCCTCCTTATCAGTCGTCCTGCATCGTTCCTCGTATAATTACACTCCAGAATAACCTATAGCCATGAGTGATATCTTGCCAGTAAATCCTGTACATCCCAACGCTAAGACCACCACGCATATAAATAACGGCACCACCACCACCAAGTCCAACATTTCCAGCCCGGTATGCCACAATTGTAAGACCCAAACCACTCCTTTGTGGAGAAGAGATGAAACAGGCCAGGTTCTTTGCAATGCCTGCGGGCTTTTCCTAAAATTGCACGGAAGACCAAGGCCAATCTCGCTCAAAACTGACACCATCAAACTGAGAAACAGAATCAAGCAAAGTTCCGGCGGGTCCACCAAGAGCTCGGCTCCAAACACCCCCAAATTGGAGAGCAAAGCCGAGAAGCCCTCCAGCGCCAGCAAAAAGCCTCCTCTGCCCAAGTTGAAGAAGAAGGACGGCCAGCAGCAGTTCAACAACCCCAATATTATCAACTACAACCACCACCTACAGCCCCACCTTACCCATCCGGTGCAGCCATTGCATTATCCTTCTTCTACGCCCACGCAATTTGCTCCGGGTTTGCAACGAATCACATCGCCGTTGTTGTTGTCCAACTCGGTCCTGTCGCTTTCCAACACCAGGAGCTCGTCGGGGGGCGTCAGCATGCCTCCTACCACCATCGGCGCCATTCAACAGGCTGCCGGTGCTTTGGAAAATATGTCCAACGAATTGGGTCCCAGCGCTACTTTCAAGCTCAACAACAAAGTAAGCACGCCCATATCGCTCATAAACCACAAGCCCACCTCCATCACTCCGGGAGTGCCTGGAAACAATGCTCCTGCTACCAGCAGTGGCTCCAACTCGGTCAAACAAGAATCACCACCAATGTTCTCCACGCCTTCCACGGCACTTAATTCCAACCCCAACCAACCGCAAAGACCAATCAACTCGCCCTCGTTTGGCCCACAATTCCAATTGTCGAACCAGCACGCCAAATCGACCAGTATGACCCCAGAAACATTGCCTCCTATTCAACAAGTGGCTGCACACTCAAAACCCAACTTGCCTCACATACTGAGCGCTTTGGGTGAAAAGAACTTGTCAGGAATGTCAGGCACCCCAGGATCTGGTGGTTTGAACACCCACACAGGCTTCCAGGGTAATTCGTTTCCTCCAAACCACCAGGGATCCTCCGATGGACCATCCCATCCTCAAAACCACGGTAGCTCTGGAAACAACAACCCAGGTAACCCAGGCAACCCAGGATCCAATGAAAACGAAGAAGTGACTATTCTTAAGACTCGTATAAGCGAATTGGAACTTGTGAATGATCTTTATAGAACCAGAATCATGGAGCTCGAAGCCATGGAACAAGCGGCCAGATTGAGAGAAAACTCCATGAGAAAGAGGCTTGACGAGATCATTGAACTCCAAGAATCCGATCGTAAGAGAATGAAATTTGATGTACAATAGATAGAGTATATAGCAATAAATTAATGCAATAGAGCGGGCGTGAATATTCGATAAGATAGTTCGATTGATAGAAGAGCAATGTCTTACACACAAATATCGTGAAAAATTAGCAATATATTAATGCAACAGAACGACTACGTAGTAGCGACAATGACATCATCATCAGCGGTAAGCGTTAGAGCCCACATTTGAATATCTCCAGCACCATGGCTGGTCTGCCCGGCCTGGAACCCGTTCAGAACTCGAAGTTCTTTGCGTCGTATGGGCCGGCTCAGGTTCTCACGTCAGGTTCATCTTTGCCAATAAATTCCTTGAATTTAAGAAGTTTAGTGACA
Organism: Yamadazyma endophytica; assembly: GCA_030571075.1. Taxonomy (NCBI): domain Eukaryota; kingdom Fungi; phylum Ascomycota; class Pichiomycetes; order Serinales; family Debaryomycetaceae; genus Yamadazyma; species Yamadazyma endophytica. The sequence continues at coordinate 544,560 of JAJLXA010000002.1, forward strand.
TATGCAACATCTTCCTTGAAGAAGTCCAGCGCTTGGGAGAAAAGATCCTCGTTGGAGTACTTTTCCAAGTACAATCTGATGGTAGCACCCAGAGAGCCTGTTCCCGACAATCTGACCACAATTCTCAAGCCATTGGTGTACTTAATGTACAAACCTTGGTTGCTAGACACAGACCCGTCCAAATCGGTGTACAGGAAGTTGCCACACTCCTTGATGTCATAGCCTGGAGTGGATGTTTTGGATTCAACCACTTTTTGCAACAACGCAATCACTTCGTTGGCGCCTTCGGAGCTGACGTTTTCGTAATCGTACCTGGTGAAGTAAGTTCTTCCGTATTTTTTCCAGAATTTGTCCTGGACACTCTTGATGCTTACAGGTTCGCCTGGGAATTCCTTGTGGAACGCAGCCAACACGTTTAACCATGCAATGATGGCCCACAACCCGTCCTTTTCTCTGATATGGTTAGAACCGGTCCCGAACGATTCTTCACCACAAATGCTCAATTTGTCGCTGTCAAACAATGAGCAGAAGAACTTCCACCCAGTAGGCACCTCGTAGCAGTTCAAGCCCTTGGACTTGGCCACCAAGTCGATGGCGCTGGAGGTAGGCATGGATCTGGCCAAACCTTTCACCCCGGTTTTTTTGAAAAACGGAATGTACTCGGCGTATTCACTGATGATGGCCACCGAGTCCCCAGGTGAAACAAACGTTCTGGCCCCGTAAATCATGTTTCTGTCACCGTCACCGTCGGAGGCAGCGCCAAAAGCGATGTTCTCTTTATCAACCCTATCGACTAAGGTTTTGGCGTACGTCAAGTTAGGGTCCGGGTGCAAGCCGCCGAAATCAGGCAACGGCTTGTAGTTTTGAATGGAATTGGTCGACAAGCCCAACTCGTTGACGAACACCTCGTAACCGTAAGGGCCTGTGACACCGTTAAGAGCATCGAAAAGAACGGTGAAATCGGGCGAAGAGCAGATAAACAGCTTGATCAAGTCGAAATCAAAGATATCTTTCAACATATCGACGTAGTCCTTCACCGAGTCGATGATTTCCACCTCCAAACCGTGGTATTTGCTGGTGCCGATGACAGCCAAATCAACGTCGTCTCCCTCGACCAATTTGTACTCCTCGATGGCCTTGGACTTTTCGTACATCTTATTGGTTACAGACTCAGGTGCAGGACCCCCATTCTGCAAGTTGTACTTGATACCCAAGTCCTGGTCTGGACCTCCAGGATTGTGACTGGCGGTCAAAATGATCCCTCCGGTGGCTTTTCTGGTTCTAATTACATGAGAGGTGGCGGGGGTGGATAAGATTCCGTTTTGGCCCACAATAAGTTTGGCAACACCGTTGGCGGCACAGATTTTCACAATCAATTGGATGACTTTGTCATTGTAGAAACGACCGTCTCCACCAATCACCAAGGTAGCGTCCGCGCAGCCCTGAGGAATGGACGAAAGAATGGCCTGGATGAAATTTTCGGTGTAATTCTCCTGCTGGAACACCTTTACTTTCTTTCTCAAGCCCGAAGTGCCGGGTTTTTGATCGTTGTATGGTTTTGTCTTGATGGAGATCATGGTGAAATTTGCGAGCGTGCGAATCTGGCGAAGATGAGAGAGACGTGGGGCCACCCCAACCCACCCCTTAATGTTCCGATTGCTATTATGTAAGCTGGGGGTTGTTTGGGTGGGTTTTGGGTGTAGGTGGGATGTGAGAGGTGGCAGTGTGGGATTGCTGGAGGGCGTGGGTGGGTTTTGCTGAGAGCCATGTTGGGAACAAAATGGTTGTTTTGGGTAATTGTTGGTTCGAAGATTAGTGCCAATTATGCGCCGTCCTGCGCGCTATGATGTACGGGTGCTGTCGTGGTGTGAGGACACTGTGGCGGTATGTGGATGCCGTGGGTGGAGAATGGGCGTCTAGCAGCAATGTTGGGGCCTTGGGTTCTGCAGGACCCGAAAATTGTGCCTCTAAGGATGCGTTCCCCCTGGGCACGCGCATGCAGGCTTGCAGATCGTGCATGTAGGCCGTCCAACGCTTGAGGTAGGGACGGGCTTGCAGCAGGAAGGGTACGGGCCCGTGCTGAGCGTAAGGGAGCACGTAAGCGGCCCAGACGTGGAGCACTCAACGGTACAGCGGGCACGAAGATGTGCCATGTAAAAGAAGCTTCGTGAGCGCTTGAAAATGGCTTATTGTGCATATGCCTGAAAGAGAACATAAAACAGTCGACTTGCACGCTAATACTAAGCGATCTCGTACTCATCAAAACACCGTAAAACGCAAAAAGGGCTCTACGGTCGAAATAGAGCAAAAGAGCTAACATCCCCACCAAAATTTCGTCCACAGCATATCATTCCTATTTACTTTCTCTAATCACTTGGTTCATAGCGTTGGCCAAGTATTCGACGTTTCCGTCATTGACACCAGAAATGGAGAATCTTCCATCTTCAGTGGCGTACACAGAGTATTCGTCTCTCAACTTGATCACTTGCTCTTTGCTCAAACCAGTGTAAATGAACATACCTCTTTGTTTCTTCAAGTGTTCCCAGTTGTAGATGGATTTGTCCAATTTTTCGTACAATTTGTCTCTCACGTCGTTCATTCTGCCCACAACGCTGTTCAAGTCTGACAACCAGTTGTTCAATAAGCTTGGGTCGGACATGATGGTCTCCACAATCTTGGATCCATGGATTGGTGGAGAAGAGTACATTGGTCTGATCAATTTCTTCAATTGACTTTCAATTTGCTTGGATTGTTCGGCAGATTCAGTCACAATGGAGATACTACCGGTTCTTTCACCGTAAAGACCCATGTTCTTGGCGAAGGATTGACACAAAGAGTACGATCTGATTTCACCGTTGACCACCAATTTGTTCAATTTACGGATCACTTCGATGTCCTTGTATGGGTCACCAGACGAGAAGCCTTGGTAGGCCATGTCGACCATTGGGAACAAATCTTTCTTGACGATGATTTGCAACACTTCGTCCCATTGTTCTGATGTCAAGTCCATACCGGTAGGGTTGTGGCAACAGGCGTGCAACAACACAATGGTTCCGTCGCTGACGCTGTTCAAGGAAGCAACAAGCTTGTCGAATTGAACAGAGGAGGTTTCGACGGAATAGTAGTCGTAGTAGCTTGCATCCAAGCCGGCGTCGTTCAAAACAGCAATGTGATTGGCCCAGGTGGGTTTTGGCACAACCACATGCTTGTTTTCGTGGAATCTGGCGAGAAAGTCGGCAATGACCCTCAAGGACCCGGTACCAGAGATGGTTTGGGCGGTGACGATACGGCCGTGTTCGATCAATTGCTCACCATGGGCGTCTTTGCCAGAATTGTTGAAAATGAAGTTTTTCACCAAGTTTTGGAAGTTTTTGTTACCAATGATTGGCGTGTATTCCTTCTCGGTTTCGGTTTTCAACAAAACCTTTTCAGCTTCTTTAACACTTGGGAAAATGATTGGCTTTCCGTTGTTATCTCTGTAGGCACCAACACCTAAGTTAATCTTTTTGGTGTTGGTGTCTTTCACAAATGCTTCGGTGATCCCCAAGATTTTGTCTGGAGGAGCCAATGGGATCTCCTTCCATTTGGAGAGCTTGGAGACGACGCTGAAGTTTCTGACTTGTTTTCTTAACATGGTTGAATTGGTAAGAGAATTCGCACCTATTTATACCGTTATCGGAGAAAATTTTTCAACTTGAGTCATGGGACGAAAACCTTGGAGGACGCTTTTGGGGGTCTTCCTGCGTCGTAAATCTCTGCCAAAAGGGCCAACCCCATAGTTCGGGTGGTCCAATATGCGTGTGGCAAGTTTGAGCCTGCAATGGCCACTCCAATACCGTCAAATCCATCGTTAAACTTTTTGAAATGTCAAGTGATTTCCTGCATATATGCTCGGTATTAACATCCTTTCATCCATACTTACATGGTGTATAGTACAACTGTGCCGACGAGAGCTTCCCCCTCCACAAGAAAGGCCGCTGGGGGTAGTGGCGACTTTGCCGACCAATCATATCGGCTTATTGTGTGTCCTCCAATCAAAAGGCTTCTTAACTCCAAGTGGGGTACAGAAGCTTATGATTATGGCAGGACGACACCACGACACCGCGACACCTCGCCACGAAATACGCTGGCGCGGCACGGCCCAAAAGGGCTGGCGTGGCGCTAAGATGGCACCATGGCGGCACGAGGCGCGCGTAAATGGTACCAAAGGAAGGGCTTGGCGGGGAGTTGCGGGCGGTAGCGGGAGGTAACGGGAGCGAGGTTGCACCGATCTGGCAGTGCAGAGCTGTGGAATTGTCGTTCTGCGCGCTTTCAGTGCCATCCTGCGGGCGCACCGTCTCGTCCGGCTCTCGTACCACCTCGGGCCACTATCGCTCTCCTCTCGCACGGTCTGGTTCAGCTCTCATGGTTCAGCTCTTGCACCACTCTGAGCTCGTTTGTCTCCCACAAGCTCCGCCAACGGCACCATCGTAGGTCGTCCGTGGGCACACTGGAACGGCTGCAGACACCCCGCCAATCCTCTTACAATTCGCTCCATTTCACGTCGTGAAAGTTTATCTCCAAATTTTATGGCTCCTCTACAGGCACGTGACTTGATTGCACGTACCATAATATCTGGAACAGACCTAGAAGGGGGCAGCGAGGGCCATTGGGTCTTTTTGCAGCTCTGGACATCTTTTATATATGATGTGAATCCTGGTATCACCATTTGAGTGTCTTTGAGGAGCATTGGCATGCTGTAAATGTGGCTTTTGGTGTACTTTAGAAATGGCTGCAAAAAACTGTCAAATTCACTAAAAAGCGTGTAAGCCTGCAAGCTCAATGGAATCTCACACGACTTGAGAGCAAAAGGTCCGCTTAGAAGACGTTCGTATCGGATTCGTTCATCACATGCATGCTGATCCAATACCACAAGTGATTGTTTTGACTTTACTAGAATGAATCTCGCGTCAATCTGGCCTATAAGAATTAACAGACCGATTTCTGCCTTTGAAATTGCACGAAATGTATTTTTCGTCATTAGTTCAGCTCTAGAGGGACTTGCAAGATATTTGTGTTGTTTTTTTGGTGATGGCAGTGGTCTAGGTTGGTGTATTAGTAGAATGTCCTCACCATATACTTTCTCGAAAAGCTCACCTAACATATAAACCACCTCCATGTCATACTCACTAGCCCAGACCTGCTTGTAGCTATTGTGATCTAATTTCAGAGCAGTTGGGGTTTCCACACGTAGGTAGAACGCCGGATGTTTGCGAGTATATAATTCAAGGTGATACTCCAAGCCGTTTATCATGAGAAATTGATGGTTTTTGTGGGGGTAAAAGGCCTTGCTGATTATCCCCAGGATGCTGATATTATTGTAGGAAACATGAGCGTTTTCAAACGGCCCATTGAGCCCAAACAATTGTGTCAATTTGTTACAGTTTGGCGTTACGTGAATGCGAGTACTTTTATCGATTACCACTGTAATTTCTACGTTTTCGAACCCAACAATGGCGCATTTAAGCTGATGGATAAATGCTTCGACACCATCACGTAGAAGCTGGTTGCGTCGAACCGGCATCTTCTCGAGAAAATCGTAGACTTGCACCACAGTGCCTTGATCGAAGTAATCTACGTAGAAGTAACTGTTGATGGCATTTTGGGTGTCATCGTAGAAATCAAAAGGTGTGACACTTGAAAGTCCGTCACCATGGTTCGTATGTGGACCGATTTCAGCGTCATTGGAGCGGCTAATATCATTCCGTTGATCAAGTCCGCCTTCTATGCCATTTTGTATCCGACTTGCACCAATGGAGTTAAAGCCAACACCCAATTCGTTCGTTGAATGCTTTTCTTCCTCACGTTCTCCCCAATGAACGCATATCTCTGGCGCCAATCGTCTTTTCCACGCAGGGCCACCAAGCTTCTTAGAGATCACTTTAATGCGGCTCAAACCTGCTAAATCGTTCAAAGCGTCCCCACGAAAACCAAATACACCCCTTTCAGCACTCTTATTACTTTTATGAGCTCCAAGTCCGCTGAGCGTCTCAGCATCCATGCCAATGCCGTCATCTTGCACGAGAAGACTCAACGTGGAAAAGTCCACTTTCACCGTAATATGGCGGGCTTTTGCGTCCAAAGAATTGTACAAAAGCTCAACTGCCACCACACTAAGCGATGCATACACATGACCTGCATGTATCAACGTCTGAGTGGCGTTATCCAAGCGTTTAAGCATGTTTTAGCCATAACTTGCTGATTGCAAACGCATCGCCGAAAATGGACTGCGAAGGTACCCGGACATCCCATCGAGTATAAATATCGAAAATTTTCGCATCTCTCTAACGCAAATTCACAGACATCTACAACTGCAAGCATTCCTTTGAGGTTAGATCTTGGTCGGACCCATGACGAAAGGAGTACGGTTGTCTTGTATATATGTACTGGAGAAAAAACAGTTAATCTTGGGTGCGGTGTTCGAATAGTTACCTTCGTGTGCTTATATGAGAAGAGTTGCAAGGATTAACTGGACATTTTTATGGGAGTTGAGCGTATATTTGAGCGAATATGAGCGGTGTTTCGACACGAATACAGCAATGTGTGCTGTGGAAGATTTGTTGTAAGAAAGTGGTATGGCCATTGAATGTTTATTTTGTACAGCGTAAGACTCGAGTGGATAAATTGAACTACCTTTGAGTCGTGGCAAAAGCGGTATATAAGCTTGAACTGACCGTGTTGGACTACGAGTGGTGGTGTTGATCTGAGAACGTATGTGAGTTCTGCTTGTTGTACTGAAGGTTTTGCTTAAATCTGTGATGTCTTAAATCTGTGATGTCTTAAATCTGTGACGTCTTAAATCTGTGATTGTCCTAAATTTGTAGTTGTCTTAAATTTGTGATTATCTTAAATAGTTGTGACTAGAAGATGATCTAACAGTTGTAATATTCGTGGAAGTTCCCTTGAGTTCTGCCTAGATTCACTGACAGCGATAAGCGTACGAGAGAAAAGTTGAGCTCCCTAAACTCTGCTTGGATGTACTAACATTGGTGAGCGTACGAGAGATCCGTTGTGCATTGAGCTTCGATGTGTGCTCCTCGTTGGACTATCATTACAACAAGCGTACATGCGATCCATTGTGCTCTACTGAGAGTTTTTAAAGACAATGAGTGACTAACATTTGTACTAAGCGTGCTAAACACTTACAATTATACTAAACGTGCTAAATCACTACTAAGCGTGCTTAACACTAATATTTATACTAAGCGTGCTAAAGCACTACTGAGCGTGTCTATGTGGATATCAGGTGAACCTAACTGGCCTAGCAATTATAGTAAGCGTCACGTTTAACTTAATACCAGGCCAATCGTGGTAAGAGGAACTTTTTATTAAGCATTGTATTGCACTCCACGTCAGGTGTATCGTGCCAAGAGCCCTTCAAATTGAGGTTGTCCAAGTCCTTACAGTCTGCTGCTGCCGCAGCACACCATCACAATGACGCCCCAATACCCTTTTTATCAGATCTCAATGGCTTCTTTTTTAAGCCTCCATCCGTCACAGACTGCACACTATGCATGATAAACGAAGGATCCGCCGTGTCTCGTGATGAACAACCTTTTAGAGCCAGTCTAGACTCGGGACAAACCTTAGTTCCGGAGGACCGTCTAAAAGCAGCCCCGAGAGGGATTATGCTGGTTGTACTTAATGTTAGGTGTCAATTGGTGGAATGTTCTGCCGATTCACACCAAAACTGCCGTGCCAGCATTTGAGATATTGTGGGTGTCTCCGTAGGTACCGCTTGGGCCGAACGACGCATTTTTGGCGTTATTGCCGCTTAGACCCGGGTCCAGCCTGGCACCATATTGGGCCCGAGATGGGTCGCGCAGATTAAAGCATAGTCTAATGGTGTAAAAATATCCTTCACAACTTCCAGAAGCAACACAATGAAACTAATTCCCCTATGCTTATACACTCTGTTTTGTGGGGCGCTAATACTACCACGATTTTCGGAATTGGTAGCGTATACAGACCTGGTAGTCGAATTAAAGGACACTTCCGATACTTTAGTAATCACATCGGATTTGAACGCCAGAGGTGACACAGACGAAAGGGATGACCCCAGTAAATGCCAGGATATCAACAATCAGGCTAAAAAAGACCAATGCAGCTTTCTTCATCATTGCAACAACCAAGTTATAGGAAAATTCAACTATTTAAGATGGTACTATTGCTATTTGGGCAAGATGACAGTTGTTCTAATAGCTTTCATCCTTATACTTTGTTTCATATCGATAGGATTGGTGGCGTCAGAGTACCTAACACCAAATCTTCATTTCATTTCTAAGTATTTAAAGCTTTCCGATAATTTAGCTGGTCTAACATTATTGGCATTAGGAAATGGTTCACCAGATATTTTAAGTAACTACAAGGCCATGAACTTAGGCGAAGGTTCATTGGCAGTTTCGGAACTAATCGGTGCCAGTTTTTTCATCACCACCATCGTCATTGGGTGCATGGCTATTGTTCATCCATTCAAACTTCCAAAGAACCTTTTTTTAAGAGACCTGGTGTTTTTCATTACCATTTCGGTGCTGATTCTCGTGGCTCTTTCCAATGGATACCTTCATATCATTCAATGCTTGGTTATGATAGGACTATATGCCCTTTATGTGTTCTATGTCATATTTAATCATTCGAAGTCTAGACAAAAAACTCAACGAAGAATGAGAGAAGAGCGTATCAGACACGCTTATGAAAACAACATAGACTTGATCGCCGAGTTGAACCCATCAGATGGCGAGTTTGAGAACTTAGATTTCCCATTATCTCATTTGCCTACGATAGATGAGTTGAACTTGTATAACGTAAACGAATATGACGAAGACTACCAACGAGAATTGGTAAACGAATATGACGAATACAGACGTTTGAATAATGACCATCAAATCGACATTTCCAGGTCTTTTGGGGTGAAACAATTGATCAAACAATTAACAGACCAGGCAAATCATGGTCCAATATTACTAAACCACGAAAGATACCTACAAGCCCAAAATGGTATCACCATGTCTGAAAGTGACGATCATCACATAGATGCTGAAGCACTTGATGAGTCTTTTTTTATGGAGGAATCCAAGTTTGCATCCTATATATACGACAATTTCCCTTACTTGCGGAATTTTAATCAATTGACAGTTCAACTTCAACTATTCCATGTGGTGTCCTTGCCCATAGATATAATTTTGAGGCTTACCACGCCGGTAGTGCACCTAGATGGTGACAAATATGTGGCCTTGGATTATATCAAAATCGCATGCATGTCGATATTTTTCATATTAAACGGTTATAGCACTTTTAAGTCGTTCATTTTTAAACTACTTCCAGTGGCAGTGTTAATGGTCACACTACTTGTTAAGTTTCCATTAAACATCATTTATGCATTGGTGGGATTTATATTGGCCATTACGTGGATTTCTATTTTTGCTACCGAAATCATCAATTTGCTTAAAGCTGTTTCGATCATCTACAATATCTCAGACGAAATTCTAGGCTTTACAGTCTTTGCAGTGGGAAACTCTGTAGGCGATTTTATAGCCAATTTCACCATCGCAAAAATGGGTATGCCCATGATGGCATTTGGTGCCTGTTTTGGTTCCCCAATACTTTCATTAACTTCACTTGGTTTTAGTGGCTTGGTGATACTTTTTAAGACCGAGAACTATCAGAAACCATTCATAAACGATTACGGATACTTGATTAATTCAAGTAAAATATTGCCATTATTGGGCATAAGTATAATTGTTAATTTATTAATTTTAATCCTAATGTGTTCCAGAAACAATTGGGTCTTGGACAAACGCATTGGTTATGTTCTAGTCTTCAATTGGTTCTTTGTCACCACAATGTGTGTGATAATTAGCTCATTGAGCTAAGAGGTATATAGTAAAACAGAGACAATTTTGCACTAGATATACTTTACAACATTCATTAACTATTTAATTATTCATGACTCTTAATCAACTTCTTCGACGGTAGGTCCATCACCAGAACCAGCACCTGGGGCACCACCGGGAGCACCACCTGGCATACCACCTGGGGCGCCACCTGGAGCACCACCAGAATAAACACCAGAAAGAATTGGATTGGCAATACCTTCTAATTCTTTCTGTTTGTCGCTATATTCTTCGGTGGTTGCAGCTTGACTGTTATCCAACCAACTGATAGTTTCATCAATTGCATTAGTCAACTTGTCTTTGTCGTCAGCAGATATCTTTTCTTTCAACTCTCCGTCATTGATGGAGTTCTTCAAGTTATAAGCGTAAGATTCCAATCCGTTCTTGGCTTGAACTCTGGCAGCTTCTTTTTCATCTTCTTCCTTGAATTTTTCTGCTTCCGAAACCATTCTTTCGATATCATCTTTGGATAATCTACCTTTATCGTTGTTGATGGTGATCTTTTGTTGCTTACCAGTGCCTTTTTCAACGGCAGAAACGTTCAAGATACCATTGGCATCAACATCGAATGTAACTTCAATTTGTGGAACACCTCTTGGTGCAGGTGGAATACCCGATAATTCGAATTTACCCAATAAGTTGTTGTCTTTTGTTTTGGCCCTTTCACCTTCGAAAACTTGAATCAAAACACCAGGTTGATTATCGGCATAAGTGGAGAAGGTTTCAGACTTTTTGGTTGGAATGGTGGAGTTTCTTGGAATCAATTTGGTCATGATACCTCCAGCAGTCTCAATACCCAAGGACAAAGGAGTAACATCCAACAACAACAAGTCTTGTGTCTTGGAAGAAGTGTCACCGGTCAAAATGGCGGCTTGAACAGCAGCACCATAAGCAACAGCCTCATCAGGGTTGATAGACTTGTTTGGTTCCTTACCGTTGAAGAAATCGGAAACCAATTTTTGAACTTTAGGAATTCTGGTCGAACCACCAACCAACACAATTTCATCGATTTGGGACTTGTCACATTTAGCATCTCTCAAGACTCTTTCTACAGGGTCCAAGGTGGATCTGAACAAATCAGCACATAATTCCTCGAATCTTGCCCTGGTAATGGAGGTGTAGAAATCAATACCTTCGAAAAGAGAGTCGATTTCAATGGAAGTCTGTGCAGAAGATGAAAGCGTTCTCTTTGCTCTCTCACAGGCAGTTCTTAATCTCCTCAATGCTCTTTGGTTTCCAGACAAGTCTTTCTTGTTCTTTCTCTTGAATTCGTTGATGAAATGGTTGACCAATCTGCTATCAAAGTCTTCACCACCCAAATGAGTGTCACCTGCGGTAGCTTTAACTTCAAAAACACCTTCATCAATGGCCAAGAGAGAAACATCGAAAGTACCACCTCCCAAATCGAAAATCAAAACATTTTGCTCACCTTTGGCACTGTGTTTCTTGTCCAACCCGTAGGCAATAGCAGCAGCAGTTGGTTCGTTGATAATTCTCAAGACATTCAACCCAGCGATCAACCCAGCATCTTTGGTGGCCTGTCTCTCAGAGTCATTGAAGTATGCCGGAACGGTGATAACTGCGTCGCTCACCTTTTGGCCCAAGTAGCCTTCGGCCGTATCTTTCATTTTGGTCAAAACCATCGACGAAATCTCCTCGGGACTGAAAGTCTTCGTTTCACCCTTGAATTCTACTTGAATGTTGGGCTTTCCACCTTTGTCTACCACCTTGAATGGAAAGTGCTTGATATCATTTTGCAATTGCTCTTCGTTGAATTTTCTACCAATCATTCTCTTGGCATCAAACACTGTGTTTGCGGGATTCATAGCCGCCTGGTTCTTAGCAGCATCCCCGATCAATCTTTCGGTATCGGTGAAAGCTACATAAGAGGGCGTAGTTCTATTACCTTGATCATTAGCAATGATTTCAACTCTGTCGTTGGCGAAGTGTGCCACACATGAATAAGTGGTTCCTAAATCAATACCTATAGCTTTAGACATTTTGTTGTTTTGGAAGGAAGAAAAATAGGGTGATTTATATAGCACATTTTTTGCAGCCATGAGGTTGCTCCATTCTGGAAATTTCTTAGCGGAGAAGCTGGAAGAAGTTGGTAGAGACACCTCGAAGGTGCTAGAAGGCACGGCCAGAGAAGGGTTAGTGGCGCTTGGTTGGATGGTGGTGGGCGGGCCGGAAGAGGCAGGTGTGATGGGCGGGCTCTGGCATAGATGGGTGGTTGCTGGCGGTGGTGGGTTGGGTGGTGTCAGACTACAACGGGGCTTATTGGGTGGGAGAGACCCTACGTGCGATCTCAGTATGGGGTATGTCGCGATGTCGCAGCATCACCAGTTGTCGCCAGCCTACGCTTCAGCCACTGTGTCGTGTGATAAGGTTTGTGGAGTCGCTGAACACTGGGTGGGAGGACCTCCCCTAAAACCACGCGGGTACTGGTGGTGTTTTTGCTGCTTTTGCTTTTGTGCCTTACATTGCCTATTTGGACTTTAAACTAAAAATCCTCGTATTCCCATGCATTAACGCGTATTTTTGCGACGCTTTAGTAACCGCCGAAGGTTTTTACGCACAAATCTTTTTACCTTTCTTTTCTTCATGGCAGCCTACAAATTAAAGCGCCATTTCAACAGGCTCAAGGAGCTTCCTCCGTTGACGTACGGTGGTATTCTTTTCTTTGTGGTTATGTTTTTGTACGCCCACCTGGGCTCGGGCCGAATGAAGCAAAATTCCATGAACGCTTACGGCGCCCATATTTTGAAAAATCACCAAAATGACGCCAACGTCGATTTCAGCTGGGCTGAGTTTCTTAATTTGGACGAGTTTTTCACCAAAAACGCCGACCAGGTGCTGATCTTGACCTGCGAGGAGTTTGGCAATCGTATCAGGAAATCCGACAGAACCAGATACAATTGTATCGACGATCCTGCTGACAAGCAGACCCCCATCACTTTGTACGAAAATGTGTTTCTTTATGTGGACGAAATCTACAGAAAGATCTTTGCAAACATCTTCTTGAAGAAGGTGTTGCCCAATCCGCTGCATTTGGTGTTTTTCTTCAACGGCAAAGGCCACACGGTGAAAAAAGTGAATCCGACGCCAAAATACACAGGGAGTTTGAAAAGTAACGTTGCCGTGGAAAAAGTCGTACCAGGATACTCCTCAAAAGAACCTCGTACATTTACCAACGCCAAGCCCGTGACTCAAACCTACGATGAATTCAAATACAAACAATTGGTCGATGAATTGTACCAGGACCCCGAGTCGCCCGTACGTTACTTCCACGACAAGTACGCAAACTCTAAACGTGCTAGAAGGTACTTTAGTGAGGCGTATATCATGGCTAAAGACATCGATAATGTTCTTGACTGGAGGTTTTTCAATTCCACCGATATTTTATACTACGACAACGACGATAATATTCTCAGAAGAGGCCAGACTGTACACAATTTGATCAGAGCATGGCTTAAGTTTGCTGATGAGTACAACTTGAGAACCTGGATGGTGGACAAAAACCTTATTGGGTGGCATTTCAACGGGCTCCATTTACCTTCTGATCTCGATTTTGCTTTTCATATCAATATGAAGGATTTCTTACAGTTGGTGGACTCCAACATGAACCAAACAGTCATTTTTGATTACAGCGATCCTAGCAACTATGGAACCTACTTCTTGGACATCAGTCCTTACTTCAAAATGAGAGACAGAAACAACCAAGAAAATGTGGTTGATATCAGACTTATCGATCTTTCCACCGGGTTATACTTGGAAATCAATACTCTTAACCAGTTCCTGTATGAGAGACTTTTCAATTACCAAGCAAAGCCTATTTTCCAGAGTTTGGACGAAAATGGCGTTGCTAAAATTGAAAGTCTTATTAAGCAATACGCCGACGACAGAGAACAATTGATCTACACTAAGAAATTGGAGGTGATGAAGTTCAGCGATATTCAAACGCTTTTGCCGGTGAACTTCGAAAATTACTTGGCTTACATTCCCCAGAACTACGAGAAGTTGCTAGCAGATGCATACATGGATCCTTTCACCAATTCTCGTAGTGGTTTCAAATACAGAGGTGGAATCGGACTTTGGGTGCCTCATGCTATGTGTAAACTTCCTCAATTTGTGGCCAATCCCAAGCCAGAGGATGACGAAAAGTGTTTGAGCAATTCGTTTGTGAAGCATATGTATGAAGTTACCAAAAAAGCCACTACTTTCCATAAGGATTTTATGAGCACTTTTGATCCTAGCAAGTTGGACGAGTACGAGCTTAGTATTCAAGATATCAGCAAATTGGCGTATCAGTAGGAGAAAGCGCTACTTTCCGTACGGATTTCACAATTATTCTAGAAACGTAGATGAATAGGAGCTTAGTTACCAAGACGCTAGTAAAATGGCTTACAGGTGGGACAATCAGAACAGATATGTCGATTAGTATGTAGTGAATAAATCAGATATTGTACTTAGAGCGGCCATGCTCTGATACGTCTGTTAGTATAAGCAAGTTCTAACACGTCGATTGGTATATAGTGCCGACGCAAGTTCTTTCTTCGAGACAAGGTGGTGTAGAACAAAAAAAAAAGAGCAAAGAATGGCAAACTCATATAAACAACAGATGCAAAAGTTGGTTTCGTTCTGTTCATTCGTTTCGCTGTATGCAAGTGTTCCAAAAGAGATTCAAGTCATCTTTAATACTGGAGGGCACTATGAGCGGTGAACAGCCCCTTTGAGTCCTAAAGAGCCAGGCGTTTCGTATTTGAAGTCTTCCATGCAAATACAACTATATTCTACACACAATTGTCTACTCAAGCACACTCATACGACTTCAAGTGCTCTCTATTGTCACCAAAAGAGTACCATTTACGCTCTTCCTATATACGAGCACCTAAATGGCCCATTTTCAGTTCGAAACTCCCACTTTTGTCCAACCCCATTAGGAACCACCTAATAATGCCCCTACACTCTCTGCAGCACCCCAAACACACCCACAGTCGTGGCTTCGTCCATCCACCACCCTTCGTATCAGCACCATCAAATCGCCAAGCTGACCCGTTCCGTGACTCCTCCCACACGAGTCAGATAAAACTACCGCGCGATTTGACTCGTCTGCGTATATGAGCTCCATATGGAGCGCCTAAATTTATCGCATTACCATATGTTGGCTTCAGTGTTAAGAACTTCCAGAATCGCTCTCAGAGCCAAACCCATGCCTATGATGGCTCTCAGGTTCAACTCCAACAACCACAAAATCAACACCGACTCTTTTGTTTTCAAATACCTCGAAAAAGGCCCAAAAGACGTCAAATTCACCTCTGAGCACGAGTGGTTAGCCATTCATGACGACGACACCGGGTTTTTGGGGATCACCAGATACGCCAGTGACGCTTTAGGTGATGCCACCTACATCGAGTTGCCCGAAGTAGGTGATAAGGTCGAAAGCGGCGACTCCATCGGTTCAGTTGAGTCGGTCAAATCTGCCTCTGAAATTTACTCTCCAGTCAGTGGAGAAATCATTGCCGTCAATGAGGATTTGGAAAGCAACCCTCAATTGATCAACCAGGACCCAATGGGAGAAGCTTGGATTGCCCAGATCAAATTGAGCGATGTTGGCGAAACCGAAAGTTTGATGAGTGAAGAGCAATACGCCGAGTCTTTGGACAGCGATCATTAAGCAATGTAGGAGCTGCTGGTACGGGGCGAAAGAGAAGTACGATACAACAACAAATCACGAGGTGTTTTGTGTTGAGTGCCGGAAACCGGCCATTTGATGGCTGATGTGACCGTACGACGATATTTATTGAGTAGCTACGAATATACATATAGATATGCAGGCCGTGGGGCTGGAGAGGGGCTGGAGACAGACGTGGGTATGGACATGGTGGTGGTTAAGCAGCGGGAACTTTGCGAGGAGTTTCAGGTCGGGCACTTTGCAAGGACCTCCAGAATGGCATCGTCCGATGATTAGTTGTGCAACAAGGCCGTTGAAGAGCCGGCGAGAGCGCTTTCAATGCACCAGGGCCATAAAAAGCCTTTTGTGCACACGGATCAACCAATTGCGGTCGTTTGCATCGGTTGTACTCTGGCATCTCAGAGATCACACTATTCAAATTGCTCAGTTCGTCCTAGTTGTCCCAGTTGTCCCGGCTGTCCCACCTCAACGTCTTGCAGGTCAGGCGATCCCGCCCTTCCTCCCCCCTCAATGCACCCTCTCAAACAATTACATATATTCATACACCTCTACACAATCGCTTACATCTCAACTAAAGTGCACGGCAATAGGCACAATAATCACAATCAACACAATAATGACCCCCAATATCAAACACATTCTCATCTTCATGTCCTTCCACCACATGTCCTTTCTGACTCTGTTGGCGCCTCTTCTAAACCCTTGGGCAGAGATGGCCAAGTTGTCGGTTTTGTTCTCGATCGAGTCCAATCTTTCACCTCTCTCGGCAACCTTGTTGATGTTATCTCTCATGATGCCTACGGTGTCGTCGATCTGGGCCTGGATGGCGGCCGTTCTGGAATTGGATTGATCCCCGGTGGTTTGGTTGGGGATGTAGGGATCATAGGGAGTAGAAGAAGACATGATGATTTACAAATGCGACGTGATTTTTGCTGGCTGAGTGAGTGCGATGTTTGGTGCGAGGTAGGTCGGGGTGGTGGTGAGGGCGCGTGACCAGCAGCAGAGGCTGGCGGTGCGAAGCGGGCAGGGGCGGCGGTGCGAACGCGGCAGGGACGGCGGTACGGCTGGGCTCAGACGAGTGACCGGCAGCAGAGGCTGGGCCTAGGCGGGTGACCAGGATGGAGTGGGCTGGAGTGGGCTGCAACGAAGGAGCACTGACAGCTGGACGACTTAAGGACTCCTAGTTGTCACCTCGTCACATATTTGTCTCTTTACGCTTTACACCTTACCTCTTTACGCCTTACACCTTACCGCTTTACGCTTTACACTTTCCTCTTTAAGCCTCACATCTTTACGCCTTACATCTTTGCCTCTTCACACCTTACACCTTACACCTTACACCTTACACCTTACATCCCCCTCCCACGTTACACCAACACAACCGTCTGCCACCTCCTCCTCCGCTTATCTCGCCACGCTTATCTGCCTCACTCACACTATCTCTTAAAGCCCTACCATGTGCTGCGGCTATATCATAATCGGCAACTTATAGAGCAGCCGCCGCAGATTAGGCAGGTAGATGAGACGTCAAATTCTCACTCTGGCCAACCCTCTGTCAAACTACTTTTCTCTATGACTGACGTTAAGCACAAAAAGGTCTTGATAGTGGGCGCAGGCACCTTCGGCCTCTCCACCGCCTTGTGCTTAGTACGAAACGGCTTCGACGACGTCACCGTCATTGACCCATACCATTTACCCTCTGAGATCAGTGCTGGTAACGACGTGAACAAAATCATTCAAAGCTCGTACACAGAGGACCTGCAATTCACCAATACCTTGGCGATAGAAGCGCTTGAAGGCTGGCAAAACGACCCTGTGTTCTACCCCCATTTCTACGAAACAGGCATCGTATATGCCACTTCCCAGGGCGAAAACAGTTCTGAATTCGAAGAGCTTCAAAGCATGTTGGCACTTTCTAAAAAACACCGTAGAAAGCACACGGTGGTGGACTTAAGAACCCCCGAGCTGTTCAAGCAGGTGGCTCCTCAATTGACCGGAGACTTGCCCGATTGGATTGGCCATTATCAAAAAGAAGAGTGTGGATGGGCCGATGCTAAAGGTGCCCTCATTTCCGCCGGAAAGGAGTTCCAGCGTTTGGGCGGGAAGTACATCGTGGCAGAGGTGCAATCGTTGATGTACAACGATGATAGCACGAGGGTGGTGGGGTGCTACACCACGGACGGCCGCCAGCACCGCAGCGACGTGGTCATTATCAGTGCAGGCGCCAGTTCGGTCAAAATCATCGATTTCCAGGACCAGCTTTTGGCCAAATGTTGGACGGTGGGCCACATCAAATTGACGCCCGAAGAAACCCAGGCGTTCAGAGGCATGCCGGTGATTTGCAACTTGGAAAAAGGGTTCTTTTTCGAGCCTGAATTCCACAAAAACGAGTTGAAAATATGCAATGAGTTCCCCGGCTACACCCATTACGTCGAAGAAAGGGAAGACCCCAACTCTTCGGTGCCGGTGTACAAGAACCAAATCCCCAAAGTGGCGGAGAAGGAAATTAGGGCCCTTTTGCACGAGACTTTGCCCCAATTCGAAAACCGTCCGTTGGTGGAAACCAAAATATGCTGGTGTACCGATACCCCAGACAGGAACTTTTTGATCTGTGAACATCCCAGCTTCGGCGACTCGCTAGTGTTAGCAACAGGAGACTCGGGCCACGGTTTCAAGCATATGCCCAATATCGGCAAATATGTAGCCAGATTGGTCACCTATGGGCCTGGGGCTCTCGATACCGAAAAAAGAACCAAATGGAGATGGAGGCCAGAGACATCCAAAGACCGAATCCAGGACCGATTTGGAGGTAACGGCCATGTGAGCGATCTTAAGGACATTAAGGACTGGGTGAGCCGAGTGGCACAAAGCGTAGAAAAGGTTAAGTTGTGAATGGTGTTGATGCCTGCGTTTCTAAGGTTTGTGAAGCTTTGGTCTCGTGGATCCGCCAGATAGGTTTTATTGTAGAGCCTTGTAGTTCTGTCAGATAGGTTATATTGTAAAGCACGTTAATCTTGTAGTGTCGCCAGATGGGTTTTATTGTAAAGCCTCGTAGTGCCCGCTAGATGTGTTGAATCGATTTTGTCCCGTATGCCGCTAGATAGGTTAACTTTAATGCATTAATCTCGTAGTTCTGTCAGATAGGTTATATTGGAAAGCACGTTAATCTCGTAGTGCCGCCAGATAGGTTATATTGTAAAGTCTCGTAGATCCCGCAAGATAGCTTATATTGTCAAGCCTCGTATTCCGCCAGATAGGCTAAAATGTAAAGCTCGTTAATCTGGTAGTTTCACCAGATAGGTTATATTGTAAAGGTTTGTAGTTCCCGCCAGATAGGCTAAATTGTAAAGCTCGTTATTCTTGTGACTCAAAGCGCAATTACAAAGCACAGTGCACATTTTGGCGTCCATCTGTGGTCTCCAGAGGCCTAAAGCACAGTGCACCTTCTGGTGTCCTTAATATCCGAGCCTCAGTTGATAAGCCATTTGCAACCTTTGACCTCGTTGTGAGTTTCCCATTGCACCATCCTTCGCTATGCCCAATTGGGGTTCTGGCAGCGATCGCCGGTTTGAGCCCTTCCTGTTTCTGTCAAAGTACACCGGCATTAAAAGTGAGACTACCCGTCCCTCCAACCGCTATTGTTGGCGCCCGGTCCATCTCGTATATCTGAGCCAGAGCATACCCCCATGTACTCAGCAACGCCTTCGTATACGCCCAAGCAGCGCATCGTGGTCCACCATCGGCACCATTTGATGCAATATCAAATGGCATGGCCCTCTGCGGCTGAACACCAACCACTGGCAATTTCACATCCAAGGCGTGTAAGACAATGCAAAATAAAGCCGCTAGCGTCTTGCGTGAGGTATTTCTTGCGAAGGCAGGTACAAGCTAGGGTGCTCTTATCGCCAACCGGGGAGAGGCGTTGCTTGCATTTAGCCGTCCTGGCTTGATTTGCACCCATTCTCTACTATATATAGGCCCAACCCTCTCACAACCACCTCCAATGTCTTTGAACGACCCCAAGGACCTGCTGGAGAAGCAGCTTAAATCGGAGATTATCATCTCTGAAGAGGCTTCCGACACCGTCCCGCTTAAGGAGGAAATCATCAAGTATGGCGCCACAGAAATCCTCGACGAAAGTGCAGATGATGCTCCGTTGCCTGAAGTCCGGTCGGTGGTACGTCCTGGCGACGACGATACCTTGCCTATCAATTCGTTCAGATGCTACTTTGTGGCGGTGTTGTTCACTGTGATTGGTGCCGCCATCAACCAATTCTTTTCCATGCGTTATCCTGGGATCACCGTGACGTCTACGTTGGCCCAGTTGTTGTCGTATCCGTTTGGGCAGTTTTTGGCCAAGGTTTTGCCGGTGTGGTCTATGGATTTGGGCAAATTGGGCACTTTTGTGTTGAACCCAGACAGACACTTCAACAAAAAGGAACACACCATAGTGACCATTATGGCCAACATTTCCTTCACCGCCGCCTGGGCCACCGATGTGATCCAGGCCCAGTACATATACGGTGTGCCTGCTCCGGCCGGGTACCAAATTTTGATGGTTTTGACCTGTCAGATGTTTGGTTTGGGTGTGGCCGGGTTGATGGACAGCATTTTGGTCAAGGATTCGTACAACTATTGGCCTAACACCTTGGCCAACGTGGCGTTGTTTGACTCGTTGCACTCCAAGGCCAACCCCGAAGCCGATGGATGGAGAATCAGCAGATTCAGGTTCTTTTTCACGGTTTTTGTGGGTTCTTTTGTGTATTATTTCTTTCCTGGCTTCATTTTCCAGGCCTTGTCGTATTTCACTTGGATTTGCTGGATTGTACCCAAGAACGTGGTGGTGAACCAAATCTTCGGCCAGATCCAAGGTCTTGGGTTTTCCCCAATTACCTTTGATTGGTCTCAAATCACCTATGCTAATGGTTCACCACTTTTGATTCCGTTTTGGTCCCAAATCATGACCATTGTGGGGTGGTTCATCTTCTTTGGGATTCTTCCATTGATTTTGTACTACAAGAACAAGATGTACTTTTCATACTTGCCTATTTCGTCTTCCAATGTGTTCGATAACACCGGCCAAACTTATAATGGCTCCAGAGTGCTTGATCTCTCCACAATGGCTTTAAATGAAGAAGCCTACAAGGAATACTCGCCTCCATTCTTGGCCGCCACCTATGCCATTGCGTACGGGGTTTCGTACGCTGTTTTGTCGTCTTCGGTGTTCTACGTAGCCCTCTACCACGGTAAAGACATTTGGAACTCTTTGAGAGGTGGTGCCAAGGAAGACGTCCATGTAAGGGAGATGAGAAAGTACCCTGCTGTGCCCAAATGGTGGTACATTGCGTTGGTCATATTGGTTTACGTGGCCACCATCATTACCATGGAAAAATACGACTCCAAATGGCCTGTTTGGGGCATCACCATTGCACTTTTGATGGTTTTCGTGTTTATTTTGCCGGTGGGGATTGTGTATGCAAGAACAAACATCAACACCAACTGTATGACTGTTTTGGGCCAAATCATTGCCGGATACGCCATGAATCCCTCCAAACCCATCGTTTCTTTGGCCTGGAAATTCTACGCCTATACCGGTATTTCCCAGGCAATGTACTTCTCCCAGGACATGAAATTGGGCTACTACATGAAAATCCCCAAAAGAACGCTTTTCTGGTGCCAATTGAGCTCGTGTGTGATTGGCGCTTTCGTGCAAGTGGGTATTTTAATTGCCATGTTGAACAACGTCGAAGGAATCTGTTCGGCAGACCAGCCTGACCACTTTACCTGTCCTCAAGGTACCACCAATTTCGCCGCCAGCGTGGTGTGGTCGTTGGTTGGTCCTAAACGTTTGGTTTCGCCCGGTAAGATTTACTCTGGCTTCTTGCACCTTTTCTGGATCGGGCCAGTGTTGGTGGTTCTTACGTGGTTGTTGCAAAAGAAATTCCCCCAAAACCAAATCTTAAGGAATTGGAACTGGGTCATCGTGTTTGGTGCCATGGGTAACTATCCACCGGCCACAGGGTTGAATTATACTTCTGCCTGTGCCGTAGGAATTTTGTTCAACTGGTACATAAAAAAGAGATGGGGCCACTGGTGGTTAAAATACAACTTTGTGTTGTCGTGTGCTATGGACATTGGGGTTGCATTATCCGGTGTGATTATTTTCTTGTGTATTTCGTATCCAGGAGGGTCTTTTTCGTGGTGGGGCAACCAGGTGTTCAACAACACTGCTGATGGTATGCTTACGCCCTACAAGGCGTTGCCATCCAAGGGCTTTTTCGGGCCCGATTCTTGGGCTTAGGGGTCCTTACGTGTAGTATATGTAATAAACGAATGTGTTACCATGCTGGTGGGCTTTGTTACCGTGGTCTTGGGCTTTGTTACAGGGGTCGTGAGCTTTGGGGTATGGTTTATTGCAGAGGCCTTGCGAGTGTTCTCTTCGCTGGTGTACTTGCCCGAATTGGCCTGTTTTCCTCGAATTTTGCTTCTGGTTCTCGCCTCTTTGCAACGTTCGCTGCTATGCATCCCACCAAGCATCATCTTCGTTAGCACATGGGCCGATTTCCGCTTAGATCTCGTCAGATCGCCACGCCAAGTGCATCACCACATTTTCGGCCAAATTTGCGCTGAAACAACGCTTGAGCTCCAATTTAAACCGCTTCCGTATCTCCAAGGATGTCACTCGGGCCTGAATCCGACACCCTAGCTCCAAAATGGTCTTTGGGACGCCATATATCGACGTGTCTCAAACAGGTTTGGCTGCAAATTCTCAAATGGCTGCAAATTTCTTTAGAGGCGCTTTTTGGGCTCAAATTAGCCACTTTTTCAATAAAACTGCACAAACCGTCATAACTCACCCTGATAGTTCCCGTAAACATACCAATTTCTCCCTTGACTCTTTCCTTCCACACAGACGTTGCCTCTCTGACATCGTAAAATGTCGCTCTTGTCGGGTAAACCCCCACGGGAGAATCATCTCCGTTAACCCCCGAAACGGCCCCAAAATTTCGAAGTTACGTCAATCCACCTACTTCCACGCTTACCAGCCCCGTCATTTGACCTAGGCATGTACGCCCTCCCGAACCACCCCCAAGCCCGGCTGCAAATTACAGCATGACATCTAAGCCATGTCGCATAGGCGCGTGTCGCAAGTCGCCCCGTCTCCTTTTTATTCTCACTCGTCAACGAAAAATTCTTTTTTCATCAATCTTCTGAATTACTTATAGTCAAAATGGACGGTGGTATGTACACATTAATTTTGGTAATCAATCTCGTATAAAGTATCAAATGGGCTCAATACACCAAGAAGTCACCAATTGTGGCGTTTGGCCGGACGGATCGCCGTGTT
This sequence comes from Yamadazyma endophytica, assembly GCA_030571075.1. Lineage (NCBI taxonomy): Eukaryota > Fungi > Ascomycota > Pichiomycetes > Serinales > Debaryomycetaceae > Yamadazyma > Yamadazyma endophytica. The sequence continues at coordinate 567,535 of JAJLXA010000002.1, forward strand.
TAAGCAGTGTTTGGGACGTGCTGATCGGTGCCATTTACGTGGTCGAATCACATCGTGTTGAATGCGGCCGATTTGAACGAATCCACCCACTGCACGCTTCCATGCAACGCAATTGGGCCATTTGGCCCCACCAATGTCCCCCAAAACATACACGGACGACTGGACGCCACTGTCAAGCACCATTGTTTATTGTTTATGGCTGGTGAAAAATCTCGGTCGTTGACCCTGGAAGTTCGAGATTGGACCTGCGAGACAAATACTAACCAATAGAAGAAGTAGCTGCATTAGTTATCGATAATGGTTCTGGTATGTGTAAAGCCGGTTACGCCGGTGATGATGCACCAAGAGCTGTGTTCCCATCAATTGTTGGTAGACCAAGACACCAAGGTATCATGGTTGGTTTAGGTCAAAAAGACTGTTACGTTGGTGACGAAGCCCAATCAAAGAGAGGTGTCTTGACCTTGAGATACCCTATCGAACACGGTATCGTCAACAACTGGGATGATATGGAAAAGATCTGGCACCACACTTTCTACAACGAATTGAGAGTTGCTCCAGAAGAACACCCAGTTTTGTTGACCGAAGCCCCAAAGAATCCAAAATCCAACAGAGAAAAGATGACCCAAATCTTGTTCGAAACCTTCAATGTTCCAGCATTCTACGTTTCTATCCAAGCTGTCTTGTCTTTGTACTCTTCCGGTAGAACCACCGGTATTGTTTTGGATTCCGGTGATGGTGTCACTCACGTTGTTCCTATCTACGCTGGTTTCTCCTTGCCTCACGGTATCTTGAGAGTCGACTTGGCTGGTAGAGATTTGACCGACCACTTGATGAGCATCTTGTCCGAAAGAGGTTACTCCTTCTCCACTACTGCCGAAAGAGAAATTGTCAGAGACATCAAAGAAAAATTATGTTACGTTGCCTTGGACTTCGAACAAGAAATGCAAATTTCTTCTCAAAGTTCTGCTATCGAAAAATCTTACGAATTACCAGATGGTAGAGTTATCACCATCGGTAACGAAAGATTCAGAGCTGCTGAAGCCTTATTCAGACCAAGTGACTTAGGTTTGGAAGCTGCTGGTATTGACCAAACTACCTTCAACTCCATCATGAAGTGTGATGTTGATGTCAGAAAGGAATTATACTTGAACATTGTTATGTCCGGTGGTACCACCATGTTCCCAGGTATTGCTGAAAGAATGCAAAAGGAAATCACTGCCTTGGCTCCATCTTCTATGAAGGTTAAGATCGTCGCTCCTCCAGAAAGAAAATACTCTGTCTGGATCGGTGGTTCTATCTTATCCTCTTTATCTACTTTCCAACAAATGTGGGTCTCAAAACAAGAATACGATGAATCTGGTCCTTCAATTGTTCACCTTAAATGTTTCTAAAACCTTTAGAGTATTATATTTTGTTTTCTCTTTGTTTAAGATAAAGTAAAAAGCGCTTTTTTTTCGTTTTTTATTTTTATTATATAATAAATAAAGAAGAAGAAAAAGTTATTATAGTATAAATATGTTGTATTGAATCGCTCAAACTCTAGTTTGGTCTCTGATTTTCTAGATGTTGAGTTCGGATGTTTTTCCTTTTAAAACTCCTAACACACACTGTGAGGCATATCTCTGAATAACGTTATCTTCGTGTAGCATATCAAAGCTCTCTGTTGCATCTTTCCCTGCAAAGTTCATGATACTTTGTTCTCCTCCTGGGTGATCTGCTAAGAAAGAAGTGAGGTCCAAGACGACGTTTTTAACCACACACCAACACAGTTCTTTGGTATTGTGCTTAGCAACTTCGTTCAAGTCAAACTCTTTGGACGGAATAGAAAAGGTACTGCTGGCACCACCAGTGGAACCAGAGCTGGCACTAGAAGGGGGGCCAGAGCTGGAGCTAGGTCCATTGCTCGTGCCAGAATTACCACCGCCTGCTCCGTTTTCTCCCAGAGAACCCAGACCTCGTCCCAGGCCCAGCCCCAGGCCTGACCAATCTACAACCACTCTTTCGCCGTTTGGATCTATGTGGAGGTGTATTTGCTGCAATCTTTCGGTGGCATTGGTGCTTGCTTGTTCCTGAGACAATTTTTGCATCAAATAGCTACAGGCCTGGTCAGCTGCAAGCCTCCCGTACACCACACATGCCAATAAAGAGGACCCACCAAGACGATTATGGCCATGCACACCTCCTGCCACCTCTCCAGCGGCATAAAGGCCCTCGAAAGGAACATAGTCGTTTTCTACTTGGTGCAACACCTGGGTCTTGTCGTTGATCTTGATACCGCCCATGGTGAAATGCAACACTCTCGTGATGAAACTTACGTAGTACTTCTCTTCGTCGTGATATTCCACGGGCAAATTGGGATAATATTGTTTGCCGTATTTATCAGGTTTATTTTCCCTGCCCAAAGAATTGTATTCTTGCAATTGATCGATCAAAACCTGTTTGTTGATCTTCAAATCGGCCACAAGCTGTTTTCCGGTGATCTTCCTCATAAGGTTACGCTGCTGGTAATGCTTGACGTGGAATTCCAAGTTGTTTGCAGCCAGTTGGTTCAAAATGAGTCGGATGGGACCATTACCCTTTTTGATTTCTTTTTCCATTTCTCCGCTTACATGGTCTCTTGTGCCCAACTCGTTTACAAATCTTTCACCTCTGCCGTTCACCATAATGCCCCCTTCGCCTCGAAGGGCCTCGGCGCCTAGAAAGAGGAACCGGGGCTGTTTGAGGCCGTCAATTACTTCTTTGTCGTCGTAGTCGATAAGCCCGGTGGGGTGCACCTGCACCTTCTCCAAGTCGATTCCCACCGCCTTGTTCTTCATCATTATTTTCTGTCCGTCTCCGGTGGCATGGTTTCCGTTGGTGGAGGGAAGATCAAAGATGTCCGGCCTGTATTTCCTCAAAAGTGAATTTTTGGTGAAATCGGCAGCATAACCGCCGGTAGCCATGATAACCGGACCCAGAAGCTCGCCCTTCTCCTTGGTTTTGAGGTGTTTGTACTTCACCCCTTTGATAGCAGCGTTTTCAATGATCAAATCGATCACCTGGGTATTTTTCAATATCACCACCCTGTGGGGCTCCTTTTCAGCCAAATTCTCCAACGTTTCGAGCAACCGATATGTAATGGCCATGCCGGGGAACTTTGCGTCCTTCCCACGGTGGGTTCGGGGCTGAGAATGGCCCCCCAAACGGCTCACCACCGAAAGATCAAGCCCAAACACCTCTTGCAACCAATGGACAGCATCTGCGGAATTGTACGTCAAAACCTTGATCAATTCCGGGTTGGCCCGATCCTTAGCACTAGCAAGGGTGTCCTGGTAGAATTGTTCGACCGAATCTTGGATTTGCAAGTTGACCTGAGTCCGTGTAAGGGCCCCATTGATACCGGAGGTGGCTTTGCCGCTATTTCCGCTAAGAAAGCCCTGTTTGTCGATCAACACAACGTTGCTGCCTCTGAGGTACGCCTCGTGGGCTGCGGAAAGGCCTGCGAGCCCGCCGCCGACGACGATTAAAGGGTGTTTAAGAGAAGACATGTTAAAGTATGGGGTAAAATGCTTACTGTACGACGAGTGATTGGTGGGGCCGGCTGGCGGGGCTCGTGGCGGGGAGAGGTGGTGGTGCGGGCTGGGTCGTGGTGCGAGCTAGGTCGAAGTGTATGGTGAACGGCGGTAGTTTGGAAAGGCGTAGGGTGCCGAGATGTGGTGAAAGGGCGTAGAAATGCGACGATTGGGCTGTAAAGCGTGGTAATTGGTGACTGTGAGGATATGTGAAGTGTGATCAGCAAAAGAAGCACCAAGTGAAGAATTGGTGCAAGATGTAGCAACAATTACATCGAAAATTTCCCAATTGAGTAATTTTCAATTGCTGCAAAAAATGCGTTTTTGTCGTTAACATTCATAACTATGTACGGAACTAAAGGTGAGACGAATTATACGGGGCGATGGAGGTCGTTTGGCCTTGACATTGTGCTACTTAAAGACTCTTTAAGCTTATACCGCCAATTGCTCACTGATTGCGGCTCCAACACCACAGAAACACCGTTCAGGGCCATTTTTGCTTTGTCTTAATCTGTGCATCCTAGCATACCCTCGGGGCCATACCAAGCCATACCGGGCCACAGTTTCTAGCCACATCGACAACCTCTTCCAATCAATGCGATATGTACTGGAATGTATACGATATATCCTCAAAATTGATTTCGTTTCTCAACAAATCATCATGGTTATTCGTCAAACCGGCATGGTCTATGTGGTTCCAGGTGGTTGGGTCACCATAAAGCATGGCGGGGGCACTGATATGTTGATGGCCTGAGTTGTCGCATCTCTTACAGTTGTAGGTATCGTGTGTGTCGCAGGCGGTGTCAGGCTGAAGCATAAACAATTGCCTCAAATTATCAGTGCTGAACAATCTCTCCACGTCCTCTTTCTCGTCCACCACGCAGGAGGATAAAGACATCTTCATGGATTGCCGCTGGAAGATCTTTTCCTCTATTGTACCGGTGGAAATGAATCTGTAGATGAAACAATCCTTCTTTTGTCCGTCTCTCCAGACCCTGGCCAATGCTTGTTGATCACTGGCGGGGTTCCAGTCGGGATCCATCAAAATCAACCTGTTGGCACCTATCAAATTGATCCCACACCCTCCTGCTTTGGAAGATAGCAAGAAGATGAATTCGGGACCTTCTGGATCGTTGAATTTGTCCACCAATCTCTGACGCTTGTTGATCCCCAAAGTCCCATCCAACCTAAGATGCCCATACTTCTTTTGTCGGCACATCTTTTCTATAAGATCTAAGGTTTGGGTGTAGTTGGAGATGATCACTATTTTATCGTTAGTTTCGTATCTTAATTTGTATAAAAATCTCTCCAAAATGCAAAACTTCCCACTAAACCATGTTTGGACCTCGCTGTGTCTGCTTGAACCACCACCTCTTTCATATTCGTCGGGCAAAAGACTGTCACAGCCTTCCAAGTCTTCCGGCAATTTAAGTAAATCGGGGTGATTACATAGTTTCTTCAATATGTTGATGGCCTTGAGAGGCTGACTCGATACACCCTTGATAAGCTTTCTAATTTCGGGCGACACAATAAAGTGATTGTACAACTTTTGCTGCAAGGGAGATAAGTTGACAAACACGACATGTTCGTACTTGATAGGTAAGTATTTCGATAATATGTCGTTGGTTCTTCTTATGATGAATTTTGAAACCAATTGGGACAACTCCTGCAATTTCAAGTCTCCCTTCTCTTTTTCTTTATCGGTTGCATCTGCATCTCGACCTCTTAATATATCGTTTTCGAAGTTTTTACGGAAATCGTTCCTATTCCCCAAATATCCAGGATTAGCGAAGTTCAATAACGAAAAATATTCTGAAAGATCGTTTTGGATAGGTGTACCGGAGAGAATTACTCTTCTTTCACACTTTAATTCGTTAAGGGCCATGAACGTCAACGAATCACCGTTTTTAAGACGATGGCCTTCGTCTGCAAGCATCAAGCCCACTTCTGTTCCCGCCAATTTATCTACATGTCTTCTTAATGTTTCATACGAGATGATCAAGACGGGTCTGACAATGTTACGACCCTGTGCAACAGACCATTGTTTCAAGCTACTTCCTATTTCCGAATTCTTAACGGATTTTCCATCAATAGCCAAAGGTGTCAAAACACCTTCACCAAGCCATTTGATAATTTCATTAGCCCAATTTCTCACCAATGATGATGGGCACACAATGATACATTTGGAGATGGTCTTACGCCCTCGAGGACTCTGTCTAAGAAGGGTCCACATCAACGTTAAGCATTGCAAGGTTTTACCCAATCCCATTTCATCGGCCATAATGCACCCTTTTGCCCTTGGATCCACAAGCCCTGCAGTGCATCGATACAAAAACTTTACACCTTCGACCTGATGGGGACGAAGAATCTTGGCAAGTTTGGGATCAATGACAACGGGCACATTGGGGTATTTAGAGGAATCGTCTTTGTATTTGGAAATACCCAATATCTCGGCCAAAGACTTGTGAACTTTCCGCTTTTTCTGCTCCGGTTCAGCCACTTCGTCATCAGAGGATAGACTTTTCTCTTTTTCCGACTCTGTAGTCTCAATGTCACCTTCTGTCTCCTCCTTAATAACAGGGATCACGTCCACTGTTGGATCGTATAAAACGATGGCTAATTCGGCCATTGGATCGTGAAGAGGCCTGGGCGGCACAAAAATCTTCGGTTTCGTCCCAAGTGGAGGAGGAGGGAGGTTCAAAAGCTTCGTTTTATCCTTTAAAGGTACCATAAACTCCCGCTTGAGTTTTGTTTCTGTAGCAGCTTCATTTTTGTTTAAATAACGGGGATTCAACGCGCCAAACTTCTTGTTACCCACAAACGCCCCATTTTCGTCAACTCCATAGTCATTTTCATCAACACCACCTTCAACGGCGTAGTTTATTTGCTTTTTACGAGCGTTTCTTAAAGGTTGCCTACCGTTAGTTCCCGCGGCTCCCACAGAGTCATTTTTGGAGTTGGCAAAGGGTATTTTGAACGGTCTTTGAAGTCTTTGTGCACTATCTTTTACAGGAGGAGGTCGTTTATCCTTTGGAACGCCTGCACCGGAGCCCAACGGGGTGGTGAAGCCTGTTAAAGGTTTCCTAGCCATATGTAAATAACGCGAATTCGCGTTTGGTGATGATCCAGAGGAATGAGCGGATAGTGGGTGCACGAAAGCGGCAGAAATCTAAGCAGGGAAGTACTTAGTAGGATATAGTGTGTGTTAAGTAATAGAATGCGCTTTTCCCATGCAAAATTGGGAAAGGTTTGACTGTTTTGGGGGCTGTTGTTGATGTGCTCATCGTTGCATCTGAAATGACTTTGATTTGCATATAAATTGTTGTGCAAGCCTTTGAGGACCACCAAAACTTCACTGACATATCATGCGCTATATATGTACACTTGTGACAAATTAGGGGCTGATTGTACTCGTGCACCCCTAATTACCTGTTCTCAAACATTTTCATTACTCTTGTTATAAACTACGTCAAATTATGTCAATTTGAGCCCCCAAAAAGCACAGTTTCGACCAAAGTTTTGAACATGACCACTATAATTTCCCCTTATGTTCAAATACACACCTGCCGTCTCCACCTTTATTTTGTCCGTGCACCTTCAAAACCCATGCCGCACATCATCGCATTTCGCAGCAATTCCAACTATATAAATGGATCAAATTCTTGCTAAGGCATCAAATCAGGCGGTTTCGTTTGCCATTCGTTCCGGTATATCATTAGCATCCGGTTATGCTATCAAAACGGTCTCAAAATTTCTCGATAAAATCCCCCAATCGGAAAAATCACGCATTCAAACCAAGCGTAGCAAAATCCAAACTAAAATAGATGTGATTTCGACCTCCATCGAGTTGATCCGCATGGTTGCTGCACAGGGAAACACTGGGCTTGATAGTACGGTAGAGTTAATCAACGAATTAACGGCTGATTTGGAGGGATTTGACCAAAAAATCGACACATTAAGCGAGGGCCTCAATAGCGCCAATGAGAAAGAACTGATAAAGAAGGTAGAGGCCTGCATAGACGACATGATAAAGAGAATTGACGAAGCAATTCCTCTTTTGAATCTTTCAATAATCACCAGTGGGATTCACGTGACCAGGGGATTGCCCAAACAAATCAGTATTAGTCTTTTAATGGAAGCGTCAAATTATGTCATCAACGGCAACGACCAAATCGGGCCTGTTTTTGACCTAAAGTACTATTCCGTATTCTACAATCCCAGCAGGTTAAAGTACATAGATGAAAACGTAGGCGACGGTAGTCTTATCAGTTGGAAGGAAGAATTTGCACGAGCCACAGTGCATATCAAAAGTCTGGGAAAATACAACTATGTGCTTGAAATGACAGAGAATTTCGACGATAACCGATACCACGAGGACGAAGAAGTGCCCCGAAAACGTACCATAGGACTTTCGTTGGTGAAAAAGATGTTTTTCAGTGCCTCTCTGAAACTTCTTAAATTGGAGACCGTCAACAATTCTCCGGTATTGGTACTCAAATTGATAAATGACGATAAGGAGGAGTATCTCGGGTTAGGAGAGGTGGATCCTAAAGAATTCGAGGACTCGGATCTGGAATCTGACTCCGATACAGAGAAAGCGCCAAAAGAGAAGCTCACATTGGGTAAATTGTCGTTGCTAGAATATCTAATCAGATTGTGTATACTCCAGCAAACGGATGAAAAGCCTTTGCTAGAAATCACAGACGAAAGACTTTCGATGTACTTGAGCAATGAGATACCTCATGTGGAGTATAACAGCATTGATGAGAAGATAGATATGAAATCCAACATAGCCAGACTAGAGAACTTGAATTTGTAGAACCATAAAGATGTAGCGAATGCAACCTTGCTGTGTTTCTCCAAAGTATATTTAAATTGAAGGATTGATCTGCTCTCATTCTTTTAGAGTAGATGCAATTGATAAACTTACAAACGAAATAGATTAATACATAACCAGCGGCAAAACTCTTTAATACATGAATCTAATTCTATACAATGCTACTTGCTTCAGTTGTTCTTGGGAGATAGAAGATCGTTGAATCCAAAATCGTTCGCAAGACTCGAAGGGTCTTTTTTGCTATTGAAATCACTAAGAAAGTGTTCCAAATCTTCATCTGAAATGTACAATTCATTGGACTCGGCAATGTTGGGGATGTTTAATGGCTTGCCGCTGGGGGGATAAGCCCCATGGTCAAATTTGCCGATGTCGGCGGTGATGGAACTGTTTGAGTTTACAGACATAATACTAGAGGGACGGTTCCCGTTTTTAAGGCTGTTTGAGTGTGATCTGGACACGCTTTGATGCATGTTCGCAGGTATGGTGCTGAGAGGAATGGATTCGTTGTTTTCGAACGACTGTGTGCCCACCAACGGAAATAATGGGAAGTAGTTTTCGTTAGTCAAATCTTCTGGGGGTGACTTGGTCAAGCTCGACCTCAAAAGCGAGTCGTTCAGGTTGGTGTGCAGGTTCATGTTGGATAGCTGAAAGGCGCCGTTGGCGAGTTCTGGCGAGGACTGCACCTGTGATTGCGGATGCTCTTCATTCTTGTAGAATAAATCAAACAACCCGTTTTCGTTTTTGATGGCCACATGCGAGTCATCGGTAACGAAATCCGGGGTCTTGGGTCTGGTGACCGAAACAGACCGCTTTACTTGCGACTTGTCCCCACCATTGCCTGAATTCAGAGACTTTAAGCTGGAGTTACTGTTCATCAAATGAACGGAATGTGCACCGTTGAGACCATTCAAACTGCTCATGCTGGAAACCCCACCCATTTCAACACTGGCTCCGTTCATCTCGGGGTTGTATTGCTGGAACTGGAGCGGCATGTTGGTGAAAGACCCATTTTCAGCCAAATTCGTATACGAATTATTATCGCTCAGCTCATACACAAACTCTTTCACGTCGTCATGTTCCTTCTTTTTGTGCTTATCCAAGGCCTTCAACTTATGGTTGTGGTAGCAAGTGCACCCGTTGGGGTTTTTGTAGCAGTTGGCCAAGTGTTGGCCAGGGGATTTCCCTTTCTTGTTACAACTGCACGTTATATGCAAGTTCTTCAACTTTCTCTGTTCCCGGCAATGCTGGCACTGTGATGCGGGCCGACCTTTCGGCTTGATCATCGTCAACGGCTTGTCAGTGTGGGTGCACGACGTGACCCTGTGGCCTCTGATACAAGTCTCGCAAGCGTATTTGACTCCGTTAATTAACACCATGATACACAAATGGTGGTTAAAATTACAATACAATAAAAATGTGAATTCTCCAAGAGAACCTAATCCACGGCTCTAGTAATGAACTGTCTAAGTGAAACTTATTGGATGGGGAGCAAAAGAATTTGAAATGATAGCTTGTAAATTTTTGATGATGCGCGCGGTGGTGTAGGGATGGGAGTAGGGCGGTTAGGGGAGGGTTTTGGCAAGAGAGGTGGAGCAAGAAGGGTAGGAGGGGGGCGGGGCAGAGACGTGGGCGTGGTGGTGGGATGGGTGGGTTTGCAAAGGGTGGGTTTGGAAATGGGCCATGGTTGGGGTGGGTCCGAACGCTGATCCCAGCCAGCGCTATATGTGCTATTGGGTGGGTAAAGCCCTATCGAGCCCGAGGCATTTAGCACGGTAGGCGCACGTCTGTGCGACACTATGACGCACGCAAATGTCGCAGCGGACTTTGGCGCCCATGTCGTGGTTGCGCACCGCGACACGCGACATCGTACTCTATCAACCCCACACCAATAGAACTCCCTCAATTACTCATGCTTTCATTTGACGATATTAGCAAACACAACACGAAGACCGATTGTTGGGTGGTCATACACGGAAAGGCGTACGATGTGACCGATTTTCTCAATGAGCACCCGGGCGGGTCCGGGATCATTTTGAAATACGCCGGAAAAGACGCAACGAAAGCGTTTGATCCTATTCACCCTGGAGACACCCTCACCAAGTACTTACCGCAAAAGTACCATTTGGGCGACGTGGACATGAAATCGGCCAAAAAGAGTGCCAAACCGGCTGCAAAACCACCCCAAGAACCGCCAATTGCCCCAACTCCCGAGGTTTCTGCAGCAATGGACGCTCTGGCTGCAAAAAACGACGTGGTGGACGAATTCGATGTGGAATACGACGAGCAAGACGACAAAAAGCCCATTAGTTTCCCCATTCCCGCCCAGTTGAACTCGTCGGTTGCAGATGACGTCAACGACGAATACGACGACGACGACGACGATCCTCCGGATGAGTATGAATTGCAGAGAAGAAAGAACGAGAAGAACAAGCCGGATATCTCCCAAATATACAACTTGAACGACTTCGAGTTTGTGGCAAGACACACCATGGATAAGATAGCATGGGCGTACTATCTGTCGGGATGTGACGACGAAATCACCATGAGAGAAAACCATTTGGCGTACCACCGTTTTTATTTCAAGCCCAGAATTCTTGTGGATGTCACCAGCATCGATTTGTCCACCACCATGTTGGGGACGAAGGTGTCTGCGCCATTTTACATCACCGCTACTGCTTTGGGCCGTTTGGGCCATCCTGATGGCGAAAAGGTACTCACCAGAGGGGCCGCCAAGCAGGACATTGTGCAAATGATTCCTACTTTGGCGTCGTGTTCGTTCGATGAGATTGTAGACGAGGCGATCGATGCTCAAACCCAATGGTTGCAGTTGTACGTCAATTCGGATAGAGAAATTTGTAAGAAGATGTAGAACATGCCGAAAAAAGAGGCATAAAGGGTCTTTTTATCACCGTTGATGCCCCACAATTGGGCAGAAGAGAAAAAGACATGAGATCGAAGAACTTTGAGGATTTGAGTCATGTTCAAGACACCGATGACGATTCCATCGACAGATCACAAGGTGCTGCCAGGGCCATCAGTTCTTTCATTGATACCGGTTTGAATTGGAAGGATATTGCCTGGTTTAGAAGTATCACCAAAATGCCCATTTTGCTCAAGGGTGTGCAAACCGTCGAGGACACCCTTTTGGCCATAGAACACAAGGTGGACGGGGTTGTTTTGTCCAACCATGGAGGTCGTCAATTAGAGTTCTCCAGACCGCCAATCGAGGTGTTGGCGGAATTGAACCAAGTGCTCAAACAGAACAATATTGATACCACCAACTTCGAAATCTACATCGATGGTGGTATTAGAAGAGCTTCAGACATCCTCAAGGCCATTTGTTTGGGGGCCAAGGGGGTTGGTATTGGTAGACCATTTCTTTACGCCATGTCGACTTATGGAGACGACGGGGTTTATAAAGCCATCCAGGTGTTGAAGGACGAAATGATCATGAACATGCGCTTATTGGGGGCAACACTGATGGACCAATTGAACGATCTGTACATCGACACCAGGTCTATGAATCGGTACGTTCCAGAAGACAAGTTGTTTGCCGGGGTTTACCAGCCATTGGCGTCACCCGGGTTCAAGGACACCAAATTGTAGGGAAGAGATGCAAAATAGGCCATCGCTGCGGATGCACAACTGCTCAAGTCGCTATTCGGAAACCTACAGACACGCTAGACGCTTCACTTGTTAAACAATAGCGTCACCAGCTAGAAGCCGCACCATGTTTCAGATTTGGGCCTGGATGTTTCAGTGCACCGTACGTTTCCACGTTTCTCCCGCCAGTCTTTCCACTGGCCCCTGCCGTCCTCCTCCACCCCATGCCACCAACCGACACCCTATAGCACACGTAACTTATTATACACACATCATCCGCTCTCTCGCGCCAGGCCGCACCAGCCCTACCGCCAGTCCCGCCCCACCACCGCGCCATCCCCGCTGCGCCAGCTGTCGTAAAGAACAATCAGCGTGCCCCCACCGTTACGCGTTAAGTTGGCGGTGAGAATTTTTATTAGATCAAGACACATAAACACACTAACAAGAATCTCCGTTTCTGCCATGGTGTCCGTTTATGATGTAGGTACCAGATGTTGGTATCCGGATGACAAGATCGGATGGATCGGAGCGGTCGTCAAGTCTTGCAAGGAGACCGGCGGCATGTACCAGATCGAATTAGAGAATGATGAAGATAATACCACTATTTTTAATGTCGAGACCGATAACATCAACGAGGAGAACGCTAAGTTCCCATTACGAAACCCACCCATATTGGAGGCCTCCGAGGATCTTACCAGCTTGTCGTACTTGAACGAGCCGGCTGTTTTGCACGCAATCAAGGTGAGATACAGCCAGTTAAACATTTATACCTATTCAGGGATCGTTTTGATTGCAACCAATCCATTTCAGAGAATCGACCAATTGTACTCCCAAGACATCATCCAGGCGTACTCGGGCAAGAGAAGAGGCGAGTTGGACCCCCATTTGTTTGCAATTGCGGAAGAAGCCTACAGATGTATGAAAATGGACGGGAACAACCAAACCATTGTGGTTAGTGGAGAATCCGGGGCCGGGAAGACCGTTAGTGCCAAATATATCATGAGATACTTTGCCACCGTGGAGGACGAGTCATCCGGTGCCGTGGGAACCACCCATTCACACGATATGAGTGATGTCGAGAGACAAATCTTGGCAACCAATCCTATTATGGAAGCGTTTGGTAACGCCAAAACCACCAGGAACGACAATTCCTCCAGATTCGGTAAATACTTGGAGATTTTGTTTAATGACAAAACACTGATTATCGGTGCTAGAATCAGGACTTATTTATTAGAGAGATCAAGATTGGTTTTCCAGCCTAAAAACGAGAGAAACTACCACATTTTCTACCAATTGTTGTCTGGTCTTAATAGCGACGATAAATTGAAGTTGAGCTTGACGAATCCTGAGGACTACAATTATACCAGTCAAGGTGATGCTTCAGTTATTGAAGGTACCGATGACAAAAAGGAATTCCAAATCACTCAAGATGCTCTTACTTTGATTGGTATCGATTCTGACAAACAATTCGAGGTTTTCAAGATCTTGGCTGCTTTGTTACATATTGGTAACATTGAAATTTCTCCCTCCAGAAACGATGCACATTTGTCCTCAGATGAACCTAATTTAGTCAAGGCCTGTGAATTATTGGGTATCGATGCTTTCAATTTTAGCAAGTGGTGTGTGAAAAAACAAATCACCACCAGATCGGAAAAGATTACCTCCAACTTGAATTATAAACAAGCCTTGGTTGCAAGGGATTCATTTGCAAAATACATATATTCTGCTTTGTTTGACTGGTTAGTTGATTACATCAATAACGATTTGTGTCCTCCTGAAATCGTCGAACACATAAAGTCATTCATCGGTGTGTTGGATATTTATGGTTTTGAACATTTCGAAACTAACTCCTTCGAACAATTCTGTATCAATTACGCCAACGAAAAGTTACAACAAGAATTCAATCAACATGTCTTCAAATTGGAACAAGAGGAATATATTAAGGAAGAAATCGAGTGGGATTTTATTGATTTCAGCGATAACCAACCTTGTATCAATTTAATCGAGAACAAATTAGGTATATTATCCTTGTTAGATGAAGAATCTAGATTGCCTGCTGGTAGTGATCAATCTTTGATAGAGAAGATGTACCAAACACTTAATAAAGAGCCTACTAACAAAGTGTTCAAAAAACCAAGATTCGGCCAAAGCAAGTTCATTGTCAGTCATTATGCTTTGGATGTTTCTTACGATGTCGAAGGCTTTATTGAAAAGAATAGAGATACTGTTGGTGAGGGCCACTTAGAAGTTTTGAAGAACTCCACAAATGATTTATTGAAAGACGTCTTGTCAATTATCGATAAAAACGCCGAAGCTCTTAAATTGAGTCAACCTGCAAATGCTAAAAAGTCCATTGCCAGCAAAAAGCCAACGTTGGGTTCCATCTTTAAGAACTCTTTAATAGAATTGATGAAAACCATCAATTCAACTAATGTTCATTACATCAGATGTATTAAACCAAATGAATTGAAGAAAGCTTGGGAATTTGATTCATTAATGGTTTTGTCTCAATTGAGAGCTTGTGGTGTGCTAGAAACCATTAGAATCTCTTGTGCTGGTTTCCCTACAAGATGGTCCTATGTGGAATTTGCTGATAGATATCATATTTTGGTCCCATCCGAATCGTGGATTAAGGTAATGAGCTCTGAGACGACCCAAGAAAGTGTCAGTGAATTATGTGGACAAATCTTGAAAGAAAACTTAGAGGATAAATCGAAATATCAATTAGGTAACACCAAGATTTTCTTTAAAGCTGGTATGTTGGCACATTTCGAGAAACTCAGAAGTGACAAATTGCATAATTCTGCTGTTACCATTCAAAAGAATATCAAAAGACATCTTCAAGTTAAATCTTATAACAATGTTAGAACTAGCCACATTAAATTACAATCATTGGTAAGAGGTCATATCAGGAGAGCAAGAATCCAACGTGAGAAGGAAAACAATGCTGCCATTATGTTACAGACTATCATTCGTGGTTATTTGGCTAGAAAACAAGTCAAGAAATCATTGGATATGATTGTCTTGTTACAAAAGAACATCAGAGGCTACCAAGCAAGAAAGTCTATGCTCCAGTTGAAGACAGAAAAATCCGCCATCGTTCTTCAAAAGTCCTGGAGAGGATTAAATGACAGAAGAGCCTTCAAGAAACAACAAGGCGCCGCTGTTGTGATCCAAACTTGGATAAGAAGAAACTTGGCCATCAAAGAGTTGAAACAATTGAAGGTTGAAGCTAAGTCAGTTAATCACTTCAAAGAAGTTAGTTATAAACTTGAAAATAAGGTTGTTCAATTAACTCAATCGTTAACATCTAAGATTCAAGATAACAAGAAGTTAATGGGTGAAATAACCGAGTTGAAGCAATTATTGGATCAATCATCGAATGCTCATGAGACTTTGAAGGCTAGAGAACTCGAATTCAAAGATAAATTCGATAGTCAAAGCCAAGCCCATCAATCTGAAATTGAGGGTCTCAATAAAGAGTTGAACTTGATTAAAGCAGAATACTCATCAGCCGAAACTAGAATCGAAGAGTTGACTAAGGAACAAGCAACTTTGAGACATGAAGTAGAGAAAAACATACAAGAATTGCAACAAACCAAGGAAGCCTTGGTTAAGAGAGATACTGTTGAAGTTGATTTGAAGAACCATATTGACCAATTGAAAAACGAACTAGCTACTTTGCAATCACAACCTCCTCAAGTCAGAGGTGCCATAAATACTGCTAAGAATAGATCCATCAATACGAAGCGTCATAGCAGTGTTGTAAGTAACAATAGTAATAGTGTTTACGACGGCGGAAACAGACCAGTCTCTGTAATTGCCGTATCTAATGGTGATGAAACTAATATTGATGACTTGAACGACGAATTATTCAGATTATTAAGAAACTCTAGGCAATTGCACAGAGAGGTGGTAGAAGGATTGTTGAGAAACCTCAAGATCCCACCAGCAGGTGTCGCCAGCGACCATACAAGAAAAGAAATCTTATTCCCTGCTAGAATAATTATCATCATCTTGAGTGATATGTGGAGATTGGGATTAACTAAAGAAAGTGAAGATTTCTTAGGTGAAGTCTTGGCCACCATACAAGTGATAGTATCGAACTTGAAAGGGGACGATATCATTTCTCATGGTGCTTTCTGGTTATCTAACACACATGAATTATACTCGTTTGTTTCCTTCGCCCAACAAAGTATTTTGTCTAACAATACCCTTTCGTTGGAAATGAGCGAAGAAGAATTCGACGAGTACCTCAAATTGATTGCAGTTGTCAAGGAAGACTTTGAAAGTTTGTCCTACAATATTTACAACATGTGGATGAAGAAAATGGAGAAGGATTTGGAGAAGAAGGCCGTTCCTGCTGTTGTGTTATCACAATCATTACCAGGGTATATGGCACCCGAAAGCTCCCCATTTTTGTCTAAGGTGTTCTCCCAGGCCAATCAATATAAAATGGATGACATTTTGAGTTTCTTTAACAACGTGTATTGGTCTATGAAATCCTACTTCATTGAGGACAAGGTGATGAATGAAGTGATCATTGAACTTTTGAGATTCATCGACGCCTTATGTTTCAATGACTTAATCATGAGAAGAAACTTCTTATCGTGGAAGAGAGGGTTGCAATTGAATTACAATGTCACCAGATTGGACGAGTGGTGTAAGAGTCACGATATTCAAGAGGCTTCTGGATACTTGTGTCACTTGTTCCAAGCCGCCAAATTGTTACAAATCAAGAAAAACACCCCGGAGGATATTGAAATCATCTACGAGATTTGTTACGCTTTGAAACCAAGCCAAATCCAAAAGTTGATCAGCCAATATTACATCGCGGACTATGAAACACCAATATCGCCAGAAGTGTTGCAAGCAGTCGCCGACAGAGTCAAAAATACCGATAATGGTACTGGAGATTTGTTCGAATTGGTCAGCACCGAAGGATATTTCAACGATCCTTTCAGAACCGTTGACTTGAGACCTTTCGCCAGAGTGGAGGCCTACGTCCCAGCATGGTTGCAACTTCCAATAATAAGAAGAATTGTAGAATTAGTAGCCAAAAACGCTTCGGCTCAAGAAATCAACGGCCAAGCCAACGGCTCTTTAGCAGAGTAGTATATATATTAATAAATGTTTCAAATAAATATCATACAGTGTTTCATTTGTTATATTCCTCGATAGTTTTGGCCTTGATCTGCACACTGTGCACCTTATCTACTTCGATTTCTTCTCTTAACAAACGATATACCATACGGTGACGATTGGGCAAGTTTTGGCCCTTGAAATCGTCGGAAACGATCTCGATGTGAAAATGAGATTCTACCACATTTGTAGCCTGTTCCATGGAACGGTGGTGTAGGTGTTTGGAGGAGTTGTTTTGAATTTTCACGACGGTAGGGTTCAAGCTTAGGAGCCTGCCTACTATTTTGTTCTCTATGGGCCCGTTGACTGAGCTACGGGTGATATCAACCATGGAAGAGTAAAATCTTTTGAACATAATGCGAGCTGCGAACGAGCGAAGATAATGAGCGTGAATTACTATATGCATACAGGCACCAAAAGGCATTATGGGGCACCAAAGGGACCGTCGTCATCACTAAACGAAGGGCTTTTCACTGATGTTATTTGAATGACAAAAAGTTCGTTTGAGGTGCAAAAAAGGACTTATCTGTATCTGATCTTTTGTTTGCCTTGATTTTTTTCCATTTTTTGCTGTCTTTTGCTCTTTTCGTCCTTTACAGGGGCTGTTTCCACTGCTTTGGCGGCCTTTTTGGGCAAAAACGGTAAGATAAACCCGGAAAACTTGTAAATAGCGTAGCCGGGGATCGAAGCCATCAAATACCACACTTTGTTGGAACCGAAAAGAACAACAAGCACATCCAATACCCATGTCACGTACACCACGTCAAATAAATATTCGGTAAGACCCGGCTGGTTGAGGTCGTTTCCGGCCTTTACAAGCTTGTTGTAGCCACCCACGGGGTCGAACTGGTAAACAGGCCTACCAGACGATTCTATCACATATTGGCACCCAGCCAAAGGCAATTGAAACATCACAAATGGGAGCCAATTTGAGGGTCTTTTGAGCACAAGAATAATAATGAGGCTGACCGCCACCACGCCCGCACTGATTGCATGGAGTTCCCTGAGTTTTTGGGTGTTGGCGGAAGCTATTTTCTTCAAGCTGGAGGAAGCCATCGTATATGAAATGCGAACAGCAGGGTCGGACGCAGGCGCAAAGTGGCGGCGAGGTGGGTTGGACCCGTGTGGGTGCGCAGTCGCACGATCTACGTCCGCTCTGGTGCGAGCTGGTACGAGCTGGTACGAACTGGCACGAGCTGGCACGATCACCGCTGAAACCACATCAACGTTTACTGCCTCAAGCGTTCGCTATCTTTGCTATCGGCGGCCTTGGGCGACTTGCCGCCCACCGAGTCCACCACACTGACCCACGCCACCACGGCCTTGCTTACAGCGTCGTAGTAGGCCAAAAACTGGGCAAATTGTGGTTGTCTCAAAAAGGCCCTAACTTGGTAATCGTAGTTGGTGAAAAGCCCATTGGTAACAGGGTTGTTGTTGTAGCGCAAGCGCAAAAACACGCCCATGACGGCTAGGGTGACCACCGTGAACACAATGGTGCCGAAACGGCTAAACAAGCGGAACATTTTGAACACCAAGCCCAAAATCAAGTCGCCCGCCACGTAAATCTCCGAGTTGGCAGCCACTCTCAAAGCCACCAGATTGAGACTAACCGACATGTTGTTGATGAAACCGTTGATCCGGTGCTCGTGCTGCATGGAGATGGGGATATGATGGAGCAAATTGTTCTGAAAATACGTCATGACGTGGAAGAATGAATAAATATTGAACGACACAAGCGCACCTTTGATGCGATGGAGTTTGAAGCTCATCAAGTAGAACCACACAGACAACAAAAAGTACTGGAAGTTCTCGTCCTTGAGAAGCTTGGAGGCACTGATGGCCTTGATGGTGGTTCTGTTTTTGAAGTAGATTTGCTTCAACACAATCACGTAGGTGAAAATGATACTCATCAAGCCATAGCTGTAGTATTTATACGACGACGCGAAGGTGCTTTCAAAAAGGTCCAAAACGAAGAAGACCAAGCTGAACAAATGGCCCACGAACCAGTAGAACTGTTGGGTCTTTGCAACGATGGCTAGCTGGGTGGCGAGGGATCGCCTTTGGTGGGCGTTGGAGGAAGGCTTTGGCACCATGATGTAGAAAGGGGAAGAAGCGCGCTGGATAGGGGAAGAAGAGGAAGGAAGGTGGTGCGGAGGGTGTGCCGTGCGAGTGGTGAGCGAGAGGTGCGGGAGAGAAGCTGGTGCGGTGGGGTGCCGCCAAGATCAGAAACAGGCTGGCGCGGTGCTAGTACCGGTGCGGGAGGGTGCGCTGTGCGAGTGGAAGGAGAAGCTGGCGCGGTGTTAGTGCCGGTGCGGTGCGTTCGCACCAAATCCGCCCATTCACCGCACTCCCTCCAAATTCCACTTCAGCCGCGCTCCCCCAGCCTCTTTGTTGCGCACGCTTCTTCTAATTGCTGCAATGGACTTCTGCTTCTTCTTAATAGGATGTACGTACACCCCCACACTGCCCTCAATGCCTCGCCAATTCGTCACATGCACTCACCCCTGCGTATAGGTGCCGCTCTGTGCGTTTTTCCGCTCGTTTTCCGTGCGGTTTGGCCGAATCACGCAACTTGCTTTTTGCAGCCTTTCCGAACCGTCACCATACTAACTTTTAGTCAAAGAATTCAACAAACCGCTCAGCGACGTGGGCCATATCTCGTGTTACTGCGGCAATTGCCACAACCAATCGGCCCACCCCATCAGAACAATCAATGCCATTACTCTTTTCTTCATTCCCGTGTTGCCGTTCTACTACTCCAAACGATTGAAATGCAGCATTTGTGGCGCTTCAGGTGATATCAACGCAGACGTAATATCCCGGTTGAAAAGCGGGCAACCTGTAGCCATAGGCTAAAACCTTTTGCTCGGGGTTGGTGCCACATTGTAGAAAAACGGGTCAAAAAATGGGCTCTCCGGATGGGTTGAACGGGTTCACCTTTATTGTGAGACAGAGCGAACGGCTAGAGCCAATAACCGTGCCTTTTGACAGCCGTGGCGCCCGTTATGTACTGTAAAGTAATATACGACAAAAGTCCAGCCCGTCAGGGTCTATAACGAGATTTCCAGTTTGGGTAGCTGAACAAAGTTCCGATCATTCCCATGGTCACAGTTTTCGAATAGTGTGAAGTTCTTCCGGGTTCTTCGACAACCATAACGCATATTTGGAGCTTTGATTACTCATGCTGAAAACTATATAAGAGACGAAACAAGCTCCCAGGTTCATTGCAAAAATGTCTATTACAAATTTAGTTGCTCGTGCCGGAAATCAAGCCATCGAAGTTAACCCACCTTCTGCGTCTGTGGATATCCATTTGACTCAACACGGGTCCGACTGGTTATGGGCGGCCTTCAGTGTGTTTGCGGTGCTAACTTTGGCCCATTGCTTGGTCTACACGTTTACTTCCTCGTCGAAGCACTCGTTGAAGAAATTTTTGAATTTGACTCCATTATTCACAAACGCAATTTTGGCCTACACCTACTTTACATATGCTTCCAATTTGGGTTGGACGGATACCTCCACGGAGTTTGACCATGTCACCACCTCCGAGGAGCTCAATGTCAGACAAGTTTTCTACGTCAAATATATTGGATGGTTTTTGGCCTGGCCTTTTAGTTTATTGGCTATTGAGGTTGCTACAAACTCCATTGAATTGAAGTACGAGACTACCGGTGAATTGTTGGAAAAGGTGTTCAGTTTGTTCTCCGGTTTGGTTGCAAAATTGCTTACCACCGAAATTTACGTTGTGGGTTTGTTAATTGGTATATTGATCCCATCCTCTTATAAATGGGGTTACTTTACCTTTGCTCTTACTGCCCAATTGTTTGCAATGGGCTTGGTTACCAATTCGTTGATTAAGGCTATAAAAGCAAATGGAAATAAAGTCGTCACCATGGTGGTTTTATTCCAATTGGTGGTGTGGATTTTATATCCTATTTGCTGGGGTTTGAGTGAAGGTGGTAACAAAATCCAACCCGACTCTGAAGCGGTCTTTTATGGTATCTTAGATGTCATTACTTTTGGATGCGTTCCTACCTTTTTAACTTATTTGAACACCGTTGACTTGGACGAGAATTTTATTAGTAATGTTCTTCACTTCAGACGTGCCTCCAACGAAAAGGTGGAACGAACCCCAAGACATTCTGGTGACACTGCTGTTCCTCCATCTCAAGCTGTCTAAGTGTGGAAACACTGCTCTGACTACATTCGCTCGTTGTTTGTGACTTCTGTTCAAGAATGCGTTTTTTCAAGAGAACCTAGTGAATTGTTTGATTTGTGAAAGGGGCCTAATACTTCCAATTCTAATTATATTGCTCCTTCACTACTTAATGGATTCAGTTGAATATATAACGAAAATAATGACACCAGTATGGCTTTTTCTCATGCTAGCACTTGCTCAATTTTCAACGAGTGTTATGCCAACATTAATCCTACTCTTATATATATCTACCTGTATTCAATGTACCCTAATCTATATTCAGTATCTACTAAAAGTTGATCACCTTCATGGTGGCGAAACCAACTGTTATAATAACAACATATGCAATGAGTGAACTTGGCACACCTCTTGTAATGAACGTACCCACAGTTAAGTAGGGCTTTCCAAATTGATCTGTCATGCAAATCGCAGTCACATTGGGGAACCCTGACGTTGGCAAGCCCATAGCTGAAGAACACAATAAGGCAGTGACCATAATCAATAGTCTAGGATGAGGTTCAGGCAATTTTTGTCCGATTTCAGCCACTAACGGCACTGTGATCAATGCTGCCACGGTGTGTGAAACAAAAGTAGCCATAATCAAAATCAATAAACCGAAAGTCACAGCAACCCCAAAAAGAGAAAAGTCCTCCACCTCATGCTGGATTTTGATGGCAATGTACTCCAACAAACCGGATGAGGAAACAGCCTTCCCTAAAGCAGTACCACCCATCGCCAAAACCACAATGTTCCATGGATAATTATTGAAATCCTCAGTGGTCAACAAACCACCTCCAAAGAAAAGGATAAGTGGAATAAGTGAGATTATGCCCATTTCTCCGAAAATAAATTCCAATTTAGAGGCCACACACCACAAAATAATGGTTCCGATCGACACAACAATAATGTACCATTGCACGAAGGTGAATTTGTCGTCAATAGTTCTGATAGCAACTAGCTTGGTGCTTTTGGTGATGTCCTTGAATGAGAATAATATGAACATCCAAACGAGCAAAAGCGATATTATACACACAGGCAACGCAATGACAAACCATTGGCCCCATGAAGGTTGTGGTTCCATGGCTTCTATAGCAATCATATTTTGTGGTGATGCAATAGGTGAAGCCATACCACCAATATTGGAAGCCAATGCAATACCCAAAATCAACGCATTGGTGAATTTGGAGTCCTTGGGCAAGGTTCTCAATAACGGTTGGATCAAAGAGAAACACAAAACGGGGGCAGCCACATTGGAAACCCACATTGAAGCAAACAATGCAATTCCCATTATTGTTAACAAAACCACGGCGGGATTAGTACCTGCCCTCGATAAGATACTTGTTGAAATCACTTTAGCGACATGATACTTCGATAAGGCAGCTGCCAAAGTGAAGCCTCCAAGTAATAAAAGAATCACCGAATTCCACATGGTGGAAAGAATATATTTAGACGATTGGGCGGGACCCATGGCGGAACCGTCGTCATTTTTCAAAACCTCAAGAACAATGATCAAAAGTGGAATCATCAATGATGTAACGAAAAGCGGAATAGCTTCAGTAGCCCATAATAATGAAGCACAAATCAACAACGCAAAACACTTTTGTTGCTGCTTGTCATCAAACATGTTGAAGAACAACAACGATATTGTTATAAAGGCAATTGCACAAAGCTTGATAAGCACAGGATTAGATAATGACAAATTAAAGGTAGTGAAAAGGGCCTGTCCGGCGTTTTTCTCTTGAACTGGCTTTGCGTCGGTAGAATTGGCAGCATAATTCTTTCTTTCGAGACCAATCATATCTCTCCAAACTGTGTTTCTTTCCCACACCACATGTTCTCTCAAATGAATCGACAACTCCGATCTGGCGGTCTCTATGTCTGCATGGTTACAGATTACCGAATAAACCTCCACCAACGAGTTGATTTTCTCGTCAATGGTGTCCATTGTGCCCTTTTTGAAGATATAGCCCTTATTGGGCAATTCCGCGAGGTATTTATCCTTCAAATCGGTGTTCAATGACTTGTCAAACTTCTTCAATGCCTTTTTGAACCCGGTATTGTTCAATTCTATAAACGACTTCAATTCCGACAAGGTAGTGAACAAACCGATGGTTCTCTTTCTCAAAAGAATCCTGGTTTCACTGAGAAGCATCAATTGCGGCGGCAACGTCTCATTGTCCCATAATCCGGGAGACTTGGGCGATTTCAAGTACTCATCAATGGACTTTGACTTCTTGAGCCCTTCGTCCTCCTGCGGCCTTTCCTCTTCGTCCTGGGTGTACTCCGTGTCCGGGTCGGTGGCACCCCCCTCCACCAGCGACATTAACCGTGGATGTGGTTGGGGCAAGCTGAAATTATTGAACTCGCCAGTGCTCTTTCTACGGGTATCCAAGTCATTTTCGAAATTATCGATGTCCTGCACGAGGTCCTCTATGCTTTTGAATATGTACAGCTCCTGCACGTGGTAGAAGTCGTCGATCTTGCGCAACTCGGCGTCCAAAGCAGCCGCAAACACCACCGCAGGGTCCTTCAAGTTTCGATGTTCATGACCGATGAGATGCGAAGACTCCTCGTCCTCGTCCTGGTACCGCAACGAGTCCCGCTGAAGCGAGTAGATAAGCTTCTTCAACGTGGTGTACGCTATGTACTTAGAAGACCACTCGGGGACCGCATTAAACTGCAATGAATGGGAGAACTTCATCAGATGGTGTTAGATTGGTGAGGATCCTTATCGATGCTCGCGCGAGGGCTGGTGCGAGGAACGGGTGGGTGCACGACGCAGTTTGTGCGCGGTCTCCTTAAGCGCCTGGTCGGGCATTTCGCTGAAACTACTGTGGAGGTTCTTGTATGGCCACTTTTTTGCACCAATTCCAAGCCCTTATCAGTAACAGACCGTTTGAACCGCTTTCTGCAAGTGCCCGTGCCCCGACCGTCAGAGAATCCCCGTTTTTCAAGCCCTTTTTGGCTGCTATTTTCGTATCACTTTGCTATTACGTCCTTTCCCCCAGTTTACCCCAGAATCGCCACAAACAGATGTTCACTAAAAGACCCGACAAATACACTACTGGGTTGATCAACATGCGGAACGACTGTTTTGCCAACAGCTCTGTGCAGGCGTACCTGTCGTTGCCGGGCCTTACCGACTACTTGAACAAGTTCATCCTGTCGTTCAAGGAGCTCGAAAAGTTCATTGAGGACCACAAAATCGACATCAACGACTATGCCGACGAGAAATCCGACGATATCAACCCCAAGTTCAAGAAAATCGAAGGCGATTTCACCATTCCATTGCACGTTTCATTGGCCAAAATCAT
This sequence comes from Yamadazyma endophytica, assembly GCA_030571075.1. Lineage (NCBI taxonomy): Eukaryota > Fungi > Ascomycota > Pichiomycetes > Serinales > Debaryomycetaceae > Yamadazyma > Yamadazyma endophytica. The sequence continues at coordinate 592,180 of JAJLXA010000002.1, forward strand.
GAAGAAATTGCAGAGCACGCAAATGACCACACGGACCATTTCGGTGTGGACCTTCTTGCACGACTTGGAGAAGATATTCAATGCCAAGATCTCTCGTTCTCAGCACGATGCCCACGAATTGACCCAATTGATCAACGAGACCTTGGAAAATGAACATCTAAAGGTCTCGAAAAAGTACAAAACATTGATGAAAAGCTTCCAAATCCACGACGAAGCCAAAGCCGAAAAGCTCAAGGCCATTGAGATCCTGGAGTTCCCATTAAAGGGGTTAATTTTGACGCAAATGAACTGTTTGAACTGTAAAGGTGTATCGAAACCAACGTTTTCGCCTTTTCTCATGTTAACCTTGCATACCCCCGAGACCGTGTCGACCAACTTGGATACGTTGCTTAACGAAAATGAGTCAGAATCCATCGACGAATATCACTGTCTCAAATGTCGTATTAAGTACATTGTGAATAATGAAAACTATCTTAGAGACAACCACCAAGAGCCTTCGGACGATACCGAAAAGAATATCGTGCATACCTTAAGACAGCTCAATTCCAACCCCAAATTTTGCATTAACGACGATCTTCCCAAAGAAATAGAGGATTACATCAAAAACTACAGCAAGAACAACGTAGATATCAGCAAGATCACTTCTACAGTTTTGAGAAAGAACCAGATCTTAAAACCTCCCAAAATCTTCGGATTGCATCTTTCAAGATCCAGTTTCAACGGTGTGAATGTTGTTAGAAATGCATGCAGGGTTTCGTTCAGAGACCATTTGAATTTGTCGATCGGTAAAGAATACCACGAAGATTTAAAACAATTTCAAGCCGCTGCACAGGACGACCTTGACGAGAAAAATATCAAATCTAACGTGTTGACCACCGATGCAAACGATATGGAGGACGAAGACGTTCAACGTGAAGACGTCGATGTTTCTGGAAACGTATCAGAGAACGAATCAGAGAATGAGGACGATGACGAGGGGGAGAACGACTCAGATTCCGACGATTCTATCATCTCATCCCACACCCTTAAAGAGAAGATTTCTTCCAAAAGCTCTACCACCTCCACCACCTCTTTGAGGACCCCTGAACTGTTAAACAACTCGCCAATTACTACCGATCAAAGTGATGATCTTTTGCAGCATTTCCGTCGCTTCAAATTCAATGACAATGATGTTTACAAATATAGACTTAAGGCCATGATTCGCCATCAGGGCTCCCATACCCAAGGACATTACGAATGTTACAAAAGAAAACCATTGTACGTCAAGGACAAGGACGGCATGATCATCAAGTTATCGCCAGAAATATCCGATGCTATTTTGGGCGATGGTGATGATGCACGTACCAGGCGTCCGTCTGCCATAAGCACGTCATCTTCCGATAACGAAAGCAGCGTCAGAACTCTTTCGTTTGGTTCTGACAGAGCCGATATAATGGCGTCTTTGAACGAGGAAAATATCCCTGAACCTTCTGGTAACTTCCGTAGAAAGTTCAGCAACATGATGGGCCGTCGTCCAAGTGTATTCCAGGCCGACCCAGAAGCAATAGATATTCAGGAAATCATTCAATCCGGATTGAACACCCCCTCGGAGCTTTTAGTCAATGATGTGACCGATTCCAGCTACTTTAACCAAGACCTTACCGATCAAATAGACTCCAAGCTCAAAGAAGAAGCTGCCCCTGTAAAATTAAAGAAGATTCCAACATTATTGAAAAGCCCCTACTGGAGAATCAGCGATTCGATCATCACAGAGGTGTCCAAGGCTGCCGTCTTGTGTGAGACCACCAGTGTGTACATGCTTTATTACGAAAGGGTAGAGAAATGAAATGAATGCAATGTACACCAAGTATAGAAATTTGGGTCCTCGTGTATACTGATGTATATATATTTTATTACCACTATTGCTCTGGTATGAGCAAGACTCTTATGGCTTTTGCTAATGGACCGACCTGGCCCCATTTTAGTGCCATTTTCGCACCATTCTCGCACTAAACTGTCCCGCTGTTCGCACCGCTCCCGCGACAAATCAGCGGCATCGCGTGAATCTCATCTCGTATCACTACATCATCATGTCAAACCACCTTTTCCCTGCCCCCAACTCGTTCCAGCGAGTTGCCGGTGCCGGTGCCTCTTCTGCGGCACGGGAACGTCAGAAGGTGGTGCTTGAACCGGGTCATTCGCCCTTGGATTGGGCACAGCTCAATAGCGGTGCCAATAAATATAAGCTCAGAGGAGTGCCTCCAACAACGCCTCCTCCTCAGTACGTAAAAGTAACCAAAGAAGAACTTAAACTGCATAACACAATAGACGATGCCTGGACCAGCATCAACGGAAAGGTCTTTAATATCACGCCGTACCTCAAATTCCACCCTGGAGGTGTAAAAGAGCTCATGAAATGTGCTGGCAGAGACGGCACTGCTTTGTTCAATAAATACCACAGCTGGGTGAGTGTGGACCGAATGTTGGCTAATTGCATGGTGGGGATGTATGTAGGATAATTTAGAAGGGTAATGAACCTTACGACTATTTATTAATAATACACGACAAGAACTTTTAAGAATGTTTTGCCTTTATTTGCGTTCAAAAACCTTTCCGCCTATTATTACACAATCCAAAGCCCAGTCATGGTCCTCGGTGGGTAATTGGTGTACTAATTGTTCATTGAGGCCAATTCCAATCAAAAATGGAGCTTTGGAGTGCTTTTGCTTGTAGGTGCTGATAAATTCGTCGTAAAAACCAGCACCATGTCCCAAACGTTTGCATTCTTCATTAAATGCCACTCCAGGAACCACTATTACATCTAACCCGTCAACCATGGCATCTTTTCCTTCTATTGGCTCTAGAAGTTTGAATTTACCCCTAGGCTTGAGGTTTAAAACATCCTCAAACGAACTCATTTGCAACATGTTTAAATGGTTTGTTTTACGAACCCCTATTTGCTCGTATATACATTGAGGCAAGTACACCTCTTTTCCGGCCGCAAAACAGTGTTTTATAAGAGATAAAGTGTGTATTTCCAGATTGGGCATGTTCATATAGAGTGCGATCCGCTTGGCAGATTTGAACGCCTTGTGGTTGATGATTGTGCGTGTAACAAGCAGTGACTGTTGTTCTAACGATTCTTTAGGGATTCGTAGAAGCTCCTGCTTTAAATGCTGTCTTAGCTTGCGTTTGGCCTCTTTTACAACCAAATTCAGCATGATTTAAAGTGAGAAATTTACATCGCGGCAACCTCTAAATAGAAGTAATATGCAGCAATCATTATTCGCTTTAATTACAACATGAAGAAGAGGAGATCCTCTAATATGAAACGTTCATTAATCATCTGTTATGCTATAAATTTTTTTGGTTTGAGAACCCTTATTAAGGGCAGTTGTTGTCATGCGTCTCATTTACTCACTGACAGCTATGACTTTCTCGTCAAATCTGACGGATTTTCTTCTTTCTCCCGAGAATTCCTTGGGCACTTCAAGCTCGAAGTCCTTCTGGTCGTTCTTAACGTCTTGCAACATCGCAAGAATGTCGTTTTTGGTGAGATTGGTGCTTGATTTTCTTCTGTGCTGAGCCTTGAGGTCCTCAATGCACTTGCTGCAATGACACGTGAACCCCCAATTAGCCCGAAGTTCACGCTGACGTTGTTGTACCGTATGGTGAAGATTTACGTAGCTGTAGCGCAATTCTTCGTTAGGTTTTATGTCTCTTGTGGCAGTCACAATTATGGCCTCTGTTCTGTTGTCGGGTATAACAATCTCCACGTTAGGTTCACAACTGTGGTTCATGTTCGATTGAACTCGGTACAAGTTGAAGTCCAAATTATTGATATTGTACGCCCCCAAAATCATAAGGAATTCGTTGTAATTGAGGTCGCCATTCTCAACCGAAGCTGGAAACACTTTGGCCAATTTGTCAAAGCCCTCTTTCCAAAGGTTTGTTTGCAAATCGTGGTCTCTGGTAGCACCACCCGAAAAGGTATCAAAAGACCCTCCGGACGACACAATGGTTCTGTGGCGGATTTCTTGGGAAACCCGAGCTAGAGATTTGAAAAACGCTAACTTGTCGCCCGATTTGTCCTGGATCATCTGGGCGTATATCAAGGTCACTGCATACAAAGAGTTCCATTGCTTATTCAAGCAAAACTCCTCTAATTCCAAAAACCCTTGAGCGTTGATGTTTCGTTTGTTTCCTTTCGTCAAGTGTTTGAGAGTAGTATGGAGCTGAGTACCCAATTTCTTACATTCCTGGGAACACCATAATTCCGGGCACGAGTTGCAATCAAGGCCCAGACGAAAAGATGGCCCAGAGGCACTTCGAGACCCCAAAAGCTTCCCACAATGGCTGCATGCTTTGGAAGTTTTGATGAGCTTCAAATTGGCCACCGGAGGCACGAAAAAAACAGGCTTTTCTTCCCATAAAACGGTGTCTTTAGCAATTTTGCAGTTCGCCACCAACAGCTTGCCGTATTTTCCCATCACGTTGTCGATGCATGGGGGCAATTTTGTGTTTTCGTCAATTGTGGAGACAGTCTCGTGACTGTAGTTGAAAAAGTCCAGATCCAAAGTCCCACTGGTCAAGCCGTACTTCTTAAGTAACAGTCGTAACCGCTTTTCCGAAAGAACCCAACTGGCATGCTTGGCCTTGATAAGCACGTGCAATTTGGGGATCCCCAACGTTTCAAGAATAGGGTCCTCTTTCCAGATCGCAAACACCTCGTCGATAATTTGATGATCGTGAGGAGTAACGGGTTCGGAGGATTCCTCCTTGAAATCGTTGATGGAAATTACCTCAATTGTTTTACCTAGGGACTCCGCATCGGAGCCCGAGTAGGAGCTGAAGCTAGGTCTCATAAAGAAAGTGATACCTAAAGAGAAAAATGCGATTTCGCGATAAGAGACGATGATGGCGAAACAGACGGATTGGATTGTGGGGCGAGGTGAGCATGTATGGGGTTGAAACTTGCAAGGTGGCAATATATGGATGAGAATAGTAGAGAAACGAAGTTTTGGGGTTTTTGGGTGTAATTTGGGTGTTTTATTGTGTATGAATTTGATTATGGTGAAGGTATGTGGTACGACCCTGGAAGGCCTTGGAAGGTTCTGGAAAAAAGTGCATTGAAGATGGTGTGAGTCCGCTGCGGTACCTAGGGGTGTAATGTATGAAAGTACAAAGAAAAGGGCCCAAAAGTTGGATTTAGGTGGCAGTGTATTCGAGAGAAGTGGCAGTTTGGATGCGCTGTAAGTGTGTATTTTGGGGATTTTCAAGGCGTTCCAGCTATGAAGTATGATCGGTATGGAAGAACACCTCGTCGGTTAACATGCAATTTGGTTCCACAAACACAAGCATTGGGTTTTAACTGTAAACGTTGGCTTTTAACGGTCTGAATAGAAGCTAACTTTCCTTGACAAACTCTAACTCGAGCGCTTCGGCATCAATAGGCTACTTATGCCTTATAAAACGCTTGAACTCTGATATACCAAACCACCTCCTTTCAATAAAAACTCTCTCAACGGCCCAATCCTATCATTCTCTTAAATCCGCCCCCAGAGACCGCTCCAGTGTCATGCAATATGGCTTCACTTTCAATCAACGTCTTACCGCTTTCGGACTGCAAAACGCTCTGCAACTTCACTGTCTTTCTGTCCTCTCCGTCCATATGCACCTGCTTTGTACGTACAACCAAAAATTGGTTGGCGAAAGAGGGACTTTTGTACGAAATGGACAATTCCTCCACTTTGAAGTCTCCTTTATAGCTGGAGCTGGTAAACGACGACAATGCAGCATTTCTTTTGAAGGATTCATTGAGAATGGTGGCCAAAATGCCTCCGTGCACTATCAAGGGGTATCCACAGAGTTTATAGCCGGCATGAACAATCGTTATGGATTCATTTGTGGCCGGGTTGTGAAAAATCACCGGTTTGATCAAAATTCCTCCTGGTCTCGATAATATGTGTGACATATTCTCATCCCCCGCTTGCAGTTTAGTGGAAAAGTCCTGTTTGTCCAAGATATTGTGATCCAAATCGTCCCAGGTTTCGAGTTTATTCCATTTTTGGCCATCCTGGGGGTATGTAAGTTTCTGATAAAGCGGCAATTGTGTCAATTTGTACTTAAGTTGTATGGGGAGAAGCGCATCATCCTCTTCGTAACGAGTAAAGTCGGCGTAATGCTCTAGTATGATTTCACTGTAAGCCACTCCGCAGCCCAAGGTGAAAAAAACCGCTATAGACTTCCAGTTAAAAAACGGTTTTTTCATGCTTTTGGGCAAGAAATCGAGCCCGGACGTTGTGGCCTGTCTGACGGCGTAATTACGGGTGCTGATGATGTGTAGGGGAAGACGACGAAACATCCTTGGTGATTTAAATATATTGTCGCGAAATTTTTTGAGATGTGGAGGAGATTGTGGTGAGTAGAGGAGGCGTATTTTACTAAAGCGGTAACTTCAAGTATGAATAGAGAAAGGTAAATGTTGTTTGATCTTTAATAAAGCCTAATTTGGAAGAAGTATGGTATTTTTAGCGCAATTGAGTCTTTAGGAATGAAATGTTGGTTCACATAGGTCCACACTTCGTAACGCCGACTGTATCATTTGAACCTTTTTCTTGATGCATGTAATCTATGCATAGCACCTTCTTTGCATATTGGTCTAGATTCTGCATCAATGAGTGTTTCCATGCTCGGAATATTTGTGCTTGCAGGAAATGGCCTCAAAAAAGCCAGATCGTACCTCTTATGACATAGCCCTCCCAAAAGAAGTCTTCGGCATATTTCACTCACTTAACATGTACATTCATTATACCTATTTAGGAAGGTCGCCTTCAGTTTTTCCAACCACGGACTTGGTGACCTCTGGGCCCTTGCTTTCGGTCTTTCCTAAGTGGCCCTCTGTTTTACCCAATTGACCTTCTGTCTTACCCAACTGGCCTTCTGTTTTACCTAATTGACCTTCTGTTTTCCCTAATTGGCCTTCAGTCTTTCCAACGTTTCCTTCCGTCTTTCCAACGTTACCCTCCGTCTTTCCAACGTTTCCTTCCGTCTTTCCAACGTTTCCTTCCGTCTTTCCAACGTTACCCTCCGTCTTTCCAACGCTTCCCTCCGTCTTTCCAACGCTTCCCTCCGTCTTGCCAGCTTCTGTCTTTCCTACAGCTCCTAAATCGCCTTCCAAACCTGTTGCGTTTCCTGCACTACCCACTGGCTGCAGCAAATGGCCTTCTTTGTGTGCATTTATGTTTCCTAGTTCTCCAAGATCTCCCATTACAGTTGCGAAAATATGCGATGTTAGTATTGCTGTGCATTAAATCATATTTGCAACGAAGAGATGTCTATATCCGTTTTGGCCTTAATGCTGCTGTTTTGGGCCGCATCATTCCGTATCAAGCTTGAAAACTTCTGATCAGCGATCTATGCATGATGTTGCACATTACCGAATGTCTGAATATTCCCGTTTGTCATGATCATTCCTGAGTTTCCCACTGGCTCCTTTTGTTGCTTGTAAAATTCTCTATCGTTAAGAAGATCAAGGATAAGCTGTGCGTTTTGAGCAAGCTGCTTGTTTGAACCGCCTGAAATGGTCTCCAATTGGCTTCTTACTTGTGCACTTTGAAAATACTCGTAGGCGTTGTCGCTTCCTTTATTGATGACTAAGATCATTGCTTGTAAGCAATTACCGGTACTCTGCGTGCTGGTTCCACTTAGGTACCCAGTGAGGCCCTCCATCAAGTCCAAAAAGTGGTGATCTGGTCCAGGAGGCACGAAGGTCTGCATAATTACGTGATTTAACTCGTTCAAATCGGGCTCGTTTTTGCCGCTTTCAATACATCTGATAACGCTGAATCTCATAGGCAGGCTGGAGCTTAACGCGGCCATACTCTTAGCCAGTGCCTTTACCTTCTTTAAACTTCCTAATAATCCCATTGTCGATCAAAATTGGAGAGTTCTGCAGATCTCTACATGATATAGTAAAATCCATGTTGGGGCTCGTGGTCCGAGTTTTTCGTATTTTAATGAACCCATTCGGAATTACCACAAAAGAGAGACAGACCCGGCCATGTGGCGTGGGATACCCTTTTACGCGCCTATTGTTCTGTCAAAAGAGAACTGTGCATATGCACCACATCAGGATCGTCAGACATGCGTTTTTACGAGCGATATGCAGGGACTAAAAATCAACGTATGACCAATGTGTATTACCTACTTAAAGACCAGTCCATAACTTGGCAGTCTTGACAGTAACGGTTTCTGTCAATTCGATGTCGTCACTGGACTTACCAACTTGCACGTCGTATTCACCGGTTTCCAAGCTCCATTGGTTGTGGTATTCATCGAAAAATGAAGCAGAATCCTTTAAGCTCAACTCAAATTTAACAGTGGCGGTAGAACCGGCCTTGATGGCAACCTTTTCGAAACCCTTCAATTCCTTGACTGGTCTGATGGTTTCGGATTCTTTCTTACCAACGTATAATTGAACCACTTCTTCACCGTCGACCTTTCCGACGTTTTTAACGTCAACAGAGGCAGTCAACTTGTCGTTGGCTTCATCAATGGAAACCTTCCAGTTGGAGTAGTCGTAAGAGGTGTAAGACAAACCGTAACCGAATGGGAAAGCAACCTTCTTTTGCAATTTGTCGTAGTATCTGTAACCAATGAAGATGTCCTCACCGTACAAGACTCTACCTCTTTCGGTTTTGAAGTTAAGGTATGCTGGGTTGTCGACGTTCAAGAATGGGAAGGTCAAAGACAACTTACCGGTTGGGTTAACATCACCAAATAAGACATCAGCAATGGCATTACCACCTTCGTTACCACCGTACCAAGCTTGACACAAAGCTTTGGCCTTGGACAACCATGGCATCTCAACCGGTGTACCAGATTGGTTGACCACAACGGTGTTAGGGTTGGCTTCCAAAACGGCTTTGACCAAGTCGTTGGTTCTTAATGGCAATTCCATGTTGGCTCTGTCGTAACCTTCAGATTCCCATTCTTGGTTCAAACCAATACACAAAACAACCTTGTCGGCGGCTTTGGCAATCTTGACGGATTTGGCGATTTCCTCGTCGGCGTCGATGACTTTGGCACATCCAAAGTTCAAACCACCACCACCACCGAAGTCAACCTGGTCGTCTGTCTTGGCAGTGAAAGTTGGAGCAGACCCAAATTCGGTTCTGACTCTGTAAGTTTTACCGGCTTTCAAGCTGATGATACCTCTTTTTTCAGTAGATCCACTATTGAAGAAAGATTCACCCTTTTCTTGGTTAGTTTTGTTGTCTACGACCAATTTTCCATCGACGTACAACATGGCGGTACCTTGAACAGTCAAACCGAATTCGTAATCACCGTCCTCTTCGATCTCCAAATCTCCTTCAATGTCGATGTAGTACAAGTTGCCGAGGTCTTCGCTGGTTTTGTAGTCGGCCAAGAAGATCGATGCGGTGTCCAAGTCAAGCTGGTCGAATTCGCCTCTGTCTTCCTTAGAGTCTGCAGGCTTTTTGTAGAACTTCATGTTGTAACCAGTCTTACCAGTAATTGGGTTCTTCAATTGAGTGGCCAAAGCAGGCAAAGACTTGAAGGCATAGGCACCCACGGTGTATTCTGGTTTAGAAGCCAACTTGGAGCTGATACCGTCGAATGGTGTGGTGGTGTAATAAGCTCTCAAAGAGGCAGAACCACCCCCACAGTAGGCAGCGTATTTGGCGTTAGGTCCAATGATAGCCACCTTTTCGTCCTTCTTCAAAGGTAACACATTGTCCTCGTTCTTCAACAACACAATGGACTCGGCGGCAATCTTTCTCAACAAAGCAGCGGTTTCCTTGGTGTTGTTCTTGGTGTCCTCAGGGGCATTCTCTGGAACACCACATTTCTTGGAGAATTTGATGATTTTCAACACGTTTCTGGCTCTGTCGTTAAGATCCTTGATGTTGAGCTCTCTGGAGTCGATCATGTGCTTGACAGCAGCAAGAGTTCTGTGGAAAGAGGGACCGGGCATTTCGATATCCAATCCATTTTGAATGGCATCTTTGGTGGTGTAAGTCCCAAACCAATCCGACATCACCATACCGTCCCAGCCCCATTCTTCACGCAAGACGTCCTTCAACAACTTCTTGTTTTGCGACACATGCACGCCATTGACCTTGTTATAGGCGGTCATGAAACATTGAGGGTTGGCGTACTTGACGGCCAATCTGAAGGGTTCCAAGTAGATCTCTCTCAAGGCTCTTTCGGTCAAAACAGAGTCACTGCCTTGTCTTTGATCCTCCAAGTCGTTACAGACGTAATGCTTTATGGTGGCAGCAATGTCTTCGTCTTGGATCCCGTTAACGATCGAGGCGCTGGCCATTCCTGCTAAGTAGGGGTCTTCACTGAAACTTTCGAATCCTCTACCACCTAAAGGTCCTCTTTGCATGTTGGTGGTAGGACCCAAGATGATATGAGCACCTTTGTGCTTGGCTTCGACACCCATCAAGTTACCGGCGTCTTTCAACAAATCCTTGTTGAATGTGGCGGCCAAACCGGTTCCACAAGGGAAACAAGCAGCAGGAACCCCGTTGAAGAATCTGGTACCACGAGTACCGTTGGGGCCATCACTCATTCTCAAGCTGGGGATGCCGAGTCTTTTGATGGGGTAGGTGTGCCAGAAGTCAATTCCGGCGATTAAGCCGACTTTTTCCTCGATTGTCAATTGAGACAAAATCTGTTCAACGTTAAAGTCAGACATGATGGATAATAATGCAAAAACTGGGGAAAAGACGAAATATTTATAAGAGGCTGCGAAACCAAACGGGAAATATTTGCCGCAATGGAAAAGTTGCCTAGTTGGGACGCGGTTAAGGTAGATTTCCGAGACCGGGTGATATAATCTGCCGCAGTGAGAGGTGGTGTTGAGGGTGTGGAGGCACCTGGGGGGCCCACCCAATAACCAGATGAGTATGGGTGGATTGGGGGCGTAATTCCCACCCATAAATGTCGCTAGATGGCTCTAGGGCCCGCAGGTTGGCTCGGTCAACGCAGGCTGATCTCCGACAAACAATAAAGTCTGGGGTGGGGTGTGCCCAGAACTCAAAAATGTATCCACCCAATTTTTCCCCGGATTCCGACAATCATTACGCCTCTACTAATAGGGGGTGGGGAACGTTTGTGGCGGTGTGGCCATATATTCTTGGGTGGGCTGTTCCTTCCCCAATGCACCCTTTGTCGTAAATATGTAATTCCAAATGCTTGTATAGGGGAATGCACCAAGAGATCGTCGACGTTTATTCTTGCATGCAAAATTCCACCATACTTTTGTATGTCTTGTGAGCGCTGTAGTACAAATAGGCCTTGAAACTAAGCACCCTTGGAACTTTGTTGAACAAGACAATGGCCCTGTTGCCCCGAATCGTATCAATGGCTTTATCACCATACATCAACCCTCGTATTTCTTACTGTCGCGTGCGTCTCGCTTCCCGGAACTATGCATGCAAATGCAGAAGGCAGTGATTTGTTGGTGTATTCTCTTGGAAATCCACTGACCTATTTGGTTGAGTTTCTATAATATTGCCCATTTGGTTACATGTATGAACGCATTGTACTCTCCAATATTACCAATTTCGGCCGAGCTCAACGAACGATCTCTGGGTGCGTCGTTTTAGCCACCAAATAAGCTTCGCCGCTAGAAGTTTGTGTATTGAACACTCTAAGAAGTCGTCTTGTCTTGACTTTTGTCATCATTGCTCCTCTGTGGTTTGCTATAGTAGGTGGGTTAAAAACCACATTTTCCTATTCTGGCAGAATTTACGTATTCGATATGCAAACTACAAATTCTAAACGTTTAGGGCCTAGAAACTCACCTAATACCTTCAGAATAAGCCAAGATCTGCCATTTGAAAACTCCTAACGCAAAACGTTGACTATCATATGTGCTTGTTCGCAAGACTTCTGCATAACCTTGTACCAAAGGCTCTATTTTAAGCCTAAGTGCAACAATGGCGTTTTGCACAATCGTTCAGAGGTGGTGTTAGATGCCACCTACACCGCTTTCAAATCCTATTTATGATACAGATAAGTACATACTCTTTTATGGGTCAATGCAGTCGTTAAGGGCTGGGTCTTGAGAATCTGCTTATCTGGTTAAAGGCTGATCTTGAAGTGTTTCAGATTTAAAAAATAAAAAGTACCACCGGAACCATGTCGAATTTGGGAAGTAGGCATCCTATGTGTGGCTATGTTGCCTAATTGGTAGTCTTTGAATTTATCGGGATTTTGGAAGAACATTGCTTATTTGTAAGCTCTGCACTTTTTGAAGCGTTTGAACTTCGTAGTGAAACGTCTGATGTTCCCTTCAACGAGCTTGTCAAATTGTTCATCTCATTTAACTCACAATGTGAGTTTTTTTGCTGGTTTAGGGTCGGTTTTACCACATTTGCCTAAGCTTCGAATCGGTACCTGATTTTATCGACCAAAATGGCCCAAATAGGATATTTTTTGGCTGCAATATAATATTCTTATCTAATTACACTATATAAAGCCTTCGTCATGATTTCACTGCAACTCAATGTTTCTGTGGAAAGGCCTTCTATTGTTTTGTGTAGGTACGTCAGCTACCCCCACTCTCCATATTTCACTAAATGAAATCACCAATCAGGCAATTTCCAGCTATGATAATTACATCATCGACAATAACGGCTCCTGGACTTTTATGGGCACCCTGGCGGTGTTTCAGGGAGACTTCACCAATCACGGTACCTTTAAAGCTTCAAGTTCAAACGGCACTCACCAGACTCTATCGTGGATGGGCTCGTTTACTAATTCAGGCAAATTTTCAGTTGGTCTTAACAGCTTCGAGTCGTCCAGTCTTTATATAAGCGGACCCATCTTCAAGAATACAGGCATAATTCAATATAAAGGCCATAGCGGAGATGCTTCAGCAGTTACGATTTTGGTTTCGTATTTGGAATGGTATAATTCGGGTGTCATTAGCGTAGAGTTGGATGCACGAAACGAAAATTATCTTCAGCTTAATGGCGGCGACGGTTACACCAATGATGGGCTGGTGCAGATTGTGAACCACCAATACAAAATGTATGGTGCTATCTATGGAGAGGGGTCCTTTGAAATAGGGGACAATTCCAACTTTTGCATCACCTCTGTGAGTTTTTTCTTTGATGCCGAACAGACCATTAAATTGACAGCTTCTACCGCTTCAATTTGCGTCAAAACGTCTCAAATTGCTCCTACTTCAAAGCGTTTGAGAGCACTCCACGTGTACAATGTCGAAGGTTTTGGATATGGCAATATTATAGGCTTCAGCGATACCATCGATTCGTTTACCTACACTGATGGCATATTGACAATCACGAACCCACAAACAGTAGCAGACTTCTACATTGGGTATGGCTACGATGAAGCACAGTTTGAGATTATACTGACAAGCTATGGAGTCCCTTCACTTCCACAATTGGGCTTGAATGCTATACTGTACGTTGGAGAGGCAGATTCGCCTAGTACTTCAAATGCGTACAGTGATAGCATGAGTAGATACGATGGGTCTACTGTGGGCAGCTCGAGTACCTTGGGTAGCTCAAGCATTGTGTACAGCTCTGGTAGTCCAAGTTCAAGTGCAGGTGCTAGTATTAGCTCAAATGATCACTTTAGTACTGATTCAAGCGACAACAGTGCAACTACAAGCAGTTATGACAATTCTAGTTCAAATTACTATTTCAGTAGCTTGAGTGGTTCTTCTAGATCTGGCGAAAGTGTAAGAATTAGCTCTAATGAGTACCCAAGATCAGATAAGAGTAGTTTGACTTCCGTACCATACACTGCAAGTTCGGTACCATACACTGAAAGTTCGATGTTATACACTGCAAGTTCAAGCCAATACGTGGGCAGCAGTTCGATCGATTATTCTGGCCCCAACTCAAGCCAAACTTCCAATTCAAATGAACTTGTCAGCTCCAGTACACCAGGAGCCTCCAGCATAAAGAAAGCATCCAGTTCATCCATGCAAACACCTGAAACTGCTTCGTTTGATCTCAATACTTGGTTGGGCTCTAGTCCGTCTAGCCATTGCACAAACTCTCATTCTAGTTCTGAGTTTGAAGGTAGTTCAAGCTTTAACTCTGCCAGCTACATTTCTGATGCAAGCCATACTTCTGCTTCTAGCTACATCTCTGACCGGAGCTTCGGCCAGGTGTCAGATCTTCATGAGACGAAGGCATTATATTCAACAAAATCACCCACATTGACACCTGCTTCCTCTAGGCAAGAAAGCTCCAGCGTTGATACCCCAATTTCTCTGTCTGGATTCTCGAAAATAAAGGCCATATCCTACTCCAACATGGTGGTTGTATCTGGATCACATTCCTTTACCGAAACCATACTGCAGGCATCTTCCTTTGTTCTGCATGGAAGTGTTGTTAATTCTCTTGCTGCACAAATAGGCGTACTTGGAAGTTCAAGCTCAACTGCTACGGAGGAAATGCCATCAGAAAAACCAACTCCACGTTCGCCATTTGCCGTACCAGCAGAAACTAGAGCCTTTTCTGCTTCCGACAGACAGCTGAACCTAAGTATTTTAGAGAAACTGGCGACTGTGTCCAGTAGTCATCTACAGGAAAGTTTACCAGCAGACAAGTGGAAATTTGGCTCCTTTGTAACATCAGGACCACAACCAAAACCAACACCCACCACGTCTTATTTGGAACAGGTTCATCCTGTAGATTCCCCAGTTTCAATCATCCCGTTTAATGATAAAACTAGTGAATTTCATCTAACCTCAAAAGGGAGAAATGAAACCACCGAAAACAACAGTTACACTGATATAACCGCTAAAGGAACATCAGCAAACCCTCCGAACGTCAAATTAGGCCCTCTTTGGGGCCTCTTAACGGATCTATCTATTGACAAACCATTTAACTCCAGTCCAATTGTGAAGTCTATTACCCTAGCTGCTGCACCTGCTAAGTTCACAGAGACATTATCGTTGAAATCATTTGCAAAACTGACATCTGCATCGCCACAAACGCCAATTTCAGTTAAAATTGACCATTCAACGGCTTTGTTTCCTACTTTGGCTTCATCTCTTCACACAATAACTTTGGAGTCGATTAAAGCCCCAATGACACCACTGCAACTCAAATATAGCTTTAGCAACCTGCATGCTGGAACCCTGCCTGATCCTTCAATCTTGGAGGCAGCAACGTCGCCCCTTCGACCTTACATCTTTTCACTTATTTCCCTATTCGTTATGGTATTTTGAAGATATCATTTAAACCCAGAAATAGAGACAACACATCTTTACATTGATATAATTCGAAAACTAACCAAACACCCTTTACATCTTTCTTATTATATACACTTTCAGCTTAACTACTTCTTACTTCTTATATCTTACACTTTAACATTATCTTAGGCCATTCTCAAGAAATGTGAATTTCACATATTCTGTAATTGCACAAAAACAACGCAATTTTCTCAAAAAAGATACATCCACATAATAATATCAATCTCCACGCAATTCTATGCCCAATATCACCAATTCGTCTCCATGGATTCCCATACCAGTCGTCTAAAAGTCACCTGATCGTTGGATCTTCAACAAACGGTGCACGCACGACTCGCGCACATCCAATAGAAATTCTCACAAGTGAAAAATCATCGTAAGGTAATCAAACATAATGGCTTTTGACCCAGAAAACTTCAAATTCGAAACCCCCCAATTCGACCCAAGGTTCCCAAACCAAAACCAAACCAAAAACTGTGCCCAAGCATACGTCGATTACCACAAATGTGTCGCTTTAAAGGGTGAAGATTTCGAACCTTGTCAAATTTTCTGGAAGACCTACACTTCTTTATGTCCAGTTGACTGGGTTGAAAGATGGAACGATCAAAAAGAAGCCGGTAAATTGCCTTTCAAGCTCGATTAGGCGAACTGTACAAAAGACTGTTTGGTATATGACACTATTTATACTATTTACAGTTGTAAGCTAGAAGCATATAGTAATATAAACGACTGTTACAGAAAAAAAAAGCAGCAAAACAGATTGACACCAAGAATGGCACGTACACACCTTAGGATAATACGAATTGTATGAAGATACCTCACGAAGTGGCTATAATGTGGATCAGACGCCATGGGTGCAATTGTTCTGCAGCACTTAAACACTATTGTTCAACAATTTCAATTGGCCCAATAGGTTCAATCCAATTCTTCCTCAGTCAATGCAATGCACCAATTACCTCTTCATATTCCAATTCCATCTTTGAAAGGCCTCCTGTCTACGCTTCTTTTGCTCGTTAAATCTTTCACACCTCTTCACCTTATTCTCTACATAAAATCGTCCTCGTCCACCATATACGTGTCCTTCATGTTGTCGTCCGTGAACAAATCCGCATATGGGTCCTTTTTGCGTTGTTTCTCGTCCTGGTATTGTCTCGATAATTGCTCCTGAAGTATCTTCTCTTCCTTCTTTCTTCTTTCGTACTCAATCGACGACTGCTTACAGCGCTCTATAAAGTCGTCGGTAGATATTTCTGTTTTGGTCTTGTTTAGCTTATTAAGAATGATATTCTCTTTCTTAGCTACCACGAATCGCTTGATATTTCGAGGGTTCTTGAATGTCACCGTTCCGATGTCCATGGAGCCGTTCGTCACCAAGTTTTCCACTGGCGTGTAGATCACAGTAATGTTGTTTAGCTTATTGGCCTTTATGGAGTTACCCTTTGTGAGCTGCCCCAACTGCTCGAGGATCTCTCCGTGCACTACGAGGTCTTTGAACTCTTTCATTCGTTCTTGAGACTCCAATTGAAGATAGATGTGGGCAGAGCTGTGCTTATCTACATGGAACCACAAGTCCTTGGGGTGGGAGTGTTTGATAAGGGGGTCATTTTCCACCTTATCTCGCCCCATATATACTTTGTACGTCTTCTCATCGAACTCATCTCCACATTTGGCACTGTAATAGTAAACCATGTTTCAGACGCGAATTTTTTTTGCTTCATTCAATTTCAATACATCAAGGGATAAACTTAAATTCATACCTCAGTCACTCCTTACCAGCCAAATCCCATATTTTTCTTTATACCCACACTCCTTTAACGCTACACAAGCACATACCTTTAAATTTAGTCGCTCCTTTTCCCGTATATATTGCTATTTCGATGTCAGAACTAATTGAATTTGAAGACAGCCTCCTGCAAACAAACCCTCAAGACACCCAAATCACCTTACATAACCTTGAAGTGAAGATTGAATACAATCTATGTGTGCCCACAAACAACGATGAAGAGGAAAAAGCCGTTGATTTGCACCAAGTTTTGCTGGATTATGATTACCATTCGGATGAGTTCACCACCTGCAATGGTTGTGGAAGATCCATTGCTACACAGGGTTCTTGTTGTAAACAGTTTATTGAAGAGTCCACCCACTTGTCTGAGTTAGAACAATCGTATTGGTGCATGTTTTTGCAAAATCCTTCTAGGACAATCAATACGCTTCCTCTTTACTCCCAATATTTGTTTCTTCAGCAAGGAATCCCCTACCAACTTAGATCCACGATCTGGAAACGATTGTTTTTGATTAACTACAAAAACAAAATACCCGACACGTCATTATTGGTGTACCGTAACTTTCAGCATTCATACAATTCGGAAACATCTGACCAAATCTCCAAAGATTTGAATAGGACGTTTCCTGTTATCAAATTCTTTCAAGCCATTGAAAACATCAACGAATTGGAAATCATTTTGAACGTCTATGCCAACTATGATGTGGAATTAGGATATTGCCAGGGATTGTTATTCCTCGTTGGTTCTCTTTATTATCAGTTTAAAGACCCTGAATTGACATTTCATTCCTTAATCACCATCATGGAAAGCGAGGTGGAGCTCCACGATATTTTCACACAGAAGTTCATGAGTGTTGGATTAAACAAATGGTACGAGGAATTCAAGTTAATTTTGAAAGAACTCGATCTGGAGTTATACAACCATTTAATTGAATTTGTGGATATGAAAGTGTTTCTTTTTCAATGGTGGTTGTCATTCATGTCATCCCATCTGCCAGACTTCTCTGTCATCAACAGAATCATGGACTTTTGCTTGATCCAGGGCTGGAAAGTGGGTATGTTCAAGATCTCATTGGGTTTGTTAATCATCAACAAGCCCATGTTGATGGCCTTCACAGAAGGAGAGGAAGATGTCATATATCAACACCTTCTTAACGAATGCAAATGGGGGTTGGTATTGAAAGACATCAATGGATTCTTTGGCAATTTGTTGGTTTCCTTCAATAGCAGCCTTTTCATCCACAAAAAACTGCACATAAACAAACCAATGAAATCCCACAAACGAACCCACTCGTCAATGATTGACAAGCTCAGACTGCTCAACATCTCCAACCTTTCCATCCCATCTTCGGGCTCCTTGTTGCCTTCTAGCGCATCAATTTTCTCCAAGAAAACCGACCAGGAACAAGATTCGGTATATTCAGACTTCACACACGACTCCAACTCATTCCAGATGGAATCCCCAGACTCAGACGTTTCGATAAACTATCTTAAAGTGCCAGATCAGTCTGGCTTTAAGTTACCTCAACAAAGCCCTAGTCACGACCAAATGAAGCAATTGTTAATCAAATGTTTGAGCCAGGTCGACGAGCCCTTAAAGATTGAAATTAACGCCTTACTTGATAAGGTCTAGCAAGTATAACGAAATAAACGATCCACTTTATACCCTCTGTTCTCTGACCCAATGATATAATTGGTATTCGACACGACCCGCCAGTCGCAAATTTTCAACGTCCTCGACTGGGAAAATATTCTTTACAGTGACATCAATTGGAAAAAGCCCCAAGGGCATACTAAATCAAATATTAACCATTCAAGATAATCAATTAATTATCTTAGCGACAACTGTAGACAAGACAAACGTAGAAACATATTTCAATAAAGTAGAGCGTATATTCATAACAACGCCTATTGAGATTCAACACAAATACTTCACCAAGCTCATATCAAATCACTTGAAAGTAATTGATTCACCAGAACCAAGCGGATTTGAACTCCTTTTAGAAAAGCATATCAATTCAACCAACGGAGTTACGTATATCAAGCAAAACTACTCCCTTTTTGAAAAGTATAGCCCTGATTTTGATAGAAGCCTTGATAGATTAAAATTATCATCTGTTAAATCGATTTTATTAGCCACTGCTGCCAAAGTCACAAACAGATCCTTTTACACCAAACATATACCATCTTTGAAATCTGAGTTCGAACCAGATCAAGAAGTCAGTTCCTTAGACAAGTTTTTTTTCAATACTTTTTTCACCAGCGATTGCATCAATTTTGCAGAAAAAGTCTTATTAATAACCAGTTTATTTGATTATTTTCCGAACCATAATCTTTGTGACTTATACTTTTATCCAAACACATCAATGTCCTTCAAAGAAGCTATAGAATCGTTAGGAAGCGAACGCATAACCAACCCAAGACCAGTTTTGAACGTATTACTCGGATTGAGTCCAACAGTAATCGATTCATCTCTTGCTACAATCATTGCAGAAATATTAGTTCCTGGAGTATGTAACATTGCAAGTCCTGGATTTAGATCCTTCGTGCTGGCAAGTACGTTACAAGACGGTACAGCTAAGGGTTCTCAATTGCAAATGGTTTTCAAAACCGTCGAATCCTCCGATAAGTACACCATCAATTGGTATCTCATTTTCCTGAAGGTCCAGGAATATCTTTCCGAAGCATCTAAACAAGAAATCAATCCTAGAGATGTAAATTTAAATTATTTGATTTCAGCCTTGGATTATTCCGGGCTTTTAGATATATTTTTAAATTATGATTGGTATTTCAGGACCGCCCTTTTACACGCATTATTACACTTGAATCCAAGAGATGGTGCCTATGACATCAATTCATCAATGAACTTGACTCCATGTTTCACTAGCGCAGAACCCACTGCTTTGGAGAACCAATTAGGCAAAAAGAACATCATCTCATTTATAAACGTAGGTAAGTTGGAAGTGCACGTTATGAACAAAATTCACGATTCCCCAGATGTGAAGAATTTATATTCTTTAGAGGGCCAAATTAACCGTTATTTCGAACATCATTGTCATGCATTTCCTCAATATCTCATATTGGCTTGTGTCGCCACAGAAGAAAAGTCAAAGTACATTAACGAAGTAACCGACAAGCTTTTGGGTGTATTGATCGATACCGATAGTAAATTTCTCCCAAATGTTTTGAGAAATTTGAAGGAACTTGACATTGAACTGGTTGTATCCAGATTGATTGATTATCAAACTTCAAGAAATAACTCTGCTTCAATGTTGAAAGTTTGTAAATTGTCAATGGAATTAGGAATTTTTGATTCTATTACCAAAACATTATGGCCTAAGAACTTTAAATTGGCAGTAAGCTACATTGTAAATGCTACGGTTTACGGTTTCGACTGCCAACAAGTCTTTGAGTCTGTTGACATCAACAAGAAGCAATTGTTATACCAGAGTATTTTAGAGACTTTGGAAACAAGGTCAAATGAGGATCTTGACAAGTCCCAAACAACCCCTAGCTTACCATTGCAAACTGTATATTACTTGCTTGGATTATTGACCAAAAACAGCGGAATGGTTGATGGTGAGAGATTGAAAAATCTTCAATTACAACTTTTAACAACATACCCAAGACTTATCAACTTTGGCTCAAACCACGATGAGGCAATTTTGACAAATAGCAGAACGAATTCAGGCTTCCCTGAAGATATCGAGCAAGAAATGAAAGGATACTATTCCAAAATGTACAACAAAGAATTAGAAATCAAAGATATCGTTGACATGTTAATTAGATTGAAAAATTCGGATATTCCAAGAGACCAAGACATTTTTGCATGTATGATTCATTCTTTATTGGATGAGTATAGATTCTTCTCGGAATATCCTTTGACTGCTTTGGCTTCAACATCCCTTTTATTTGGTGCTCTTTTACAAAAAGATATCATACAGGGTACTACTTTAACAGTGGCTTTGAATTTCATTTGGGAACTGTGCAATCAACGCCAAGATTCCCATATGTTCAAATTTGCCGTCCAGGCATTATACAACTTCAAAAGTAGATTACACGAGTATCCTAATTACTGTAAGCATTTGTTGGAGTGCAAGTCACTTTCCAGCCATGCTAAGATGTATCAAATAGTAAAAGATGCCTCGAATGGTATTCCTTGCGTTGATCAAGCCTTCGCTTCCAAACAAGATCAAAAATCGCTGGGTCAACCAATGCAAAAGTCCGTCGGTGATGATGCCGGGTTGAAGTATCAATCAATCAATATCGCTGAACAGGCCATTAGTTTGGTTCATCAAGAGAAACCCAACGAAGATGTCAAGGACAAACTTTTGTTCTTCGTTAATAACTTGACAGCGGACAATTTGAACACTAAGTTACCTGAAATCAAAGACTGGTTATCAGAAAACCTTTTCTTATGGTTTGCTGATTACATTGTCACTGACCGTGCAAAGTCAGAGCCTAACAATCATAAATTATACCGCGATCTCATCAAGAAAATCAACAACAATATCTTTTATGAGTATGTTGCTACTGTGACTCTCAGTGAAGTAGGATCACTCATTAGAAACTTTAAAGATACTTTCAACGAACGTAATTACTTAAAGAATTTGGGTTCTTGGCTTGGTCAAATTACTTTGGCTAGTGACAAACCATTGAAGAGAATTCATATTTCTTTGAAGTTCTTACTTTTGGAAGCCTATGACTTTAAAACCCTTACTCACATCATTCCATTCGTGTGCAAGGTTTTAGATCAGGCTCAGTTTTCATCTGTGTTCAGACCACCAAATCCATGGGTATTGGGTATTATGAAAATTCTTGTAGAGCTTTATGAGGTTGCTGACTTAAAGTTAAATCTGAAATTCGAAATTGAAGTTTTACTCAATACTTTCAAAATGAATGTCAAAGATGTCGAGCCCTCTACTTTGATCAGAAACCATAATCCAAACCCTCAAGCCTTGGCTGCTATGTTCGGTATCCAACCAAATGCTGTTTCATTGGCCAACGAGTTTGCTAAGATGGAGATTCAACCAATGCCTCCACAACCACAACAATACCCTATGATGGCACTGCAACAACCGCAAGCTCAACAACATCCCCAACATCCAGCTCAAGTTCAATCTCAACTGCAACCAGTGTCTGAAACCCAATTGGACACTTCATTTAGCACCTTGGTAGGGAACACCATATTTACCCAAAATCCAAATTTGAGAAGAGCATTCCAAGCCTCCTTATCAAGAGCTGTCAGAGAGTGTGCAATCCCAATTTTGACTCGTACTTCAGAATCTGTTTTAACCACTACTGAAGCTCTTATCAAGAAAGATTTTGCTTACGAAGGTGATGTGGCAAGATATCGTAAGAGTTATCAAACTTTAGCTCTTAGACTTTCACAAAGCATGATTGCTTGCAGCGGAAGAAAAATCTTGAGTGAAACTATCGAAGCTACGATGATTCAATTATTGGCTCATCAAATCAACCCCAACGATTTACCTTTGGGAGAATTGAATTCAGCTATTCAATCCAATGTTGACCTTTGTGTAGAAATTGTTAACAAGATTGCTGCTGGTAACATTTTAGAGTTGATTGAAGAGAGAATGAAAGCTGGTGTCCTTAAAAGACTGCAACGTAATCCAGGTGAAGCCTTCGTCGATGAAGGTGCTAATGATTATGCGTCAAGATTGCCACCACCGTTAGGATTATCTAGTGATGGATTATCTCCACAACAATTGGCTATCTATGAGACTTTTGGTAGAAACATTGGTAGACCTGATGCTCAACTACACAACAATCAGGCAACCCAGTTACCTCCACAAGTAGCACAGGCTCAAGCAGCAGTACAAGCACAAGCAGCAGCCCAGGCGCAAGTTCAAGTAGCAGCCCAGGCACAAGCGGCAGCACAAGCACAAGCGGCAGCACAAGCTCAGGCACAGGCACAAGCACAAGCACAAGCAGCAGCCCAAGCACAAGCCCAGGCCGCTGCCCAATCACAGGTAGCACCCCCATCGTTACCAGGACAAATTCGTAACATGAGCCATAACCCACTTGGCCCTCAAGCACCTCCAGGTACTATGCCAGGTATGACTCCGACGGCTCCTAAAGATGACTTAACACAAAACGTTGACGAAATATCTTCAATCATGATTCAAGCTTTCGATAAGATAATTCAAGCCATTAGTGTTTCTAAGTTGACCAGATTATCTGATATACCACCAGATCATATGGTGATGGATCTTTTGAACAATGTCTTGCGTTTGGCTCAAAGAAATGCTTTGACATATCCAGAATTCATCTTGAAGGTTGCTCAATACATCGTGAATTGTCTTTTTACCCAATCGTATGAAAATTCAATTATTACAGAATTGTATGTTGTGATTTTAGATAAATTATGTGAATACTCACCATCCACCGCAAAAGATGTTTCCTGGTGGTTAGTATACTCACCAGATCAAAGAAAATTCAATGTGCCTGTTATGTTTGCCTTATTGAAGGTACAATTAGTCCTGGCCATTAAATTAGATTGCTCCCTCGGAAGATTGATTCATGAAACCAAAAACCCTCTCTTAGTGAAGTTTGCTTCAGAATTATTGATCAATGTATTCAGTGCTAAAGAGCCTAGACCAATAGCAACCAGATCGGAATTTGCTATTACTTTATTCAGACTCAAAGAATTTACATTTGGTGACGAGGAGATTCCAGATAAAGATGAAATACTTGCATGTAGAGATCGCTTGTTTGAATTCTTAGACACTGATGTCGAACCGGTTGGCGATGATAGTTACAGTCAATTGGGATATGTTTTCACTGAATGGTATAAATTATTAAGCCATGGCGATGAAGGTGAAGATATTTCACAACTTAAAAAGGAGTTTATCAAGGGTCTTAATCATAAAAAGATCTTAACAGATTCTGATTACTTTGGTACATTCTTTAAAGCTGGTATTGAAATCTCCATCACATCTTTTGCCACGGAGCATGACATTAGGAGTAAGACTCAACACGAAACCTTATTGGCAGTTGACGCTTTAGCATCGCTTATCGTTGAAATAATGCTTTTGTACGACAAAGACCATCCTAAAGATGCCTTGTCGTACTTGAAGAGCATTATGGGTGTTGTGTTGGTTGCTTTTACTAACAACCACGAGTTACCCAACGGCTCATGGAACGAAAGAGCATACTTCAGGTTCTTTTCCTCGTTATTATGTTATTGGAATGATGCTTCTATGATGAAGGCAGACGCAACAGCTCATTTTGATGTTGATTTTTACAATTTCATTGGAGAAGTTTTCAATTCTTTGCAACCTATTATCTTTTCAGGGTTCACCTTTGCATGGATATCTTTGATTTCTCATCGTATGTTCTTACCAAGACTTCTTGAACTACCAGAAAAGAAGGGCTATGACGTTTTAATCAAGATCTTAGGGTCTCTCATCAAGTTTGAAGCAACTTATGCGGACGACAAGAAGAATAATAGTGATGTGATTAATGTCATTTTCAAAGCTATCAACCGGATTTTTATTGGGATTTATCATGACTACCCCGAATTCTTTGCAGAGAACTACTTACAATTGGTTGCATTGATTCCGGCCAGATACATCCAATTGAGAAACATTGTGTTAAGCGCTACACCCAGCCTGATCGCATTGGAGAACCCATTGTCACCAAGCTTCAAAATGGATAAAATCAAAGAATTGAAGGTAGCACCGGTGATTCACAATCAGCAAACTGATGACTTGACAAAGTACGGTTTGAAGAGATCAGTTGATAATTTCTTGAGAATTCCTGCACCGGGGTTGATTAAACAAATCTACAACGGTACCAAATTAACTAGTTCCAAGCCCGTCCAGGACTTTGGATTCAGCAGCATCAACTACAACGCCGAGCTTATAGGTGCAATGGTGTTGTATGTG
Organism: Yamadazyma endophytica; assembly: GCA_030571075.1. NCBI lineage: Eukaryota > Fungi > Ascomycota > Pichiomycetes > Serinales > Debaryomycetaceae > Yamadazyma > Yamadazyma endophytica. Next base: position 617,120 of record JAJLXA010000002.1, read on the forward strand.
ACAGCCCAAGAGACTAGCGATAAAAGCAGCAATGGATTCAACGCCAAGTCGTCGTCTGTGGGTATCATCGATGATTTGATCAGCCATGGCTCTATTGAATTTAAATACCACATGATCAACAGCTTATGCAACCAATTGAGGTATGCAAATTCCCACACCCAATGGCTGATTGCAATGGTGTTGCATTTGTTCAAGAATAGCGATAAAGTGGTGCAAGAAATCATCACCAGAGTGTTGCTTGAAAGATACGTGGCCAACAAACCGCAACAATGGGGGTTGTCGATTGTGTTCGCCGAGTTGTTGAAGAACAATGTGTACAACTTCTTCAACTTGGGGTTCGTGAAAAACGCTCCAGAGGAGATTAAGGTGATTTTCAACGGACTTTTGAATAACGTCCACAACTAGGCCCCTTGACCGCGAGACAAAGGATTCGTCACAGATTGTCTATACCGGGCCATAGATCGGCCTCAAAGGACCCACCGGTCCTCTAGAATGTATATTATTTAATGCTAATATTTAATGAACAAAATAGGTATATGCGAGCGCCAATTCTCACTCGTCTTTTCTCACTAAAAATTCCGCCTACATATACCATGTCCAGAGTTAAAAGAATCGCTAAGGAGTTGGAGGAGTGCAGACAAGACACCACCAGTGGGGTCCATTTGAAGCTCAACAACGAGACCGACCTCACCCATTTGACCGGGGTGTTCAAAGGTCCGCCCGGAACCCCCTACGAGGGCGGCAATTTCCAGGTGGATATTACCATACCCAACGAATACCCGTTCAAGCCCCCTGTAATGAAGTTCATCACCAAAATTTACCACCCCAACATCTCGTCCGTCACCGGGGCCATCTGTTTGGACATTTTGAAGGACGCCTGGACGCCCATCTTGACGTTGAAATCGTCGTTGATCTCGTTGCAGTCATTGTTGCAATCGCCAGAACCAAATGATCCTCAGGACGCAGAGGTAGCCAAGCACTATTTAAACGACAAAAAGGGCTTCAACGACACTGCCGCCTACTGGACCAAGATCTACGCCAGCGAAGGTGACGGAGCCGCCGAATTGAGCGACCTGGCCCTCTACGGAATCGACGACGATATCGTAGCCCAATTTGAAAATATGGGGTTCGCCAGAAGCAAGACCATTGAAGTGTTGAGAAAAATGGGCATCAAGAACTTCAACGGCGTCAGCGATAAGAGCGAAATGGAGAACAAAATATTGGAGGAGTTGCTAAAGGAAGCTTAAAGGCGTCTTACGTATGTAGGGTATAGTATCATATATGATAGTAGTAGATCAAATGCGAAAATTTTTCAAATTTGGACCCAGTAGATTCTTCTGTTGAATGACTGCTACCGACACAAAACTAACCTTGGAGAGGGCCTACAACATTGGCTGGCTTTTCATCGAGTCATACTACCAATCCTACAACAAAAACTTGGCCAATTTGTACAAATTGTACCAATCTGAGGCGTCGATTTCGCATGGTGAAATTCCCGCTATTTCCAAGTCCATCAGAAAGGGCAGGGGAATGGACTCTATCAAGGCCATTTTCAAGGATCTTGCAGAGACCCCCAAGACCAACAAGATTGTCATTTTGAATGCCGAGGTCCAATTAAGCCTGGCCAACAGCATTATGATAGTGGTGAACGGAGAATGGTCCAAAGACAAATGCGAATTCAACCAATTCAACCAGACGTTTTTGTTGGCCCGTGGTGCCGACGACTCCAATTTTGAGATAGCCAACGATGTGTTGAGGTTTGTGGATCTCCAGTACAAACACGAAGTTCTTGAACACCACAACGAGCAGGTGAAGCAGGACTTAAAGGCGTCTGTAGAGAAAAATGGTTCTGACGACACCAAGGTTGAACCTGAGCCCCAATCGGAGTCTGGATTGCCGGAAGTGGAATCTAAAGCGGAAGCCAAAGCGGAACCTGAAGCCAAAAAGGAACCTGAAGCTAACGGGGATACCAAAAAGGACGTTGAAACCGCCCAAACCGCCCAAACAGGTGCCCAATCGCCAGCAGCCCCAGCGCAGGTTTCTTGGGCTGCATTGGCCGCCAACGCCAAGGACAAATCACCGCCAACGACCAAGCCCACCAAGCCGGCAGCCGCCAAAAAACCGGTGCAACCCGTGGCCTTACCGAACGGTAAATACAAAAAGGAAGACTGGTTCCCAATTTATGTTCGTGGATGTGAAGAATTGGAGGAAAAGGCCATTAAAGACCACTTGAGCACCAAATTTGGAGAGATAAAGTTCTTCAAACAGAACATCAACATCGCCTTGTGTGATTTCTTGGATAGAGACGGCCAGAAGAAGGCGTTGGATGCAGGCAAAACCGTTATAGATGGCATCGAGATCTCTTTAGAGGTCAGGGAATCCAAATTAAGAAAGGACCCCAAAAAGGTGGAGTTGAAAAAACCCAAAAAGGTCGTTCCCAAACCCAAGAAATAGTTCTGTTCTTCTCTACATAGGTAACGTTAGTATGTAGCGTTGACTGCAAATCATCGATAATATAAATTATACCATTTTGCACGCACCGCTCCGCCTAATTGAATTTTCTCACTGTGTGTTGTTTCAAATAAATGAACTTTCTACGTAGAAGAGTGCCCGACTCCGATTCCGACACCGAGGGTGTTGAATCCAAGCTTAACAAGTCGAGGAAACCTCCTAACACTGCGTTTAGACAGCAGCGGTTGAAGGCCTGGCAGCCTATAATGACGCCCAAAAGCGTGATACCTTTCTTGTTTCTATTGGCATTGATTTTCACTCCTTTGGGCATAGCTATCATCTACACCGTGCACAAAGTGGAATATTTGTCCATAGATTACACCCATTGTACCGACGCTTCGGATTCGTATAAGGAAATCCCCGGTAAGTACGTGGATTACTACTTTAAAGGCAAAGACAAAAGCACCGACTTCAAATGGAAGGTGGATTATACCACCGATGATTTCGACGACAAGATACCCACCTGTAGCATTCAATTCAATGTTCCCAGAGATATCAAGCCTCCGATTTACATGTACTACCAATTGACGAACTTTTACCAAAACCACAGAAAATACGTGGAAAGCTATGATCTCGAGCAATTGAAGGGCATAGCGGTTGATCCCAGCGACATAGCCGATGGGTGTGATCCGTTGGATTTCCAGGGTTCAGGAAAGAACCGTAAAACCGTGTATCCTTGTGGATTAATTGCCAATTCGTATTTCAACGACACTTTCTCCAATTTGACTTTATTGAACACCCAAAGCTCCAAGAACAACGAAACGTACGTCATGAGCCAAACCGGCATCTCGTGGGGGTCGGATGTGAACCACAAGTACAAGAAAACCGAGTACGACCCCGACGATATAGTGCCGCCTCCAAATTGGTATAAAATGTTCCCCGACGGCTACACCAAGGACAATCTTCCCGACCTTCAGCAATGGGAATTGCTTCAAAACTGGATGAGAACAGCAGGGCTTTCGTCCTTCTACAAACTCTACGGCTTAAACAAAACAGAGACGCTTGACAGTGGAACCTACCAGGTGCAAATCGAAATGAACTACCCCACGTCGATCTACGGCGGCACCAAGTCGTTGGTGATTACCACCAACTCCATTTTTGGCGGTCACAACCTCGCCCTAGGCATCATTTACTTGGTGGTGGCAGCCATATGTATTATATTGGGTGTGGCATTCACAGTTCAAAGCGTGGTCAAGCCCAGAAAGCTCGGAGACCACGATTTTTTGCAAAATAACAACCGGGAATCCACTACCTTCAGAGATCAACTTTGATTTATACTATTACGATAAAAAAATACGCCATTCTGACTCGATGCCTTCGCTGGTGTACCGGTGGGACTCGCGACGCTCACTTAAATCTCATTTTTTTCTCTACCGCCATTTCTCATTAAATGAACTTGCCCCATCTTCAGTACATGCAGGGGGGACCGAGTCCTCAGGTGTCGCAAATACACCTCCAACAGCAACAGCAGTTGCAGCAACGTCAGCAGATTTTGAATCATCATTTACAACAGCAACAACAGCAGCAACAGCAGCACACCAACACACCTCCAAATCCTCTCCTCGCAGTTATCAATAACGGCAATTCCAACTCACAGACCAATCAGAACGTAAACATGCAGCAAATGCAGCAGCTTCAGCAGGCACAAGCTGCACAGGCACAGATGCAAGCGCAAATGCAAGCACAAATGCAGGCGGCACAGGCCCAGGCCCAACTCCAGGCCCAAGCCCAGTTCAATCAACACATACATCCTATTCAACAATTGCAGCATCTCCAGAATCCCGTGCAAGCCACCTCGGGGCAAGGTCCGGTCGTGAGAGAAGTGTGGGCCAATAACTTGGAGCACGAGTTCAATCTTTTGAGAAGTTTCGCCAACGATAAAACGTCGTCGGCGTACATTTCTGTTCATCAAGAAATCCCCGGTATTGTGGCCAGACCGGTGGGTACTTTCAAGCTGTCCTCCGATTACCATTTCCAGACATTAAGGCTGAACTCGGATCTTTTGAACCTCATCCAATTAAGCTTGTGTATTGTTAAAGTGAACAAGAACCACGAAGTGAGCAACTCGGTGATCTGGCAATTCAACTTTTTGTTCGATGTAACCAAAGAAATGTTCAACGACGAGCATTTGCTGATGCTAGCAGCCAGTTCGCAAATCAATTTTCAGCTCCACATGACCGAAGGTATACCCCATTTCCAGTTCAGTGAATTGTTGATTGAAAGTGGTGTTCTTTTAGATGATTCGGTCAATTGGGTCAGCTTCCACGCTGGGTACGACCTTGGTTTCTTTATCAGCTTGTTATCCAACGATAGTTTGCCTACCAACGAGGAAGATTTCCACTGGATTGTTAACAAATACTTCCCCAATTTCTTGGACTTGAAACTCATAGGAAATCAATTGTTGAACAAAGGTGGATCGCAGGAGGATAAGGCATCCAACAAGCCTTCGATAGAATATCTTGCAGAAGAATTGCACTTGTTGCCTATCTCACCACTTATCCGTCAATATTTCACAAATGGTTCAAACACAAATAACCAGCAAATGACTTCTACTCTCCATGCTTACTTAGTAATGGAGTGCTTTAAGGAATTATTAAGACAATCGGGATTTGACGAAGATCTTTTTAAAAAATATAAAGGATTATTGTGGGGATTGAATGCAGAGGAAAAAGCTGCATCCTCTTCTCCCTCCACTCCAGGTACCAGCATCAAATCTGGCGTAGTCCATTTTGGCAGACCATTTTAGGCTGGAAACTTTGAACAGGATGTTCAGTGTATATTAATATATATAACAGAATCACCAGTCTTTCAATACTCTATTGTACATTACCATATAAAAAACTATGCAAAATAAACTAATCCTCAATGCCCTTCCATTCGTCTTCGTTATCTTCGTCAACCTTTTGTTTCTTGTATTCTTCCATTTCTGCATCTTCTTTCTTGCTTTCTCTCTCGGCTCTCTTTCTCTTGACACCGGCCCTTCTGTCTTCACCTTCCCTTTCTTCTTCGTCTTTAGGTGGTGCAGTGAACCAAGGGATTTTACCTCTGTTGAAATCATTTAAAATTTGTTTGGCAACTCCATGTTCATCAGGTTCACCACCTTTCAACAATTTACCTTGTTTTCTAGCAATCAATTCAATGAATTCTGCAGATGCATCTTCAAGCAAACTTTCGTCCTCCTCAAACTTCTTCCATCCTTTGACCTCATAAGTTCTTTCAAGATGTTTTCTTTCACACTTTTTCAACAAATCGGGTATATACTGTTCAGGACTAGAAACATGCTCAACTCTGACAACACCTCTGAACAAAATATCAGCAGAGGAATCTTTCAAAGAAGGTGGGACAATACCTGGACAATCAATAAGGAAGATTTTCTTCATCAAAGTAATATATTGCCACACCTTAGTCTCACCAGGAATAGGTGCCACTTGACAAACCTTCTTACGACGTAAAGTGTTGATGATGGAAGATTTACCGGTGTTAGGATACCCAATGAACCCGATGGAAATTTGCTTACGATCAGAATGAAGGGTTGAAAATTGACGTAATAATTGAATCAATGAACCTTTACCAAAAGAATTCGTAATGGATGCATGGAACGCTATGGTTGGAAAGTCTTTAGAAAGATGTTTCACCCATGCTGCCTAAAATTGTTAGTAAATAACCCACGTATGAACCGGTTTATGCAATGTTTGATGGTACAACGCATCGGGAAATGCTTGTATAAATATTGTCCATGACTATACTACGAATAAGTTCATTAGCAGGAACAGATTCAACTCTGAAGTCACCGTGAAAGCCCTGGGAATCGATAAAAACTATCGATAATGGCAAAGCACACCAGAACGGTGCACACTATACAAGTATAGACCAAAACGGGCCTTCATTTATCTTCCAAAGACGTAACAGACCATTACCTGAAATAGTTGTGACAAGTCACTAGTAATCGCCCTGACTTATGCTTTGGTGTTCTCCAATTTCATTGACCTTCAAACATCACATCCACACGATAAAATAAATACATACTGCTACCCAGGTTGGGACCAAATCACACTTGTTCAACACATAAATTAAATGCTTATGAGGACACTCGTCCTTGATGAATTTCTCCACAGATTCACATCTTGTACCCAAAGGATCTCTTGCATCCAACACATGAATAACCACATCGGAAGAATCGATGACCTTATATAATTCATTCCAGATTCTCTTGGATTGTCCTTTATTGAAAATAGCTTCTTTTGCTTCCTGTGTGTAGTCATCTTTATCCAAGATGGAGCCACCCATAAGACCCAAGGTGGAATTCAACTCGAGCTTTTCTTCGTAGTTCTGGCCGTCTTTTTCTGTGGCTGCTGCCAATTCTTCAAGACTGGACACTTGCAAGTTTCTTGGCTTCTTTCTTTGCTGTTTAGGACCGAAAGTCTCCTTGTATGATTCTGTCTCCACGATTTTCAGCACCGGAGATTCGGTGGTGTCCTTTTCATTCAAAAGTGACATGGGTAATTTGTTTCTTCTTAATAAAACCTGGTAAGAGTTATCCTTCTTATCAGCCATTGCGTTTCTGAAATGCGTCAAGGCGTCCTGTGCAATCACACGGGTATTACCAAACCATTTTCTGTTTGGATCAACCCTGGCAATTGGTGCATCGGTGCTTTGTAAAGCAGCAGCCTGAACGATTTCGCCTCGTTTATTACGTTGTGCCTTACCACCAGTGTACATATTCAAGTGCTTGACTCTCTTGGCATCTCTGTAGAAATTTTCACCCTTAACGTGAAGATTTCCATGCTGGGTGTCCCCTTGTCTTATTCTTCTTTGCTTTTCCTTTTTACCAGTACCCATGTTAACTTTTCACGGTGAGAAAAAAAAAAAAGAGATGAGATGAGATGTGTGTCGTGCGTGGTTCATATATTTAGTGAGTATCGCGATTTGACTTTATCGTAATTATCAATCATCTTAAAATGGTAGCTGATAATTCGTTTTTGCGTCAGTTGTCTCCAACAGAGGAGCATTTTTTGAAGAAATTCTTGTTGGAGATAAGAATAGAAAAGGAGTTGAGCTTATTGAGCGAGCCAGAATGCTTGAGGTTATTTGGACATCCTTTTAATTCAGAGCCTATGAATACAGCGGCATTCAATAAAAGAGCACTCCAGTCCCCCGATGAATTGTACCCGTTGTTGAGGTTTTTCTTTCGTAATTACGTTTCGAATTTTCCGTTTGTGGCCTCCAATACAAAAAAAGCCCAAGAAGAGTTCTGGAAACATACGGTGCAGCCGTTTATTGAAAGTGTGAATAAGAAACAATTATCGAATTCCAACCAAAGACTCGAGAATATCACCAAGAGGAAACAGATAAACTTCAAGTTTCTAAGTGGGTTGTTGTTATTCTACAACTCGATGATTGTGACGACAAAAGATATGCAATATCTCGAGGAAGATCATTTAAAACCTAGCGATGTGGGAAACTTAGACAAGATCAGGGCCTTGAAAACACCTATATTAAGTGAAATAGATCCCAGCCAAGAAATAAAACCAATGAACGGGATATCTCTAAATGTAGTAAGTGTACAGTTCATCAATGGGTCAAAGGCTGGTTGGTTCACTACGCAGCCCACTCATCATTACGAGTTCATCATAAAAGTCGTACAACACGACACAACGCATTATATTTCGAGACCTTATCATGAATTCCAGGAGCTTGAAAAGGTCCTTAAACGGCGATTTCCTGGAATAATGAATATAGAGACCAGTAAGCTACCGGATAAGTTCAAATCAGATAAAAACCAACTAGTGAAAGAGAAACTACGTTTATCCTTACGAGGGTATCTTTTACAATTGATCAAATTAAAAGACATTGTAGAGAGCCGTGAATTTCAGGCTTTTGTCGGAAGAAACCCATTTAACGAATTGACGAAAGAACAACAACGTGATTATGAAACCAGACTTCAACACGAAAAGCACATCATAGCTATTCAGCTAGAATTCCAGAAACAAACGAGTAAGATTATGATAGATTTCAGTAAGAGTTTTGATGATTTTAAGACTCAATTAATACAAAAACCGGGCACTTTGGTAGCTATTTTCGAAGAGATCGGAGAAAAACAAACAATGGACGATCTTTCTCCTTTGTTAAAGATATTTATGGACTGGTGCAAGATAGAAGTTGCCTCTACTGTTATTCAGATGTTTATAACACAGGACAATTCGAATGAACTATTGCAGAATGCACGGAAATTCCATCGATTATTTCCATATAGCATGATGTATGGTATCTTGCGTTTTACTAATCCAATGAGCATCGTGAGTAAAGTTATCAACTTACTACTTATTAATTTACCGGGAACAGAGAACAAAAACCTTCTATCAATGATTTTTATAATGTTACTTAACGAAGATTTAAGTGGATATGAAACGGAGCTCAATGATGTTCGTGCTAAATTACATGATGTTCCGAATTTCATTGAAGCAATAGAAGAATTCATTGATGATCGTATGATAGAAAATAACTCAGGTTTGGAAGACAACATATTAAATGTTATAAACCGAATCGAAAATCCTAACCTTAAAGAAGCAAAGATCAGGAGTGAAATTAGAGACCATAAAGACATTTTCAACAATTTGAAGCAATTGTACCAATTGAAACTCCGTCAAAACGATAAACTTATCTTAAAATCACTTTGGGAGGAACCTGAATTGACACGGCTTTTGAAGAATTTTTTGATCATTTTTTATCAACCGTTCATAAAGCTTTTAAGCAAAAGCAAATTGCATGTGTTCTTCAGAGACCTACAGAAATTCATAGATCAATTATTGGAGTTGCTTACTGACGTAAACGAAGAGCAAATATACCTTTCGAGCTCCATTGAGATTTTTAACAAAGTGATGAAGCTTTTGGACGAGAATATCATTATTTTCTGGAGATTCATACATAATTTATACAACAACGACGACAGCAAATTGTTTGTTAGTATAATAAAGTGGATAGAGAACTTTTTGGTCAAATTACGTCTCAAATACGTGGAGCCAGAGAAGGTTTCAATAAACCTCGATACCGATGCCAACGTAGACAAAGAGCTTTTTTTCAAGCAACTCAACGAACGAATGAATAAAGTACTCAAGAAAAGGGAATTGTACAAACAGTATTACCAGGAAAAGGCCGTCAAATCACTGGGAACTAAGATCGAAGAGAAATGGGACGAAATACACAACACATTAAACGATTACGATGAGAAGTTCGGGCTTAATATAGAAGATTTGGAGGAATTCAATTTCGAAGTGAACAACAAAGATTCAGAATTCCAACACAAGCTAGAGGAATTGAACCATCTTAAATACGGCGCCAGTGAATTGGAAAAATTCGACCATAGTATAGTGCAGGAATTGAACCGAGTTTTAAGTTTGATCGAATAAACCATCAACCTTTTTGGATTAAACGTGGTGCGGACTGGATTCTCCGGTGTTTCGATCCACATGTATCAACACGCATTAATCATCAAGCCGCAATTAAAGGGTATCATTAACCTTCTGCAAGAATATAGCCCAATCACGAGTGCTATGTGGATGCCCATACCCTTTGACAGCTAACGCTTTTCGCTGCGCCAGACCTGCATTTAAGTACATCCATTGCATCGTTGAACCTTAAAACGGATCCCCCTCCCACACAATTCACCAGTCAAATACTTCATTGAACGCAAGCACAAGCCAAATCCCCACAAATAGCGTATACCCTCCTAACAGTCACACACCAAAAGGTGCGTTCAACGCACATACTTCCGAACAAAGAAATCCGCTTTGATCAGGACGCGGATCAGTGCTCCAGTGCAGGGCTGTTCGGAGCATGGCAACTGAAAATCCACCACACAGCAACACCCACAGACCATGGCACCAGCCCCACCACCAGCAATGTAATTAGCCTTCAAACAAGCTCATTTTTGATGCACCACCATGCGTCAACGCGCCTAAAAGCGGCAATTGCTCAGCTTGCTCAGATAACTCGCAAGACTTTTGCCCAGATCGGGTAGTGCATTCACCCAACATGGCGTCGGTGTATTTGCACCAATACACCTCCTTACCCATTTAAGCCTTGTACCATCCCCTTCGTACAGCCTCTCTATAGCCCCCTACCCCAATATACAGCCCCAACCCCTCCGCAACAGTCACACGAGCTATGAGTTGAGGCTCACGGTGTGATGCCCTGGCCACATTAACTCGCGTAAAAAAATTACAGACCTTTCATCAAACAAGAAACTACTGTTATACACTTTTTCAAGATGATCCCCAGACCAACCATACGTCTCATAAGGTTGCTCATGCTCGGGTTGATGGTGGTGAATCTTATCTTCTTCTGTGCACGGTATGCAGGAGACTATAATAAGATCAGCAGCATCAAGAAACTCTACCTGAATCCATACCTGGAGGATAGAGTAAGCCAGCCTCATGGACAACCATTGTACAATATTCATTCGGGGCTTCTTAGTGGTGCTGCTTTTGAGAAGAAAATCAGGGACAGATTCAGAAAGGTGGAAGAGAACAAGCAGAATCGTTTTTGGCTTGCCAAAACTGGCTTGACCCAGACGGAGATTTTGGTGCCCATTCGGAAGTTCATGAGGAACTTAGCAAACAGGGAGTTCGAAACAGACGACACCTGGTTGAATAAGAACGAATTGTTCTACGACCCCAGGTTCACGTTGTCGATATATTTGAACGCCATCAAAAATGGCTACTTGGAGATGCTGGAAGAACAACCCAAGGACGAGGACCAGGAAGGCCCCAGAAAGGCTGATTTGAACACCCTTGACCCGCTTAAGTTGCCGTTCAATTGGGTGGACTGGCTTGATTTGACGGCGTTGAACGACGAATTGGCCAAACCTATGGACGAAAGAATGACTTGTGAGTACATTCGTGCCAATACGAACAACGATCCAGACCCGTCTTATTTTTGCAAGGACAACTACTTCTTGACTGACGAGGATGTCAAGAAGATGGGCTTCAGATCCAGAAACCAATTGCCGGGCTTCATCATTCATTCACATTCCACACATGACGATAGGCCGTACAATGATTTCAGAGTATTGGAAGCAAAATGTTACGGGCTCTCGCAAAACTTACCGAAGCCACTTCAGGTTATCATGCTCAATAAGGAAGGTGGAACGGTTGAGTTTGAAGTGGACCAAGAATCGAATGATCGTATTATCACCAGTGATTTAGTTCACAGGTTTATTACCCAGAATTTTTTTAATTACGATGATATTCAAGACGACAGCATTATGAGGTTCTCCCATACCGAGGAGTGGAACAAATTGAAGGACAAAGTCACTTTGAAGGTTCTTTCGGATGAGGAGGATGTCAGTCGTATGTACCGTGTTTTGAAGAAGCAAACAGATCCAAATCAAAGCAAAGAATTGGAATTAACCAAGGATATGTTCAATTATCCTAGACAGGTGGTCGAAGAGCAAATCCAGCACTATGAATCAAGATTGGACTCTTCTGTGAATAAATTAACTGCCAATGAAAAGATGTACTTTGAATCACTTAAATACTGTTCTAAATTCGAGGAACAGGACGAAGAAACCTACTTCAAAATGGCCACCATTCGTATTGACGACGACAGAAATAGAGATAGGGAATGGGGCTGGCATTACGATTGGAGATTTTTCAATGGAGCTTTGAACTACGATCGTATTGGCTGGACTGAAAAAGAGTTAAATTACAGAGCCAATATAATTTTGGACAGACTTTTAAGAAACTGGAACAGATTTGCCGAAGAAAAGGGTATAGTTACATGGTTGATGCACGGGCCTTTATTGTCTTGGTATTGGGATGGTTTAATGTTCCCATTTGATTTGGACATTGATATCCAAATGCCCATGACCGAACTAGCAAGATTAGCTCGTGATTACAACCAAACGTTAATTGTTGAAGATCCATCGGAAGGTTATGGAAAGTACTTCATAGATGTGGGTACCTTCATTCACAATAGAGAAATCAGTAGCAAGAGCAATCATATCGATGCAAGATTCGTTGATGTTGACTCTGGTATCTACATTGACATTACAGCATTAGCCAAATCCAAAGCAAATCCGCCAGAGGAATATAACAACAACGAATTGGTCAATATTGCAAAGCCATACCATGATGACGAAATCGAAATTTACAACGACAGACGAAAGCATTTTTATAAACTAGAACAATTATCACCATTAAGATACTCCATGATAGGTGGTGTTCCGGTCTACGTACCATCGGTTATAACAGATCGATTAGTTTTCGAATATTCACAGGGATTGACCAACTTCGAATGGCATGGTTGGTATTTCTTGCCCAAACTTAATCTTTGGATCACAGAAGAACAGGTTGGACAAGTTTTCAAAAGCCATGAAGTAAGAAATATCGAAGGACAATTTGACCGTGATAAGATTCTTAAAAGACTTCCTGATATCACCGACGCTCAGGTGTTAAAGTTGCTCGATGACAATGATGATATCCTCATTGAGTATTATCTTCTGAAGGAGCTCACCGATGCTCACGATCTTGAAAAACAGTTCCTTTTTGACAGTTTGGGCCGTGATAACGTAGAGCTTAGCCATAACTTGGAATTAAGAGACAGATACAATAAATTCGTCAGCACTTTCAAGATGGCCAAGCCAATGAGAAAAGCCTTGTGGGATTACGAAAACCTCGAAAGAGAAAAGTATCACAGAGGTTGAAACCGTGGAGTGTACATATGTAATATAGCTAATACCATAAACGTACGTAAAGTCACGTGAGCACACCGGGGTAGTCTCTGTAGCGCTCCGGTCGCAACCAGCGGACTGCGACGGTGCGAGTTAGGGGAAATTACTGCCAAGTCATGCCAGGTTTTGGTGCGAAATGCAACCACATGTCCCCATCGCACCAGTAGTTTCTTTATATGATTTAAACCATGTCAGAGGTCACCACAGCTTTGAGGAATCGGTTCAACAACCTGCAAAAGGAATCAACGGAGGAGTTGCTTATAGAGAAGCTTGATATATTTCTTTCGTCCATAGAATCAAGGCTAGACCAGTTTGAGCAGTACTTTAAATTTAACAACATCGATGATCTCGAAGAGGATTTGAAATTGAAGCTTGATACCAAGTCTGACACCTTTGAGGATTCGGAAAAGGAAGATTCCAAATCAGACAATCTCTCTATACCAACATGCAAAAGCAGAAGAGGAAGTTTGGCCAGTTTGCAGTCGTTCCGTAGTTTTGCCAAACTTGATTTGATCCATCAGAGATTGAAGTTCATAAAACAATCGGTATTAAAGAGCTCTGTTCTGAACTTGGAGTATCTTTACAAAACCCTTGACGATCAGTACAACTATCTTTTCAACTCCAGTGAACCATTTATACTGTCGGATTTGTCATTCGATAACTCGAAAGAGATTTTGAGTGAAAAGATCATAACGACACTCCAATACTTTGATGAGAAGTTGAACCACATAGATAATGCCATTCAGAAAAGGATGAATCATAAGCAGACAGATGCATCCATTTTCAACATTTTCAGATACTACAATTTCAACAGGGCCTTGAAAGTGGCCGAGAAGTCATATCTTCATTACTACCAAATTCCTCTAGGATGGAGGGAAAACAGATACATCATACACGGCTATCGGTTTTCCATGAACCATGGAACTATGCTTAAGTCCATATTTCAATTTAATCACAACGAATCAATGAATATTTGGACCCATCTTTTGGGTTTGATGCTCATGGCATATTTATGGTTGTTCCATTTCCCTTCCACCCTGGCATACATGCAAAACAACAGCCAAGACAACTTTGTGATATACTTCTTTATGGCATGTTCCATGATCTGTTTAGCCAGTTCGTCCATTTGGCATACTTACCTGTGCTTTGCAAAATTATCAGTAAGGTACAATTTTGCTTGCATTGACTACACAGGTATTACCATTTTAATCACAGCATCCATCATAGCAGTCGAATATGCGCTGTTATATCATTATCCCAAACTTTTGAGTTTTTTCGTAGGATTCTCCACCATTTGTGGTCTAGGCGGTCTTGCTTTCAATTGGTCGCCATATTTTGACAAGCCTGAATGCAGGTCTATTCGTATAGGTTATTTTGTGGGTTTGGCTGCTTTAGGAGTCGGTACAATATTTACTCTTTGCTTTTATGAAGGATTCATCAAATCTTTCTGGTTGTTTTTACCGCTTTTCTACAAGAGTTTCATATGGTATTGGATCGGAGTCGTGTTCTATGGAGGTTTGATACCAGAACGATTCAGATACGACGTGATCATCAACGAGGATATGTATTGTCACCATTCCCATAACTCAGCTGATATTCTCGCTGGTGATAGAGAGAAAAGTGGCGAAGAAGAATGTGACGAAATCGAAGACGATTTAAATAATGAAATTTTGAACAAAGATGAATTTGATGATTTCGCTCTCGCCAGCGACGACGAAGAAGACAAAGAGCTGGAAATATTTAAGAATATCATAGAAAAACATTTCCCACAAGTACCAACAAAAACCAGGTACCATAATGACTTTTTTTCCTTGTGGTGGACAGATTACGTTTTTTCGAGCCACAACTTTTGGCATATATTTGTTGTTTTAGGAATATTAGGGCACTACGTATGCGTCTTAGACATGTTTGAAATGATAGTTAGATGAAGCTTAATATATAACGATATCAATGTTTAGTATCGCCAATTAACAGTCGTGTGAAAGCCGTTTCTCGATCAAGAGCTTTGACGTGCTGAGAATTTATACCAAGACTTCCAAGAAAACATCGGAAATAAATCCTCATACAAATCCCACACACGTTTTACATGAGCAGCTTTTAAAAGAACAAAATGTTCCATGTATGTAACATATGAACGGTATATGTGAATTACGTAGTAGGCACATCTTGCAGCAACGAAAACTAAAACCGCCGATCTCTCGTATTTTATGCATCGACTTTCATCAAAATAGAAATTGGCGTTGTTTGACATGCCCAGACTTTACCCTTGAGCACCAGTTTTTGCCTAGATATTACACGGACATGAAAAGTTTATATTACATCATGACAAAGATTAGCTTTTTTTCATGGCGTTTTCACCATTATAAATTGGACGGGAATTTCCCCAGACTTGTTTAACTAAAATGCGTTTTTCTTTTACTGAAAGAACAAATACTCTCGGTCTAAGTGGTAGACCCTTAAGAGCGGCTATTACATTTGCGGCTGTTTCTGGATTTTCCTTATTCGGATACGATCAAGGTCTTATGTCGGGTATTATCACTGGTAAAGTGTTTAACCATGATTTTCCTGAAACTGCAGGTAATAAGACTGTTCAAGGTGCCGTGACAGCTTCCTACGAAATCGGATGTTTCTTCGGTGCCTTGTTGGCTCTCTTCAGAGGTGATAAAATTGGTAGAAGACCATTGATTATTGCAGGTTCTTTAATCATCATTGTCGGGGCCCTTATTTCTACTGTGGCATTCAAGGACAAATGGGCTTTGGGTCAGTTTGTTGTGGGAAGAGTTATCACAGGGATTGGTAATGGGATGAACACCGCAACTATTCCTGTCTGGCAATCGGAGATGTCCAAGGCTGAAAACAGAGGTAGATTAGTCAACTTGGAGGGTTCTGTTATTGCAGTGGGTACTTTTATTGCTTACTGGGTCGATTTTGGATTTAGTTACATTGAAAACTCCGTTCAATGGAGATTCCCAGTTGGTTTCCAGATATTCTTTGCCGTAATTTTATTCTTGGCCATCATCGATTTACCAGAATCTCCAAGGTGGTTGATTGCCAATGGCAGAGAAGAAGAAGCAAAAATTGTTTTGGGTAAGCTCAGTAGATTGGAGCCAGATTCAGATATAATTGTTAGTGAGTATACCGTCATTGCTGATGCCGTCAACAGATTCGATAAAAACCAAAGTGGATATAAGGAATTATTCACGTTCGGAAAGAGCCAACATTTCCAAAGAATGTTGATTGGTTCCTCTGGTCAATTTTTCCAACAATTCACTGGTTGTAATGCCGCCATTTATTACTCTACAGTCTTATTTGAGGACACTATTAACTTAGAAAGAAGAATGGCCTTGATTATGGGTGGTGTCTTCGCCACTATCTACGCCTTAGCCACCATTCCATCATTTTTCCTTATTGACACATTGGGTAGAAGAAATTTGTTTTTCATTGGTGCTGCTGGTCAAGGTATTTCATTCTTGATTTCTTTCGCTTGTTTGGTCAAAACGACCGAAGAGTCTGCTAAGGGTGCTGCGGTCGGTATCTTTATGTTTATCACCTTCTTTGCATTCACCATCTTGCCTTTGCCATGGATTTACCCTCCAGAAATCAATCCTTTAAAAACTAGAACTGTTGGGTCTGCTGTGTCCACATGTACCAACTGGATCTGTAATGCTGCCGTTGTCCTTTTCACGCCTATCTTTATCGGATCTTACGATTGGGGATGTTACCTTTTCTTTGCTTTGATGAACTTTTCTTTCATCCCAATTATCTTTTTCTTTTATCCAGAAACCGCCGGAAGACAATTGGAAGAAATCGATATCATCTTCGCCAAGGCACACGTTGAAAAGCGTCAACCTTGGAGGGTTGCTGCCACTTTACCTAAGTTGTCAATCGAGGAAATTGAACAACATGGTAAAGAATTGGGTTTGTATGTCGAAGGTTTGGATGCCGAACAGAAAATCTCTGAATCCGAATCCAAAGGTTCCAGTTTTACCAACGAGGAGCAGAAGTAAACTTTTGCAATTGTATAAATATTCAATTATTATATTTGACTTAATTTCATTCTCTTCGTTTTTTATATTGTATAGGTATTGTAAAATGGTGCTAATTAATCGTATGCTACATTCTCACTAGAATATTCCAGTTATTGCAGACTCCAGCCATTGTCAAAATCCAACTCTTTGGGTACAAGGTACACAAATAGAATAGGCAATGTATACACTTTAGGGGTCAAAGGATCGACTTGTTTGACTGGCATTTTTGGATTGGGATTTTTATACGAATCTTGTTGTATCAACTTATTGAATTGATCTACAGCAATTTTACTTTTCACCAATTCTACTATCGTCACAAGCTTACTTATTCCACTGGACTTTGCGGTTAAAAGGACCGGTTGTTTCTTTTTTAGTATTACTATTATTTCATCGATTTTGGTCTTGATATGTGCATTTTTATTTACCATCACTGGTTTGCTTTTTTCTATAATGGTTCTGTTGAGCTTTTGTGCAAGGTCATGTAGTTGGTCATTAGTGGTTTCTATTTCACTTATATATCTTGCATCTTCCTTCTCGTATTCCATCTCCAAATCATTTGGTTTCATAGACATGGTTAGAGATGAGATTTAATGCGCGAGAAAATGGCTGCAAAATCTTTCGTGTACTTCTGAATCAACTACGAGGTATCTTCTTCCGCTGGTTTGGAATTAGCACTGTTGAGTATTGTAGTGGTGGTGTCATATTTTCCGTATCTATTGGTGGAAACTTTATCGACCAAAGAAGCAAACTTGATCATTTCTATGAGATTAGTGTGTGACCTCCTAAGCTGTTCTGTAGATGTGTTTTTACTTAACGTAGGCTCGAGATGATGGAACGGTTTTCGTTTTAGCTCTTTGGGTGTTGGCGGAGGCTTGCTTTGCTGTTGATGTGGAAAAGTGAGGAATTCAGCAGAGGCAGTCATATTCTCAGGATTGTAAAGAGGGCCATTTGATGATGCTACAGAAGGCGCTTTGTTGGCGATTTCTTGCTCTTTTGGCAAAGACGATGCTGTTTCATAGAAGGTATCATGATAATCCTCAACTAACTCCTTGATTTCTGGATCCACTGACACAATTGATGCTGTGTCTTCGTTTACCATCACCATCATTAGAGTAGTAAAATTCGTAGGACTGGATGGTCGGGGAAGAGGATTGAACATTGCCTCGTTCATGATGTTCTTCAGTGGAGGAAGCCCTTTAACTTGTGTTAAATTTGCAGCGTTTACCTTTAGGTAGTAAAACTTCGAAGTTTTCTTTTCCCTTGTTTCAATCATTTTTTTAAGAAAGCAAAAAATAGACTCAATGAAAGGAACCATCAACCCTATCTCTCGACTGAGCTTTTGAATGGTACTAACTGTCCCCAAAAATGGTATTTGGTATCCATTGGCGAAATTGTAGAACATGGTATTAGCATGCAAGTCGTTGGGGTTTAAAGAAAGGCTTGCTCTTAATTTGGTCACTATTTCACATTCTTCCAAAACCAACGTTTTGAATAGCTCTTTTGATTGTTGCGATCCCACTGCAGGCATTCCTTTAACATGCAATTTTTGGGCCAAAGCCAATATCTCGTTGTAACTCCCTATCATCATGGGCGAAAGTGTTTTCAATGACGTCAACACCATCAAATTGGGTTCTTCGAAGATTATCGAAAGAGAGTGAAAACAAATGCCCCGAATGATATTTCTCCATAAAAGTCTCTGGAAGTTCTCCACCATATTATCAAAATAAATTTTGAACATAACATCTTTCGTTTTGATTTGTGCCTTTAAATCGTATAATTTGGTGTTTCCAGAACTACCCAATAGCGTTGCAACCACATTGGCTTTCTTCACTTTTTCAGCCATCATTCCGACGCAGATATCTGCCGAACCGCCTCTGAGTATAGTGAAACAATTACTATTGATACGGGTTTGTCTGCATATAACGTTTGTGGTAATACACAACACCACCTGCTTGAACATTTCGTTGACTTCGAAGTAGCTCAACGGATTATCACAAGCGTCCACCAAAAGAAGTGTGTTGACGTCGATCAAGGCCCGGAATTTGAGCTTATACACGTTTACAAAGAAGTCTCGGGTTCCAATCACCACGTCGTATTTATCTTTCAATGTGGTCACAGTAGAATGTAATTTATCTACTTTAAACAGGTACTCATAGGTTTCAAATTGGATGTGCCAATCTGTCAAAGGACGCATAAATGAAACTACCGTATAATCGCATGCGTGTGTCGACAAGCTATATGCCATAAAAACAAGAAGAGAGCTATCTCCGGCCAATAAGATTTTGATCTTAGACATAAGAACGGCTGCAAAAGTTTAAATGGTGCAAACCAAATGGCTGCAAAAAAGTCGCAGCTGTGTGTTAAAGCCATTTTTATTTTAAAAGTGAACATTTTGCATTTAAAATACGTGTTGCGTCGGCATAGTATACCACTAGGTAGATAAATGTGTGTTTACACGATATTTGTGTATGTACTCGAGTTTGGAATCCCAGACTTGGCACATTGTCAACGTCGTGGCCTTTCTCAAAAAATCTTACTAATCATTGCGAGTCAAATACATGCAGCTTGCTGAGTAATCGCCTGATTATTGTCACCATTGACTTACCTATATAAACTGGTGGAAATTCCCTGTTCTTATTCAATACGGAATGAAAGCAGTTATCGTCAAAAATAGTATTGAAAAAGGAAACCCTTATGTAATCGAAGACATAGAGGTTCCAACCATTTCTGAAGACGAGATTTTGATCCAAACCAAGGCGTTTGCCTACAATCCTACTGATTGGAAACACACGTTAGTTGAGCAGAACCATGGGTCCGTGGCCGGTTCGGATGCAAGCGGAGTTGTGGTAAAAGTTGGGGCTAATGTCACTGAATTTGCAATTGGCGATGTTGTTACCACCGTGGATCACGGCAATATCGACAGAAAAAGAGGAAGATATGCCGAATATATTATCGGCCATATGTACACCAGTAGCAAATTCTTGGGGAAAATTAACGACACCAAGTTGCCCGCAGGAATCAATGCAGCAGGACCAATTGAAACATACGAAGGTTTAGCATCGGTCGCTTTGGGTGTAGCCACAGTGGGACTTTCGTACCAATTCTCGCTAGAAATCGAAGAGAACAAAGAGGCCAACAAAGACAGCTACATTTTGATATGGGGTGCAGCCAGTGCAACAGGTATATATGCCGTACAAATGGCTCAGATGTTGTATGGGTTGAAAGTCATTGCTACCGCTTCGCCTGCTAACTTCGACCGTTTGACTCAATTAGGCGTGGAAAAGGTATTTAACTACAGAGATGACGATGTTGTAGACCAGATCAAGAAGTATGTAAACGGCAACCTTGTTTACGCTCTTGATACAATCTCCAGCTTGGACACGTACCAAAAGGTCTATGATAGCACTGAAGGCTCCAAAACCAAGGCCATCGACAACTTAACGATGATACCGGGATCCAAGTTGAACACTGATCCAGCCCGAAACATTAAATTCGGCAGAACATTGCTCTATTTCGGGTTTGGTGACGAATATAAGGGCAATGTAGGTGCTAAAGAGAATATCCCGATCTTTAGATCGTTCTGGACCACAAAATTACCCCAAATTCTCTCCCAAATCGTCACTCCCGATTTGTACGTGCTCCATGGCCTCGAAAGCGCCAACGAAGGCATCAAAAAACTCTACGACGGTGTCAGTGGTGCCAAGGTGGTTACCAGGATATGATCCACTCAGTTATAAATTCACGTGCGCGTGCACGTGCTGTGACGGATTTAACCGATTGTCCAGTTTATGCCATAAATACACACTAGAACCCCAGTTTTTGTGTCAACTCCCTTTTTTTTGGCACCCTCTACTTAGCAGTATACCCTGGTACTTATCCATGCTTGTGGTCTCTCAAAATAACCACCAACAGCGCACATCCTCTCCCCCGGATATATTTACTCAATGCGTCATCTTATGTAATCCAGCACCAACCTTATTCGTGGGGCAGGAATTTTTCAGTGAATGAACTCTTTCTTTAACACCCTCAAACCCGTTTCAAGAAAGTTCTCTAATATTCTAAAGATGTCTACTGTTCCTTACAAGCAACCTGCACACAAGTTGACATTGATCCCTGGCCCAATTGAGTTCAGCGACGAGGTGTTGTACGCCATGTCCACGCCTTCTCAGGCCCATACGTCACCTGAATTTGTCAAGACGTTTCAATCCACTTTGGTCAATTTAAGAAAATTGTTCAAATCCACCGATGCCAACGCTCAGCCCTACGTGATCTCCGGTTCGGGGACCTTGGGGTGGGACATTGTGGGCAGCAACTTTGTTAGTCCTGGCGACAAGGTGTTGGTTTTAGCAACCGGCTTTTTCTCCGATTCGTTTGCTGAATGTTTGAAGGTATACGACGCTGACGTCGACGTGGTTACTGCCGAGGTGGGCGATGTTGTTCCCTTAGAAAAAGTGGAAGAAAAATTGAAATCCGCCGCCTACAAGGCCATCACCATCACCCATGTCGACACCTCAACCTCGGTGGTTAGCGACGTGAAGCTGATTTCCGCCTTGGTCAAGAAGATATCGCCTGAA
This sequence comes from Yamadazyma endophytica, assembly GCA_030571075.1. NCBI lineage: Eukaryota > Fungi > Ascomycota > Pichiomycetes > Serinales > Debaryomycetaceae > Yamadazyma > Yamadazyma endophytica. The sequence continues at coordinate 638,962 of JAJLXA010000002.1, forward strand.
ACCTTGGTCATTGTTGATGGTGTGTGTTCAGTTGGTGTGGAGGACATCGAATTCGATGCCTGGGGCCTCGACTACGTTTTGACGGCCTCTCAAAAGGCCATCGGTGCACCCGCCGGGTTGTCGATTTCGTACGCCAGCGAAAGGGCCGTCAAATTGGCCTTGGACAGACCCAAACAGAACTCCTTCTTTGCTTCGTTGAAGAGATGGACCCCAATTATGAAGGCATACGAATCGGGCGCCGGTGCTTATTTTGCTACCCCAGCGGTTCAGAATGTCACTTCTTTGAAGGTTGCTTTGGACCAAATTTTGTCGGAGCCATTGGACGCCAGATTCAAGAAACATCACGAAACCTCCACCCAATTCAAGGATGCCGTGGAAGAATTGGGCATGAAAATCTTGCCTAAATCGAGAGCCGTAGCCGCCAGTGGTTTAAGTGCTATTTACTTCCCTGAAGACATTAACGGGCCCGACCTTTTGGGTAAATTGGCCTCCAAGGGCTTCACCGTGGCCGGTGGTATCCACAAGGCATTACCTGGTAAATATTTCAGAGTGGGCCACATGGGTTATTCGGTGTACGAGGGCCATCTTGACAAATTATTGGTCGCTCTTAAGGAATCCATTGCCGAATTAAAGTAGATGGGGCTTAGTGTCTGAAATGACCCCAGATAGGGCGCTGTTTTGCCTAATCCATTTTGTTCATAAAACGAAGAATATAAGTTATTTTAACTTTGTTGGCCTAGAATTTCTTTGAACTGTCTCAATTTGAGGCCTCTATTTGGGGCCATTCTAACGACTGCCTGCAAACCCTGTATTTCGGGCCCAATTGAGCCCTAACTTCAATGCTGGCCTTCTTATCACTGCCACATTGTAACTCCCTCTCTTCTTATCTTTACAGCCTCCCCACACCTAAAATACGCCGGCTATCGCCATTTACTTCTCATCGCATCTACGCAACCAAAAATCGCACTTATGACCATCCCATTTGAGATCGATCCGTACGAAATACTAGGTGTGCACACCAAAGCGACCCCGATTGAGATCAAAAAGGCCTACAAACGCCTCAGTCTCAAGCATCATCCCGACAAAATCCAACAACTGGGAGCCAAAGATGACCAAAACCTCTTTCCCAAAATCCAATTCGCCTACAGCATCTTATCAGACGGCAAAAAAAGATCCAATTACGATGCCACCGGCAGTTTGAGCGAACCAGCAGACGGAGATTTTAACTGGAAGGAATATTTCGATGGGTTGAACGACAAAATCACCATCGAAATGATTGAAGAAGACAAAATCAAATACCAAAGTAGCAAAGAAGAAGAATCTGACATTGTGCAAAACTTCACTTTTTACGACGGGGATTTCCTCAAGCTCTTCGAGGTAATTCCCCATTTGGAGTTCACAGAGTCCGAAGAAGAACGAGTATATCACATCATAGAAAATAACAGCATTCATTTCACAAAAACCACCTTGAAATCCTTTGAAAAGTACAAGAAATCACGTAAAACAAAGGTGAAAAACAAGTTGAAAAAATTGGCCAAAGAAGCCAAGGAAGCCGAAGAATTGGAAAAGCTCATAAGCGACAAATATAAAACCAATGACTTGAAGTCAATCATCAAACTGAGACAGGCATCGAGGTTGGATGATTTGATCAGTAATTTGGAGCACAAATACGCCACTAAAAAGGGCAAAAAGCGAACCGAAGCTAGCGAGCCATCTGAAGAAGAATTTGAACGTATACAGGCGTCCATGAAGAAGAAGAGAAAAATATAACGTTGGCCCCATTTGCCAGTCCACTATAATGTTTTAATGGTGCATACACGTCCTCGTGATGCGTTTATATATGAAAATAATACATTTTCGCGTTTATTTAAACATGTCTGATTCGGACTTCTCTGAGGATTACTCTGTTTCCGAAGGGGAAACTGAAGACTTTGTTCCTGAATCAACTTCTAAAGTCCCCTTAAATGACAAAACTAATGTGGTGTCGCTTTTGACCGGAAATTCCAAGAAGAAATCAGTGTCTCCGGCCACAAGCAGCACATCCACTAATGGCTCCATTGCGAAGAAAGCCGCCAGTGCCAGCGACCAGTACCAGAAATTGTCTCAATTGGAGCATATTCTTAAGCGTCCGGATACGTACATTGGGTCTGTGGAGAAATCGGGCATGGAAATGTGGTGTTTTGATGCCGATACAGAGCAAATGGTGTATAAGGAAGTGAACATCGTGCCAGGTTTGTACAAGATATTTGATGAAATTTTGGTTAATGCGGCCGATAATAAGATCAGAGACCCCACAATGAAGAATATACGTGTTAAAATTGATCCTGAAAATAACACAATTGAAGTCATGAACGATGGGAAAGGTATACCTGTGGAGATCCATGATAAAGAAAAGATCTACATTCCCGAAATGATCTTTGGTCATTTGTTGACCTCTTCCAATTACGATGACACTGAGAAGAAAGTCACGGGTGGTAGGAACGGTTACGGTGCTAAGCTTTGTAATATCTTTTCCACTGAATTCGTATTGGAAACGGCTGACCTCAGTACCGAAAAAGTGTATAAGCAAGTTTGGAATAATAATATGTCCAAAATCTCCAAACCGAAGATTACAAAATTAAAATCCAAGAAAGAATACACCAAGATCACTTTTAAACCAGATTTGATCCGATTTGGAATGGATACCTTGGACTCTGATATTCTTTCTGTTTTACGAAGAAGAGTGTACGATTTGTGTGGTACGGTGAGGGACTGTAACATTTATCTTAACGACAAAAAGCTTAACATCAAAAACTTCAAGACATACGTTGAAATGTATGTCAAAGCCATCAAAGAGAGAAACCCTCTGGATGACCCTGAGGATGACAAGAAGTATCAAACTGTAGTTCACGAAATCTTTAACGATAAATGGGAAATTGCATTTGCTGTTAGTGATGGTTCCTTCAATCAAGTAAGTTTCGTCAATTCCATTGCAACTACAACAGGTGGTACACATATAAAGTTCGTATCCGATGCCATCATCTCAAAGCTTATAGAGACCATCAATAAGAAGGAAAGAGGTAAAAAGAGGCTCATGATCAAACCTCACGAGGTCAAAAATAATATGTTCTTGTTTTTGAACTGTCTTATTGAAAACCCGGCATTTAATTCCCAAACCAAAGAGCAGTTGACAACGAAACCAAGCCAGTTCAACTCGAAAGGTGCCGATAAGTTGGTAATTAATGACGCCTTCATAAACAAAATCCTCAAGACATCTATTGTCGACAAAATAAGATCGATCATTGATGCTAATGAAGATAAAGCGTTACAAAAGGCTGATGGGTCTAAAAAATCAAGAGTCAAGGGCCAAGTCAAGTTGGTCGATGCAAATAAAGCAGGTACCAAAGAGGGTCATAAATGTACTTTAATCTTGACAGAAGGTGATTCTGCTTTGTCATTGGCCGTTGCTGGTTTAGCTGTTATAGGACGAGACTATTATGGATGCTTCCCTTTGAGAGGTAAGTTGTTAAATGTTCGTGAAGCCTCTGCTGATCAAGTTTCTAAAAATCAAGAAATCAACTCTCTTAAGCAAATCATAGGTTTACAGCATAAAAAGAAATACACCCCAGAAAACATCAAAAGTTTGAGGTATGGTAAAATTATGATCATGACTGATCAAGATCAAGATGGTTCGCATATCAAGGGTTTGATTATTAACTTCATTGAATCGAGTTTTCCAGGTTTATTGGATATTCCAGGCTTTCTTTTTGAATTTATCACACCAATTGTTAAAGTCACTGTGAATCAAAGAGGAAGTGGTAAAAAGGTGATACCCTTCTACACCATGCCAGAATTTGAGCATTGGAGAGAAACAGAAGGTACAAGATGCAGATGGAAACAGAAGTACTACAAAGGTTTGGGTACATCAACTGATGTTGAGGCCAGGGAATACTTCTCTGATTTGGATAAACATCTTAAACGATTTCACGTTCTTCAGGAAGAAGATCCTATGTTTATTGACTTGGCATTTTCAAAGAAAAAAACTGATGAAAGAAAGGATTGGTTGCAAAACTTCCAACCAGGAACACACTTAGATCCCAACTTGAATGATATACCCATTAGTGACTTCATCAATAAAGAATTGATCTTGTTCTCTATGGCTGATAACATAAGATCCATTCCTTCAGTATTGGATGGATTCAAACCAGGTCAAAGGAAAGTCTTATTCGGTTGCTTCAAAAGGAACTTGAAGTCTGAAATTAAAGTAGCACAATTGACTGGTTATGTGTCCGAACACACAGGCTATCATCATGGTGAACAGTCGTTGGTTCAAACCATCATTGGTTTAGCTCAAAACTTCATCGGGTCAAACAATTTGAATTTGCTCAAACCAAATGGTGCTTTTGGTACTAGAGCTGCTGGAGGTAAAGATTTCTCGGCAGCCCGTTATATCTTCACTGAAATCAATGAAATAACTCGTAAAATTTTTAATCCATTGGACAACCCGCTACTCACATACGTTCAAGATGATGAGCAGACGGTTGAACCCGAGTGGTATTTACCTATTTTACCCATGGTTTTAGTCAATGGAGCTGAAGGTATTGGTACCGGTTGGTCTACCAGTATTCCAAATTATAATCCGAAAGATATTGTTGCAAACTTAAAGAAGATGATGAATAATGAAGAACTTGAAGAGCTCCATCCATGGTACAGAGGTTGGGAAGGTGATCTTGAAATGATTTCTAGGGATAAATACAAAGTTTCCGGTAAAATCGAAGAGGTTGATGAAAACATTTTAGAAATTACTGAAATTCCAATTAAAACTTGGACCAATAATGTCAAGGAATTCTTATTAGCTGGTTTATCAGGCAATGAAAAAGTGAAACCGTGGATTAAAGATATGGAAGAACAGCATGGGACAAATATTCGATTCGTTATCAGATTGACAAATGAGGAAATGGCCAAGAGTCGTCAAGTTGGTTTGCTTGAGAGATTCAAACTTGTGTCTAATATCAATTTGACAAATATGGTAGCTTTCGATCCCAGAGGAAAAATCAAAAAGTATGAATCAGCTTTGGAAATTTTAAAGGACTTTTACTACGTTAGACTTGAATATTATCAAAAACGGAAAGATTTCATGACGGACGAACTTCAAAATCAATTAGGAAAATTGTCTGAACAGGCCAGGTTCATCAAATTGATCATTGACAAAAAGGTTAGTGTCTCCAATAAAAAGAGATCCGATTTGGTTGCCATGTTGCAAGAAAACCATTTCAAAAAGTATAACAAGTATGGGGTTCCAGTCAAGGATGATGAGGATCAGTCCATGTTCGTTGAAGAGGACGAAATCGAAGAAGAAGAAGGTGCTGCAGATATCAGTGAGTTAAATCTCGGTAATTTGTCTACTGTACAAGAAACTCAGGAAAATAAACCGGAGCTGGTTTACAGTCAATACGATTACTTATTGGGAATGTCGCTCTGGTCTTTGACGAGGGAAAGATACGAAAAATTGCTTAAGCAAAAAGATGACAAGCAAACGGAATTAACGAATTTGTTGAAACTAAGCGCCAAAGATTTATGGAGCAGAGATTTGGATGACTTTTTGGTAGCATGGGACGATTTCCTCGAAAAGGATTTTATCGCCAGATCCATGATCCAACCAATGAAGGGAACCAAGAAGAGAGGAAAAGTCATCAAGAGCTCTCAGCCCAAGAAGAAACAAAAGGTTGAGGTTAAGAAACGAACCGATCTCGAATCCAAAGTCAAGCTTGAACTGTCACAGGAGTCGGTTAAAACGGCCACCCAGAATACCCAAAATACTCAAAGCACCTTGCCAGATTTCTTTTCTCCAAGCAACAAAAAGAAGCCGGTCAAGAAAGAATCCAGAGTATTTTCTGTGTTTGACGACAGTGATGACGATATAATCTTGGGAATCAGCCAACCAACAAAGCTGGCCCCCGCCACGCAAGTGTCGGCATCCCAAGCGGCATCGTCTCAGGTGTCCAAGCCCGCTACCAAGCCTGCTCCAAAGGGGTCCAAACCTGCCAAATCCACCATCAAAGACGAATTGGCGGACTTGGGAGCATCCACTCCAGTAAAGCCCAAACAAAGAAAGAGTTACAAAATTTCGGACTCCGAAGAGTCGGAAGTAGAGTCTGAAGTGGAGTCTGAAGCCTCTGGAATAGTATCCGATGATTCAGAAGAAGAGTCGGACTTTTCAGATTATTCAGATTAAACCAACGTCGTATAATAGTGTACTAATGCATAATTAATGATCGTAGTAATTGAAAGGACCCTGCCGCAACGGTACCGCCAACCGCACTGCCCCCGTCGCCCTAAAAACTTCCGCGCAGCGCTACCACCGTCGCACTTCCGCCCAAAAATGCCCCACGTTCCGCCCATACAGGATTTCTCAGGCGTGGTCTCGTATTTTACGATTAGATATTTAATCAGCTCATCTTCCAGAATTTAATATCTTAGATTTTTCTCTCCCAAATGTCCTACGATCACCAAAAACAGCCCGTTCAGGCGCAAGGCTACAACGGCATACAAGGGGCACCTTCAAGATTCACTTACCAGGATATACAAACCTTGAAACTGCTATTGGCTACGGGAGAGAAATACAAATGGAAGCAGATCACCAAAGATCTCAACACCTATTTGGCCAAAAACAGAGAGGGCTCAGAAACTGACACCTCCAAGAACATCAGTCCTACTTTTGTAATCAAGCAATATCAAAATATGTTGGGGCTTCCCAGCAATCAGCTTTTCTTCGGGAGCTTGGGCAGTTCTTTGCCGTATGTAGTACATGGCTGGGAAAATGTGGAGGAAGTTGATTGAACCTTATCTAGGACAAACGTTGTGTTTTTGAAATGTTTTTAAATGTGAAACTCAGATAGGCTTTTGTCACTAAAGTCCGATGTGTGTGTTGGCGTTTATCTCTTGGACGAATTCATGTAATTTAATGTATATTAGTAATTAACTATCTTCGGTTTTGCAATCAATGCAAATTGTGGTGCTCTCTGTGTCTTTTTGTGTTTCAGACAGTATCGTGGCTTTGGTTTGTTCGTCAGACTTCTGGGGGGCAGATACTTGGCCTGTATTTAGCCTCATCTCACTGTACTTATCAAGATGACCCAAATCCCTGCTGGGTTCTATTTCTTCCCTTATTAAGCGCTTTAAAAAGGTTGAATCGGGAAATCCATCGTAGTAATATTCTTCGTCTTGTGGTGCTTGGGTTTTCTTCATTCGTTTACGATAAATAATTTTGGTGGCATTGTCTTTCTCTATAGAAACTATAAAAACGCCTGCAGGCTCGGTTATTGGCTTTAAAGAGATCTCATCAATTTCCCCATCAAACGTAAACAACAACTCCTGTACATACCATACGGCACGATTATGCCATTTACATTTTCTGCAGTATTCGATCACAACTTTTACCATAATGTAAAGAACTTTTATTAAATCTATAAAACTTTATGATACACTGCGCGAGTTAATGTACAATCTATAATACTCCCAAAACCATCTCAAAAGGCCTAATCCCGTCTTTTTACAAAGCCATGCTTAGCCAATCCAAATTGTCGTCGTCATGAACATACTCCAGGTTCAAATACCCGTCGGAAATCTCGTTAATAGGATTCAAATCCTCGTCTTTTCGGTAATTTGACATGTTCATGACATTAACATTGGGAGTGGTGCTGCTGACGGGTGTGGCACTGTTGATAGGCGTGTGAGTAGACCCGGCATTGAATTGACTGACCGTAGGCCCAAAAGACGAGCTCATGGACCCTACTGAAGAAGCTGATGCGTTCATGCCATTACTAGAGTTGACGTTGGTAGACGACTTGTTAGGAATGTTGACCGGTCTTCTTTTCTTGGGTGACTTTTTATCGGCCACCAAGGTAGTAGGATTCAAATCATCGCCATCTTTGACAGTGATCTTTTTGGTGCCATTGGTGTTTCTTTGTCTTTTCTTGATGACATCTGTTTTCAAGCTCAAAGGCCTCACCACACCATGCAATTTCAAAAACAATCCACATGCATTGCACAAGGGTTGTCCCTCGGGGTTTCTACGCCAAAGCGGTGTGGTTTTCGTATGGCAATTTGTACAAGATATATTACCTGAATTATCCTGCATTACCTTTTTATCTGGCACACTTTGGCTCAAACTACTGCGAGAACTGGGCGTGCTTTTCATTGCACTATTGGCCAAGCTTGTGTTTGGCGTGCTAGCCAAGCTATTGGATTTGGTGTTACTGACTGAATTTTTCGAATTAGCAGGACCCTTAAATTGGTTGGCGTTATTAATGGCCGGAGCACTCGTGGGTCCAGGGTTGTTGATATTGTTGCTGGTAGATAAATTCAAAGTGGAATTTGATGAGGTGGGCAGGTTGGATTTCATTCTGCGTTGTCTTTTTTTGTTTTCTCTCTTGAAAGCATCGAAAAACGTAGGTTCGTCGAATACTGGAGAACTGTAATTGGTGGGCAAGGAGCTGGAAAATGGGGAGCTACTTTGTCCCGAGTAGCTGTTGGTGTGATGCAAATGTTGAGGTATGGACGCCTTGTTAATTGTCTTGGGAGCAGTTGTGGACATCAAACTGGAAATGTATGAGTTGGTAGGTGGGTTCTCGCCGTCATTTCCGAATTCATGGAGGTTGGTCAAGCTATTCTGATGAGAAAAGCCATTGAAATCGGTGTGAATGTCAAAATCCTCGAACCCGTTGAAATCGTTCTGGTTGAGATCGGACTCCACTATCGACGGTTGATGTGAATGGGTACTCAAACGGTGTGAATCCATACGGTGTGAATCCAAATGCTTGTTCCCCGGTATAACCGCCGGTGCCGTGTGATTCATATGATGATCAAACGTGGTATGCATGGAGTTCAGTGGAATACTGCCGTGAGTATGTTCTTGAATTCCGAAGGGATTAGTCAAATGTGTGTCATACATGTGGGCGCCGTCTATGTCCATACCGTTAAAATTGTCGCTGTTTACATTGTAATCGGCTTGCTCCTGGCCCATTTTCTTGATATGAGCAATGTAGTCAAATTCATCTGCTGAGGGATCGACCATTGACTTTTCGGTGTCTTTTTTCGAGTTTATGTACATCATTCTCCAGGTGAGATTTTCCATTCGTGATTTGTATGGTAGTGAATCCTTTGCCTTGTTATATAGTTTCCATAGCTGTTGGGACTTTTCGTCATTAATCAAGTCTGTGGGTGTCATTTTAATATATTAAGGACTAATTATCAGCACGAATTTTCTGGTGTATAAGAGGCCGTTTTTGTTCAGGAAAATTGAGTATTGCGTTTTCTTGGATACGGAGTTAATGTTGAATATGCTTTGGCCAATACTAATATGCCCTTTGCTTTGTTAGACTGGTGGTTCTAATCGTCAGGGTGATAAAGAAATATGTCGTGCGCGACAATATATTCCACTAATTATAAGATAACGTTGAACAGCGCAGTCCTGCATACGCCCATGCCGACCTAATACGGTTTCACGCATTGCTATTGGCCAAAGATAAACTTCGAGGAAGCTCCTATGGAGCCAATTGTGGTAACTTTAGAGGGTTTTTGAAGCTGCAGGGTGGACGGGCCTTAAAATCCACCGGTATAGGCTACCTAGGGCCCGATAAATACAACGAGGGCCGAGCAGTCGTTCCATTCAACCGCTCCAATGGTGGTGCAGAAGAGCGTTTTCTGTCATTGATGTGGCAGGGCATTTCCGGACCAACTGGGTCCACACGGTTACAACTGCTTGTGCTGCACCAACAGCACCGCTGCTACGCTATTTCCGCCGCGTTCCCCTGGCACACTCCCTGGTACCCTGAACCACTGCAACAATGGATTGACTTCTCGCGCCAGCTCGGCTCAGCTCGACTGACTCCTCGTGCCAGCTCGACTAACTTCTCGCACCAGCTCCACTGCCTCCCGCACCGGCTGCCCTGTCTGCACCAGCTCGCTCCGCGCTCGCTGTATTTCGCACACCTCTCGCGCCGATCAGTCCCACCTGTCGCATCTCTTATCTTCTCGCACCATCTGGCAAATCCATCATCTCAGATCATTGTCATGTCAGATGAATCGCTGAAACTACTAAACCTGCAGCCCACATATGGTGCAAACTTCACACAGTCTCCTTTGGGCGTGCAGACTAAAAGTGCTCGAAAAGAAAAGGGCTCTGCGGGCGATCTGCTGCAAAAATTAGACACCTTCAATGGAGTCTTTATACCAACATCATTGAATGTGTTGTCTATTTTGATGTTTTTGAGATTCGGCTTTATAATAGGCCAATTAGGAATATTGGGTACGATCGGGCTTTTGATCCTAAGCTATCTCATTGATATGTTGACGGTGATGTCTATTTCCGCTATTGCTACAAATGGTACTGTAAAAGGTGGTGGTGCATACTATATGATTTCCCGATCGTTAGGACCCGAATTTGGCGGCTCTATTGGTATCATATTTTTTATAGGTCAAATCTTGAACAGTTCGTTGAACGTGGTGGGGTTTATTGAACCGTTGATGGTCAATTTCGGTAAGATCAATGGAGATTTGATTCCTCTTTTGCCAGTGGGTTATTTCTGGCAGGTTTTGTACTCGACAATACTATTGGCGTTGTGCACCATGGTGGCTTTGGTTGGTTCCAACATGGTAAGTAAGACTGCCGTGTGGCTCTTTGTAGTTTTGTTCATATCTACGTTGTCTATCCCAATCAGTAGTTTGTTCAAAGAGCCCTTTGAAGTACACCATATTTGGTACCTGGGAATCACCTGGGAAACATTCAATCAAAACTTGTTGCCTCATTTCACTAAAGGTGCTGCTGGCTCGGTCCTTGATACTCCTGAAACGTTCAAGAATTTGTTTGGCATTTTTTTCCCTGCCACGGCTGGGATCTTTGCAGGTGCATCCATGTCGGGTGAATTGAAAACTCCCTCCAAAAGTATACCAAAAGGTACTGTAAATGGCCTTTTGATTACTTTTGTATTGTATTTTATTGTCATTATATCGATGGGTGCATCCATACCCAGGGATCTTCTTTATAAGGACATTAAGGTCATCCAAACCGTCAGTCTTCAAGGTTACATCATCATTTTGGGAGAATTGTCAACCTCATTGTTCTCGGTTATCATGGGAATAGTGGGTGCCGCTTCGTTGTTGGTGGCCATTGCCAATGATAAAATCTTGCCCGGTCTCGAAATATTTGCAACAAATAAGAAATCTGTCAAGGAGCAAAACATGGCACAAATATGGTCGATTTTAATAACTTGGTTTTTGGCTCAAATATTTCTATTTGCAGATATCAATCAAATTGCTGTTTTTGTCACTATGGCTTATCTTATGACATTCATAGTCACTAATTTAGCCTGTTTCTTGCTTAAAATTGGCTCGGCCCCCAATTTCAGACCATCGTTTAAATACTTCAATTCTGAAACTGCCCTCTTGGGCTCTGTGTTCTCGGTTATTGCTATGTTCATTGTTGATGGTATGAGTGCAAGTTTAGTCATCTTTTGCTTATCAACACTCATTTTAATTATTCACTATTTGACACCTCCCTCCAAATTTGGAGATATTTCCCAATTGTTGATATATCATCAGGTCAGAAAGTACCTTTTGAGATTAAAACTCAATATGAATGTAAAATATTGGAGACCTCAAATTTTATTGTTGTGTGATAACCCAAGAACGAGCTGGAACTTGATTGGATTCTGCAACCATCTTAAAAAGGGTGGCCTTTACATTCTCGGACATGTGGTGATTTTGAATGATGATACCATGTCCAAATCCTCGGAAGAAAATGATAAGGATTTCAGTATCGATGCATATAAAGAGGTCCAAAAGCAAAAGGCTGCTTGGATTAAATTAAGAGACATACTAAAAATCAAAGCTTTTGTGCAAATTGCATTGGGCCCCACTTTACCATGGGGAGTACGGAATGTTTATTTGGGTTCTGGTTTAGGAGGTATGAAACCTAATATTACTGTGTTGGGCTTTTACGATTTCGCTAAACATGGTTTGCAATTGCCTCTTTCTTCGTTCAAAAATCGTAGTCAATTTGAACAGTTACCTACGGACACTTGTAGAAAAGAGCAGCAAGTTTCTATTAACCAGTGGGTGCAGGTGGTCGAAGATCTCATTATCATGCAATCTTCAGTTGCAGTGGCGGCAAACTTTAATAGTCTTTCGTTGCCCAAACTAGACAGTTTAATTGAGACCGAAAATACTCATTGGTGGACTAAACCCATTATGAAAAGCAATGAACCCAGGAAATACATTGATTTGTATCCTATTCAAATGAGTGCAATTGATATAAAAGATGGTAAGCTGATCTTATCTACAAATTTCGATACCTATACTCTTATCTTGCAATTGGGTTATATTTTGTCCACTGTTCCCGACTGGAAGTATACCAATCACAAGTTACGTGTTATAGTGTTTGTTGAAACAAAAGACGAAGTAGAGGATGAAAAAGCAAGGTTGACAGAACTTTTATCGTCGTTGAGAATCGATGCTAAGATCAAGGCTGTTTGCCTTGATGATGGATCTTTGAAGTCCTATAACTATATAGTCAAGGGTTACTCCAAGAATCCAACAAACAAACCCGAGTTTGACAAGATTGACAAAATATTGAAGAACGATCAATGGTGGAAAAATATGACCAACGCAAGAGAGACTTTAAGTCAAATGGAAAAACAGAAACTCAAGAAGAAACAAACAGCTAACAAGCCTTCTGAATTCAAATCAATTGGTTTATCTAAACCGCTACAAATGGGGGAACCCATTAATACGTCTAATCGTAAGAGAAGAGAAACCATATCTAATCTTCATGATCAAGGTATGTCGCTTAGTTTTAATATGAGAGGTGGTTTAATGGCCTACAATAGTGACGATGATTCCACCAGTTCCAGTGATGATGATGAGAGTATCTCCTCAGTTTTCCTTCAACCTACGCCTTCGATTACACCCAAAGCAAAAAGAACTCCAAATGTGAGTACATTGAACTTGAAATTGAAGCACAGACTATCAACAGATCAACTTTCTATCAAATCTTCTAGGTCTAATTTGAAGCCCAATTTTGTTTCAGTTAAGATTCCTCAAGCCCACATCAATGAAGACGACGATGATGTAGACCTCGATGAGGACGAGTCTGCCAAGCCATCCATTGGTTTTGTAGAAGACCCTGATTTCACAGCTGAACTAGATAAATCATTAGAAAATGTGACACCTTCCGAAAAGGAAGAAAAACTGGACTACTTTTCTTTGCAAAATAAGAAAAATTCTGTTGGTAGATTGAGAAGCGAAAAATCAGGCCTTAGATCGCCATCTCTCATATCCAATGATGGTATAATCCAACAATTACGTACTCCGCAATTTTTGGCAACCAACATCAATGACGATGACATTCCGTCGTTGAATTCAAGCGCTTTAAATCTTCCTTCGTTAAATAAGAAGCCGTCGAAAACAGCACAGGCAGACAAATCGGATCCGATCACTGAAAACATAGAAGATGACGAACCTGAAATGATCACACAAAAGCAGCTTCAACAAGAATTAAAGAATCTCTCGTTCGACGACTTACCTGCCAAAGGTCAACACATCATATTGAATGAATTGATGAAAATCCATTCACCTAAATCAAACACTGAAGTGATTTTCTCCACTTTGCCAGCACCTGCTATCAACACGCATTTGGATGATGACGAATCTTTTGATTATACCAACAACATTTCGATTTGGATCAATGAGTTACCCCCCACAATACTTTTTAATTCGCAGACCGTTACTGTCACAACTGCATTATAAGAAATACTTTTTCAGTAGTATATGGCCTCATTAAGGTCTCGTGCATACTAAAAAGGTTTGCATATACCTAAGCATACATACCGCTACATTCATTTAGGTACATTCACTGTTATAGATTTACATGTACAATTTCAAACTACGCTCCATTTCTCAATATATTTGAGTTCTGAATTAGGCTCGCTTCTCATCTAATCAATTTGTAGGTTTCAGACGTCATCACTTATGGATAATACTAACGATTTAGATAAGCTTAAGAAACGACAAGAACAGCTTGCGGCATGGAAGCTTAAGAAACAGCAGAAAGATGAAGCAGGCTCAAAAGTTGACCGCCAAAAGAGAATAGAAGAATGGAAGAAGAAAAGACTAGAAAAAACACTAAATCCTACCACCACCGAGACCAAGCCCTCCAAGGCAAAATCGATATTTCAACTTAAGAAGATTGTGAAAAAGGAGACCTCTCCGATAAAACGAGTGGGGATTTTTGAAGATGAAGAAGACCATCAGGCGAAGAAACCTGTTTTCAAAAAGCCTTCAGAAATGGTCGCCAAAAACAATGATGAAGACATCGATTTGGATGCATTTATTGATGAATTAACTAGTACGAATAATCACACTGCTGAAGAGCAACCTTATGTGTCGATAGCAGACCAAGAAGACGACGTTTCGGAGGCTGAAGATGCCTCTGATGATAATCTGACATTGTCAAGAATAAAGAAATTGCAAGAAAGAGAAAAGCACATCAATGTTGTTGATCACTCCACTATCGCCTACAAGTCATTCAGGAAATGTTTTTACAAACAACCCAAAGAATACGAGCAGATGTCAGCCCAAGATATTACGCAATTACGTCAAGAATTGGGTGACATCAAAGTTTCTGGAGATTCTTGTCCTGTACCTATATCTAAATGGTCACAATTGGGACTTCCGGGATCAATAATGTCCACACTTGAACTGCTTAACTATTCCAAGCCCCTGCCAATCCAGTGTCAAGCACTACCCGCAATAATGCTGGGAAGAGATATTCTTGGTGTGGCCAAAACCGGCTCTGGAAAAACCCTACTGTTTGTCTTACCAATGATTAGACATGTGCTTGATCAAGAGCCTTTGAACCCTCAAGATGGCCCAGTCGCTTTGATTTTGGCACCCACAAGAGAATTATCCCTTCAAATTTATAAGGAAATTAATAACATTGCTGGTAAAAGCGTCTCTGTTTGTTGTTGTTATGGTGGATCCAACATTGAACCTCAAATTGCGGAGCTTAAGAGAGGTGTTCAAGTAATTGTAGGCACTCCAGGTAGAGTGATTGACTTACTCACTGTGAATAGTGGAAGGGTTACCAATTGTAGAAGGGTCACATACCTCGTGTTGGATGAGGCTGACCGGATGTTTGATATGGGCTTTGAGCCTCAAGTCAACAAGATTATATCACAAATACGACCTGATCGTCAAACTGTACTATTTTCTGCTACTTTCCCCAAAAAATTGGAAATACTAGCAAAGAAGGGTTTAGACAACCCCGTAGAAATAGTTGTAGGCGGTATAAGTGTGGTCGCCAAAGAAATAGAACAAAAGGTCGAACTATTTGATATTAAAGATAGTGACGCCGACGAGATTTCAAGACAGAAGTTCTTGAAACTAGTGAAGATTCTTGACGAATTTTTCGAACAGGATGCTAATTCCAAGGTTTTGGTTTTTGTAGAAAAACAAGATCAAGCTGATGAACTAATGGTGCAATTGATTGGTAGTGACTACAAGTGTCTCTCGATCCATGGAGGTAAAGACCAATTTGATAGAAAACACGCTATCAAGCAGTTTTCTGGTACGAAGTCCGGTTTGAATATTCTTATTGCTACGTCCATTGCAGCTAGAGGTTTGGATGTTAAAGGGTTGAATTTGGTGGTCAATTTTGATGCACCAAGCCACATGGAAGATTACATCCATAGAGTGGGAAGAACGGGAAGAGCAGGTGCAAAAGGAACAGCGATAACATTCGTCACAAGCAGTCAAGAAAGAGCCATAACAGATCTTGTAAAGTCGATTGGAGATAATGCGGACCCCGAACTTGTCAAGATTAGTGAAAAGTTTCTACTGAGGGTCAAGGCAGGTGAAGTGAAATACTCGTTTGGATTCGGTGGTAAAGGTCTTGAAAAGCTTCAACAGCAAAGAGACAACGTCAAGAATTTGGAGCGCCAGCAATATGGAGAAGACGTTGTTGAGTCTAAACCAAATAATGAGGCACCACCCACGAATGTTGCTAATGAGGAAAAGAACGCCATGTTGCCTGATTTTGAAATTGTCGAGGGAAGAGCACCCGAAACGTCTGGTCCCGACAAATGTAAATATCATTCTAGAATCACCATCAACGATTTACCCCAGAAAACTAGATGGTACGTGGTTCAAAGAGAGAGCTTGTCGAAGATTATCGAATCAACTTCTACATCCATCACATCCAAAGGCCAATATTATGCTACAAACGAGAAAGTTGTTGAGAATAAACCGAAATTGTACTTACTTGTAGAAGGCTTAACTAAAGCCTCTGTAGAAGAAGCAAACGAAATTATCAAGCAAAGAATGTTGGAGGGCTTGGAAATGGAGCCTCTGTTAGGAAAATACAGTGTGTAAAGTAAACTAATGAATTTACGTATAAACTGATTCAATTCGGCCCAATCTTAAAGAACCAACTCTTTGCGCTATCAGCATCTTAAAGCCATCAGATAGTACCGTATTTATCTCTTTCCACAACTCTTCCAGATATTCTCATGCTATTCCTGCATAAGTATCTCACGAACCTCGGGGTCTGATTTTGATGTGGAGTATTGAATTTTCTCTTTATTCACATCTCTAAAAATGCCCTTCAATGCACAAGAATATAAACACCCTGAATTTGTGGTCTCAGAAGTTGAAGCAGGGTTCATTCATGTCCAATTCAATAATCCTAAAACGTTAAATGCCTTTTGCGAATCCACCTGGAGAGGATATCAAGATATTTTAGAAAGATTGGATAAAGATCCTGACACCAACATTATATTCATTTCTTCCACTTATGCCAAGTCGTTTACTAGCGGTCTCAACTTGAAGGAAGCTGGTGCTTTATTAAATCCTGGTGGTGATAAATCTGATAAAGAAAAGTACGATTTCTTGTACCAACATATCATTGACTTTCAGGTTGCTATTGCCACCCCCACCCGTATCAGAACCCCCACAATATGTCTTCTTAATGGGATCTCCTTAGGATTGGCCCTTGACATTGCTTCGGCTTGTACAATTCGTGTGGCCACCAAGGATGTCAAGATGTCCATCAGAGAAATCAAAATTGGAATTGTGGCCGACATGGGTTCCTTACAGAGAATTCCATTTTTGGTGGGTAACAAGAGCAAATTAGCACAATATGCCTTGACGGGTGAGTTTTTTGGTGCCCAAGATGCTTTGGAAATAGGCTTTATCAGTAAAATTGTGGACGATTTCGACTCCGGCTTGGATTATTGTAAAGAGCTCGGTCTTGACATCAACAGCAATCCCCAATGGGCTATTAAGGGAACCAAAGATTCCTTGGAATACATCAATCAAGGAGGAACTGTTGACAAGGGCTTATTAAATATTGCTGAGTATAATGCTATTTATATAAACGGGTTAACAGAAAAGCCCAAGTTATGAACTTATAATATATAGGGGAGTTCTTCAACCGAATCATATTAAATAAACACATACGTAAATTTTATGGTTAATGCTATGTCCTTCCATTCTGAAATAATTATGGGTGCTATACTCTCAATATTTGCAGCCATTTTTGTCGCGGAAAATTTTTCATGATTAGGTCTGGGTTTAGGAATACTACTAGGTTAATTTCCCTGGGAACAATACCGTATATAGAAAGCATACCGAAGGAAACAGTGGTCAATGCACATTCTAATGCTCAGAAGCAAAAAGACCACACAAAAGTGCTCCAGATCTTGAGTACGAATGCATCTACAACTTATGTCAATTCCATGTCTCAAACCCATTTTACTTCCATAATACAAAACGGGGACAAAAACGTCAAGGCAGATATTCATCAGTTCATAAAAGACAAAAACATGGATTCTTTGCTCGAATTGATTCTGAGATTGGTGGCTTCCAATGTCTGGAAATCACACTTGAGCTCAAGCGAATTAACATACTTTATTCTGCAATTAATTAAATACCAGAAAAACTTGATTTTTGCCTACACAAAAGACAAGTCCAACCAAAAGAAGTTTAAGTCTATGATATCCGTGCAGGAGAATTTAAGAAAATTACTTAATTCATACATTTTGGGTGATGAAAAAGTATCGGTGTATAATCCGGCTTTGCGAAAAGGTTTGCCTAAGCAGGCCAGAGCCGTATTGAATATTGGCGACTATGAAAACTTGGTTGAATTTGAATTCCAAAATGGTAAGTATGACTTGGCTTGCAAATGGCTTGAAAGATTCGAGGCACAATTCGATACTGATGCCTTGACTAATACACTTTGGAGCTACAAGCTCAGACTTGCAGGTGGTGACCCATTGCTTTGGGAAAAATACGAGTCGAATATGTTTACATCACAGAGAAGGAAGTTCAGGGCAAAGCTTCAAAAGCCCGATTTTTTGAAGGAATTAGAATCTTTAGCTTCAAGCGGTCATAGATCCAATAAGCATATACATGAGATTATTTACGCTTTGGGTTACCACAAGCGTATGGAAGGCTTGCAAAATTTGATCCAGGAGAACTTTGGTATCGACAAAGACGGAAAGAAGGTCAAAGAGCATCTCGTAGAAGGAAATTTGCATGTTTTAAGCAGCATAATCATGTCATTTACATACAATGGTCAATTTTTTCAAGCAATGAAATACTTGAATTCGTTCCAAGAGCATTTTGACATCAATTTGGGGGCAAAAGAGTCTAAATATTTCTGGGAATGCCTTTTCAAAAGCGGGAATATTTCAAGTAAATACACTGAGGAAAACGTCCTCGAGTACTACATCAAAAACATTCAACGAGATCCTCACAAACTCAACTCCAATAATCTTTATGAACTTATGAACGATGTGAATTTCGATTACGAGAATTATTTAACGTTTTTGAATAGTTTGAAACGAAACAGATCAAATGTCATGACCCAAATTTGGAACTTGTACCAGGAAAACAACAGAAACTATTACCACAGCTGCTACCAGATTTACAGAAAGTTTCTCAAGGAAGTCGACGATACAAAATTGCACATGGACTTCTTACAAATATTATACAAGGTATACCATCAATATGGTGTGCTGAGCAAATCATTCAACAAACGTCATATGCATGTGAACATAGATGAGTCTATAGAAAAAGCCTACACTAGTAGTCTCAAGAGAGTGATCCATTTGAAGGTCGAAAATAACAATTTGGAGGATATAATACCGCTTGTTCAATGGTCGCTTAACAAACAAGATATCATACAGGCTTACAACCAAATACAGATAGAAGAAGATGCTTCTCAACAAGAACCGCAAGAGCCATTCTTGGACTTATTTTAACACAATTTACAAGCATAAAACACCCAAAGTTAAAGGCTCATTTTTCTACAGTATTTAGCTAACGAATATACGATAAACGGTGCTGGTTAAACCCGCGCTCAACGAAGTGTCGATTTATCGCGCGTTGAACAGTTGTCAAATATGGCTGAAGGATTTGAAAAATTAACAGAAGTTCCAACTGAGTTTCTTAAAGATGGTACAGCTTTCATAAAAAGATGTCAAAAGCCTGACCAAAAAGGTATGTGTAAAATTTAGGGCGATTTGCCGGAGGTTTATCGTGTAAATTGATAGGTGTTGAAAAAATGAACGAGCGGTGAATCAAGGGTGTATTACTTGGTCAGATTCACATTCAAGGCAATACTCGGTACATACTAAACATAGGACATACGATTGTTTTTGGCGGGTGGCATATACACCCTCTTTCCCGATTTCAAGACGACGAATTCTTACAAATTGCAAGGCTTTTGTCGCCCTCCAATTTTCCAATACTAACCCTGTAGAATACTTCAAAATCATCAGAGCTGTTGGGGTTGGTTTCATCATGATGGGTGTCGTTGGATATGCCGTCAAGTTGTTACACATCCCAATCAGATACTTGATCGTCTAAGTAGTAATATATGTTGAAGGTGAAAAAGGGCGGTATGTGCACGACCGGTACCTCATAAGACTCTAAAATTTTTCACATCTGCAATGTCATCTAAGTTAGTTAAAGCGTTAGCTTCGACGCACGAGGAGACTCGTGACGAGGCCATTGCATCGCTAGAGGCGTTCGTGGGCGCTAAAGGAGCCACCATGGAAAGGTTGGATATCGACAAGTTATGGAAAGGATTGTACTATTCGGTGTGGTTTAGCGATGGAGATGAGAATCAAACCCGATTGATTGAAACCTTGAGCAGAATATTCAACCGTTTTGACTGGAAGGTAGACCAGTGGTGTAAATACCAGGCCAGTTTCTGGGGTATAATGATCAAGCAATGGGGCGAGGTCGACCAATGGAGAGTGGATAAATATTACAAGCTCATGAGGCATATGTTGAGAGGTGCATTTCGCTACATAGAGAACAAGGAATGGAAGAAGCCAGTGATAGATAAATTCAATAAGGTGATTATGGGGCCTTTGAACGTCAACAAGAACATGGCAGTTCCTTATCATATTTGCGACATCTTCATGGATGAGTTGGAGGAATTCAAAGATGTTCCTGAGATTATCATAGACCCATTCAAGAAGCTTGCCAAAGACCATTTATTGAAGACCTACAGAGAGAAGATAAAAGAAGACGTTTTGCAAAGCAATGTGGCAAAAGCCTGGTGGGGACAGGAAGACGAAGAAAGTGGAAGCGAAAGCGAAGAGGAATGGACGGGGTTTGTATAATAGTTCATAGAATAATGCATGGAAAAATTCGATGCTCATCTCAAATCTGTAGCGGCTAAATTTGGCGAATATCACCTAACTGCGAACATGGACAACGTTCCCAAATTCATAAAACAGGTGCCATGGTACAAAGAGGGCCAACACGAGGAAATGAAAGATCATAGCTATTCACAGGCGGGGCAAGGCTTTGCTGCAGGAAACTACGATGCCAAACGAGACAATTGGGACCAGTTCGAAGTGCGGTACAAAAGTACCAACGAACACTCTGACATCGAATCTGATTGGGATTCCGACGCCACCACTATGCTGCTCGAACGTGCTGAATTGGGATTGAACAGAAAAGACCTTCGTGACGATAATAAGCAGGGTGTCGATGAGAAGATCATTAGAGACAGAAAAGATGTGCCCAATTACATCAAAAGCATCGTGCTTGAAACACAACCTTAAACCATGTGCTTTTTGGGCCACACTGTTCCATTGTATAGCCCCAAATTAGCAGATTGTGGTCCTACTTAAGGTTGCTCGGAAGGTTTCTATAAGAGTTATGAAGACGATAATTTTGCAGCGCAATCTTATAAACACCATAATGGGCGTGAACCCACATCTAAGCCAATTCGGCCCCAAAGGTCCCTGTAATATACAGCCTATAAGACGTTCCAATGCAGTATTATGCTTCTTTACAAAAGAAGGTGCCCAGCAAATTACACCAACGTGCACACGACTAAGTCCATGAGGTCTTAGCCCCACGTGTTTAGCAGTCGTGTGACAGTTGCACGTTTTAAACCACGTTTGGGCTGATATAAAAACCTTATATAAACTCTTGATTGGAGACGATATTGTGTTGAAACAAATACCCACGATTGATACGGACCCTTTTCACTATTAATTTTGGCCATGAGTTACAACTTACCTCCACCACCGGTTCTTAAGACGACCATTATCCAGCTTAACAAGGATTTGGATCAAGATAATGGTAATTTTGAAATATTGACCAACGATTACAATTCTGCACCTCTGACCATCATGAAGTCGCCGGAGATGCCAAAGAAGAAGCGCAGAAGATCCAACATGAACATCAATGAAGAGGAGTTGATGAAGAGGAAGTCTGAGACAAAGCAATTGCACTCGATTATTGAAAAAAGAAGAAGAATAAAAATCAACCGGGAATTCGAGGCTTTGAAGTATTTGATACCTGCTTGCAGAAATGCCAAGGGCAATGACAAGACATCCAACAATAGCAAAATCGACGGAATGTACAAATTAACAATTCTTAAGAGCTCAGTCGAGTACATCTTGTATCTACACCATTTGATAGAGAGACAACTGGATGTTATCAAATCATTGGTTCCAGACTACGATTTCGATCTGAGATTTGCTACCGTGCCTTTGAATGTGAACCAATATAGAAACATCGACCACGAGTTCAATTTCAAGAAATTGGTTGATTCTTTAAACGAAGCAGATGAAAATGATAATGACAATAACCAAGACGATGATGACGAAGACGACGATCTGGGAAGCTTGGATTCTTTCCAATTGCCCAGCCCCATAATAACTCCAGACATGCAACCCAATCAAGTTCCTAAATGCTCCACCGAATTCCAACTACCGGATCCTGCTATGTCGCCGGGAATAATTGCTGGTTCAAGTATGCCCCGAAAGATGTTGTTCAAAACGTCACCAAAACTGAACGTGATAAAGAAGGATATGGAAAGTGATGCGGGCAAAGCTTTATTGAGTTTACGCAAGGGTCTGATAGATAGCTTGTTGAACTAGGTCGATTATCTTAGATTGGAGACCATTGTAGATTAGGTTGTATATATATTCTTTTTCATGCATAGGAGGAATGTTTCTATTGAATGCTAATAAGACCCTTTTCCTCAAGGTTCTCTACAAATTCATCTATTATCACAGGCCACGAAGCCATTTCGTCGTACGAACTGAAGTTTTGGGCATCTTCTACTATCACATCCTTGACAAACTCCCAGAACATCAAATAGCTATCCCTGGAGATATTCCGCTTGTTGGCTTCCACAAACTCGTACCATTGATCAAGTCTGGCTTGTACTGGGGGTTCAAAATGATGTAAACTGTCAAATAGTAGCTTCCAGTATTCAATCAACGTATCGTAGTTGACATACTTTTGGTTGTTGTTTTCCAAGAGAAAATCAAACAAAAACTTGTAGAGCTCATCAAATTCTTCCTTTTTGCACCGTTCATATGATTGTTCAAGACAATCTCTCATTTCTTGAATGGTCTTCGCCCCAGCCTTTTCCCAATATAACATGAAATATTTAAAGTTAAACACCCCCATACTTTCACTACGTAGACAGTAACTTAATATTAACGCCCGTATATCCTCTGGTTCAATCCCGAGGTCCTGTAGATATTCTATGGTCCCATCAATATCCATGGTGTTGGAATCGGGTGCGTATTTGGACCATATTTTGGCTATTTTGGGGTCTTTTTTGCTCCCCAAAAACTGATCAATTGCTTTGTACAAGTCGTTGTTGTTTTGTCGTAAATACATTTCCGCCACACTCCGCGGTGTGCCTGATAATTCCATAAATTGAACAACTTGGCTGTTGCTCATTTTGGCGATAATTTCCTCAGATCAGCTCTGGTGCGTGGAAATAAATAATGAACCCGTTGATCGATAAGATCAATGAAATCTTCCCCACAAAAAGGTTGGAGGATATAGAGACCGGCGACATCGAAAACGATGGGTCTATAATTCTTAATTGGATCAAAACATCCTCTCAAAATGTGACAGAGCCGTCTCCGAGAGTAAAAGTAGCCATTAAATCTGTGCTTAAAGATGCACACAGTCAATTAATGTTCACACGGATGTTCATCAACTCGTTCAATGATCAAATCCTGTTACCTGTGCATGGGGACTTGCAGTTTGAGCAGATTATGAGTCAATTCATAAATTACAAACTGTATTTGGACGAGATATTATTCTATTTAGTTTTGAATCCAGAATGTACCCGATTATTTCACAATAATGTGAATGCACAATTTAAGGCTGTTTTTTTGACAGAAATATTTCAGCATAAACTCAAGGAGTATTTTGATTACAATTTTTTGAATTTGCAAAACTTGAACCTTTTGCCAGTGTTGGAGTTTTTTAGATCAACCAATTTGTTTGATGAACTAAACAAAGTCATAGTGGAAATTTTAATCAACAAGATCAAGTTGTTTGTGATTGAAAACTGCACTGAAAAATGGAACCAGCCGGTGCTTGACATGATTAATCAGTGGATTCGGGAATCATTGTACCCCAACTTCAATGTAATTCTTCGGTACATTGAACCGACCACTGATTTCTACGATCACATCTCCAAAATCACCTACAATGAACTTATCAGTTTGAGGATCAGTAAGATATACCATATCATCGTTGATTATCCGAATTCAGAGATCACAGTATTTGAATTGCATAAGTGTCTCAATTTCGAGCCTAGTAACAATTTCAACTTATTGAACCTAAATATAGAATCATACCAAAGAAACAAGTTGGTGCAAACCTTTTTAAGTGACTGTGATATACATTTCCTCAACTCGGGTGTCAACACGGTCACTTTAATTAAGACATATATCAAAATCATCAAGTGTTTCTTAATCATAGACCCTAAGGGTGTGCTTTTAGATAAGGTCCTCAGGCCTATACGGAAATATATGAAGGGCCGTGAGGATATCATTGTGAAGCTAGTGAATGGTTTACTTAGCAACGAGTCTGAGTTAACTGAACTTTCAACAGAATTGACCAAAACATACCCAGACAAATTATATGTTGACGATTTTCATGATTTGAATTGGGTACCTGATCCAATTGATGCATTGCCAGATTTCAAAAAGCATAAGGTTAATGATATCATAGAATCTTTAGTATCCATTTTTGATAGTAAGGATATCTTCATATCAGAATTCACTAAGATATTTGGCACAAGATTGGTCAATTTAGCAAATCTTTCAGATTTACCAGAAATTCTTAACTCAATTAATTTGCTAAAAATAAGATTTGGTAAACTGGAGTTCTTTAATCTTGACATTATGGTGAATGATGTTATCAACTCCAAAAAGGTTAGTTCTTCCAAATATAACTGCATAGTCATATCTCACCTCTATTGGATGGAGATATTGAATTCAAGTTCTCAAAGCTTCAAAGTTCATGAACATTTAATAAAAGATTTTGACCGATTCAACGATATGTTCCAATCCAAGAATTACAATCGTTATCTTAAATTATTGCCTAATTTTGGTACCGTCGTCTTAAAAATTAATAATAAGAATCATGATGTTACTTTGGATAAAGCATCGGTTATAAAATTATTTGAAGATTGTCCTAACCCTATACCATTGAGTAGTATTTGTGATCAGCTTGCTATGTCGAGTTATGTAGCAAAACAAGCGTTGGATTACTGGGTCAAAGAGGATATCTTAGTTCAAGTGACGCCAGAACTTTTTATAGTTAATGAATGAATGACGAACTTATGAAATCTTCCCTATTTTATCATTTTTCCTAATTACATATACATCTTAAGCTAATTAATATCATTAACAGATTTCAGAATCTCAACTCCGCTAACCTTCTGTTGGTAGCTGGGGCTAGGGTTCCATTTTCTTGTAGTTTTAATCTCGTCCATAGCATAACCAGGAATACGAATATTCCAGTTTTTCTCCAAGTGTAATTGAACGTCTCTTACATCGATTGATTCTGTTTTGCGGTGTTTGGCCAATCTGCAAGCAAACCCCGTTACACTAGTTATAAATTCATCAGCCAAATCGAGCAACAACTCTTCAACGTCACCATCAATAACCGTTTTACCATCACCTTGATCAGCACCGATTGATTGAACCAACTCAGTCAATTTTCTCTTGCTCAACACACGGCCACCGATGTCTGGCAAAGTGGAGCCTGCAGTACTGGCAATATCGTATGTGGGTAATTTAGTAATGGCGGGAGTTCCCAAAACTTGACCCAAACCATTGGCCACACCTCCAGTAAGCGTCGGTCTTGGAGGAATATTTGATTTCATTGTGATGGCCTGAGGAGGCTTGACATTCAAAGTGCTAGAAATGGGCAAAGAAGGTGCCGAAGGCTTAGTGATTCCCGCAAGGTTCAAAGGTGTGCTGGATTTTTGTGGCGAGCCATTTGCTGGTGAAGCACTCTTTCCCGATTGAGAACGACCTGGTGTTCCGGCAGTAGTGGGCGGCATTTGGTTTTGTATAGTACTAGGACTAGCACGAGGAAGGTTCTGATTAAGTGATGCTACATTTTGTGCAAGAGTAGCGGAGGCTGGACCAGCACCTTGAGCTGAGCCGGGAGTATTGACGGCCATATTGGAAGGAGTGCCCATGTTAAGACCCGGATTGCTTGGTGGGACTTGAGTGGCAGCGGGTTGGTTACCTGCATTGTTCGAAGCGTTTGCTCTTTCAAGTAATTGAGCTCTCATGTAATAAGCCACCTTTTGGTATTGAGAATACTTGGTTTTCAAATCAGTGATTTGACTTTCGATTCTGGAAACCTGTTCTGGAGTACCTGAAGTGTTCTTTTGTGTCTGCAAAGCTTCGATTTTCTGTTCGAAGTCGCCTAATTTGGCCTTGACCTGGTTGAAGTTCTCAACAGTAATAGCATTTGGGGGTATTTGAGGTGTCCCTCCCATAGATTGAGGACGAGGACTCTGGGTGGATGCGGACCCTTCCTTGGCAGCTCTTTGCACCGCAGGTTGAGCCTGTTGTGATGATTGCGCCGAAGCTTGCGCTGGTGGCTGCCCCTGGCTTTGTCCCATTTTAGCTTTCTGCTGAGCTTGATAATTGAGCAAAACTTGCTTAATACTTTCGACCTTAGCATAATGCTGTTGGGCCTTGGCGGTATCATTTCCAGCAGCTCTTGCCGCAGCTATTTCCTGCTTCAACACTTGCACGAGCTGATTGGCTTGCGCTGGCTGGATGATAGGCCTGTTCCTGTTAGGTGTTGACATAATTAGTAAAGATTTTTAGTGCGAATGGGTGCGAAAATGTACGACGGTATCGCGGGCTTGAAGTAGAGACTATTCTATGTTAAGCTTAAGTCAACTTCAACTACGAAGGAATGCTAATGTCTATAATCTCTATGTAGGTTTTTATTGTTCGAATTTTATTTCATTAATGCTTTTTTTTAAAAGATTTGCACGCAACAGTGAATGAGCCTTCGATACATTTTATGCAAAGCATCTCTCAACACTTCTTTCATCATTGCCAAACCAATGTGGCATTGAAAACTGCCAGATGCTGAAAATGATGAATATCAAAAGAATCGAAAGATTATACCCTGTGTCAAAAGCTGCAGCAAGGATGTAATTGAAATCCTTCCAAAGCTTATGCTTGTAATTGAATAAGTAGTACATGGTAACAGTACCCCCCATGAATTTGGAAAGGCCTCCCGTTGACAAATTACCATAGAATTTGCTCATGCTGGAGAAGAACACAGTGGTATTCCAAAAATTGAAGCCTGCTTTGTTGTACTTTTTATGCAACTTGTAAAGTATAATCGGTGACAAGAACCCGACGACGAATCCTAGAGGAAGCAATTTGTACTTCAAGAACAATCTAGAAGGACCCAACACAACATACTGAATAGCATTGGTATGTATAGATTCCACTTCTTGTCCTGTCCATTGATGTAAAGGATCAATAGCAGTTCCATTCAAGAAATGTCTCTTGGTTTTTAGAACCCATCTTAAAGCAATATAATTGATCGGAACTCCTATGAGCTCTCCATAAATCTGTGCTAGGAAGACCTGCTTCGGAGGCAAATGGATATAAAATCCTAATTTGAGGCATTCTAAATGATATTGTGCTCTGTACCAAGCATCACCTGCAATAGAACTAAATACACTCCCACTGGCGGGGTGAACTTCTAAGTTCTCTACTAAATATCCATAAAAAAGCTCATTGAATGTTCCTATCGGGAGCTGAAAGTTGGATAATGCATACAACCAGCTCAATGGCGTTACTATAATACTGCCCATGGCCAATCCAATAATACAACACCACCAGGGCATAAACATTTGTTTGGATAGAAAAATTAGCATTAAAGTCCCAAACGAAATACCAAACAATGTATAATACCACGAGTTAGGGATTTCCTCATACTTGGAATGAAGCTTATTTAATCTGTCTTTGTATTGGGTAGATGCATGTCCCAATTTGAGTTTTTTGAAAGAATTTTTGAGTTGTTCAAACCCAAAACAGACCACCCAAACCACACCACTTACATAGGCGGCGTAATCAAAAAATATATTCCACACCCTTTGTGCTCCTAGATTGGCCGGTCCGTAGTATTCATACGCCGTCTCATTAAATTTTAGGTCTGATGTTAAAAGTTTATTCGTGGGATACTTTGAGCCGTTATCCATAAATATCGAATTGGACATAAGTCCGTGCTTAAAGTCAACTATGTCTGTGAACTTGACTAAAGGAATTAAAATCCATGCACTGAATACAAATGCCACAAATTGAATCACTTGGATCCAGTACGGAAACAACATGATCAGTGAAGTAATGTTGGCCCAATCTAGCGTCAAATTTAGAACACCCATACCCCCCATACCACTTCCAATGAAATTTAGGGTTTTATTATATGGTGCTACCCAACACAAAAGGGCTAACGAACTTAGCATCGGGAACGCAAGCTCGGGTAGGAATTGCCATAATGTAATACCAACTAAAACCATGAAAAACACCCTCATTTGCTTGGCTCCAAGCTTGGTGTTTTCCGATTCTGCCTGTGACTTTAACAATGTGGTTTGCATTAAAGCCTGAGGCCAAGTGAATTGAGGATCATACAAAAGAAGACCTTTTGCAATATATGCGTATGCGTATCCTATGAACACTATAGCCAACATAAAAGCCACAGCAATTAAACAATTAACTTTCTCGTTGAAATGCAAGTCTGCTAAGGCTAAAGCGTTTGTTGCTAAGTTACCAGTGGCCCCTGAATTGGCAGTTATTGTAATCAAAGCGGTCTCTTTGATGGACCATGGCCCTGGGTTTAAATTGAACTTAAATCTTAAAATTCCCACTTCTTTATTGGGTAGAGTTCGAGCCATCCATTTCCCTGCCCAATGGCTGGCTATCTGTACAAAAAAAATCGAATAAGCAGCCGATGTGGTTCTAAATGAATTCATAGTATCTATAAATGCACCTGGTATTACAAACAAGGTGGATAAAACTATATATCTAAAAGTGGCTACCGGTATGGTAGGGTCGTCTATAAGGGGAACCGTTTCTTTTATGACTTGTGGTAAATCTTTTAAATCATCCTCCTCATCGGCTGATTGTAAAAGCGGTTCCCTTTCGTCTACCATCTTATCAACAAAATTTCTAGGCGAGCATCGATTTGGCTGCGAAATTATGGCTTCAAACTATGGCTGCGAAATCAACTTTTCAACCATTGTCAAAATCTCTTCTTGTGACGTAAGGTTGGAAAGTCTAGCATCAATGGCCTTGTCAAGAATTGATCTCAAATGTTTGATCAAAACACCATTTTTGCTCCAAGTTCGAATTGTGAGCCAGTCATCTATGACAATACCGGGGGAAATTCTGCCCATTGAGAAATTCAAGTCGTATGAAATATCACCACCAAAAAGTAACAACGAGACTGCATTGGTGGGGGTGACATCACTGATAAACGGCTTCGTACTTTGATGTAATGATCCATACACCACGAAAGGTGGTTTGGCCGATAATTGTGAAACATGGGGCGTCAAGTCTGCTTTTCCATCTTGCACGATATCCAACGGAATTGACTTGTCAAACATCGACGAAGAAGGATGGACGAATACTCTCGAAGGCAAGTCATCTTTGTTGGTATTTTCTACGTAGTATTTGGTCAATCTAGCATCAGGATCAACTTCAATGGACCCTGAATGTGTTTGCAAGTATTTCGTATCAGGGTAACTGACTTTCGACACACTAGGATGATAACTACCAGTAATAATGCTTCTGAGAATGTTGACGTTATCGGTGTTTCTATTTGAGTGCTCATTTATGAACCCCAAGTCCTTTAACAAGTTCAAGTATTGATTAGAGGTCGAGAAGACTTCTTTAATTGCAACGTAAGATAGACAATGATCGTTCAAGAATTTGTTTGAGGGCTTCTTCTTATATTCTTTGACGACATTAAGCATTCCAATCAAGTCCCCGTTACTTTGTGCGTATTTGGATAAAATGGCCTTAACTTGATCCCTAACCTCATAACTTTTTAAGAAAGGGGTACCAATTGACTTGATTGCACTTATAAGAATACAATCATCGATACATCCAAACAAACACCCAAACACAAGCAACTTACCATTTACAAGATCTGTAGGAATAAGCGAGAGATACTTCCCCAAATTGGTAAGCTTGCCGTCTATCATAGCACCAATCTTGGCCAAATTTCTCTCTGAATTTTGAACGGAGTCCACATGCGGCGCATCAATCCCATTAAGCAAAAACTTCTTAGGATCACTAACACCCATAGACTTGATGATTAAATACAAATTGTCTAAATTGGTACGCTTTATTTCAGGAACTGGTTGTGGTATCATTTGAGCCTCTGTGTCTTTCGAATACAAATGGTAACAGGTTCCCAGCATTATTCTACCAGCTCTACCTCTTCTTTGCATTATTTCTGCTCTAGAACACCAATTTTCAACCAATCTGGAAGACTTAGAGTTTGAGTCGTAATACATGGTCTTGGCCCTTCCTGTGTCTATAACGATTGTGACGTCCGGAATGGTAATGGATGTTTCTGCAATGTTGGTAGCAATAATAATCTTTTTCATGGATCTATTGGGAGGCTTGTCAAAAACCTTGCGTTGATCTGCTGAATTCAACGCAGAATGCAAAGGAAGACACCAAACCTTTTCACCGTGCTGCTCAAAGTTTCTAACAATGATAGACCTAAGCTGATTGATTTCGTAAATCCCTGGCATGAATATCAAAATGGACCCATCCGACTCGTCTTTGACATCCAAACAAAGTTTAGTAATAAGATCATAATTGATGTTTCCACTCTGAAAAAATTTAGAGTCTTCTTTTGGTTTAAGGATTTCGTCATTGTATTCCATGGTGTAATCCAATTTATCCAAAACATCTTGCAAATAGTAATCGGTGATTGGGAAAGTTCTACCCTCGATGTGGATATGATTTAATGTAACACCAAAAAATTTATCAAAGATGGTCTTATCGATAGTTGCAGACATCAAAACCACCTTCAAATTGGGCAATTTCTTCAACAAATTCTTCAAAATGATTAAAAGAAAATCTGAATCGATGGAACGTTCATGAACCTCGTCAATAACAACATACTTGATTGATTTAAAAAAATCTAAATTACTCTGCAAAAAACGAATCAACACCCCTGTGGTGACAAAGGATATTCTGGTCAAATCTGACAATTTCAGTTCACCTCTGATAATATATCCTACTTCTTTGCCAACACTTGAAAGTCTTTCATGTGAGATACGTTCTGCCAAAGATATAGTTGAAATTCTTCTTGGCTGCGTAACCATAATACCATCATTGTATTTGTTAGCCTTGTTCAATTCATCAAGCACAAATTGCACAATCTGAGTCGACTTACCGGAACCGGTTTCACCAGTGATCAAACTGACCTGATTGCTATTAATAAGTTCAACAATAGACTTCTGCTTCTTCCAAGCAGGAAGTTTCATTCGGTCTTCTACAAGATCCTTGTAGGAATGATTCGAAATTCTCTCTTGGTGATGTTGTTTGATCTTCTCTGCGTTCATTTTGAATCTCACAGCTCTTGTCAGGGCTTTGCTTTTGGTTTCAGAGACCGTGATGGTCTTATGAACATGATTTGAGATCAAAGGCCCCGGGTTTTTGATGATACTCTTCAAGTTCTCTGTAAGGTAGTCGATAATTATAAAGACGTAATCAGAACCAATGAACTTGTTTTCATAAAGATACTTAATAAGATGTTTCAAAATGGATAATTTGATATAATTGGGTAAATTGGCGTGCTTTAATTGGATTCCAACAAGATCGTTGGGGTAATTCTCTGGCTTAAAAAGTATAATTTCAAGCTCAGAAAGAACAATTATACATGAAATATCGTCAAATTCAATGTTATAATCCATTGATTTAAGTCCATTTAGCTCATCCGACCAATCGTCCACAACAAAATCACCATCTGCAATATATTTCAACTCCTGCGGTACCAACGATGCAGTAAGAGACAAACTCATTAATCTTTCATTGTTATCATGAATTTTCATAGCCTTTAAAATATCATCGGTATTGAAACCAGATGCCTTGAACCTTTGAGTAATATACTCTAATTTCAAGTCTTTAAAAACCTTGATTTTCAAATTTGAATGGTAGTCCGATTTGTTGAAAAAATCGGGTAGATCGTCCTCGGGCAAATTGAGTATCAACCACTCGAAACATTGGTTAAAACTCGAGGCATATTTCAAGGCTTCTTGAATGTGAATTTTTTTAAAGCCTAATTTCTCCAATAAACTGATGTCGAAATTGGGTTTGTCTGACGACGTATCCCAGTCTATATACTGATTGACAATTGTTTGGAGCTTCAATCTTAAATCCGAATTGATATCGAAAATAGGCGAGCTGTCCCATATTTTACGTGGTATAAACCTCGTTTTATTGAAATTCTTAAGGTCTTGGGATATCTGTTTCAATTCCCTCTTTTCCTTGATCTCTTCCTTCGGTATCTCCTTCTGTTCTTTTTGTATTTTCTGGATCTCTAGGTAGGCCTGGAAAGGTTCTTCGTTATACACAAAATCGTGTCTCTTTGGATCAAAATGCTTTCTTTCTTCCTCCAACTCATCCCAATAATCTCTGAAAATCACAGGCAATATCATCTTCATATTTTTCTTGAAGTTAATTCGATACAATGTGTATGTGGCAGCAAAATGCTTCGATTCATTGGTGGTTTCCTTGTACTTTTTCGAATTGAACCTGATGTTGATCATCTCTTTGGTTTTAGGGTTCTCCCAATGCAACGTTATCACCGTCAAAAAGCCAATCTTTCCCTTTTGGTTATCCAACGTCGGCTTGAGCCATTTCTTCTTCCGGCAATGCTCGTAGAGAAGTGTCATCGGAAGCTTACCAGTCCAACCAAAATTGTCACCAATGTTCAATCCTCTAGTGGGTTTTACATCCTGTTTTTCCGGCTCTGGCGTACCCTTTTTCTTGCTTTTTTTGAGCTCTGCTTTTGTGGGCTCACTTTTGGTGGAGCTCGACTTGTTGGAGTCTCTCTTACCCATTTAGTTCACTTTCTTCAGATCTGCCTTTCAATGAGATGCGCACAGCTCAGACACAGATCCAAAACGCTTCCATAGTAAGCACGGACCTGCATAAAACCATTGATGCTGATTAGCGACAGTTTGGGAATTCCTCGTAAACATCCTTGTGGTGTCGGTTCATGTAGAGATAAGAAAGTGCTTCGTAGCTGGGGTTCGATATGGAAGGTCACGTGTGCGGCTGGTGCCAGAAGTGGATGCATACGGTGCAGTACAGGGCTGCGAAGAGGTGGTGCTCCGGTGCGAGTTTGGTGCCGCCCCGCTGGGCTCTGGTGCCACTACTGGGCTCCTCGCGCGACATCTTAGGCCCGAGCCATTCGGAGCCCCGCGGATGTAAATCGGGCCAGTCAGAGCAGAGCGTTTATAAGGCACCATTCACCAACCAGTTCATGCACCAGCGCCCAAGTGTGGGAGCAGAATTAGACCCCTTTGGCGCATACCCGGTCGCTGGAGATGGTTGGCCAAAACGGCGAGTTAGCTCAAAGGACCCGTCGGCCAGGTTGTGGTGGAATTTCTCCGTAAGACATGCCGCTTCCAGTGATCAGGCTTTTGCCTAATACGGATACGGTGGCATACACCTATAACGACGTGCGTTGCAGCAGCAAAAGGTTTGAAGGCGGCCCCCATCTGCCCCCAGCTGCCGCCAGGTGGACCCGGGTTCACGCGAGCGTACACAGGTGCACAGGCAGGGCTTAGTTCAAGGCAACAATACGGGCCCTCACTTATCTCATGTTGCATTGGAGATAACGTAAAACCCTCCGGCTTTATATGCCATAATCGGCATTATGCAACACACTAAATGTTTCACATACAATGAACCCCTTCAAGTGGTGTATATGACCGAAACAGCTGATGATCGACGTTAAAAATAGCCCTTATGAAACTGTGAGGATTTTCGGTTCACGTCATATGGCTGATCTCGAGCCAAAGCTGTGGCTCTTTATAGTATTAAAATCGCCAATCTCACACGTCAAATAATAACCGGAGCTCAATCAGAGAGGGTGTTTGGCGGGGGGTGGGCACCAGACGGTATAGCACAAGCAAGAAGCGCAGTTAAAAGCCGTTTCTTAAACCCCCTACGTAACTAACAAAAAACCAACTTTATTTGTTATCTTATCAAATGAAAATTTTTATTGGTGCCGTGCCATTTTCTTTATATAAATTTCATCATCTGCGGTTTTCTTTTTTTTTTCCTCAAAAGAAGATTTTTTCTACCACCACACAACACACCTTTAATGAATAACCAATATGATAGGTCTTAATGATAGCAACATCGACGGATACATCAACAAGAACTTGTTGACCTCCAAATTGCCTGTTTTCAAGTACATTTTCAAGCTCAACGCCTTGTTCCCGCCCATCTTGAAGAAGAACATCCAAATGATCAATAACAGCCTCAACCACTTCCTCCCCATCAATTGTGCCGTGGACGATTTGGAGCTTTACAACGACCAAATCTATGACCTTTTGAACAACCCCACTTTCTACGAACCTGATTTCAAAGCCAGCGCCCAGCCAAACCTGTACATGGTGCCGGTCGCCAACGGTGCCAATGTCACCAGTCAAATCAGTCCTCCCACACAATCTGCTCAGGGCTACAATCAGTACGAAAATGAGTTTGATTTCAACTTCAAATACCCTACACAGCAGCAGCCCATCAACATCAACACCACCTACTCCAGCCAGTCTGCCGCCTCAACCAACCACCTGTTGACGAACCCGTATTACTTCAACGATTTCACCGTCAAACAAGAGAACTTCGACTACTACTCGAGCTCCAACGAGAGCTATATCTCTCCGTTGGACGAGGAGTTCTACGGAAGCAATGGAGCAGCCAACAAGAGAAGATTGAACTCGCAGGTGTTTAACGAAGAGGAGGACATTGACATCAAAAGCGAATTCAGCGAAATTCCCAGCGAAATCGAAGTCGAATCGTTCACCAACGAACGCAAACGCAAATACCTGGCCAACAACCAGAACAACAAGAAAATCAAAGATAACGAAGGTAAGAGCAAAGATATGAATGTTTTCGAATGCAGTTATTGTAATGCCAAATTTAAAGTCAAAGGATATCTCACCAGACACATCAAGAAGCACCAGTCGTACAAGGCCTTCAAGTGTCCTTTCTTCCACCACAGCCCCGAACATGCCCACGGAAAAGGCACCAAGTGTCATCCCACCGGTGGATTCTCCAGAAGAGACACCTACAAAACCCATCTTAAAGCTTTACATTTCATCTACCCACCGGGTACCAAGTCGAGCGAAAGAAACATGATCAGCGGTAGATGTGCAGGGTGCTTTGATTTCTTCGAGAGCAACATGGATTGGTTGGAAAACCACATCGAGAAGAACAAATGTACCGGCACGGTGACCAACGAGCATATTAAAAAAGAGCATGATGACGACTTATGAACATAGAAATGGCGCCCTTCCAAGGGTTTAACGATAAAGACGGGTCCCAAAAATTCCCAGAGACAAATTTCAGCATTACAATAATTCAATTCCCCTGTGTATAATTAGATATTCCTTAAAAGTATTTCTTAGTAACAACCCGACTCCTCTCCAACCTTCCTATTTGGGCACCTTTGACGAGTAGATGCCAATCCTCTGTGATCCCGTGACATGGGATTCTAACCCCGTACTTCAATCCATGCTAAAGTAAGCGACGGCGCAACTTTATGGCATTAACCTTAGATAACGTCACCGTGACCTCCATGGATGTTGCATCAATTGCAGCACCCAAGCTGTCTGGTTGTATCTGAAAGCAATCCCCGGCAAAGATGGAACCGCCTGGAGTATGCTTGAGCCACCAAATGTGGAGTTAGGCGGAGATGCTTTGGTTCCGCCTACTTAACTACCACCTCTTTTGGTAACACTCCATGTTCCCCATACTACTCCTGTCAGCCAATAACATATGTGGATCACCTTGCTCTGTTGTTATCACCATATCTCTATCCAATGATAGTGCATTTGTTTGCTATCAGATGTCATCTAGTTATCTCTATTGTAACTCGGTTGTCGACTCCCCATATCTGACTTGACCCTGCTCTAGCTCATCAACCGCCTATTGTTACTGTGGCTCCTCAATTGTTATCGGGTGTAACCCACCTATAACCGACCAATGAAACCCACCTAAAACCCTATATGAAGAATCTGTTATCTTTGGCGGTGCAAATTGGAAGGTTATGGCGACGTGAAAGATAAGGCCTATTGTGTCACATTTTGGAGTGTTTCACTCCGGCAGAAAATAAAGGAATCTTGTGAACACTTTTGATTAAGGGTCCTCTGGGGGTATTTCATTTATTTGGCCCGATTTTGCTTTAGTTGCACTCTTTCGTTTAGCTTCTCTGCAGCTGCAAACATGAAATCTTGGTAGTTTTTCAGAGACCAAATTTCTTCCAAATTCGGATATCGCCATCCGCCATCGTAACACCACCATAAATCTTCCGCCATCCACCCATCCTCCCATATGCCCACATTCTTTGTTCGTCCCCCATCATTTGAACACTTCCATCTTTCAATATATTGGTCACGTGATGTGTCTTATATTCTCAGTGTTCAGCGCGCCCAAGTGAAAAATTCGCCAGCACTTTTAATATATCATGGCTTCCTTAGACAAATCTTTAGACGATATCATCTCCTCCTCTAAAAGGGTTAGAAAGTTCAACCCAAAAGCCAAAAAAGCTGGTAAAAACGTTGTCAACAAGAAAAAGGTTGTCAAGCCAGTCAACTTGAAAGTTCAAGCCAAAAAAACCCAAAAACTTATCGATGCTTCTTACGCTACCAAAGTTCTTGTCTATGGTTTGCCAAAAGACATCAAACAAGATGCTATTAAAGTATGTATATAACGCCGACGATCTCTATGTGAATGGAGATTGATTGAGGTCATTTGTGTACATGTTTGCACGACGACGATGGCATATAGGATATAGGATCACGATGCAGTGTTGATGGTCATCAAGCCTATTTTTGGCGACTTTTCATTGTTTGCCCCTGAATGTGTATGTATATGATAGAGTTATAGAGGTAGGGGCTCAAACTTTGGAAAGGATGGCCGGTGTAATGAATTTAAGGTTTTCTTTATGGGGCCTAATTCATAGTTAACCGAGCTAAAGGCTCATGTCTACGGCATTTTTAAGCTGAAGACCTTAGAATTAAACTCATGCGTTGCAAGAAAACAACCATTTGGCGGGCTAATCGCCATTTTGAGGGCGTACAATGGTGTCTTGATAAAACTTCCGGCAAGTGTAAGACGAACAAAACCCCCATTGATGGCTCAACCAGTATCATGATTCGGTCATTACTGATCGATAGCTAGTGATCAATGCACAACAAGCGGAAAATTCAATGTTGAACGTTGATTTTTCAGATTGTAATACATCGAACCGATGGATTGAGCAAGTCTTTCTCCGGAGGATATGGGGCAACTGACGAAAGGTTATGACGGGTCATAACAAGGCGTCGAAGCGATGTGGTGCATTTTAAATGGTTGCAGAGGCTTCAAATTGAAATCTTTGTTTTTGCTTTGCATAATGTTTAGTTCAAGGAGACTTAGAAATGGTTAGCAATGCTAGTATTCACGCATTCAACACGACTTGCTGTTTAGATACCAGTGAACAGCAAGTTTCCCGGATTCCACTAAACTTGAATTTCAAGCACCTCGTGTGACCATCATGACCTCAAACAACATCACGAAAAAAGGGCAGGACCCCAGATGGAACAGTTCCTGGTAAGAGCTTTCGAATGCACGGCGAAGACCTTTTACGGATTTTGATCAAAAAAGCCGGATCTTTTAATGCATTGCCATCGTTATTCGTGAAAAGTGTACCCAGAAGGCCACGTCTTCAGTTCACATCAAGACCCCATCACCCATTTTCATGGGCTTTAACTAACTTTTAGGATTTCTTTCAATCGCAAATAGGTGGTGTCCAAAACGTCGTTTGTGCTTACAACGAAAGAGGACAATTCAAAGGTATTGCTACCATTCTTTTCAACTCCGCCAACTCAGCCCAAAAAGCTTTTGACAAGTACAACGGTGCACCAATCGACTCCGGGTCCTCTAAATTAAAGTTGGAAGTCATTGTTGACCCAAGCAAGAGACCTTTAGCTAGCAGAATCGGTACTGCCGAACCAAAGAAGACTTTGGCTCAAAGAATTAAGCCTACCACCAAGAAAACCGCTTTGAAACAAGCTGTCAAGCAAGCCGCCAAAAAACCTGTCAAGCCAGCTAAGAAGGCCACCAAACCAAAACCAAAGAAGGAAAAGAAAACTCTTGATCAATTAGACCAAGAAATGGCTGATTACTTCGAAAGCTAAAAAGTTGTGTAGTTTGTAGTTTGTAGTTTGTATAAGAAATTGTAGTAGTTAAGTTTATGTAAATTGTACTATTTGAGCATTATACCTTAGAATAATTTGAAATGAAATTGTCGTCGTGTTCAAAGTCGAGTTGCCACTTTTGGACCTATCCTGCAAAGCCACGTAAGTGCATTTTAAACTGTTTTAATCGTCTATCGTTCTTTTTATCTCAGCCGTTCGCGCTTTCGTCAATATGAACGTTGAATACATTATAACAGCAGAGTTCCATGTGGATAAGGGACCATCGCTTATCCATCAGTACCCCAGGGAGATTCCGGGTATGGTAAACTTGCCGTTTTTGGCGGAATTAATGATTCCCGACCAAATTCACAAAAGAGACGAGGACTACACTCTCTTTCTTTTATATAGGAACAAAACCACAGGGGATTTCCAATACCTTAATGATAAGTATTGTGAGTATGAGCCGTATTACTTGTACACAATCGTCAACCAGATGAAGACCGACGTTGTCAAAAGAGGTTCCATCATTAAATCGATGTCAATTGTCACCAAATTATCATACTTCAAAAATCTCAAACCATTATTGTTAATATCACTTGATAACTACTTTAAAAACACCTCCGCTTCCATATTGGAAAACTTGTATTTATGTATCAATGCCAATAGTTTCAAATTAAAAAGAAGGGGATTGTCCATCATCAAAAAATTGCTTATAACTTCGATACTTGACTTGCCCATTAATGATAAAATTTATTACGACGAGAACTTCAGAAACAAATTGTTCGACAACACTGAAAAAGACCCTATAAATGAAACGCTTTTCATAAGGAAAGATTTGAGTTATAACTCAATTGTCAAGTTTAATCAAATGAGTATACCGGTGAAAATTCCAATGATAACCTTGCCGGACACTGTAGGAGACTATTTCAATCCTACAGATTTAAATTTCAAGCAAAATTTGATTCAGCTTTTGACTTCCAAAATTGCCACCAGCTATCTTAATTATGACTTGACCATTTATGGCTTGCAAACACCATCTATAATTTTGATGATTAATGCACTTTTAACAGGCAAAAAGATTATTTTAGTCAGTTATGAAAAGTCAAGTGGTTTCATCATTGACTTTTTGTTGATGTTGATCAAAATCGTTTCTGGTGGTGGTTTGTTAACTGGCTTCATGAGCAACTACAATGTTTTTCCTATAATGGATGTTTCAAAGATAGAATTATTAGAAAAGTGTGATTCTTATTTAGCAGGTACTATCAACCCGTTTTTCAAAAACAACGACAAATTATGGGATGTGCTTTATGATCTTGATAGTAATGAGATATTCCTTAGCTCCAAGTTAGATCAACCAGATGCTATAATTAAAAACTCCATCATTTCCGAAGATGCCAAATTTTTATCCAATTTGCAATTGTCATTGTTTAATTATAACGATGATTTGACAACTATCCAGCTCATTTTGAGACGTCATATCAACGAAATCATCAGGATTTTGATAAGCTCCAAGAACTTTAATGATCAACACTACCAAGATAACAATATAAACTCAATACTTCTTCTTCAAGGTATTGGATTTTATTGGAATAATGATTCAACCAAACTTATTGAAATTTCGTGCTACCAATCAATTTTGAAGAAATTTAATCAACTATTATATAAAAGAATATTGAACTACAGTTTGATGTTACCCAACTTGTCGAATGAATTGAACTTGATGATTGATCTTCAATACAATCTACAAAAGCTTAACAACTTAAACAACTTAAACGATGAGAGGAACATTTGGTTTAATATTTTGAAGTACTTGATTTCAGGAAAATCACTTGAAATATTCCTATTGGTGACGTATTTAATACCACCAACAACATCTTCAAGTTTGCAATCAAGCTCGGTGCATGGTGGTAACCTTACAATATTTGATAAAAACAAAGGAATAGAACTCTTATTGCTAAATTTGTTTAACAAAGACAACCAAATCAAATCAAATATTATAATGATACTACAAGAACTTAACGAAAATTTCCTTTGCGGTTGGTGCTTAAAGAGCTTCATCAAGTCCAATATCCTATATGAAATGGCCTACAACGATTTAACCCATAAATAAGGGTTATATAGATGTATAATATGTACAATACTGATGCTAAATTATTTTATTTCTATATACATAAACATTACGAGAACCCCTACGGTATCTACGACATTAATCCCTGTCGAAAAATTTGAACATGGTCAACCTATCACCCGGCCTTCTACTACTGTAGCTATTTCCTGCTCCAACAAACCTACTTTCTCTTTGGTATTGGTCGGTGTCGGTGGGCTTACCTGGATAGTAATAGTCAGTTTCGAACTCCTCCACTTTACTGTCTGTAAGAGCGTCTGATTGTTTCACGTGTCTGCCCTTTTTGTAATTGCTGGCCTTTACTTTACCGTAGTAAGCCATGGAAATGGCTATGGCACTGAAAATACCTAATTTTGTAACTAATCCTCTTCTGGTTTCCATTGGTTATGGCGCGAGTTTTTCAAGATGACCTCAATAGATGATTTGACACAAATACGATTGATGCAAAGTAGCACAATATTTGCAATAGTGACCTTTTTGATTTGTTACAGCTTTGTTCCGAAGAGGTGTATATATGAGCAGTTGGCATTGCAATTTGGAACATTTTTGGGCTACTGAATTTTTCTCTAACTATAATGATTGTATGATTGGTCAAATGAGCATTTAGAGCAGACTAAATCGATCAAAAAAAACCCTGCCGATCATGTTAATATTGTGTGCCCATATTCAAAATGACAGCATTAATCAAAGCGTATCACTTTCTTCCAATGTCTCTGGAGAAATATCATGGCTGCAAAAGTCTCACTCTTTGCAATATCTAAAACCTGCAAAAAATACATTAAAATAGTCGCCAAAAGATTTTTAAAAAAAACTTTAAAATCCCCAGAAAGCTCCAGATTGGTACATTTACGTGTTCTCTACAGACTGATTTGCTTAGACTCACTTGTGGTACGTGTATTACACGTCGGGTCCCCCACTCTCACATGTGAAAAATCGCACAACCGTGGAACCCCAGATTTTCACTTTTGAACTAAACAAATAACTTTCATTAATGTCAGACGTTGAAGAATTAGCTCATGCACTTGCTGGTGCTGGAGGAGGCGCCCTTTCAATGGTGGTAACATATCCT
This sequence comes from Yamadazyma endophytica, assembly GCA_030571075.1. NCBI lineage: Eukaryota > Fungi > Ascomycota > Pichiomycetes > Serinales > Debaryomycetaceae > Yamadazyma > Yamadazyma endophytica. The sequence goes on from JAJLXA010000002.1 coordinate 680,461, forward strand.
TTAGTCACGTTGTCGACCTTGGCGCAGACAACCAAGAAGCGTAAGGATGACCCTAAAGTCAAACAAGGTAAGACCACCACTCTCGAGGCTGCCAAAGACATCGTCAAGGAAAAAGGAATAACTGGGCTTTATTCAGGGTTGGAAAGCGCTTTGTATGGAATCACATTGACCAACTTTATTTACTACTATTTCTATGAAATGACATCGAATGTGTTTCTTAGAGCCAATGCGTTGACTGCAAGAAAGGGTAAAGGATTGTCCACATTTCAAAGTATTATCACCGGGGCAATTGCAGGGGCCATTACTTGTGTTGGTTCGAATCCGTTTTGGGTGGCTAATACCAGAACCATGACCAAAAAGAAGACCGAAGGCGAGAAATCAAGTAATACCTTCAAAACCTTGGTAGAGATTATTGAAAATGATGGTGTAGCCACATTATTTGCAGGTGTCTTGCCAGCTTTGGTGTTGGTGATAAACCCCATAATCCAGTATACCATTTTTGAGCAAATGAAGAACTTGATTGTATCGAGAAACGGTAAGAAGAGCTTCACACCTATCAAGGCATTCTTCATAGGTGCATTTGGTAAATTGATTGCCACCTTTTTGACCTATCCATACATTACCTTGAAATCAAGAATGCACTTGAAGAAAAAGAATCTTGAGCTGGAGAACAAGGAGAAGGAATTGTCAATGTATGCTGAAATCAAAAAGATTTTGAAAGAAGAAGGTGTGGATGGGTTATACGGTGGATTATCCGTCAAATTAATTCAATCCATATCTACAGCCGCCTTTTTGTTTTACTTTAAAGAGACTTTGTTGAATGGATCTGTCAGATTGGTAGAGGTCTTTAAATTATTAAGTTTAAAAAACAGTAAGTAAAACTAAAGCAAATATATAAGCAATGGTACACGAATTATAATTATTAGCGTCAAGCACGACTTTCTATGCAATCAAATACTATTAGGGGTCCGTTTTGAAGCTTCCTTAACAATCCAATCTCTTCTGATGGTTGATTTTCGACCCCACCTCACACATGAAAATACGAGGCATTTCGGCGAAATTCAAAAAATATTCACGTCAAATGATGAATGTATTTAGACCTTTCAGTTCTATCATTGAATACAAACAAAACCTACCAATATATACACCAGAACTGTTAACTAGGGATGTGGATATCAAACCTCTTCATAGCCACAACGACTACTGGAGAAGCATACCTTTAATAGACGCTGTTTCGCATGGTTGCTTAAGCATTGAAACAGACATTTGGTTGTTTAAGAATGACACCTATATAGATAGGAATGTCGGAACCTATACAGAGACAACCAAACTTATTGGGAATGAAGTTTATGTGGGACACAACCAAATTTACTTGAAAGAAAACGAAACTTTGGAGGAGCTTTATTTGAACCATTTGTTAGACTTGCTTGATTACGCTAATCCTAAATTCAACGATGCTTTCAACGACCCTAGACATGGCATTTATTTTAATTCACCGGAAACAGCCACATATTTTTGGTTGGATTTTAAAACGGATGCAGATACGCTATACAAAGCAGTGATGAAATCGTTTGCACCTTTCATAAAGAAGCAGTTCCTTAGTTACTACGATACAAAAACGGGCCAATTGAAAGAGGGGCCCTTGAAAGTTACCATAACTGGTAACCTTCCGACCGAATTGGTAGAGCAAGAAGACAAAAGATACCTTTTTCTAGATGCACCATTGCATAAGTTTAAGACACTTAGTGAAGACGAGCTTTCCAGATATTCAACATTATCTGTGTGTGCTCTGGCATCAATGGAGCAGCTTTTGGGTCATAGAAGGTTTCTCAACCAGCCATTTTCAGAGGAGGATAAGCAAAATTTACAGGAATTCTTCGATGTAGCACACAAGTATGGCTTAAAAACCCGGATTTGGGGAGGTGTAGGTTGGCCCAAAGAGCTTACAGCTAGCCAGAATACTGATTTGTTGGTTTTGGGCTGTGATTTGATCAATTCGGACGATCTTCTGTACGGCAGTTGAAGCTTAGTGACTCTGAAGTCTTTTGACGCAATGTTCCTCTAATTTAGTTAAATTATGCAATACACACAGTTAGATTGCTTAGATTTTTCTTGCAAAAGGGCTCATTTGCTATACAATTTACGGCTACCTTAATTTTTAATTTTGTGTAATTTGTCGAAAAACATTACCTTTTCAGTGTTTCACAATTTCATTAATTTCAAGTATAAATGTGAAGGTTGTGTTAAGGTGAATATTTACGACATGCGTAATATATTTTGTATGGGAGGTATAAACGTGTTTGGTCTCGTCGAGGAGTTATGTGGGCTGGAACCACTTTGCAGCACACAATAGGGGAATAACCGACGTTTCGGTTTTATGAATGGACAGCCAATTAATATCACTGCAAATGCGTTTTAAAACCATTGAGATGAAGTGACTCTATTTTTCTAATAGCTTATACCTCTTAGCGAGTAGGAATGACGCAACAGTAAAAACTAGTGGCTTGCTAAAATCAGTCGGCTCTTCAACTGTGCAAATTGAATAAATATCTCTGTCAAGACGTAATTTAAAAAAATTTGTTTAAAATCGCTTATAATGCCAAAACAGTAATCAATTATATTCACACATGGCGTACTACCAAACGATGACGTTTACAGAGACCCAAATAAAATCCAAAACGGTTTAATTTCCGGCTCTCTCTGTTGCCCATAAAAATTAAATGACAATCCGGGTACGATAGCCCTATTACGAATTATCACCTATGTCAATGCCGTTAAACGAGATCGGTAATTCCGCAAGCACAATCCCAACATCGTACAAACGTGGCATAAAACAATGGTAACATATAGGCCGTTATAGGATAGTATACCTCGCCCATGTGTCTAGTAACATTGCCTAAAATGGCAGTAGGATCTTGGCTGCAAAATTTTATTATAAAATAGGCTTAAAACTTTCTGTTTAGTAAACCCAAATGTCTCTTGTCCAAGGCACTTCGCCATTCAGTTCTTTGTATGAACTTTCAGTTTACAATCTCACCAGAGACGTAGTCGTGAAGCAATTGCACTCCCACAACGACTATTGGAGAGAAATTCCATTGATCACCGCCTTAAAAAACGGTGTCCAATCTGTGGAGGCTGATGTTTGGGCTTTTGATACCGACTTTACTAGTGTTGGAACCGAGGTCATCAGTACTAACGATGATATCACCAATACTACGCAAGATTTCAAGAGCTCTCAAATATATGTGGGACATGACCTCAATTATTTGAACCACACCTGGACATTAAGTAATTTATACTTAGATCCCATTTTCGATCTTCTTGAAAACGCCAATCCGGTCCCTTCTGAATCAGAAGTCCTACAAGATGATGACTACAACCATGGGGTTTGGTTTGGCGCCGCCAGCTCGACTTTATACCTTTTCATTGATACCAAGAGAGACGCCAACACCACCTACAAAATGGTCAAGCCATTATTGCAAAGGTTCATTGATAAAGGATATCTTACATTCTACAATGACACCAAACAAGATTGGCAATACGGTCCTTTGACCGTTGTTATGACTGGGAACTTGCCTACAGCCATGGTTGAGGACGAAGAGACAAGATACGTCACACTTGATGGTAGTTTGGCCTTCTTTAATAGTTCTGCAGATGCCGAAACATTGACCAAAATGGCTAAATACTCCGTTATTGCCTCGTCCAATTTCCAAGCTTTATTTGGAGCCCACGACTACCAAAGAAGACCTTTCAATAACACCGAAATTCTGATTTTGAAATCCCATATTGACATGGCCCATCAATACGGTCTCAAGACGAGAATCTGGGAACACGTCAATTTTCCCGTTTATCTTAGAGACAAGGAAAACCAGGCCCTTTTCGAAATGGGCTCTGATTTCTTGAACATCGATGAAATGGAGTTGGCTCAACAGTGGTGATTTGGTCAATCTTTTAGAGACACTACAAATATACTACGGCTTCATAGATTTTCAGAACATTCCAAGTACCAAAAACAAACTACGTATTCTATAGAATGCCCCAATAAATATGCCCAATTAGCAGCAACCTTTGCAGCCACATAGGGCCGTTCGCACGTGAAGTGCCAAAAAGATTCACATATTTGGACCCCTTACCTAAACGAGCCCGCGGATTGTGATAAGCTTAACACACCCTGGTGCTGGACGTCATCGTATCGTGGTAGCAAAATAAGACCATATTGTTAAAACCATCTCTAAATTGCATTTTTTACTAGCTAAATATAAAACACCACTTTTTACCAATGGCCCACATGTGTACGTGCATGTCCCACATGGACCATATATATTTGGAGCCGTCTGACGAAAACACCCTTTTTAGAGACGAAAAATCGGTACAGCTGCTTCATAGTAAAAAAATGTCTTTAGTACCACTTGTTGCCCGAGGATATTCCGTTCCCATCGATTTAAGTACGTTATTTCTTAACATAACGCAGAATGTGACGGTGAAGCCTTTGCATAGTCATAATGACTATACCAGGACGGTTCCTCTTATCGATGCCTTGCAACATGGAGTCAAATCGGTGGAGGCTGATCTTTGGGCATTTCCTAATGGTTCAAGCAGCGGAGACCATTCCGGATTCACGACCAACGAAACAACAAGCACGGCCTCGACTATCACATACTATAATGATGTTTTGTACGTTGCCCACACACAGCCAGAGATCAAGCAAAATTGGACTTTAGACTCTCTTTACTTGAATCCAATTTGGAAGCTTCTCGAAGAGGCCAACCAGGGCACAAGCGGTAATGGTATTTTTATGAACGATCCGTCTGAGACATTGTATTTATTCTTGGACTTCAAAAACAGCCCGGGACCCATCTATGATTTGGTGAAAAAAGCCCTACAACGTTTCAGAGACAAAGATTACTTGACATATTACGATGAACAAGCTCAGAAATGGGTTTATAGACAATTGACGATAATTATCACTGGAAATTTGCCCAAAGACCAAGTTTTGGCAGAGTCCACCAGATACGTTAGTTTGGATGGCACACTACAGAACTTTAACAATATCACCGACCAGTCGTCTTTGAAGGATCAAGCAAAGTATTCGATTGTAGCATCGACCTCTATGACTACTTTGTTGGGCAACACCCTATTCCAGATACGACCATTTTCCAGTTCTGAAAAGACAAAGATTTCCACCACTATCGCCAAGGCACACGAGTTTGGCTTGATGACTAGGATATGGGGTGAAACCGAATGGCTCACTTCTCTTAGAAATACAGAGAACGATTTTTTGTACGACGTTGAAACCGACTTGTTAAACATAGACGATTTGAACTTGTCCAGTAGATATGGTCCGAGATAGCCCTTTCAGCCATTTGCAAAGCAAGATGAATTATGAATCTACGTCTAACAAATAGACTCAAATAGGGTTAATGTATGTTACTCTTTATATTCCAATCCGTCTCTCAAGTCTATTTACAGATATTCTCTCTTCAACACCTCATACACATAAAAGATCACTGCATTCGCCGGCAAACTTCTCACCAAGGTAATTGCAAGACCATTGTACATGTTTCGGAGCCCCAATGTCTTTATAGTGTTCACAAACGACGTTTTATGTCTGTGCAAAATATCGCTGGTTTGAATATTTGATTTAATCGTATCTATTGGGAAAGTTATAGAATTGAAAACCAACCCTGCTGTTGCACCACTCATTAAGAGTGCTATATCATCATGTATAGATGTCTTTTTCAAGTATGCACTGGCAACTTCGTAAGTTCCAAACCATATTGCTGTCCCATTGATTTCTCTCAAGAGAGTCGAGCCCAATCCTTTCCATAACCCAAATACTCCGTCTCTTTTGATGACATCTTTGATCACATAGCCGTAAAGGTGGTTCTTATTCGAATCCACAAGATTTTTCACCTGTAATTGGCACTTCACCAATTCAATTGGCGTTAATAGAAATGAAGCTGCAAACCCTGCAACACCTCCACTTAAACATTTATGAACTAAACCAACTTCGCCATGCTGCTGAAACAAATTCAATGCACTGTTATAGGTGAAGAACAAGATAGCATTTTCTGCACATGCACCCAATAGGGGAGCTCTTATACCCTGGTAGAACCCTTTTAGTATACCTTCATTTGCGTAAGTAGTTTTTATCATAGATAAGGTAGATAATGGAGTTCTAGAGCTTTGTAGCCGTACTTTAATGGTATCAAATGGATACTCAATGACCTTACCACACATCCCCGACAATGCCCCGAACGCTATCTCTTTTAGAGGGCTTAATTCTGACGGTTCAAACTGTTTTATTGAATCATCTTGCATTGCGATGAGGTGCAATAAAATACTACTCGATTTGACAATTAAATTGGCAACCTTAATTTCAAACTTTGAGACTGAAAGAGGTTAGAGAGTCTTGTGATTAAAAAATCTTAGAAGAGAATAGGTTGAATACCAGGTATGTCTTAAATTTATAACGTTTCAAACTTTATATGTATTTGCAGTATATTAATTTACAAACCTATCTTAATGGAATGAATCTTGAAGAAGCGTTACCAGATTTACCGTGTCTAACTGGAGTGTAAGTGATGGAGAATTCACCTAAGTATTTACCGACCATTTCTGGTTTGATTTCAACAGTGTTGAAAACTTTACCGTTGTAGACACCAATAACGGAACCAATCATTTCTGGAACAACAATCATGTTTCTTAAGTGAGTTTTCACGATTGGTGGTTTTTCATTTGGTTCAGCAGCTAATTTGGCAGCTCTTAATTTGTTGATCAAACCCATTGGTTTAGCACCTAAACCTCTGGAGAATCTTCTTCTAACTCTAGCTGGGCACAATTGAGTGAATTCTTCGGTTGGCATTTCCAATAATTCTTTTAAGTCAACACCTTTGTAGGAGAAGGTTTTGAAGACTCTCTTCTTTCTGTCAGCTAAAAAAGTTAGTATAAGGGTTAAACTGTAGTTTGGTTTCAGGTCGACCTCTAACATGAATACTGGGATTTGAATGGGTTGACTTTTCGAAGCCATTATATCAAGCAGTCAATAAACGACGTGGTCATATTTTCTTCGTTGGAACTCGATTGGTAACGAACTGGAAAGGATTTTCAATAGTAATCAAAAAGGTAATGAAACAATCAAGGACTTCACAAATAATTGCTAAAACAAGGAATCAATACTGATACAATCACCCGAGTGTATTATTATCATGTAGTGGGATACAAATCAACTCTAAAACCTTTCCATTTAGGTGTTACATACTAGCGTCAGCCATTTTGTATTTAGTCTAAGTTGAAAAAATTCAATTTTTCAATATACGCTCTATAGAAATTTTTTCTCACGAGTCGTGTACAATGACAAAAATAGCGACGAAAACTACGATTTTTTGTTACTCGATAGGGCAAATGTATGTGACTGCTTTTTAGCGCGACATTTATTCACAGTTTAACACTAGAAAAGACACCTAAAGTGGTTTCGAGCCGCATAGCACTGCACGACACACGACATCGCGATGGTTCCAAGCTGAAAAATCTGAAAATTTTTTTAATAAAGTCCTAAAGAATAGTCTGCGGATCCTAGCTTAAAAGTGATTATTCTAAAACTTAAGAAATGAAATATTTAGCTGCTTACTTATTGTTACTCCAAGGTGGAAACACTGCCCCAACTGCTTCTGACATCTCCGAATTATTAGCTTCCGTTAACGTCGAAGCTGAAGAATCCAGAGTTGAAAAATTATTGTCTGAATTAGAAGGTAAGACCGTCGAAGAATTAGTTGCTGAAGGTAACACCAAATTGGCTTCTATCTCTGCTGGTGGTGCTGCTGCTTCTACCGGTGCTGCTGCTTCTGCTGGTGCCTCCGAAGAAGCTGCTGCTGAAGAAAAGGAAGAAGAAGCTAAAGAAGAATCTGATGATGATATGGGTTTCGGTTTATTTGATTAAACGTGTATAAGTCATTAATAAAGGTCTTTAGCTAACTATTCATTGGGTTTGAGAAGGATCAGAAGGATCAGAAGCATCGTCGACGTGCGGTTGTGTATCATCTTTCAAATACTGATTTAAACAGCAGACGAGCCATTTACTTGGGATTTCTCTTGCCTTGTCATCAAGATGAAATTGCCTTAGCTAAATCCTTGTCTGAACATCTCTGCCATTTCATTTTCATTATGGATATTCTTTTTGAATGTCAAACTATCTATCAAAGTCTTGAACCGGTTAATTTCGTTAAAGATACTTGTCAGTTCGCTGATCTCTCCCAATTCGTCGTCTGTTATGGGGATCCCTAAACTGTTGGCAAGTTTATCTCGTAACTGCTTCAAGTACTCTAACTTCTGAAGCTTGTATTGCACTCGTTCGTTATACTGTATTAGTTGAGTTCTGCGATCGTCATATATCTTTAACACTTCATCGTTAACAGGAGCATTTAGCCCGCTAGATGAAGGCTTTCGTGCCTTGGGAGACTTCACCATCGGTTCATTATCCACCACAAGAATTTCATCCTCAGATCCAGAATCTGTTATTTGCATCTCTTCAACAGGCTCTAATTTCACGTCTTTATCATAAGAAGATCGTGCATTTTCTGGGTCCTCTGGGTTTGCACTGTTACCAGAAAAGGGCTTTTCCAATAACAAGTATTTGGATTCAGGCAATTCTTTGACTAGCATGTTTAAGTGCTCCGCTTTGTTTGAGATGCTATCCACTTCTTGTATTAAAAGCGGCTTTACAAACTTCTGCACATTCAAAAGTCTTTCGTTTGCCACCAGCAACTTATATTGTTCGCTTTTGACCACCTGCTGTACAATTTGATTCAAAATACGTGCACTAAACAGCTTGGCATTATGTCTTTTGATAATGCTATTCACTTTATGTACGATGAGGTTTAATGATTTGTCACTTATTCCCTCTTTCGAAGCTATTTCTTTAAGCTCATCTGTAACTTTTACCGGTCTTCCACATATTTTGACCTGGCGCTCCAAGAAATGTTTCGTGTATGTGTAGCTCTTCATCGGTTAGTTGGTCTTGTTATATGAAGAAGCGCGAGGTTCAAATTAGTCTTAGATCTTAGGATATGTTATGCTGTTTATGTCACTTTTGGAAGCCGTTTGGGCATTGAATGATATAATTGGTTTTTGAAACCTGATCAGCTTATAGTTGTTACTTTTGGGCTTTGCAAAAACCATTTTATTGCTTTTTGAGCCATGTACGTTTCGTAGAATCACCAACAGGGGCCTAAACTGTTCAATAAACTCACAATATTACTACTTCATCGCTCTTTCCAAGTATTCAGCTAGTTGATTTTTGGCCACAATACGAATTTACGGTCGTCAGGTACTCATTACGACTAGGCTTATATTTTAGTGTCGTAATTACAAACAATCAAGAATGCAATGAAAGGCTTAGCTTAAGTGGAATTCTCCAAGAAAAATGCTGTTTTAAATTCCATCCGATATTAACAGCCTAATTGTACATGTATATACCACAGAAACGCACCCAGTGTGTCCAAAACTCAGTCTGAAACTCATCTGGCGCGTTTTGCAATATGCATAATCTGCGGTCACATCGCGACTGTCGCATCAAATTACCTAGATAGATTCTTCAAAACGTATTTATGTATAACAATACAGCTAAGAAGACCAAATTCGTATTCACATACGAAATGGACTTGGCTTTGCTTCAAATCATAAATAAACACAAACAGGAGATCTATCAGCGTGGATCCACCTGCAAAGGATGGAAAAACATTCTAAGTGATTTTAATGGAGTGCTACATACATCTATTCTCCAAAGCCGTACGTTGAACAATCGGTTCAAAGTGTTGCGTAAAGACTTCAATCTACGTATAAAAACCAATTCTATAGTCGATGAGAACATTTTGAACGACAAGGAACGAATATTATGGTTCTTGAATGACTTTTTTAGCAAGAAAAAAGGTAAGGTTATAGACAAAGAGAAACTGCAAGGTTTACTTTTGGACTCGCCCCCTACAATAAGCAACATGGCATCTGGTCAAAGAGCACCGCTCCAAAGACAGAGACCGCTACCTATTGGACCCAGTCAGAGTATCGATGATCAAAACGAGATACATCAAATAAACCAGCCTGAAGCAGTTTCGAACTCTACGGGAAGTAGGGGATTGCATTCGAAAACAAGGCATTCGAGCCACCCTAATCCTGTGAATAGGCCAGCCAATTTTCGTAAGAAAGTACATCAGACTGTTGACGTAAACGGTCATTACATACACCATCCAGCTGGACTGGGTAAAAAAAGCCACGACTCCGATATTCACAGCGTTGCCTCTGTGGTCTCCAATTCTTCGGGAGGCGCAGGAAACGTCTCAGAGGTTTCCAGCACAACATCCAATAGTACTCTTGCTCCCAGCGGAGGGCCTTTGAGCAGCCATGCTGGCAGCACAACAACCGCTGGAAGTGCACACGTGCCTCCTCATGTCCACGGACATCAAGGGAATCATCAAAGTCATATTGCTGGACATGGTGCTTCGACAGGTCATGCGATTCAAGGACATCCGGTGCCGTTTGCTAATCCGCCAATGTCAAACCACTCGTTGAATCAGCCTGCCTATAGAGTAAATCCCATAAACCAATTCGGAGCCTCTGTGATCACTGCTGGCCATGGTCACAGTACAATGGGCATAAACACACCTGTCAGCGCAGGACCATTAGGAAGCACGCCCATGAATGCGGGCCCTAATGGGTTCAATATGCACCAGTCCAATTTCAGCCATACACCCTCTCCTATGCCCCTTGGAGAAAATTATATTCCACCCATGGATCAAAACGTGGAGATTAAAGATGCCGAAGAGGTTTATAGCAATTCGCCCAAGTCAAGCATTGATAGCTACTATCATTCTCCACACCATAACTTTCAAAGGTATCCTGCCCATTCCGAGCACCCCAATCCCGATTTTAACCAAGTAACTCTGATGGTGGTGAGTTTGCAACAACATCAAATGCAAACCAGCAATGATATCAGCGACATGAAGAGAGAATTCGACTCGTTCAAGTACGAAATGCAGCTGAAAATGGATCAAATATTGGACTCTCTAAAGAAGAAGTAACAAAACAAAAGGCTTAGTGCCTTTAATAGCATAAACACAACACGTCAAATGATTATCATATTGTATATTAATGAATTTAAATTGGTATTAAATATTGCTAACAACGCTTATTCTTGTACTTTAACGGTCAAACGATGCAATTCATGCACTCTTTTTCGCACGCATTTCTACCCGATAAGATAAGATTACTCGTCTATGAACATATTCGATAACTCCACTAATCCCATACGGGACCCTCAATTGTATAGAGGAGTGGCAAAAGCCGCTAAAGCGCAAGTGATAATTGCGTTGGTGTTGGGGGTATCGGCTTTTTTTCTTTTTGCAATTCTAAGAGTGAGATATCCTAAAATATATGTTGCTAACTTTAACCAGGTAAATCAAAACTATTTGCATAGTTCGTCAAGGCAAAACCTACCCAAATTACCACCCAAATCCGTTTTCGGTTGGATACCCATTGTCTTCAAGATCAGCGAAGAGCAGGTCCTAGAACATGCTGGTTTAGATGCGGTTGTATTTCTTGGATTTTTCAAGATGTGTATAAAAGTGTTGTCAATTTGTGTTGTGCTAGCCATATGCATCATATCTCCAATTAGATATCGATTGACAGGCCGGTACGATCAGGACTATCCTCCAGACAGAGGAGATAAGGAAAGACATACCAACAATCAGTATATTTTTGGCCTTTACGTGATATTTACTTATGTGTTCACCGGTATTATATTGCACTTCCTATTTAAGCAAACAAACAAGATTATTAACATGAGACAGTTATATTTGGGTAAGCAAAGCTCGATCACCGATAGAACAATCAAATTACTGGGAATTCCGCCCAAGCTAAGAGACGAGGAAGCGTTGAAAAGGCACATTGAATCCATGGGATTGGGCGGTATAGATAAAGTTACCATTGTGAGGGAATGGGGAGATCTCAACAAGCTAATGAAACAACGTAAGAGAGTTTTGGCTAAAGCAGAGGATTATTGGGTTGAATACTTTGAAATGAATGGCATCAATCATAAAAACGATATGATTTCTAATTTGCAACCGAATCTCGGTGATTCCTATGGGATGGCCCCGTCGCCTTCTATCAACGCTAATTCGCAATTCGAATCCTACAACGATCTGCAAGATGTCTTGGAGCAGTCTACTATCGATGATAATAGACTTGCACGTCATTCGAGCATTATAGACCAAATAACCGACCATTTAGATGCAGATGATTCTATTTCACGTTTACCGCTTTTGAATGATGAAACTTACAAGAGGCCTAAAATACATAAGGCATCCTTTTTGTGTTTTCCCATAGGCAAAAAGGTGGATGCTCTCAACTTTTACACAGAGAAACTTGTTACAATCGATAAAGAAATTCTAAAGGCAAGAAATAGAGATTACCCAGCCACTTCTTCGGCATTTATTACCATGAAGTCGGTAGCAGAAGCCCAATTGATAGCCCAATCGGTTCTTGATCCAAAAGTGAATCATTTAACAACAACATTGGCCCCAGCTCCACATGACATCAGATGGGATAACCTTTGTTTGACTCGTAAGGAAAGAAATAGTAGGATATCATTTGTAACCTTTTCGATCGGTCTTTTGTCTATCCTTCTCGTCGTTCCAGTAAGTTATTTGGCCAGATTTCTTAATACGAAAACGATTTCCCAGATATCTCCTAAATTAGGTGAATTCCTTAAGAACAATCCAAAAGCCGAAACTTTTGTTACTGGTGTTTTACCACCATACATATTTACACTTTTGAACACCATAATGCCTTACTTTTACATTTATATGACATCAAAGCAAGGTTACACGTCGCATAGTGACGAGGAAATATCATCAGTTTCAAAAAACTTTTTTTATACGTTTGTCAATTTGTTTTTAGTGTTCACCTTAGTTGGAACAGCTTCTTTGACGGACACAATAAAAATAGCTTATCAGTTGGCTCAATCCTTACGAGACTTGTCTTTATTTTATGTGGATTTGATTATTTTGCAGGGTTTAGGTATTTTTCCCTACAAGCTCTTACTTCTAGGGAATCTTTTGAAGTACACATTTGGATCCCTTATGTGGTGCAAAACTCCTAGAGACTACATCAAACTTTACAAACCACCCGTGTTCAACTTTGGACTCCAATTACCACAACCTATGTTAGTGTTCATAATAGTCATCATATACTCGGTGGTATCGACAAAAATTTTATCAGCAGGACTACTTTATTTCTTAATAGGGTACTTTGTTTTCAAATACCAATTACTTTATGCATGTGTTCATCCCCCTCATTCTACGGGAAAAGTCTGGCCCTTAATTTTTCATAGAGTCATACTTGGGGTGTTCATATTGCACATAATGATGGCGGCTACTCTTTCTCTTCAGAAAGCATTTTATTCAGTGGTTGCGTTGGTTCCTTTGCCAATAATTCTTTTGGGCTGTATCTGGAATTTCCACAAATATTATATTCCACTTTCATATTTCATCGCTTTGAAATCGATTCAAAACAACGAGTTGCCTATCCACAACCAATATCATGACGATGAGTCGTTCATAGAGTCGTCTCATATAAATGCTAACGAGACTACATTCAAAACTTTGGATGAACGCAGAGAGCATAATCAAACCTATGATTATCCATACTTAATAGAAAGCCTAGATGGTCCGCTTATAGCAGTGGATAACAACGATGTTCTTCTTGTAAACAACGATGGAATGACTGTCAGGAAAATGAAAACCTCTGTGGGGGAATTTTACTAGGCTCGAGAACTTTATAGATTACGAATACGTGTATAATTAAATACAATATGTTACAAAATTGAAGCTTCACATCAGAGGATGACACCTTCCAATGAATTCATGAATAAAGTAGAAGCACTATAATCCGATAAAAACGACCCAAGAAGACACATTGCAAATCCGCTTACCAATTCTTTGAAAACAAAAGAAAATGCAAAAACCAGTATAGTTTTCAAATAGCTAAGATTGGTGATAATGTGCAACGATTCAATGACGCTTAAGCCAGAAATAACATTGACAAGCCGTGGCGATTCCAAACTCTTGTCATAGGGCCATATAAGCATAAGTAATGGTAGTAGTTTCACTCCATTAGATATGAGAACACAAGATAGTAGCACGGTGACATTGTATATCGACTGGTCCTTTTCTGGTAGATTTGAATTGTTGCGGAAACTGCCCAACCCAAATAGTGTTGTTTGTAATAAAACGTTGAACAAAACATTACTCATGGAGATTTTTATCAAAAAAATCAAATATTGCATGTAAATATCTTGCAGTAGAAAAGTTGACATCAACAAAGTGTGACTTTGCTTTCTTTCCTCGTAAGCCCATGCCAAATACACCTCAAATAATATAGTAATTATTACTAGTCGTATAAATCTAGCCACAAATTGTGGGGATGACGATGCCTTCATACGTGTCTCAATAGTGTTGAAACAGAGGTGTCTATAAGCCTGCGGTTTTAGTAGTACTATGTCAATAAAGACTAATACAGAGTCATATTCTATGTACTTATCAACCACTTTGTTGCATTCCTTGCATATTTCTAGCTTTATATAATCGCCTTTATACTTAGAGTATGCTCTCTCTACAGGTGCTTTGCACTCCACACATAGCATCGCGCTAAATATTTAAGCGATCTTCAAAGACGTTTTATGGTAAGAGCTTTTAAGAAAACACTGATTTACTTAAGGCTAATTTTGAATCTGGCTGCTTCTTTTAGAATCCATGCCAGATCTAATTATAAGCTATAAATACCGTAGTAATTTCATATATGTCATGCATTCATTATATAGTCGTTATGTAAAGTTGTGGAGGCAAGTTTAGCATGCTTCTAATGGCGGTGCTTCTTCGGGGACATCACCTAAGGTGAACTGTGGTTGTTTGAAACGGTCGTCAATATCCAATTTGCTCAAATCAGGTATGTTGGAGGCTGGCGACCCACCTTGGCCGAATCCTGAGCTTCCTCCAAATCCTGAAGTACTCAGAGTTGTGTTCCCAAATCCAGATGACCCAAAGCCAGATGAGCCAAACCCTGAAGAGTTCTGTGTTGTGTTTTGGCTAGTGGCACCAAATGGCGTGGGGTTTGCTGTACCAGAATTCTGATTCGAATTTGACGTGTTGTTTCCAAATGGAGATGCATTGGTTATGTTTGTAGCACCCGTTGATCCAAAGGGAGAGTTCAGCTTGTTTGCAGTGCCAAAACCTGAATTTCCAAAACCTGAAGCACCAAATCCTTGCAGAGGTGTTGACGATGCGCCAAAGCCATTGCCTGAATTTGTAGAAGAACCAAATCCCGTAGAGCCAAATGCTGAAGATCCAAACCCAGAAGAGCCAAATCCGCCGGTAGCTTTTGCTGGCTCTGCAGCGGGTGCATTGGAAGTTGTATTGGTTGAGGCGGAACCGAAGCCAGAATTACCGAAGCCAGAACTTCCAAATCCTGAGTTTCCAAACCCGGATGATGTGCTTTTGGATGTGGATGCACCAAACCCTGATGATCCAAACCCTGAGCTCCCAAATCCTGAATTTCCAAACCCTGACGACTCAGCGCTATTGTCGACCGCTGATGTTGCATTGCTAACACCAAATCCACTAGGTTTGCCTGTAGATCCGAAACCTGAACTGCCGAATCCCGAGCTGCCGAATCCTTGCCCGGTTGTGTTCGTCGAAGCACTGGCGCCAAATCCTTGTGTGGTGCTATTTCCTGTACTGGCACCGCCAAACCCACTGCTTCCAAAGGCACCCGAGCTTTTGAAGGCAGACCCGCCGGTATTGGAGCCTCCAAAGGCAGAACCACCAAACCCACTGCTTCCAAATCCAGTATTACCAAAGCCGGAGCTTGATTGAGAAGACGTGTTTCCAAAAGCAGAGGTATTTTGAGCATTTGTTGAGCCAAATGCCGTATTTCCAAACGGATTAGCATTATTGTTGTTACCAAAAGGGTTCGAATTTGTGCTACCAAAAGCCCCTGAGTTAGAAACACCCCCAAGTCTTCCCAGGGTAGCAAATTCGTTCATATTTTCCTCCAAGGTTTTCGGTATAAAGGGCTTTACAGGCGCCTGCTTTACCCCCATTTGTAGATATCTAGCAGCATTTCTTGCCATGCCCTTTACATGCGATACACAATAGTCCATGTCGGCTTTTCTAGCGGCAATTTCTTGATCATATTGTGGAACTTGGTTTTGAGCTACAGCTTCCATATATTTAAGTCGGAGTTCCTCGGGGGAAATGTCTCTTCCTTCTATTATTCCTGTTTTGGCGGGCGGCACAAGCCCGTAGTTCAGGCCAATGAAGCTCATTTGCATATGTTTGTAGTCTTCAAGATCTTGTTTAATGGTGTTAGCTTTTGAATCCAAAGTGTTTGGATCCGTGAAACTCGAGATATTTTCCGTAGTCGCCGGAGTATTTCCAGATGATTGTTGTTCATGAGAGAAAGGACACTTGTTCCCGTTTCTACAATTGGGGTAGAATTTACAAGGCTTCTTTTTATTATTATTGAACATAAATGAAAAATTCGCATCTTGAGAAAATCATCTAAAATAATGGAGTTTTCTACTACTATTTACATATATATCGCGAGTTATGGCACTAGCTTCTTGTATTCATTGACCAAAATGGCCTGGTTTTCGGCTGTCAAAGCAAAGGCATTTTTGTATAAATCAATGTTCTCTCTAAGGGCTCGTTCTCGTGTTGTTCTGCCCTGCTCAATGTCAGTCAATAATATTTCTAGCCTCTTTCTTAAAAATGGTTTAGACAAGGAGATATTATTCTCGTAATTGATATTGCTGAAACCTTCAATAAGACCCATTCCCATTGTGGTAGGTATGATGTATTCTTTTCCTCCTTGTTTGGACTTTACCACATATTCTCTGTCCATGATCTTCAGAATATGCTCTGCGATGGTGGCATCGGTTCCAATCCCATTCACATCCATTAAAGCAATCAATTCTGTTTCTGTCATATGGTTTGGAGGCGACGTTTTGCCCTCTTTAAGTTCTGAACTGGATATAACAATGCGTTCGTTTATGTTGAGTTCAGGAAGTTGGCTTGAGGATTGCCAGTTTTTATATGGATACACATCCAAGTAATTACGCTCTGTCACTTGTATTCCAGATGCAGTGAATATTTCCTTATCCCATTTCGCCGTTATGACAGTTTGAAATCCTTTGGCGTCATCCGAACAACATGCAAGGAAACGACGTACCACATACTCATAAACCTTCTTTTGGTCTGCATTAGCGATCGTCTCTAAACTGACGTATTTTACAGGATGAATAGGAGGATGGGATTTATCATCTTTTGATCCTTTTCTTGGTACTTTGTAACTCCCATTCATTAGATTGGCTGCAAATGTACCCCAACGACTGTCTTGTGTATGTGTTTGAATTATTTTCTTCAAATTCATTGCATCTGGGAACCTTTCTGTCTCTGTTCTTGGATACGAAATCCAACCACCCTGATAAAGCTTTTCGGCAGCATCCAAGGCACGTTTGGCACTCATTTTGAAGTAACTAGAACAATCCTTTTGAAGCAGCACCGTTGTTAAGGGAAACGGTTTATAATTAGAAGTGGGTTTTTTGGTTACATTGGTAACGACGGCCTCCTTTTCTTTCATACATTTTTGGTAGATAGTCAAAACGTACAACCTGTCAAAGAAATGATTCTTAGACCAATTAAAATTGGCCTGAATATTGTTTTTTTCTAAGCACAACGTTACGTACCAAAACTTCTCTGGCTTGAAACTCTTGACTCGTTTGTATCTATCCACTACAAACCCAAGCGTGGGAAACTGACACGTCCCGTAAGAAACTGTTCCAGACTCTATAAACCGATTTTTCCGGAAAATATCGGTCAAAAACCTTGTGAAACTGGCACCTACACGTAAATCAACCTCTTGTCTACATTGAACTGCCTCCACCAGCTTTATATTTAGCGTCTTAGGGTTTCTAGCTGCTTGTAAGATATGGCTTCTCTCCAAATGTGAAAACTGTGCACGCCATACCTGCTCTAAAGTCATTCGTGAATTCCCTTTTTTGGCGGCCTCGAATACTTCGTACCCTATGGCTTCTCCTTCACGATCACAATCTGTCCAAATCATTAAATATTGTGAGTTACGAGCTTCATTGGCGATGTTTCTGTGAATTCCTATCTTATCACGGTCCTCCGAGCTCTTTACGGGAACCTGAAATAGTCTACCATGTGGTATCCTTCCCCACCCATACTCTTGGGGGAAATCAAGCGTAGTTATATGTCCTATAACTGAAGTCATAGTCACGTCGCAAACACCATAACCAGGAAACTCGAATTTAAAATCAAAGTTGGCGTTGTATTTACTGGGTGACTTACGTTTTGTCAGTCGTCCTCCTGAAAGAATTGACGTCACCTCTTTGGCTATAGAGGGCTTTTCTGCCACGCATAGAACCTTCATTTAAACACAATTTCGCGTTTCTTGATCTTATCTCATCTCATCTGATGTCTTATCTCATAGAATGGATGGGGGAGAACGCCAAAATTAGCGACAAGCTCCAAATAAAGGAGTTTAAGGGCACAGGAAGAGGTATCGGCACCACTGATATTATAAGAACAGGCGAACCGGTCATAAAAATCACATTACCTTACCTATTAAACAGTAAGACAATTCCATTGCATTTAGAAGACCTTGGAATCGAAGTAGAACCCGAGGAATGCGAGCGTTTTTCCTCTACACAATTATGTATGATGTATATAGATCTAGCTTATGACAACAAAGACGGGTTTTGGGCGAAATTCATGGATCTGTTGCCGCCCATGGAATCGTTCAAGTTGGCACCATTATATTGGTACGTCGCATACAATGAGAAGTACAAAGCACTACTTAATGTGATGACAGAGTCTATGAAAAACCGTGCTATGGACACAATTGAAAGGTTTGAAAAAGATAGCAAAGTTGTGGTGGATTTCATAAAACTCAAAAACCCTGTAATCGATGCTAAAATTTTAGATATTAAAAGATTGGCATGGATTTGGCTTTGTATCAAT
The DNA here is from genome assembly GCA_030571075.1 of Yamadazyma endophytica. Classification (NCBI taxonomy): domain Eukaryota; kingdom Fungi; phylum Ascomycota; class Pichiomycetes; order Serinales; family Debaryomycetaceae; genus Yamadazyma; species Yamadazyma endophytica. Next base: position 699,552 of record JAJLXA010000002.1, read on the forward strand.
TCACGTTGCTTATACATGGATTTGGGCTACAGCAATGGAGCTGACAATTTTACAATGGCTCCTTACGTGGATCTTATTAATCATAGCGATGACGATCATTGCACATTAAAGATTGACCTCAAAGGGTTTCATGTTTTAAGCGGCCTCAAATACAATCCTGGTGATCAGTTATTCCTTAGCTATGGCCCACATTCAAATGAGTTTCTTTTGTGTGAATATGGCTTTATAATACCTCAAAACAGATGGGATGACATAGACATCACCGAAACTCTAAATAATCACCTCTCAGAGGACCAAAGAGAGTACTTGAAAGCACACGATTATTCGGGAGATTACACAATAGGAGAAGTATCAGGCATCTCATTCAGAACAGAAATTGCATTGGCTGTGAGTCAGGAAATGCATCCAACTAAAAGTAGAAAACTCGACATGTATATAAGAGGTCTTTCCGAAGGACAGGCTTTTACCGCCAAATCCAAAAAAATATTAAGTGAACTTCTACAGCTAGAGCGGGTAAAATTATCAAAACGATTGGTCATATTGGAAGAATTAGATTGCGATCAAGATGTCAAAGATACACTCATGCAGCTTTTACTCAACTCTTTGAATCTTATAGGAAAATTCTGTACATAATTTGCATTAATGATAAATGTCATCTATTCGTAACTAAACCTCTATATTACAGTCTTAAATGCTCTTTCATCCAACGATTTCTCTAATGAAACCTTAGATTTGATCATGTTAATAAGCATGTTGTTAGCAGGAGTTTTTATCCGGTGCATAACGCCCAACTTACTAATATACCCGTTAATGTAGCCGATCTCTGTAGGGTTCATATTTCTTACGTCCTCCCTCATTGAAGAGCTATTATTTTTGGTTGTTTCTATGACCCCTAAAACCCCATCTAGCAAATCAGGTGGGCTCAAAAGACGGGCGTGTTCAGGATTCTTCACATATACGGACTGATGGTGAGCTTTGATAACATCCGCTAGTTCTTTTAAAACACGCTTCATGATACCGATGGTTTGAACCCCATAAAGTAGATCACCGTTATTACAATCTAATAGGGCGGTTAAAGGGTTTATGCAAGCGTTAGCAGCCAACTTTTGAAGTTCCAAAGCTTGAAAATCAGCTAAGGGTATGTATTCGGAGCTTAGATTATCACATTGCATTATCATTTTTATGAATTCTGGGGTCTCATCGATATTTATAGTTTCATTGGATTTGGGTATGTACAGAATTTTCATTTGACCAAGTCCAACATGATTAATTATATTTGAAGAGCTTTTGTAAGCCCCATGTGTCACTATGGCCTTGTAAAAATTTGGTCTTTTGTGTGATGTTGGCCATATCTTTTCGGTTACTTCTTCAATAACTCCAAGCCCATTATGTATAAAAAGAATATTGGAATTCTTGTTTAAATAATCTGCATAAGGAGCCAAAGCGTACGGAGTTTGAAAAGCTTTTACTGAAACTATCAAGTTCTTAATAGGCTCATCCTGTAGCGATTTTACTGTACCACTTTCATGTTCGCTTGTGGTGGTTTTTACTTCTCCAAACTGGTGTCTATTAACAGTAAGCTTGCGTCCGTTCTTCACAAAATTATTGGCTCTACTTTGATTACGAAACATCAACATAACTTGTGCTGCTTCTTTATGTGTAACTTTCAACTCATGTGCCGTAAGTGCCCCTATAGCACCCACCCCTAGCACATGTATAGGACTCTTCATGTTTGATACACGCTAAAAAATTTTAATTCTCTGGCTGCAAAATTCGCATTTTTCATATTTGTTGCAATGTTAATTGTGGGATTAACTGGTGGAATTGCAACCGGTAAGTCGACCGTGTCAAAAGAATTGAACACAGCACACGGAATTACTATTGTGGATGCTGATTTGATAGCCAGAGAAGTGGTATTACCTGGTAGAGCGGCATATAAGGCGGTGATTAGTACTTTTGGTGGCTCCATAGCTGACTTAGTGCTTGAGGATGGCCAATTAAATAGGCCCGCTTTGGGTCAACATGTATTTGGTAACAAAACAGAAATTACAAAATTAAACAAAATTATCCATCCTGCTGTTAAACGAGAGATATTCAGACAGATTCTCGTGGCTTACATAAAACTTAATAAGATTGTGATTTTAGATGTGCCTTTATTATTTGAAGCTGGTCTTGATATGATTTGCGGTAAAACATTGACAGTGTCATGCAATACTGAATTACAACTTCAACGATTGCTTGAAAGAAACAAAGAATTAAACAAAGAGGACGCAGAGAAACGAATTGGGAGTCAAATGAGCAATTCTGAAAGAAACCGTCGTGCTGACATAGTTATTGATAACAATGGGAATTTGGACGAATTAAAAGTGTGTATTGGGTCTGTTGTGAAGGAAATAACCCCTGGAGTTTTTTGGTGGCTTGTAGATTTGATACCTCCTTTAGGGGCTCTTTCTGCAGTATTGACATTTTGTGTAAGGTATTATGGCAATAAGCTTAGCCGAAAGCAAGCTTAAGCTTGGTGAATGGACGTATGATTTCCTTTTCATGCTCTCCAATATTGTGCCAAACTATGAAGCCTGTCGATTACCACAGGCAAAAATGCATTCACTGAATCATTTATCAAATTTTGGAAATGTATGATAGACTCCTCTTCCGTCATATCCAAACAGAATTTCTCTTGCACCTTTTCTACAGCTCTCGTAGGGTCGATCTTTATATCAGGAATATCTGCATCAAGCATCAATTGGAATAAGTTTAAAATTAAGTTACTGTTTTTCCTTAATGTGGTGTAGGTGACAAAACAATAATTTTTGAATATGTTGAAATTCTCATGCTCTAAACCTCCCATACCATCAATGACTTGAATAGGTAACTTCATCAATGGTGGAAATGGTTTTGGATCTCTTCCAAGGATATAGCCAAAATCTGCATGCCAAAATTTTCCGTCTGGAGACAAAAGTAAATTATCTAAGTGCCTATCACCTACACCTAAGAGATAGGTAATCACACAATAACCTGCACACAGCTTCACATAATTGTCCATTATAACCGAAGAGACACCCAAGTCGGACGTTATTGCATGTCTTTGCTCTGGTGGTGGTTTGTTTGAATTTCCTAAAACGCTATGCAAAGTAGTCAGTTCTTCACTACTTTCGTCTAGGTTAGGTTTTGATGTGCTATTAGCTTCTTTCAAGTAATTCAAAATACCCGAGCTTATATTGGAATCGTAATGTTTAGCTAGCACACTGTCAAGGGTCTCATTTTTCACAAATTGAATCATTCCTGCAATTGGAGAAGTCGCCAAAATTCTGTACGGGGTCAACCTTAGGTCAAGATTTTCATTTTTAAGCAACTGATCCATGAGTGTTATTATTTGTATTACCAACTGATCTTGCCTTAAATCGTCCCCAATCTTAAACATTAATGTATACTTGCCATAATTATGCACCTTCTTTCCAAATAATTGTGTAGTCAGCTCTTTGCTCACTGTTTTGAAGGTAATCTTTAACGGGGCAAGCGAACTCTTGAATACAGCAGACTCCTCTGGATAGCACCCACAAATCATTACCGAAGGGTCTAATGGTAAGGGGAAGGAATGTGGGAATTTAAGGAATTCATTAGATGGCTCGGAAAGATATTCTCTCAAGAATTGAACCTTCTTTGATGTAGCTTCGTTCTTTTTAAAGGTAGTACGTAATAGCTCTACAAGTTGTGTGAGCTTCTTAATAAACCAAACTTGACGCTTCAAATAATTGTAATTGGGTAATTTATTGATCTTCGAGTGTACCTTGAGATCATCAATGTATTTGTTTAAGATTTGAGAATATATTTGAATTCCTTCAGAATTATTCAATTGATCTTCATTCTCCACTTTCACATACCAATAAAAGAAGTTACCCAACTTTTCGTTTACAACGGCCTTTTCGATCAAAAAAGATGCCAAAGGAAACGATTTAAACATGTCGTCGCTGTCATCATCCTGTGAATTTCCATTAATGTCCTTAAACTCGTTTACCAAAAGAGATTCAAATTTGAGGGCTTGAACAAGTTGTAACAAATATAACAAAAGCTCATCAGCACTGGCTAACTTAAGTCTATCTACAGCAAAATTTCTTAGAAGCTTGATATACTTATAGATTTTTTGCGTTCTCGATTCATTATCTTTAGTTCCTTCTAGCTGCTGTTGAGACGACAACTTTAAATTTGACACTAAAGTAGCAGGATCAAAATAGCTACTCAATAGTTCTAGAGCATCTCCAATCTGGATCTTTTCAATCGACCAATAATATGGAATGATTTCTTTGAAAGCCAAATCTAATTCATAGTCATTTTCCCAATTTATACTTTTCAAGAACTTGGTGAAAAACTTTTGATTAGCTTTTGATAAGTCTGTCTTGGCAACCTCATTTGAAGTGTTATTTTTGGAGAAGTAGTATCTAAATTTCCATATGAGATTTTTCTCGATGTCTGTTAATTCGATATTTGATGGCTTGTTTAGTATTTTCATTAATTCATCTCTTAATTGTGGAGTAGGTTTAAGCTCCTTATCCAACAATGTGCTGTTATTCATGTTTCTCTCCAATTTGTGATACTTTGCTTCTATCGGATCGAAAATTGTATTGGTAGTATTAGAGAGTGTGTTCATACTTACAATTTGTAAGTCTGGATCAAAACCTTTGAACAGCTCTTCAATAGTTATTTGATTTATAATTACATTTGATGTTTGATCAATGGAGGGCACCCTTGCTGCAAGAAACTCTTTGGCAAGCTTTTGTGGATTCTGTAGGTCACTCGTTTCATCTGAGTACACAATTGGTAGCTCAAAATTGGGTAGTTCAATATATAGGAAGTATTCATTTTGAGAGTCAATCTCAGATAATAGTCTATCCCTCTCAATTTCAGCAAGGGGAACCGAAATTTTGTCAAGCCAATCTATATGAATGACCTCATCATTGACATATTCTATCAACCTTTGTTCGATATCTGAGATGATTGGTTTATGAATATTATCTTTTGTTTTTATGTGTGACGATTGATTTTCAACAATGGTTATTTTTTGTAGACCTTTTTTTAAAGTAAAGTCGTCCTTGTTAAAAAGATTTAGTTTACCCAGTCCAAACTTCACTTGCAGGCTCTCAAATATCTCATAAAGACTGAATTCAAGATATGTATCAAGGCTAATTTGACTATAATCAATTGATAATTGTAGGGTTTGGTTCCATATTCGTTTGTTATTGGTGAAACTATTGTACAAGGTTTGTGTAGACACAGTTAAAGGACTGTTTGAGGAACCATTGTATATATCGACTCTACAAAATAGATCTGAATTATAAGTTACTTTTGAAAGGGTTTTGAATACACTGGGATTCGAGTACTTTTCGGATGATTTTGCAAGCGATCGTATCACTTTTTTGGGATTAGAAGCTTGGAAAGAGCCAACCTTCACGGTAACAGGCACATTGAGGTCTTTAGAGAGACCAAATGCACTGACATTTTGAGAAGAAAGCTCGCTCTTATCAAACGATGTCATTTATTACACGCGAAAATGAATTCAGGTTGCGATCGTAAAATATGGCAGAATATAGTGGCTTAAAGACTTAGTTGCAAATTTACGTCGCTCATGTTTAAATTATGAGGGGACTCCGTACATGAGTTCACCTTCTTTATGTGGCATAATAATTAAGTGAATGATATGTCAACTGCATGGCTTCGCCTCTCATTGTGTAAATGTATCGCCAATTTAGCTTAAAGCTATGTGAGAAGAACGACCCAGGCTCGACCTCTTACTATGATCCGTTGTATCCGTCAAAAAAATACTACAAAGAGGAAATGTAGTCGACCCCCAATTTGGCATCCACAAGCCCAGAAAGCTGGCCCACTGGTGTGATCACCAGTGGTCCAACAATTAAAGGTCGGAATACGATTGTTTAACCCGATGCTTACATATGCAAGCACGATCGCTTAAAGTATACAAACAAGATGAATGAGAATAGTTTTGTGTAATCCCTGGCTGTGACATATTGTGGATTATCTGGAAAATGCCGCTTTTGAACAAAGGGTGATAGTCCGAACACCCCCTATAGTAAGAACCAGTAACCCAAATAAGTTCGCCAATAATTTCTTCCTCGATTAATAATCCATGTATGACGTCTAAATTGGGGTTTCGCAATTGTTACTGACGATACCTCTGTGATTGTTCTCTTGAGATCCGCCGAAGCCCGATTTCATAACTATGGGTTAGATGTGTTGAGCTACGGTGGAGTAATTGAATTTCACAAATACAAAATTTAGGCAATATTGGTTTTGTTGATGTTGATTCACACTTTGATGATAATTTCCAGATGGGAGTCTTCTCGTCATTTTCTTGAATTGTCATTTCCTTAAGCTGAGATCCCTGATAAACAATGTAAAATTGGACTATAGCCTTCAGTTACTAAATTCATTCGCGTCAATAATAATGAATAGAATTGGCTTTAGTTGATATTTACTAACTCATGCATAAGTTACTAAATTGGAACACTTTTATTTTTTTGGATTTCATATTATTAGATGCAAGTTTATTGTTAGATACCTTCTGCGATCCTATTTGTTGAAATGCTAGTAAACGCCCAAATTAGGCGCCAAATTAGGTTAAATCGTATCCCACTGCGGTCAATTTTAAGAACAATGAATTATGGCAATGAGGGAATTGGGACAATACTCAAATTATAAGAACAATCTATTACATTGTAGCATTAAGATCAAAACGATGCATTTTGTCTAATCTTTTTCTGATCATGTGAACAAGCAAATGTTCTGCTCCTTTGAAGATTGAAAACATCAAGGATCAATTGACGTGCCAAAAATCTTGTCAAGTAACCAGCGATCTTCCATATTGTTCTTGGAGCTTTGCGCCGTGTAGCCATAAGTCATCCATCACTGAATGCTTGTCACCTTGCGTAAAAACGTTGGTTATGGTACCCATTGCGCAATTGCTGAGTAAGAGATGAAATTGACCTACGAGGCGGCCCATCATCATATGCACATACCTCAAAAAGGCAATCGCCAATCAATTTTAATCAATTTAGAAGTTTCCGGTGCTTGCTATATGAAACTTCGCTGTAATAAGCAAAAAATTTACCAATTAGGCAGGATCTTGTCATTATTTTTTGCAAGTTCAGAGCTTGTTTCAAGTGGATTGACCTATCATTTGTCTTGGTTAAAAATAGCAAGGGTTACAACTTCTAATTTCGTCATTTCTTACACGAAAATGCACAATTACCTTATTATCGAGTTTGCAAATAATCCAACATACTCAAAGGACTAGAACCACTGATGCTTTCATGCTAGCTTTGTTCGTAATTGGAAAAAGTGGTACAGTCTGAAATTTGTGACAATGAAGCTCCAAAATAAAAAGTATAAATAGCACATAAATTGGATGACTTGTTATCATTATCTTAATTACCGAATGAAGCTTTTAAAACTTTTCGGGACTTTAAGTGTCTATATCCCGTTGGCTCTTGCGATTGAAGGATGTTCACCCACTAGCGTTCAAAATGGTTTAAGAGTCGATTATATTGACGACGTTCCATACATTCCACCTGGTACTGAAGATACATCAGTGCCTTCGACTGTGGCTGGAATTGATAGTAAAACCCCTGACTATACCGCCTATGGTATAGCCAACATTAACTTCGACAATGAAATTGAAGACCAAGGTGAGTATGTTGCAGGTCAAATTTATGGTAGAGACATGAACATTGCCCATTTTGGTTTGAAGATCACGGGCTATTTCAAAGCTCCACAAACGGGATCCTATACTTTTAATGTCAAAGCTGATGATGGTGCCTATATCGCTTATGGTGACAATGCATTCTCTTGTTGTGGTAACACTGATGAAACCAGTTCTTCTTTCGACGCAACTACACAATACTCAGATAGTGTTGCCCAAGAAGGTGTAACCACTGCAAATTTAGTAGCAGGTTACTATTACCCAATCAAAATCCTTTACTACAACAAGCGTACCGTTAGTTACATCGACTTCCAGGTTACTCAACCTGATGGTACCACGATTGACCAGATGCCATTCTATTATGCTTCAGAGACAGAGGACTGTCCAGCAGTTACTACTACCACAACCATATGGACTGGCACTTTCACCACAACTACTACTGTATCCGGAAGTGATGGAGTGGAGACTGTCATTATTGAAACACCAGGTCCAAGTACCACTACCACACCAGGTTCTTCAGATTATACTTATACAACTACCCCTTCAGGTAGCCCTCCATTAGTTGTGATTGTCACCAAGACACCCGAGCCAAGTACCACTACAACCCCGGGTTCTTCAGATTACACTTATACAACCACCCCCTCGGGTAGCCCTCCATTAGTTGTGATTGTTACCAAGACACCCGAGCCAAGTACCACTACAACCCCGGGTTCTTCAGATTACACTTATACAACCACCCCCTCGGGTAGTCCTCCATTAGTTGTGATTGTTACCAAGACACCTGAGCCAAGTACCACTACAACCCCGGGTTCTTCAGATTACACTTATACAACTACCCCTTCAGGTAGTCCACCTTTGGTTGTGATTGTCACTAAGACCCCAGGTCCAAGTACGACTACCACCCCAGGTTCTTCAGATTATACCTACACCACCACTCCATCTGGAAGTCCACCTTTGGTTGTGATTGTCACCAAGACCCCTGGTCCAAGCACAACTACTACCCCAGGTACCTCCGACTACACTTATACTACCACTCCATCTGGAAGTCCACCTTTGGTCGTAATCGTCACCAAGACCCCAGGTCCAAGCACAACTACTACCCCAGGTACCTCCGACTACACTTATACTACCACCCCTTCAGGTAGTCCACCTTTGGTTGTGATTGTCACTAAGACCCCAGGTCCAAGTACGACTACCACCCCAGGTTCTTCAGATTATACCTACACCACCACTCCATCTGGAAGTCCACCTTTGGTTGTGATTGTCACCAAGACCCCTGGTCCAAGCACAACTACCACCCCAGGTTCTTCAGATTACACTTATACTACCACTCCATCTGGAAGTCCACCTTTGGTTGTGATTGTCACTAAGACCCCAGGTCCAAGTACGACTACCACCCCAGGTTCTTCAGATTATACCTACACCACCACTCCATCTGGAAGTCCACCTTTGGTTGTGATTGTCACCAAGACCCCTGGTCCAAGCACAACTACTACCCCAGGTACCTCCGACTACACTTATACTACCACTCCATCTGGAAGTCCACCTTTGGTCGTAATCGTCACCAAGACCCCAGGTCCAAGCACAACTACTACCCCAGGTACCTCCGACTACACTTATACTACCACCCCTTCAGGTAGTCCACCTTTGGTTGTGATTGTCACTAAGACCCCAGGTCCAAGTACGACTACCACCCCAGGTTCTTCAGATTATACCTACACCACCACTCCATCTGGAAGTCCACCTTTGGTTGTGATTGTCACCAAGACCCCTGGTCCAAGCACAACTACCACCCCAGGTTCTTCAGATTACACTTATACTACCACTCCATCTGGAAGTCCACCTTTGGTTGTGATTGTCACTAAGACCCCAGGTCCAAGTACGACTACCACCCCAGGTTCTTCAGATTATACCTACACCACCACTCCATCTGGAAGTCCACCTTTGGTTGTGATTGTCACCAAGACCCCTGGTCCAAGCACAACTACCACCCCAGGTTCTTCAGATTACACTTATACTACCACTCCATCTGGAAGTCCACCTTTGGTTGTGATTGTCACTAAGACCCCAGGTCCAAGTACGACTACCACCCCAGGTTCTTCAGATTATACCTACACCACCACTCCATCTGGAAGTCCACCTTTGGTTGTGATTGTCACCAAGACCCCTGGTCCAAGCACAACTACTACCCCAGGTACCTCCGACTACACTTATACTACCACCCCCTCGGGTAGCCCTCCATTAGTTGTGATTGTCACTAAGACCCCAGGTCCAAGTACCACTACTACACCAGGTTCTTCAGATTATACCTACACCACCACTCCATCTGGAAGTCCACCTTTGGTCGTAATCGTCACCAAGACCCCAGGTCCAAGCACAACTACCACCCCAGGTTCTTCAGATTACACTTATACTACCACTCCATCTGGAAGTCCACCTTTGGTTGTGATTGTCACTAAGACCCCAGGTCCAAGCACAACTACCACCCCAGGTTCTTCAGATTATACCTACACCACCACTCCATCTGGAAGTCCACCTTTGGTTGTGATTGTCACTAAGACCCCAGGTCCAAGTACCACTACCACCCCGGGTTCTTCAGATTACACTTATACAACTACCCCTTCAGGTAGCCCTCCATTAGTTGTGGTTGTTACCAAAACACCTCCTTACGGTAACAGCACTACAGTCGAGACTACTAAAACTCCTGATGTTCCAAGCGTAGTGACATATACCACTATTGTTACACCTCCAGGTAAACCAGGTTATACTGTAACTCCTGTTACGTCCACCTACACATCTACAGTTCCTTGTCCAGTATGTGAGGAGGGCCATGAAACCAATAATCCATCCAGCACTTCACCAGGCGCAGGTTCTAATGGTTCTGGCTCTGGTAATTCAGGTTCAGGTTCAGGTTCAGGTTCAGGTTCAGGTTCCAACAACGGAGTTCCAAAAGTCAGTGTCAACACCGTTTCCTCTACTGTTTCTCAAACTAGTAGCCCGGCCGTTATGACTTACGAAGCAGCTGGTCTTTCCAGAAGAGCCCAGATAGTAGCAGCCGCCATGCCAATTCTTGCTTGGGCAATGTAAACCTAAGCACTTATCGTTTTTTCGTGCTAACAATGATAATTGATTTCGTGTTTAATTTCGTGCAAATATGCTTTCTGTAGAATACATAAAATTCCTACCTGTGCCAACCGCTCGTGCTACCAAAGTCTGCCCACGCCAATACGCATTCTACGTGATGATTGATTGGGGTGTATACAATTAAATAATTTCTCGCTGCGACTTTAAAGAATATTGACAGATTTGTCTGCGATTCAATTTAAGCTGTAGTGCATTACAATAAACCCTCATTTCCGTTCCTTGAAAAGACTGCAATTTGCATAGATACACTTTGTGTATACATAATAAATAATATGATGCACAATTTAAAGTGAGAAGAATCGCCCTCATAGAAAGAAGGGGAAAAGATGACTGTCAAGAGCCTTCTGAGAAAGAGACGCTCTACACAAACTGCAAAAACTGCTAAATTATGCCTCGTATATTCATTGACACATCGTAAGATGTTATTTTTTAGTGTTCTTTCCAAACCACATATAATCTTCTTGTTTTTTGTCTTCTTCGTCTGATGAATTCATATCACTTTCAGATCCACTATCGGAATTCAAATTGTAGAATATGCTTTGCGTTTTCTTCGACTTTTCATAAAATCCAAGTGGAGTGGAATTCCTTTCTGGTTTGTCCTCGTAATTCAACACAGAAGGTATGAATTTGATAGAATTCTTCCTTGATCTCGTTTGCACAGGCGATTTGTGATTACTTGGATTAGACTTGGTCTTCTGGAAGGATAAAGAGAATTGTGTTTCATCATCGAGACCCTCTTGATCAGCGTTTGAACTACCTTGAGCTTCATTGTTATGGCTCAGATCCTGTCCGTGTTGTTTCTGGTACATTGCCAAAATCGATCTGCCGCTATTCATAGCCAACTCCTGTTTATATTTAAGAGATTTGGATCTGGTCAACAATGGATTATGGGTCACCTGTTGCAATGGTACCGCTTTCGGTCTTGCTTCTTTGATAACATCTAAATCATTACTATCAATGGAGTCCATGTCCATGTTATCGAGAGAGTCGCTGCTGGTATTTCCAAGTCTCGGACTGGCGATTCGTTTAGAATGAGTGCCCATAAACCTGGGGAAATCTGTCGTTGAAGAATTATTTGAAGAAGGATTAGAACGTTGATACTGTGCCAAATTAAGTTGGGAGTTGACCTTTTGGTTTATTTGGTGAATTGGAATTTCATCAGTATTGGAATACTTCAATTTCATTGGCTTGTAGGCGTCCCTGGATGTTAATTTGCTCAAATCAATAACCGAATTATTACGTGTAGGCTCCGAGTTTGGCGAAACTTCTGGTGTCGGAGGTCTTACAGGGGGATTGGTAATGGAAAAATTAGGTTTGAATGCTTCAGTATTAATTTTCTTTAGCTTGAACTCGTTCTTTATCTGAAAGATCTTTTGCGACCTTGGAGACCAGTCTTTCGCAGCTGGACATATGGGATTATTCAAAACTGCTGAATTGATCTTATGCTCCTTGGTGTACAGTTCTGATGTCTGATTAATTTTGAACGAAGGTCTTGGAATATTCTCAGGCTTCAACAGAGCCGGGTCTTCTTGCTTGACCTCGTTCCGTTTAATGAAGTTGGTTTTGTAATAAACAACGTCAGTTTCGAGATTCAAGGTTTTGTCGATCTCGTCGAAATCGAACATTCCCATCGAATCTTTCACAAGACGCCAATTACCATCTTCATCCCTGTGTGCATAATTAATTTTGGCTTCGGGTATTTCATCAAATATGGGATGGGTCACAAAATACGACAAAATGTTATTGATCAAGTAGCCATGTGATATTACTATGATCACATCGTGATTCTTTATATACAGCGGTTTATCATATGTCGCAAGTAACTTTTTGAAATATTCCTTACAATTATTCTGATAATCTTTGTAGCTCAAGTCGTGTCCATTCCAGTGCCCTAATGTATTTGTGGGTCTGAAATTCAGCACGCTAGATCTATTTTTCATTAGTTTTATGTTGGGAGTGTACATTTGGTACGCATCATTAGAATCAATGAAAGGTGGCTTATTTTTCATTCGTTCATGTATCCATTCGCTTAGAGCAAAATCACCTAGCAATTGGAATCTTATTTTGTAATTAGGGTACTTCACAGCCAATTTGGTTTTCAAATCTTCCATTAGTAAGTCAGCCGTTTGACAGCATCTTAAATACGGCAGAAAATGCACAAAGACGTTCTTCTTTTGCTTCTCGTCTGAGCTTGTAAATGATTTTGTAGTTGCAATGATATCGTCCGCCGCCTCAGCGATTTGCTGAACCGCACTAGCCGCCAAAGAGGGATCATATTCCTTATACTCGGCATTTAAAGGTAGGGCGTCAGGGTCCGATTTGACTGCATGGTCTATCCGTTCACCGTGTCGTAAGAAAAACAAGTCTGTCATCGCTTCAATGATTCATATATATCAAGACTTGCACTTCAATGCAAGAGAGGCTGAATGAATTCGGGTTTAAATTCAAATTATAGGCACTTGATACTTTTAAATAGAATCACTCTGGTGATGTAATTGCCCGCGATGTTGGCCGCGCCACGACCTTGAATAAATGCGAACAAATGGCTGAAACCGTGCAGTTATTTTGACTTGTTCTTAACCTACACAGTACATTTAACGTTTGAAAGCGCTTGTGTTGGTGAAAGTAGTATATTCAGTGGCTTTAAACAGAAAGTGGTGTTTGTGATTGCGTGACTTACCGAAATTGGTGCTGTAGAATAGATATAAATTGGTTTGCGAATGGGTTTACAGACATATCTATACTCGATACCGACGCTATTGGGTGTTCCGGTAGCATTTTTGTCCGGTAGAATGGTCTATCCATTAGGAAATGTGTATGATATCAGGCCTGAATTTGTGGGTATTCCTCTTTTGGTGGCATCCATCGTGAGTGTACTCTTCATAGTGAAAGACAGATTTGGCAAGCCATCTTTAAGTGTTCTGGAAAAGCCATTGAGTGGGAATTCTAGCATGGGCTTTGAATTTATAGGGTCGGTGGCCCTTTCGGTGATAGCGTGCAATTTTTTGTCAGTCACACGGGTTGCAGTGGGCCTTTTAAGTCTTTGCATGCATCCATTGAACCCATATGTCTACGTAATGGCAGTTGTTGATTTATTCTTCAATAGAGAAGACCCATTGCCTATAATTTTGGGATATGTTGCATTAGGGTGTTCATATAAGATTTTCAACACCCAATTGAGTGTCAAAATCACCTCCATAAGCTCTGTGCTAAGTATTGTGATTCTAAATGTTCACTTGTTACATTTGAATTGGATCATGTTGGCCATGCTTGTGATGTCTGCAAGCATTATACTCGTAATGAGTGAGCTTTTGAATCTCAATTCTCCGTACGTTGGTTTCATAGTGGCGATTATGGCGCTGGCAATCGACAAAATAGTACCGCTTCCAGGTTTCCATGATAGTTTTATCACCAGCATGCTTCTTTCCATATTCATCAGTCCAAATACGAGTTCTTTGATCAACCCACTGAACTTGTTCAAAATATTCAATCAACTTATGAGCCATCAAGATACTAAGGCCATTTTCCAGTTCCTTCTTTTGAACACTGCGTTTATGTTCATTCAACTTGTATATTCTTTTAGATCTGGCTCGTTGGGTCTTCTTTCTGATTCCCTTCATATGGCTTTGGACTGCTCTTCTTTGGCGTTAGGTTTGGTGGCTGGGGTTCTATCGAAATCTGAAATCGACCAAAACAGCAAGTACCCATTTGGTTATTCAAGGTTTGAAACCTTGGCTGGATTTACCAATGGTACGCTTTTGGTGGGTATTTCTGCAGGAATTATATTTGAAGCTTTGACAAGGTTATACAATCCCATCGAGCTAAAAGAGACGAACGAGTTGATTATCGTGAGTGTTTTGGGGTTGTTGGTAAATTTGGTGGGAATCTTTGCATTTAATCATGGTCATGAACATGGCCATTCTCACGGCGACTCTCATGGTCACGGCCACTCTCATGGTCACTCCCATACACATACTGCTGCAAGCCATGAACACAACCACAGAGAAGAACACAAACATACAGATGAGGATTCTTGCAAAGAAGAGTCCATCAACGATAACATGAAGGGAATTTTTCTTCATATTCTTGCAGACACTTTAGGATCTGTAGGTGTTGTTATATCAACGGTTTTAACCAAAGTCTTCAACTGGAACGGATTTGACCCTATAGCATCCATCATTATTGCAGTATTAATTTTTGGATCTGCCCTTCCATTAATCAAATCTACCGGGTCTAATCTATTACTCGCGTTGCAAAGTAAAGACGACGAAATGATCAGGGACATCATTAAAGAGATCACAGAGGTGAAAGGTGTGAAGAGTGTCACCACACCCAGATTTTGGCCTCATTTGGATACGGTGACAGGCTACATTCATGTGCAAATATATAGGGGCGAAAACATGGCTTTTACCAAAAGTAATGTAGACCAGCTCTTTGAAGAAAGACACATGGATGTTTTGGTGCAAATGGAATATGATTTTGATCATTGCTGGTGTAGAAATTAGATGTACAATATATAATATTTATTGATTAATAATGAACCCTGACGTCGGATGCACTACTTTTTTTCCAAAGATATGCACCAAATTATTGGGAAGACTGTTTATAAATGTCGGCGTTCAAATTTTTAAGGAGGTCCAGGGAATACTTTGGTCGTTATAGATAAACATTTGTATGAAGCAATCGAAGAAGTGTGAGCTGAGAGAAGAGTTATAGTACAAAAAAGCTTTTAACAGCGTAGAAGAATCCATTTTCCACAAAATTAAAAATCTAGAGGACAATTAAGCTGCTGAGCTGGTCAACAAGTAAAAAATTTCTGTACTAATATCTCTCTAAGGCGAAGATTTTCATGTTTGCAGCCATTTTACAGAATATCAACTCAAAGCTAAATTGTCGTGAAAAGCTATTTTTGGAACAAAGTTTTGTTATTTACATTTTATTTGTTCCAGAACACAAACAGAGTACTCTAAAAATTTCACATCTAAGAGGTTATCGTCATTTTTGCAAGCTCTTCTACATCTTTTAGCTCATCACTAAAATTATCCTAAAATTATCGCGCATTTTATATCATGTCTAGAGTAGGTGTGCTTGCTTTAGGACCTGCAGGAGCAGGAAAATCGACGTTTTGCAACTCGATCATCTCACACATGCAAAGCATAGGCAGAAGAGCCCACATAGTAAACTTGGATCCAGCCGCTGAGGCTACTGAGTACGAGTTTACCATAGATATAAGACATCTCATCTCATTGCAAGATGTTATGGAAGAGATGGATTATGGGCCCAATGGTGCTCTTATCTACTGTTTTGAATATTTACTAGAGAACCTAGATTGGTTAGATGACGAAATAGGTGACTACAATGATGAATACCTCATATTCGACTGTCCAGGACAGATCGAATTGTATACGCATATTCCGATCTTGCCCACAATAGTGAAACATTTACAACAACAGTTAAATTTCAACCTTTGTGCCACATACTTATTGGAAGCACCTTTCATTATAGATAATTCGAAGTTCTTTTCTGGGGCTTTAAGTGCCATGTCGGCAATGATTTTATTGGAATTGCCACACATCAATATTTTGTCTAAGGTGGATTTAATCAAAAATGATTATAGTAAGAAAAAACTCAAACAATTTTTGAACCCCGATCCATTATTGTTGGCTAAAGAAGATGAACTGTTTAACCCCAAATTCTCCAAGTTGAATAAGGCCATTGCTCATTTGGTGGATGATTTTGGCATGGTGCAATTCTTACCTTTAGATTGTAACAAAGAAAGTGATAGCGTGTCGACGATTTTGAGTTATATAGATGACGTTACCCAATGGTCAGAAGCACAAGAACCCAAGGAACCGAACGATGAGCTCGAATTGCCTGATGAAGAATAATTAGTGGTTGAACATTAGATGGGCGGCTATTTAAGCGCTAATTTCAGCAGCGTCACCAAAGTGGTCTAACGTCACCAGTACGTCACCAAAAATACGATATGTAGAGATAACTTTTATATGTACTGTTCACAATCTTGCAAGAATAGTGCAATCGTTAGATCGGTAATGAACAATATACACGAATATTCCAAACGCACCTTAATTTTAATGCTGCAGATTTCAGTGTAAGCCCATATATCGAATTAACACCGGGTTAAGTCCCTTTTGCCCTTGTGAGCCAGGGAGTTAATGCTCCGCCTACTGCCTAAAACGCTAACTCCCTAGTAGCCAGCTGAAACTAAGGAGTCCGAACTCGTAACCCATCCCAGTAACGAAGGTCGGCTGCAAACCAATGTAAACACCAAGTGTTTTAAAATTCAAATCTAATCACCGATAGCCTCGAAATGGAAGTCCGATAAGATTAAATAACTCAACGGCTGTTAAACTCTAAAGCGACCCACATAACCTACGACGCTATTAAATTATGCAAGGTGTAGCGCCCGGGTAAGGACCGATGCATGTCTCTCTTGAAGCCTGCACAATATGCATGTCGCTTTGGGCGGTCACAAATAGGGTAATTTTGGGCCATGTCTGTCTCCTTCTGGGATGAGATTGACATTCTCAGTTCAAAAATCCCTTGTGGGCACTACGAGCTATATAACCACCTTTGTACCAGCAGTCGTGACGTTGGGGACCCATCTGAAACATTTATTTCAACGCGTATATTTTATAGTCAAATCGAAGAAAATAATTTGGTTTTTAAGTGAGGTACGAGAAGCGGCAGCATGCGACACTGCAAGAGGTCTCATAACTCTTTAAGGCTTTAGTAAATATGTAACCATTCGTTTATGCTGGTTTCTTCGATGCACCTCAGCGATGCTGCCGGCCTCATGCACCTCTCACATAGACACAACCGAACTCTAAACAACGATTCTAGACATATGCAACAACTCATATAACATATGCAAATCATTATAGCTAAACACGAATATCGTAAGGCTTACGTACTGTACGAGACTACGGAAGAAAATAGCCGCTGTATGGCAATATTTATCGTTAATATGCACGCAATATTTTTTTAAGCGACTGCGGCTACATTTTAGGGGCTGCAAAATCCCCACTTCCGTAGGTAAACATGTGAGTTCGTGATTTGCACTTTATAACAACAGCAGTCATGGGTGAGAGGATGTTAGTGGTTCCATTCAGATGGTGCGACATTCAGCTAGCGGAGGTGATGCACTTCAGCGCCAGAGATGCACTTCCGAGAAACTCGGTTAACCAATATTCAAGCCGAGTGGGGGCGCAACTCTACCATCTAAAATGTATTATATATGCACGAAGAATGATGTACAATGGATTAATTTCGAAATATTTGCACTAATTCGGGATTTAACTGTACAGGGTTATGTGACTACCTGAGATGTGTTTGACAAATGCCGGTTGCAGAATACATAGAAGAGTCATGCAATGAGCAACTGAAGTAACCAAGATGAGGTGTATTGCTTACCGGGGGTTATTTGTTATTATGCTTTTTTCTTGCCGCGTTAAGCAACCGTACTTGTCGAGGTTTGGCGGAATTCACCTTAGTCAGTTCTTAGTCAAGATTGCTTTTTGCGTATGTTTCAATTATACGCTGGGGTTCGTATACTGTTTCTGTAGCGCTAGAACTATTTAAGGTTTAAAGTCTCAACTCCACGGTAAAAGAAATAGTTGCAATCCCGATGAGAGAGACTCGCTCCATGCACAGCTATGACAACCTCTTTTTCCTATTCCACGGCAATAATGACTACCCTTGCGTACTTCTAGATGCATGAAATGGTTCGTTGATGGATTCAGTCGCTCCTTGTGAATTTTTGTCCAATTTGTTGGATTCTAATCGCTTTTTTCACACCTCTACACCAGACTTGGAAAGTGTCTAGAAAACGCGATGAGCCTTCACCGTGAGCTTGTTCAAAGTGCCCCATTTTGAAATAATACGAGAGCATAATTCTGCTTCTTGGTATCATAGGTTGTTGAGTGAATGTGTCAGATCGTATCATGATAATAATTGATAAGCATATTATCTCTTTTGGGAGAGAACTTCTGAGACACTTTTTGCATCGAAACTTGGTACCAGGTCGTACCGCGCCGCAACGGTGATGGCCCTACAATGGTACGAGACACTCCGCGCACCCTCAGGGTGCCACCTACTTAGTCTGTTGTCGCGCATAAATTTTTCAACATGGTTCAAATCAACGAAGTAAAGGAAGTTCAATCAAACAGAACGGCCGCCCACACACACATCAAGGGCCTCGGACTCGACGAAAAGGGAATAGCCAAAAAGATCGAAGGGGGGTTTGTCGGACAAGAACTTGCAAGAGAAGCTTGTGGAATTATTGTTGATCTTATCAAACTGAAAAAAATGAGTGGAAGAGCTATCCTTTTAGCTGGACCTCCAGGTACCGGTAAAACCGCTCTTGCATTGGCCATTTCCCAGGAATTGGGCCCAAAGGTTCCATTCTGTCCAATTGTTGGAAGTGAATTGTATTCGGCAGAGGTCAAGAAGACGGCTGCTTTGATGGAGAATTTCAGAAAGGCTATTGGCTTGAGAATTAAGGAAACGAAGGAGGTTTACGAAGGTGAAGTCATCGAATTAACTCCAGAAGAGTCTGAAAACCCATTGGGTGGATACGGCAAAACTATCAGCCACGTGATTGTTGGATTGAAGACCGCCAAGGGTACCAAGAACCTTCGTTTAGACCCAAGTATTTACGAAAGCATCCAAAAAGAACGAGTCACTATCGGTGATGTGATTTATATCGAGGCAAACACCGGAACTGTAAAGAGAGTGGGTCGTTCGGATGCGTATGCCACGGAATTCGACTTGGAGGCCGAGGAATACGTCCCAATACCAAAGGGTGAAGTTCACAAGAAGAAGGAAATCGTCCAAGATGTTACCTTGCATGACTTGGACGTTGCTAATGCACGTCCTCAAGGAGGCCAAGATGTGTTATCCATGATGGGTCAACTTTTAAAACCAAAAAAGACTGAAATAACCGATAAATTAAGACAAGAAGTCAACAAAGTTGTCTCCAAATACATCGACCAGGGGGTTGCTGAGTTAATTCCAGGGGTTTTGTTCATTGATGAAGTTAACATGTTGGACCTTGAAATTTTCACCTACTTGAACAAAGCTTTGGAGAGCTCTATTGCTCCGATTGTGGTGTTGGCCAGTAACAGAGGTTTGACTACCATCAGAGGTACAGACGATGTTACTAAGGCTCCACACGGATGTCCTCCAGATTTGATTGATAGACTTTTGATCGTACGTACATTACCTTACTCACAGGAAGAAATTAAGGTGATCATCAGTAAGAGAGCAGGATTAGAAGGTTTGAATTTAAGTGATGATGCATTGGTTAAATTGTCTGAACATGGTGTTAAGATATCTCTTAGATATTCCTTGCAATTATTGAGTCCTGCAGGAATTTTAAGCAAGATTGCCGATAGAAATGAAATTACTGTTGATGACATTGAGGAATGTGAGTTATTATTCTTAGACAGTGGTAGATCAATGGATGTGCTCAAAAATCAAAACGGATTTTTGTGAATGTTTAATATGAAGAAGTAATTTATATAAATTAACTTATATAAATATGTATTTTGATAGTTAGAAATATTAAGTTTGAAAGCTACTTGTGTTGTGTATTAATTAAAATTTTAATGTCGTTATAATTCTCCTAATTTGCTACATTCTTTCAAGAATTCTTCTGCCGTTAATATGCTTGAACTACCATAGATGATGTTTCTTTCTGGAGTTAAGCTGGCGTACTCCTGCAAGTTTTGATATTCCAAGTAATTACCACCACCGACTACAAAAACAATTGCCTCATTGTAAGATTGTCTTTTAGGAGGTTTGGAATGCCCGCCTCTTAACTTAGGGTCTAAGTAGAGATACTCATCAGTGAGTTGAACCGAATTATTGGAGGAATTGACGGGATCCATGATAGATTCCACGATATTGGTTATTGGTAAATTCTTTTTATTAGGCAAAAGCTTTTTCAACCCTGTTGTCAAAGAGTTAATACCTTCCGAAAGTTTACCTTCTGTCAATCCGTATAATCTCGAGGAAAGATTGTTAAATAAGGCCGAGTTATTACTGACATTGAGATCGTTATTTGAAGACATATCATCATTCAAACTCGAGTAATTAGATAATTTAGAAACTTGCTTGAACTTTTCAATATATTTGATAGCATTGATGTCTATGGTAGGATCGAGTTCCATCAATTTGAGCTTTACTTGTTCGACAAACAGATTGGGCAAGTTGTCAACTAACAAGTATAAGATGATAAATGTACGCACTTTATCGATGACATTGTTTGAGCCGCTGTCCATCAAATCCAAAAATTCATTCTGGACTTTGGAGTTATTATAGTTTTGTTCGATCTCGAAGAATTTATCGAGTTGTTTAGTCTCTAATTCTTTCAAAAGAGAGGCCAAAACATCCATGTGCATATCCAATGTTGATTTCCTATTGGTCAATTCAGGTAAAGCATTGACTGCTTGTTGAATCTGTGCGGTGTCTGAGTTGGAGTTGTCGATATCATTTAAACTTGTGATACCGGTTCTGTTTGTTAACTCCTGGGCATCCTTCTTATAGTTTTCCAATTCGATATTTGCATTTTCAACCACATCAGGGAATGGTAATTGAGCATTGGTGTTCCAAAAGAAATCTTTTGGATCGATATCGTAGTTTTTATTTGAGTTGGCTATTTTGATGGTGTTTCTCTTCAAATTGAACACATCACTAATCATACATTGATAGATCCACGAATGATTGAACATCGATACCAAATCAATGTTTCTGTCCAATAACACCAACACATTACGTTGTTGCAAGGCAGACACAGATTTGGAATTCTTCAAATACTCTCTTAATTTGTTATCAAGAGTGGCGGCCACCAATTCAGCAGGCCCGTTCTTTTGACACCTAATGATAGGTACGTTACCTGTGGTCAATATAACCAGCAAAAGACCATCAGACAATTTATCAGCAAGTGAGTTGATTTCATCTTCGGAAGTCGAAGGCAGATTGAAGGTCGTGAAGATCGAATTGAATTCAAGAGAGAACAAATTAGGCTCCGTCACGATATAATTTAAGTACTGGTCATAAACCTGCTTGATTTTGTAGCCCTTTCCTATAAGTGATACCTTTTTAGCAAATTCCTCCAACAATTCACGATCGATATGAGAGGTGAAGTTGATGTAAAATTCATCGTATTTGTCGGTCGACAAATCATCAATTATCACCAAAACATTGTCGAGAGTGGGCTCCACAAAATAAATCACCGGCACGTCCGGCAAGGGCGATCTTTTTGCGTTCAACAACGAGTGGATTGTAATTCCACACCGTAATAAATCATTGACACGAAGCACAGACGAAACCACCGATTGCGATTTTGCGTCGAGAATCAACGCCTTCCAAATCAATTCCTCATTCTTGGTCGCCAACGTCAAGTCGGCGGTGCCCTCCTTGTTGAGATGAAGCAACTTTTCAAGCGTCTGGATTTGTTTGTCTCTTAAACTCATGACATACGTTGAATAAAAGCTTGAGAAGTGCGAAAATATTTATTAAGTGTACACTAATAATACAAAAAATATACAAGAAACGCAAGGCGTTCTGAGTGTTATAAAAACAGGAATTGGTTTGCTGGAGATATTTTCTAGCAGACCGGTAGGAGCAGGCACGAAATTTTGGGCGGATGGAGCGAGGGCAGCATGAGGACCACGCTAACCAGCCGCCGAGGGTGCATGCACAGCTGGTACCAGAAACACCGCCGCGTGGCGCCAACGCGACCACGCACCCAGCACTGAGGAGGCCAGCAGCCACCCCTGGCACCGTCCCTGCCCCGCGTAGGTCCAGCCGACCCAAGCACGGCGGTAAACCCAGATCAGCCAGTGGGGCCAACCCAAGTACAGCGGCACAATTAGCCTTAACGGCAATGTTTGGGCCTCCAACAACGACGCTGCGGACGAAAACACTTGCCCCTCTTTGGGTAGTGCATTGCGCCCCAACAGGCCCATTCGTTGGGTAGTGATGAGCCGGCATGGTCGCCGGCAGTGCCTTTTTTGGGCATGGTCAAGTGGAAGACCACCCTCTATGGTACGGCAGTGCCGCCAGGTGTGCCCAGGTGTGCCCGCATGGGCGCCAGGTAGTTTATGCCACCACCCATACTATGTTGACGCCCTAGGGTGGAATATGACTCGGATCGTCGCTCTTATATTCCACTATCCCCCTCAACACCTTGATCTTGCCGTATATCTCGTGGTGGATAGTGTTCTCTTCTTCTTTCATCTCCTTCAGCTTGTTTTTATGTTCGGTGCCAGGCACGGGCCACACACAATTGAGTTTAAGCCGGGAACACTCCAAACATTTGGGCTTGCTTTCACTGCATCGCTTCTTGCGTTGTCTGCAGGTGATGCACCCCATACGGGACCTCTTGACGGGGTTTTTGGACAGCTTGGGAGACTTGGGCGATCCACTTTTGCTGGCAGACTTCCTGCGTTCTTCTTTGACCGGAGTTATCATGGGGAGCGAAGGTCCAAATCCTGGTAATGGGCCCATGGGCATGCCGTGGGGGCCTGGAGGCATGGGTGGTTGGCCTGGTGCCAAATGTACGCCTCTACCTGGATGAGAGGACTTCATGCCTTGGCCGGGGCCCATGGGTTGGCCTGGCATCGTTTGACCTGGGCCCATGGGTTGGCCTGGGGGTGGTCCGCCCAACGGTCCCATAGGCATCACCCCGTGGGCCAACGGCACCATGTGAGGCTGGCCTAAGTGGTGGGCAACTGCATTGGCGGGACTGGCCTGGTTGGCGCTGGAGTTGGAGGTGGGGCCCGACGAAGCACCGTTGGACATCGCCAACATCACGTTGGGCACGGGTCCAAGGTTCATAGGGCCTGTGCCAGAGCCGGGGTGGGAAGCAGAGCCTGGAACCTGTCCAGACCCACTTGTGGGGGCCCCATTGACGTCAGCTACTTCGTTGGGCTGGTAGAGTTCTGTGTCGGCGTGAACATTGTCACCATGAAGTGGGATTTCGTTGGCATAATACCCTCCACCGTAATTACCATCCAAGTTATCATTATTCTTGTTCCACTCCATTGTAGATCATGCAAGGTGGACAGGTGTGGAAAGGTGAGTTAGGAACGGGGATGGTGTGTGTGTATATATGGAAATAATATCAGTAGGTGTGTTATTTTTTTTTGGTAGTAGGTGGTTGAAGGATGATACTAAGGTGATATCCGTACTACCAGAAGGTGTGTTCGACGGGGATGAGTGGTTGGGTGGAAAGGGAAAAAATATAAATGCCAAAAACCCAGAAACTTATTTTGTCTTATATATAATGTGCTAACTATATGAACACTCATTCCAATAAATAATGGAAAAATATAAAAAAAAAAAACTCAAATCCCGTTAGAAAAGACTTTTTGCACACAGGATTAGGCATCTTGGATTATAATTAGATATTGGTTATGGGATAATGAGGTTTACAAAGCCTGCGTACCGTGTGAGTGATTAAATATACGCACGATAACATCGCAAATTTTCTGTCTATTCGGTCATCGACTTGATCTTTTATAGTTCCCTTTTGGACCCCATCACACCATAGGGTAGGCCACAATTTGGAACCCCTTTGAGGTCGCTACACCTTATTGACTCCAAAATTTCAAGCCTATTATATGCATCGTGTCTAATCCCCCAACACATAAACGGTGCACATCACGGAACTCCTTTAATACCCACCATAGACATTTCATAAAGAGCCCAGTGGAACGTTATCAGAAAACGTCAAAGTATAGAAACGTTCCAAGCATGATCTATGCACATATTCAAACCTTGTTTTGAGAGTTGTTCCGAAGTAGGTGTCTCAGCCCAAAATAATCAAAATGTTCCTGGGGCTAAACCAGCGGTCTGAAAGCCTTTAAGGTGCACAATCGGAAAAACTCTTAGTTGATCCCTCCCTCCGCCTAGCATGTTGTAATTCGATGAGTAACTGAGAATTCACTGGTGGTCGGCATAAAAATTAAATCCCGAAAATAAATTCTTAATCCCGAAAGAACCATAATTTCATTGCATGAAGACTATTGTTCTTTCATGCACCACAACATAGATACAGGACGGGTAACTCGGCCACTTTAACGCGAGGTTGTGGCGCCCTGCACTGCGCATCGACCGCCATACATATAAACCATACTCGGACATAACGGGTCTACCTTGTTAAATCCCCAGTTATCTCCGGCATACATCTTCACCTTCATACTACGTCCGCTCCATCATGGTGTTAAACCCACCTCATCTGTGTGTTAAACCCCCCAAAAAGAAAGTCGCCGGCCTGGTTCAATAATGCAACACGCTTTGTGTTTACTTTTTACCGTTCACCGACTCCTTCCTACCAGTTTGGGACATTTCTAGGCTCCAGGATTATTCGCTTTTCATTACCTATTATAACTCTTACAGTATTACTTACTCTGCATGCGGCGAATTTTTGTATATATGCTTGCAGTTCCGCTAAATTTTGCATCATTGCTTCGGAAATGTTTCTATTCCATAGAGGTAATCTTGCTTGCATTAAATAGCTTATTTTGGGGTAGCCTAAAAAATATTTTATACTACTTAAGGGGGTATGTTTTTAAAGAAGGCTTGTTGATTATATGTAGAATACGGGCCAGTTCTATTGACAATAATGGTGTTGCATAAAGCTCGCTTACGCCTGTCTCTGGAATTTTTGTGATCTTCTACTTAATCAAAGAGTATAAAGTTCATGGTTTGAGCACTATTCTGGTCGGCTTTATCATCTCGTATATTCCAATGATGACTATTGAAAACTTTATTAGTTTGTTGTCTATATACTTTTGTGACCCGTCTACATCATTCCTGGCATCCCACCTGGCATCCCACCTGGCATTCCACCTGGCATTCCACCGGGCATTCCACCTGGTCCACCTGGTGCCTGAGGTCCTTGTCCCTTCAAAGAACTTTTACCTGCTTTCAACAATTCGTCACATAATAAAAGATTAGAAGAGATACCGACGGCAGAGCTCAAGGCGTTTCTTATGACTCTATAACTATCCCAAATTCCTTCGATAGAAGGGTCCATTGGCTCACCGGTCTTCAAATCAATGCCAACTTTTCTTCCTTCGGCAATTTCGTCTGAGCAATTGGTCAAGGTCTCTAATGCATCCAATCCAGCATTGATACTTAACAACTTGGGTATAATCAATAATGATTCGGCAAAAATTTTGGCTCCAATCTTGTTCTTTCCCTTGATATCTTTGGTGGTATTTAAATAGTTGGAACAACTCAAATAGTATGAGCCGGCTCCTGGTATAACAGCTTTATCTACAAGTACGTTTTTGATTGATCTCAATCCGTCTCTGATGGCGTCCTTCGTTTGCTGGATGACATAGTTGTTCAGTCCTTTGATCAAAATCGAAAGCGACTTTGGGTTTTTGTTCTCGGTAACGTACGTGAACTTATCTTCCCCGATGGAATTCTCGTAAACGTACCCACTGTAACCCAAAATTTCGGGACTCAAATCCTCGACAGAATTTTGAGCCTCACCCCCACAAATTAATTGTAATCTTTCCATGTTTCTTCTTTTGGCTCTTCTTAAAGCTAAAATGTTGTTCTTGGCCAATATGTCAAGCGACATAGGATCTATACCCTTTTGGTTGATTATAACAAAGTTTTTGTCACTGCCCAATTCACACACGGTGTTTTTAAGTTCAATGATTTTCTTCAACTTTTCATCCACAAACTTACGTTCACTGGCAACCAATTTTTCTCTTTGTTCCACCGTGGAGTAGAAAAACCCAGAGTTAACCTCGGTTTTCTCGTATTCAAGAGACACGTTCAAGATTAATATGTAACAATTCTTCAACAGTCTAGGCATATCAGGATGTCTGGCCCCGTGGTCCAATACCAATCCCTTGATGAGTTCTGTGTCCTTGGCGTCTCCGTATTGCATGGTCATGATCTCAATCATATGCAAATCGATGGAATCATTGTCTTTTACAGTCAAAACTGCATCAGTGACAATTGGTGCCAACACCGAAGTTAAATCATTGTTCAATTTGGTGGAAAGCGACGTTTTGGCGATCTGTAACAAAAACTCTCTGTCAAATGACTCTTTGACCTCCTTAAACCCGTCCAAGTACTCGAGGGCAAATTTTTTGGCGAGTTCAAACCCTTCAACAATAATTCTAGGGTGAATACCTTCACTAATAAATCTTTCTGCTTGCTTCAAAAGCTCCCCCACTAACAACACCACGGTGGTGGTTCCGTCACCGGTAATCTCATCCTGGGCGGTGGCGGCACGAGCTATCATGACCGCTGTGGGATGTTGAATTTGCATCTCGCTTAATAAGACTTTCCCGTCCTTGGTCAATTTCAAATTTCCTGACCCATCTACAAGCAATTTCAAGGTTCCTTTTGGACCCAAGTTGGTACTTAAGACTTGCTGTAATCCGGTGGCCGCAGCAATGTTAACTTGGAGCGCTTGATTACGTCTCAAACTCTCTGCTTTAGGATTAAGAAGTTGTATGGACATGATGAAAAATTTGTGTGCGCGATGTTACTACATGGACGATCTGGTGTAAGAGGTGATGACGTGAATTGAGACACTTCTGCCTTGTCTTGAGAGGTGCTGCCTTCGTAGATCAATTCCTTAAAAAGGAGGTAACTCGTTTGCTATATCCAAAAACATTTATCTATACTGCTTTCGGGTATATTCTTGCATCTTCTATAACCCTTAATTATGTCACGTGACTTATTGATTACTGAGTTCCACAAGAGGTTCTAGAGCAGATTTCGATAAGTTTTGCAGGTAAGTACGTTGCATACGAGGTGTGCAGGTTAAAAATATTTTGTGGGAGTCATTGTGCAAGAAATGCTGGTTTTAATGGGGCTACAATGAGCCAAATGAGAATGTAATAAGATAGGATGCACCGGGATCTCCATTGGGCTTCCATTGGTACAATTCGTCACAAACCACAATCAATGCCATCAGAGAGCATTAGTTTTTATCATGGTTTTTGAATGAAAGCTTCAAGTCACCAGTTAGTGGGTAAATGGTGTGATGTCAACAAGTGAATTCGTCCATTCAACTCTTGTAACATTGTGGTCTTTGTGGCTACTTTACACTAAATCGCCGTATTTGAAATCCTCCCCTATTGATATGCTAAGATACACGACAAATGGCACGCCATTTTTCGAAAATAAACATAGAATTGCAAAGGTGCCTGGAGAAAGAGTAATCAGCATGGAAGACCCTGGGGTAAACTGGAAGAGATTAATTTCGGCTTCTTGCATGCATTGAAAACAAAGCACTGCAATGCCACTACTGTCTGCAAAATGCAAAAACCCTTTCTAGATGGATTTTGGATACTTTACCAAATATTTTTTGAGATGATAACAATAATCTTTAAAAGTTTGTTGGTCAACTATCAGGCTTATTGGCTTAGCTCATTGCATGTGGGCCAAATTGAATCATTGGTTTCTCTGTTTCTATTAATAGAAGACAAGAGTTTGAGCATTTTTGTTACGTTGCAGTATCGAAACTAAATTTCAAACCAAGTACAATGTCCTATCTGGCGCCTCAAACTAAAACAAATGAAAACATTATACCACCCAAAACGATTTATTAGGGCATTCTTAGCGAACCTGATGCTTGATATTTGAATAAGGGTGGTATACAAAGAGAATTCTAACTCGTTACGACAAATCGTATCGGGTAAAGTGTCTTCTATCGCCACTAAGGCACTAATGCATTTTAAACTTGCATAATACTTGCATATGCATGTGTCGGGAACTGCACCCGGAATCCATGCATCGTAGATGAAATATTTACCAGACGAAATAATCTGACAACTCATAGTTGTATAAATTCAAATAAGGTTCCAACAATATGGCACTGTATGGACTATGTTACTCCGATTCGACGCCAAATCCTTCGGACAATGCTTTTAATCATGTGTTACCGAGGTCTTGCATACAAAAGCGTTTTTGATCATATTGGGTAAAAAACGCATAAGTGTAATTGTCATTGGATATCGCTTGACCCCTTTGTAATTAATCCGTTCTACCTGAGGGGCTATGCATCAGTTGTCGGGAGTCTAAAGTTGATAAGTTCGTCAGTCCACGATGCCCACACCTCTATAATTTTAGCAAGTTCAGGTATTTTGGCAGTTGTGTTTATTTTTCAGCTTGATCGAAAGCCTCCAAAGGACGGTCACCAACCGATTGCTACACTCACAGAACCCGACTGGGTTTGAATTAAGCTTCGTCGCCTAAATGGGTTTTGATTTTCAGAGTTTCAGGGAGCCCCTGCAACGTTTTGCAGCTACTTTGCATATCACACGCAAAACATAACTCGAAAGCCAACTAAAGAACATCCGTTCAAGTGTGTCTGTTAATCGAGTCTAGTCCTGTTAGTGAGGGCCTCATGTATTGTTACGTATGTTTTGTGGCACTTTACCCGACATACATGAACGCTCATGTTATTACCTAATTGGTCAATGTCTTTCCGTGTGTTTTTGTTTTTCACAAGAAGAACGACAATTTGTGTTAGATGTGCTTATGACTGGCTTAACAGGGGCTTTCACTGCCCTTGCCATTCAATTTAAGGCTCTGTGTTTATGAGGTGTTCGCTTATTTTCACATATCCTTATGCAAGACGCTTCAAATACAATTATCTCAAACCTTATATCGTGCGTTTTGTATACGTTTCAGGTCTTGGGTTTTACCAGAATGAGCTCCAATGTTCTCTAGTATGTTGCTATTTGTAGTGGGCATCTTGAGAGACGTGCTGGGTGGGATTTTGCCGTTGAGCTAGCGCTTTCACCTTTTTTGTTGTTCTTGAAAGCCTTTTCAAAAAAATTCCGTCATTTTGTCCTCTTTCATCGGAAACTTACTAAGTCCTATTAAACTGCTTTCTAAGGTAGCCCTAGTCACTAAGCTGATGACCTTCTTTAACCTGGCATAGTTTGCACTCCCAAATATTTAATGAGGTGTTTGGATTCCGTAATGCTTCCAGTCTTATTTACAAAACTTAACACTTGCCACATAAATGCAGTTTTCATTCTTAAAAAATTAAAGACCCGGGTTTTATCCCGGTGTATATCATGGAGGGTCTAAAGGTTTGGGCATACACTAGACGAACACTGTTGCAATGGGGGAAACTCTCCGCCGATGAATTAGGAGAACAAAAAATTGCACAAAATTTAAGTTTCCAAGTCTACTAAATTTGGTGTTTCGGAGTTGTTTTTTGATTCAAAAACTTCACAGATTGACGAAGCTGTTCATCTCCTATTAGAGACGCTATAGACATCTACACTAAGGGTTCATCTTGCATCAAAAATATAATGAAGAACGCTTGATTCCCAATAGGAAACGATTAAGACCGAGCTACATGGCGCTTATTTAGGCTCCTGTTAAGATTCTCTACATAATATGCTGGTTTCACTGGCGGCTACTGATGAGGGGTGCATGTGGTTCCTAAGGGCAATTTTGCGTCTGTTTAAATAGTGGATTATTGCAATGCAATACAGCTTAAGTGGAGGTTTAACCATCGGCAATATGGTTTTATTTTGCTCCAAACCTTCAGAACTTCCAGATTATAAAAAAGATCTGCTCGCTGCATTCAGTCCACTTAGTTACCAACTGGCATTCTGGTTGTCTACGATACGGCAAGACTTACTGCATTGAAGTGATTGTATGTTTCAACAGCCAACAATCGCTCAAGGAATTTCATGTGATTGAAACATTTGTTTGGTCCTACGGTTCTTCTGTTAAGACAGGCTAGCACAAAGGGGGACAAGGTTTCAACTTATATGACAAACCTACCCCTGTATTTGCATGTACGTCGACAATCCAGACCACAAATTCCACAGGCATTTTTACGCTGGCTTTTTTGGGTCAAAAATTGCTTATGTTCATTCAACCAGGTGGTACTGTTATTTATAGAGTCTTCTTATTGGTCACTAGCCCCTTGCAAGGGGCTCTACTTCCATAGAGGTTTTGTTTAGTGTACCTACTTTGAGGGCCCCTATAATTCATGGCTCACAGGGTGGATGTCAACATATCATTGGCCCTCTCAAAAGGCTTTCGGTAATTTTGGGTCACTGACTTGTGCTATTATACTTGCCTATTTGCTTCATGAGATGTCTAGATGTCTACTCCAGTAGGCTATTGCATCAGTGGCGATATAGCCGGCTCCCTCCGGTGATACTTCATTGGGTGCTGTTCAAAATCTGGGAAAAAACCGAAATTTGATAGTTAAAAAGTCGGAACTTTTCATTTACTTCAGTACGGCTCTGTTTACTATATTGGGAGGGTTTTATGGTATCAAGTGGCAGTTTAACTTGCTTGACGCAACTTGGCCTCTTTTATATCAGCCCACTTCACTCAGCCAGCTCCATAGTTTTTTGTCCTGGTGAACTTGTACAACCATCGGGTAAACTCCGTTTTACTTCGAACGATTATAGCACATCCGTTGCAAAGTTTCACCCAAATTCAGATGTATCCATGTCCAAAAAGGTCTCAAGAGTGTTCAGGCGTTTATAGCCAGCGCCTTTACAACTCACCCGAACGAATACTACGCTTTAAGCATGCAGGTCAAAGCCTCTTCGGGATCCTCGTGAAGTAAGGTCAAGTTCGACCAATTGTGTTATTCTTGTGAGAATATGGTAACTTGCTCTTAATGACGATCCCCCATTAAGGTCTTGTTGAATTTGAAGAAATTACTTAAAGTTGCAAGATTAATATCACTGAATAAGCCCCGATATCACTCTACAAATTTGTAATTAGATCATCAGACGTACCCCAGAAACTGAACACCTTTTTCTTGACCTCGTATATTTACTTAAAGATCCTATTTCAAATCCAAGTCTTCCGGCCCAAAACTATAAGGCATTAGTTCCTCAAGCAGCTTGACCATGCTCTGGCCACTATTATTGTACATGACTATCTCGATATCCTTGCCGAACTCTCTTATAAACTGCCTGCAGATACCGCAAGGCACAATGTACTCTTTTGAATCACCTGCAATGGCAATTGTTTCAAACTGTTTATATCCGTGTGCCTAAAATGTCAGTAAATTCGAATAAGTGGGAATTTTGCCGGTACTTACAATTGCTTGACAAATTGTTGATCTTTCAGCGCAAATGGCACCTCCATAAGAGGCATTTTCAACATTGGCCCCATGAAACTTACGGCCATCCTTTGTTACCACGGTGCATCCCACCCTAAACGTTAGTTTTGCCCTTCCAAATTTGTAGAATTGGCTCATTATGTCCACCGAAAGCGTTGTTTCTTGAACATTCTTATCTAATGCTTTACATACCTAAACTTGGAGTACGGGCTATACAGTAAATTACGTGCTGAAAGTTAGTATATTAATTTCTTTTTATAAATACAATCCCACTATGCTACTAGTAGCACCCAATTGGTCAATTAGAAGGCTACTAACCGTCGAGTGTCTCTTTCGCTAATTCCTCCATCAACACTTTTGAGACAAATCGCGAAACTTTCTAGTGGCAATGAGTACTCTTGAAGAATTAGACAACGAAATAGACAATGAAATCTTACAGTCGTCGACTTTTGATATACAAAACAGAACTCGTCTTCTTGAGAATGATATCAAGGTCATGAGGTCGGAGTCTCAAAGATTATCCCACGAGAAAACAGTGATGCTCGAGAGAATCAAAGACAACCAAGATAAAATTAATAATAACAAGCAATTGCCTTATTTGGTAGGTAATGTGGTGGAGCTTTTGGATTTGGATGCAGAAGAAGAAGCCAAGGAGCAAGGAGCAAATGTGGATTTAGATGCGGCCAGATCTGGAAAGCTGGCGGTGATTAAAACCTCTACAAGACAAACCATATTCTTACCATTGATTGGGCTTGTAAGTGCAGATACGTTGAAACCAAATGATTTGATAGGTGTCAACAAAGATTCATATTTAATTTTGGACACCCTTCCTTCCGAATACGACTCCAGAGTGAAAGCCATGGAGGTGGACGAAAAGCCCACGGAAGACTATTCTGATATCGGAGGTCTTGACAAACAAATCGAAGAATTGATTGAGGCAGTGGTGTTGCCCATGAAACAGGCTGAAAAATTCCAGAAATTGGGTATTAAGCCACCAAAGGGGGCCTTAATGTATGGACCACCAGGTACTGGTAAAACATTATTGGCAAGAGCATGTGCTGCACAATCGGGAGCCACTTTCTTGAAACTTGCAGCACCTCAATTGGTGCAAATGTTCATTGGGGACGGTGCCAAATTGGTCAGAGACGCCTTTGCGTTGGCCAAAGAAAAGGCACCCACCATCATATTCATAGATGAATTGGATGCCATTGGTACCAAGAGATTCGACTCCGACAAATCTGGTGATCGTGAAGTGCAAAGAACCATGTTAGAACTTTTGAATCAGTTGGATGGGTTTGGTTCCGACGATAGGGTCAAGGTGTTGGCAGCCACCAACAGAGTGGATACTTTGGATCCTGCGCTTTTGAGATCGGGTAGATTGGACAGAAAAATCGAGTTCCCATTGCCATCAGAAGAAGCCAGAGAATCGGTGTTGAAAATCCACGCCAGAAAGCTTAATTGTGACAACAACTCTGTCAATTGGAGAGAGTTGGCTAGATCAACAGATGAATTCAACGGGGCACAATTGAAGGCCGTTACCGTGGAGGCCGGTATGATCGCTTTAAGAAACGGTAAGAGCACCATCAGGCATGAGGATTTCGTGGAGGCTATAGGAGAAGTGCAAGCCAGAAAGAGCAAGAGTGTGAATTTTTATGCTTAGGCAAATTAGTTACGACAATATTTCAGGCCATTTATTTCAGGTAATATACGTCTGTAGAGACACCTTTATCTCTGTTTTTGTATAATAACGGTACATGGGCTCGCATATGTAGGAGCCTGTTTGATTTCTGTTTTTGTGGCACTCCAGTCCGTGGCTCCATTCTGGTAATCGCTTTAAATCTAATATAGAGCTTTTATTACTATACATACTATCTTGAATTGCACTTCAATTCAACCTTATCTTGAAGTCACATCTCTTTCAAGTCAACTTGAGCTGCCGCTTTTATTCAAACAATACTCGCCACCTACTTTTGGTGTTTGGCCAACTCTTGTTTCAAACTCTTGGAGAATTCATCTTCATTGTCATCGTCGTCCCAATCTTCCTCCCACAAATTCTGAGGGTTAACCTGTGCATTCTTAGCGTCACTCCATTTCGAATCGACAGGGAAGTCTTCAAATTCATCGTCCTCTTCAAGGGTTTTCACTATTTCGTCTTTCTCCATTATCGCCACAAGTTGTAAATTGTGCGCGACATTGAATGTGAGAATTTTATGGATCCCACCGCGACACCATCGCTAAACTTTTTTCATCTCATCGATTTAGTCATGAAGGAACTTGTTTTGGATGAGACACCCAAAAGGATTAAAGGCCTTGAGTTTGGTGCACTTTCCGCCGAAGACATCATTGCCCAATCTGAAGTGGAGATCCAAACCAGGGATTTGTATGATCTCGAAAAAGGCAGAACCGTTAAGGACACCGGTGCCTTAGACACAAAGATGGGGATATCCTCCAACGCAAACGAATGTTCCACCTGTCACGGCAACTTAGCCAGTTGTCATGGACACTTTGGGCATATTCGTTTGGCATTGCCGGTGTTTCATGTTGGGTATTTTAAGCTGATTATCCAAATTTTGCAATGTATTTGTAAGAATTGTTCGAGCATTTTGTTAGAAGAGCCACTCAAACGTAAGTTTTTGGCTGATCTCAGAAGACCATACATAGACAATCTTCGTAGAATGAAGATATTGAAGAGCATTATCGATCAATGTAAAAAACAAAGAAGATGTGTCAAGTGTAATCACATTAACGGTGTGGTCAAAAAAGCCGCCAGTGGTTCTGGTCCTGCTGCATTGAAAATCGTACACGATGTGTTCAGATGGGTGGGTAAAAAATCGACCCCCGAAAAGGAGTTATGGGACAAAGGTATCGATGAGCTCCTTCAGAAAAACCCCGAGCTTGAAAAATTCACCAAACGTATGTTTGAGGACTTGAATCCTTTAAAGACTTTAAATTTGTTCAAAATGATCTCCGCTCTGGATTGTGAATTGCTAGGAATAGATTCCAGTAGGGGCGGTCGTCCTGAAATGTACATATGGAGATACTTACCTGCACCTCCTGTTTGTATCAGACCGTCTGTGATGATGGATCTGCAAAGTAACGAGGATGATTTGACTGTCAAATTAACCGAAATAGTGTGGACCTCCCAATTGATCAAGGCCGGTATTGAAAAAGGAATTTCGATCAACAATCTCATGGAACAATGGGATTATTTACAACTTTCAGTTGCCATGTATATAAACTCAGATTCGGCCAATCCTGCTTTAATGCCTTCCTCTGCTGGAGCCTCCAAGACTTCAAAACCGATTAGAGGGTTTTGTCAAAGATTGAAGGGTAAGCAAGGTAGATTCAGAGGTAACTTATCTGGTAAAAGAGTCGATTTCTCTGGTAGAACCGTTATTTCTCCTGATCCTAACTTGAAGATTGATGAGGTTGCTGTTCCTGACAGGGTTGCCAAGATCTTGACCTACCCTGAAAAGTGTACCAGGTACAACCGTCGTAAATTACAAAACCTAATCTTAAACGGTCCCGATACTCATCCTGGTGCCAACTATGTGATGAAACAAAACGAAAACACAAAGAGAAATCTTCGTTTCGGTGATAGAGTAAAGCTTGCTAAGAACTTACATATTGGTGATGTTGTGGAAAGACACTTGGAGGATGGTGATGTGGTGTTGTTCAATAGACAACCATCCTTGCACAGATTATCTATTTTGTCCCATTACGCCAAGATTAGACCTTGGAGAACCTTCAGATTGAACGAATGTGTCTGTACTCCCTATAATGCTGATTTTGATGGTGATGAAATGAACTTACATGTTCCACAAACTGAAGAGGCTAGAGCGGAAGCCATCAATTTAATGGGTGTTAAAAATAATTTGCTTACTCCTAAATCTGGTGAACCTATCATTGCAGCCACCCAAGATTTCATTACAGGTTCCTATCTTATTTCACACAAAGACTCGTTTTTTGATAGGGCTACTGTCATCCAACTTTTATGTATGATGTCTGACGCTGACTTGCAATTCGATCTCCCTCCTCCTGCAATCATGAAACCAGTCAATCTTTGGACTGGGAAACAAGTGTTTTCATTGCTCATAAAACCTAATCATAAACTGAATGTTGTCATAAATTTGGATGCAAGAGCAAAAACATACACACCTCCACCAAAAGGCTTCGCCAACGAAATGTCTCCTAATGATGGATGGGTCATTATCAGAGGCTCGCAAATTCTTTCTGGTGTCATGGATAAGTCAACTTTGGGAGATGGTAAAAAGCATTCTGTTTTCTATACCATTTTGAGAGATTATGGTCCAACTGAAGCTGCTAATGCAATGAATAGAATGTCCAAATTGTGTGCTCGTTTCTTAGGTAACAGAGGTTTTTCTATCGGTATCAATGATGTCACTCCAGGAACTCAATTAAAAAATAAGAAAGAATTGATGGTAGAACAAGCATATCTTAAGTGTGATGAGCTTATTGACCTTTATAACAAAGGAAAGTTGGAAACACAACCGGGTTGTAATGAAGAACAAACTTTGGAAGCAAAGATTGGTGGTCTTTTATCCAAGGTCAGAGAAGAAGTCGGTGATGTTTGTATCAACGAACTTGATTCTGCTAATGCACCATTAATTATGGCTACATGTGGTTCTAAAGGTTCTACCTTGAATGTCTCTCAAATGGTGGCGGTTGTCGGTCAACAAATTATTTCTGGTAATCGTGTTCCTGATGGTTTTCAAGATAGATCCTTACCACATTTTACTAAAAACTCCAAAACTCCGCAATCTAAAGGGTTCGTTAGAAATTCTTTCTATTCCGGTTTATCTCCACCTGAGTTTTTATTCCATGCCATTTCTGGTAGAGAAGGTTTAGTTGATACTGCTGTCAAAACTGCTGAGACTGGTTACATGTCTAGAAGATTGATGAAATCGTTAGAAGATCTTTCTTCTCAGTATGATTCTACTGTCAGAAACTCCAGTAATGGTATTGTCCAATTCACATATGGAGGTGATGGTTTGGATCCTCTTGATATGGAGGGTGATGCCAAACCAGTCAATTTTGTTCGTCAATGGGATCACTCATTCAATATTACTTTTAACATTGAGGACAAAGGCTTGTTACCCTATCAAATTGAAAGTATAGTTGACGAAATAATACGTCCACTTGAGGCTAGACTCTTGAGATACGACAATAGAGGCCACTTATTAGAATCTTCTAATGATTCTATAGAATATATCGATCAACAAGATGCGGAAAGACAATTTTATCAATCCATTAGAGACTTTATAGGAAAGAAGGCCGAGGCTCTTGGTGTCACTAGACAAAGAAAGGGATTAAAACCATTCATGAGAGCACCCACGGAAGAGGAAATGGCTATTGATGATGACGAGGCATCTTTGAATGCTGTCAATCAAATCTATAAGATTTCTGAATCTCTCACAAGGGAATTCTTGAAACTGTGTATTTACAAATACTCAAGAGCCAAGGTGGAACCAGGTACAGCCGTTGGTGCCATAGGTGCACAGTCTATTGGTGAGCCAGGTACTCAAATGACTCTTAAGACTTTCCATTTTGCTGGTGTTGCCAGTATGAATGTCACATTAGGTGTTCCACGTATCAAAGAAATCATCAATGCATCAAAAACAATTTCCACGCCAATCATAAACTCGGTTTTAGTAAATGATGATGACGAAATTGCTGCCAGAGTTGTCAAGGGTAGAATTGAGAAAACCCTTTTGCAAGATGTAACTTTCTATATCCAAGATGTCTACAAGAGTAATATGTCCTATTTGTCAGTCAAGATTGATCTTAAAACTATTGAAAAATTACAATTGGAACTTTCCATTGAGTCCATTGCTCAAGCTATCATCAATGCGCCAAAATTGAAGATCCTTCCATCGCATGTCTCTGTCACAGGCAAAGACCGAATCAACATTTTAATCACTTATAGTGATGCCAAGACCGACAGCTTGACAAAGTTAGCTGATAACACCACTAACAACTTATTCTTCAGAATGCAACAACTTAAGAGAGCGTTGCCTGAAATTTGTATCAAAGGGCTTCCAAACATTTCTCGTGCCGTCATTAATATAAAGGATGATGGAAAGAAGGAGCTTCTTGTAGAAGGTTACGGTTTAAAGCAAGTCATGAGTACAGATGGTGTGGTTGGTACCAAGACCACCACAAATCATGTTTTAGAAGTTTTTGAAGTTTTGGGAATTGAGGCTGCAAGATCTTCCATTATTGGAGAAATTGACTACACCATGAGTAAGCACGGTATGAGTGTTGATCCTCGTCATATTCAATTATTAGGTGATGTCATGACTTACAAGGGTGAAGTATTGGGTATTACCAGGTTTGGTTTGAGTAAAATGAGAGATTCTGTCTTGCAATTGGCCTCGTTTGAAAAGACCACTGATCATTTGTTTGATGCCGCCTTCTATATGAAGGAAGATAAAATTGAGGGTGTTTCTGAATGTATTATTTTGGGTCAAACCATGAGTATAGGAACTGGATCATTCAAATTGGTAAAAACTCTGGATGTTAGCCCATTGGAGAAAAAATCATGCCTCTTTGAAGAGTGTGTGGAAAGAAAAATTGTAGAAGTCTGTTAAGAAGACTTCAAATGTATAAAACCAATGAAGTTCACCGAACTTCATCATGTATAGCAAAAATAGCATAATATAATTTCAAAATAACTAAGAAAGTGTAATTCAAAATTAATTTTTAAGGCTTGGAGCGACGTTAGAAAAATAACCACACCTGCTCTCCAAGTCACTCTTCTAATTGAAATTGCAAGACACTTAGTGTAGTGGGGTGACCATGTTTAGTCCTGATATCAAAAGCTTTGAAAATTTGTAAACTTTTTATAAAAGCTAAATTCATATATCTTTAGTTAAACTTAATTAGTCTTTAAAGATTCTGCATATTCGTTGTTTTATATAACCCCGATTTGCGTATGAGATCACTCTCCTGTACAGTTCATCTTTAAAGTTTAATAGTTGAATTAAGCTCGTTAGATTCATGCGTCCTGAAGAATTAGAAATCTTCAGCTATATTCTTCGGCGATATTCTTCATCGTTAAGTTTCCAATCTTACATAGGCTTTTCAGCTTGTGGTGTGAGTCTATGAGTTGTACAAATGCTATGATGCTAGTCGAACATAATTTGATTTATTCAACTGGTGAAAAAAATCAAAAACAGAGGAATATAGGGGTGTTTTGAAGAACCCGGCTTTAAGTATAGAGCCAAAAGCGTATCTAACTGGACAATTTTGGCTGATTTTGGCTCCACCAATGATTGGGAGGAGATTGTGGTAAAAAAAATTAAAGAGCTTATTAAGGCATGTTGCAAATTTCGCTTAAAGTTTCTATTCCGTAATAGGGCATATTTTTTGATCTCACTACCGCAGGAGTGAAATATGATACTATTTTTCATGCATGATCTAGGTGTCCTATCCGATCAGGCAAGTCTTTATATGGTTATGAGTTTCGAGATGGCATAATAATACTTTGAAACGACAGTTCCTTGAGGTATTTTTTAAAAGAAGGAAATAACAACCGGACATAGGTATTGTGAAGGCTGGTAGCGAGGCATTGTTTTTAACCTCTTTGGGTTGATCTGGGCCCAAAGAGGAGTGGCGAAGTTGGATATTCCCAAGGTATGAGCATTGGTTCTTAATTTCTTATGGATTTCATCCAATAGAATGATTCAACGGCTAAAAGGGATCAGATCAGACTCTTACTGGCATAATTTGTCAATCTTTATCAAAATAAAACATCAGCCCGTGTTTTTAGTGGCTACTTGAACTATTCTATGATCTTTATTTGGACAAAGTGAATCCTATTACGTTCATTTTGTTCTTTGGAAGTCATTCTTGATTTTTCAAATTTCTCAATTAGATGCGCCAGATCAGTAGCGAAAACATCCTATTTTTGCAGCCAAAGAAAGTGGTGCGATTTCGATTTAACAACCATGGCTTTTTTCCAACTGCTGAACTGTGGTGACACAGCTCATTTCTATGAGATTTAAGCTTCGCTTAGCGTTTTCAAAATGCTTCGAGTGGCTACATCAACAGCCCACAAATCAAGCATATCTTACATTGAGAATTTGAAACGGCAACTGCAATTATAAGCGAATGCTGGCTACCGTAACAGGAATTGACCATTTAGTGGCCGTAAACGCTGCATCTGGTAATTTCTTGAAGCGTGCATAAACATGCAGATATTACTACCGTGCCACAGCGCATATTCAAACGAATAGCGCATTCAATCACAGATTTAGTGCGTTCCGATTGCGCTTTGCACTAAAATACAGGCTCTCAAGTGAAATTACATCTTGCCGAGCTTCATAAGGCTCTTATGTGCATAAAAACACGCCTTAAAAAAACT
Source organism: Yamadazyma endophytica (assembly GCA_030571075.1). Taxonomy (NCBI): domain Eukaryota; kingdom Fungi; phylum Ascomycota; class Pichiomycetes; order Serinales; family Debaryomycetaceae; genus Yamadazyma; species Yamadazyma endophytica. The sequence continues at coordinate 739,911 of JAJLXA010000002.1, forward strand.
CCAACCGTGCGTGTAAATAGGTGGTGTTGTAGCTTACTACAGCATGCAGGTGGTGCAAGGAGTCCATCGATATGGTAAAAAAAACAATGCAAGCACAATGGCTGCAAGTAATTAAACTCTACGAAACCGCTTTGTTTGTAGCTACTTTAACGATAAGCCGCTTTGATCTAACTTTGACGTCCGATTGATGCCACCTGACATAATCTGGGACGGGATTCGAAGGCATTGTCCCGCAGCCACTATGCATCGGTAAATCTGACTCTGTTCCCCCTACCCAAACCGGGAGACACAAACAGACTGTATACATGACATCCCTTTTAGTTTTCAATATTGGCGATTGGCCTACAATGGGGCCCTTTACCTAACAACAGATTCTAGAACCTCCAATACGTTCAAAACAATAAGCATAAGTTTTAAGCGACTCCTAATGGATGCGCCGAAGGTTGGAATGTTGCATTGCATCGTTGATTCCTAAATGCACCCTATGTTATGTGCCGTAATGCTGCATCGCTTATTAGAAATCAGCCCTTTATGGATGCGGAAAGGCACAAGCGGAATTCTGATCCAGATTCGACTAGCCCAAGGATCCCTGCACTTTTGCAATTTTGCTAGTTGGTGTTTTTGCTTACTATGATATAGCTAAGTGCATTTTCCGGGTTTTATTTGGCGACTTGAACGACTTTAGATGGTTACAGATGTGGCCATCATTGGCTGCAAATTCATAAATATTTAACAAATGATTCAAGTTGCATCATTTATAACCCAAGCTCAAATATTGTTACATACACGCTTACTTTAGAGGTGGTGTTGATACCCTTGTTCATCAGATTCCTTCTATACAAATACATTGCAGGTGCTTCGGCTTCCTTACTAGGTAGCTTCCTTGCGCGGTTTATAAAGTCGCAGTTTTAACTATGAACTTTGAATCTCAAGATCTTAATGGTGCCTTCAAAATAGCCAACCTAGCCGTGGCTGTTCTTACTGTATGTGCAAGTCTTCTCAATTCATCCTCCATTTACTAACTACAAGGGTTTACTGGGTCTTTCCCAGCTTTTCAGTGGAATGTACGTATTTTACGGTCTGTGCGACAGCCTCTGTATACTAACACACATAGCCAATCCTTCTTCATAGGGGTTTACTTGATTGCTTTTGGTGGTGTAATTGGTTACCTCGAATTCAACGTTCCTCATGAGGCTTATGCGTATGCGAGCTTCTTATTCTCCTTTATAGGCAGAGGTGTTTTTTACACATTTATAGGTGCCAGTATCAAAGGCTCAAGTGTATTCAGAATTTTAGCTGCTATTATAGTATTTATCATTGGTTTAGTGTTCATCGCTTTGGAAGCCCTTCCTAGTGTGTCTCCCCCAGAGAACATGAACGCTGAAGGAATTTCAATGGGTGGTGAAGACGTTATTTAGAGAATATAAAAGTTGTGTAACTCGCGCTAGCTACTTTATGCTTCCAAACTCATTTACTGGATTGCGTTTATTATTCTTACTGGAGCATGATATAGCCGAAACGTCCAAATCCATAGTTCTCAATCCGCCTCCTCATATATTTACTGATGAAGGTAAAGGTATTGTGTCGAACTCGATCAAGAATGCTAAACAAAATGTACGAAAGCAATTCAGAGCCCAGATGACTACAAAAAAACAAGCCTTGGTGTCTGGGCATAACTCCAAACTTAGATCTATGTTGTTAAGCCTAACGCAAAATTCATCTCATGAGGAGTCCAGTGATCTGGAAGAGGAGGCGGACTCTCTAGCAACCTCATCGGTACTTTCTAGCGATAGTGAATCTTTGAGGTACAGAGAGCCCAAAAGATGGAATGGAAAGCTCGAAACCGACCTTTCAAATGATATCAAATCTGTTCATTTATCACCACGGGTGTCGTCACAATCAAGTTTTTCACCTGTGTCGTTTCAATTGGGCCTGAACTATAATAGTCAAAATAACTCCAAGGCTCATACAAATCTAGGCAAATCGGACTCTAAGCAAGCTGTGGTTCTGGACCGAGCCAGCACTCAGCATCGTAGTCGTCGAATGACTTTGAATCTCCCTGAACCGGTTGCAAATAGTCAGGTTCCTCGTGTCGATGATGAGGACCGCAAGTTTCTTCATTCGGTGCATCTCCAAAATTTACATCTTCGGAAACGATTCAAACAGTTCACCGACATCTCTCGGGCTAGGAAGAAAACCACAGATATAACAAGAAGAATATATTCCAATTTCATTAAAATCTATGAGGTTGGAGAAATCATACTTCAAGAATATTGCTTAGTTTTGACTAAGGAATCCCTCCATTCCAAAAATGTTACGTCCTTCGAGGAAAACGAACCATGTGATACCAAGGTCGTTGAGAGGTGGAAGGAGCATTTGGTTATTCTACGTAAAGGAGTTTCCTCTGTTGTTTTCCAACTATATAAGATTGATGACCGGGATCAGATCAATGAAACTCCAGAGTTTGAGTACAACTTGCTGCCGAAGTTCAAATCGGGCTTGTACAGTTGCATTGACAAATCTGTGAGCTTGGCTGCTCCTGTGAACTCTTGGATGAAAATCCATATAATGAAATTTCACAGTCAAACCAAGTCGTTAAGGTGGCTATTCTTCTTGAAAGAACTGATAGGAGAAGAACTTCTCTCCGATTTCAACATTTATATACCTGATATTGACATACAGGTTGATATTAAGGTTCCTGAAGATGTCGTTTTAGACACTATGGCATACGGTGCAGGCTGCACTTTGGCCAGTGACGACTTCAGTAAGGTCAATCATTCACCTTTAGTTCTTTATCTCCTTACTACGTTAAAAGAGCATTTAGCACATCATAAGAGCAAGATAATCGACAATTGGTTATCAAATAATACCAATTTGTGGTTTTGCTACAAACAATACGATCGTTTAGAGTGGATCTCCAACGACGGTGAATTTTTTTATATTCAAAATCAAGTATTGAAGCCTTACTTCCAATTGGAAGTTAGGGATATTACAGCAGATAAACGACATCTAGATTCGTTCACTGAGCCAACTCCTATAGAAGGTTTTTTGGGTAGGCTAACCGATGTGGATGGAAATGAACAGACCTTGCTCCGAACTTATTATAGAATGCTGTATTTCCACACGTCGGATAATTTGTTGTTTTTCATGAAATATTATAGAGCAATGCCGCCTGAGGGGGTAGATTTTGATGAATCCATTTATCAGCACTGTTCTTATCCATTGAACGAGGAAGGCCACATATTGTGGCTCTCGGATCCATCTTCAGATCATCAGAAATATGATCTGCTAGCATTGGAGGAGTTTGAAAGAAAAGCTATGTTGGTTTTGCATGCTGACGCAGTTATAGACTTGTCCCTGGTGGTGAGAATAGTCACGGTGCCTTCCAATAAAGTGAATGCCCCTCAAAAACTTCTTCTGAGTATGCTATGGTATGGCTCACCCAAATTGATAGAGGATGAGTCTATCATGGACTCTTGTTTTGAGATTCACACTTCAAATCATGGCCGTATTAGGCTACAAGCTCCAAATAGATCCATCAGAGACCAATGGATCAACAGATTGCTTGAGATCAAAACTTACTGGGACTCGAAACTAGAAAGAAGATTGAGCAAGATTGAACATGTACGCACGGGCAATATGTGTCGATTGAACATTGATGAATATATTGATTCAAATGTTTTCGAACAGACAGATCAACTAGAGTTGGCACGATCTATGGCAGATCCACTTATGTACGACATTAATGGAATCACCATGACCAATAGTGTAGTGATGAGTGGTTATCTTTATCAAAAACACAAGAAACACTCCGACTTCAATCAATATTTCGCTATTTTGAACTCGGGTAATATTGTGTTGTATTCATTGTACAGAAGATCAAAGGTCACTGGACAATGGAAGAGATCCCTGTATTATCAACACTTCCTTACTATACCATTAATCAGCTGTTATCTTTATTCGGGATCGCCCACTGTGTTGGACTTGCTAGAAAGAAGTAAGGATAATAACCAGGCGGCACCAGGTAGAAAATCTTTGCCCAGATTTTATGTCGACGGCTGGAAATCTTCTGATGAGGAAGCAATGCGCTGTTTCACTGTGTGGTTCGGCAAAAAGCGTACGCTTAGTGAAAGTCAGGCTGATGGCCCCAAAAATCCCAGTTTATATAAGTTGATCAGAAAATCAGGTCTTACGGGGAAAAGAATAGTATTTATGACCCGGTCAAGACAAGAAAGAGAGATGTGGGTCACGAAAATTCATACTGAAATTGATCGGATTATGATGTTATACAAAGAGCCGGATTCTAGTATACGTCCTTGATCATCAAAAGAAGTCATTATACGCATTTTCGATGCAAACAACTGAAAGAAGACCATCATCACGTGGATGATCCCATGAGCAACGTAGCGCCTGGTGTTTTGATATATATAAAAAACGAAGAGGCACTGTTGTTGTATGTGCGTGCTATAGTTTTGCACGTATTGCTTCAAAACAATTTATAAACAAGGTGATACCCGCGAACTCTCCATATTAGACTTAAGCCTGTTTACATACGAATTTCTATATTTATAACTGATGAGCAGGAATGTGGCTTATTAAGGTGTTGTAAATATGCTAAACAAGAAGTAAATGTACATAAATTGAAACCTTTGGAGAAGTTGTGAACCGTAGTTTAGGTCAGGTGCATGATATTTTATAAGTCGCTATAGATTGTAAGCTCTGTAAAGTCAATTCAGTGGTATTAGTTCCGATACACTGTAATTTTGCGGATCCTGTTTTTACTACACGAAGAAACAAAGAAACGAATAAAATACTGTTTGATTTTGTGGACCAAATGGATTCTGAGCTTTATTTAGTTATTTACTTGTATCACCATGGCAAAATTAACCAAAAGGTTTAATTATATGAGAATTTGAGTTCAATTTCGTTTGAACGGCTTGCAAATGAGTTTCAGGAAATTTCAAGCAATTTTGGAACTGAATAAAGTGGTGAAGTGCTGACATGTCTTCAGCGTATGCGAGAAATTACCCAATGGGTGCATTCCTTACTGTGGATTGGTCGCTTACAAATATTCTTTCCTGAGAAGGAAATGCTTCAGAAGTAGTTTTAGTCTTGTTTTGTAGGGCTGACACAGCGTTCTACTTAAGAATCGAATCTCAGGCTTCTCTGAGTCAATTATACTTCACAAACTACCGTTTAATGCATTTTTAGGGAGCCAGAAGATAAGTGCTCCAATTGTTGCTTTTTTTTGTGCTCTTTTCGGGTCCTCTCGAGTACCTGACTTCCACATTCGACATCCATTCAGTGGTTCTACAACCTTCTTGGGGATTACTAAAATCCCGGCTAGATTACCTAATGCGGTAATCTCGTGATGACTACTCTGTGGTATTGACACATTTCTGGAGCTATCGATGAAGAATCCCGTGTAATTCCGGTGGTTTAAAGGTGTTATAAGCCTTTTTACCGGAAATACAACGCAACTTGCATAATGTGAATAAACTTGAATAAACATCGTCAGTTTATACACAGGAAAACTACATTACCAAAGTTTCTGACTAAAGACCTTGGACCCTTCAATATCACGATTAGTAATGTTTTAGGTTATATAACACAATGAGTTCTTTATTCTTTTCAACAGATTTTAATCAGTATGGTACATTTCTTAAGAGACAGCTCATTTGGCAGATTGATATATCGATTTTCGGGACGTAGGGTCTTCACCTACGAAGAAGAACAGAGTCACTACGTGATTCCCGAAAAGTACTTGAAAAAAACATCCAGTGCTAATAGTGTTCTTGAGTATGATCTGGAAAAGAAGGACTCGCTGGAGACTTTGAGCTCAGAGCGTATAATTGTCGAGTTGGAGGATTATGATGATCCACACAATTGGCCTCTTTGGCATAGGTACATCATTGCAGCACAAATCGATTTCTTACTTCTTTTCTTATACATGGCAAGCTCGGTGTTCACACCAGGAATCGAGGATATGATGCGTGACTTAAACATAACGGAAGTAGATGCCACATTGGCTTTGTCATTGTTCGTTATAGGTTATGGTATAGGACCTATGGTGTTTAGCCCCATGTCAGAAAATGCAATATTCGGACGCATGCCAATTTACGTGTGTTCTTTGTTCGTTTTCTTCATTCTTCAAATCGGGACAGCTTTAAGCAAGAATCTTGCAACTTTACTAGTCTTAAGGTTTTTAGCCGGCTTTGTTTGTGGACCTGTGTTATCAACAGGTGCAGCATCTTTGAGTGATATGTTTGACACGGCTTACTTACCTATCCATATAGGTATTTGGTCCATAGCAGCCATGTTGGGACCTGCTTTAGGTCCCTTTTTTGGAATCTTATTAATTTCTCGTACAAACGACTGGAGATGGACAATTTGGTTGATAGCAATTTTTTCAGGAATCTTCTTCCTTATACTATTCTTCACAATGCCAGAAACATTTAGTAAGACTATAGCTTCAAGAAAAGCACAAAGGTTAAGAAAAATCACCGGTAACGAGAATATCACTAGCATCGGTGATATTGAGAATGAAAACTTTAACAAAAAGGAATTGGTTGTGGACATTTTATGGAGGCCTATCGAGATCACATTTTTCCAACCAATTGTCCTCTTTGTCGATTTGTACATTGGTGTGAGTTACTCCTTGTTGTATTTGTGGTTGGAAGCATTTCCAATAGTCTTCACTGACCTTTACCATTTTGCGCCTATTCCTTCTGGTACTACATTCATCAGTATTGGTTTAGGCGGTATATTAGGTGCAGTTATATTGTTCACTTATGTTTATAAGTCTTTCACCTTGCCAGTTTTGAATGGTAAGGTGGTCACCCCTGAAGTTTTCTTGCCTGTCATGATAGGAGCTGCATTTTCTTTGACAATTGGTACATTTATCTTTGGGTGGACTGCATACAAAGGTAGTCATTGGATTGGTCCCATAATAGGTGCTACTATAGCTTCAGGTGGTGTTTATCTTATTTTTCAAAGTGGCTTCAATTATCTTGGAGGATCATTTCCTAACTACACGGCCTCAGTATTTGGAGGGAACACCCTTTTTAGGTCTACTATGGCCGGCTGCTTTCCCATCTTCGGGCGTGCCTTATATAATAATTTGGCTACAGAGAAGTTCCCTGTAGCTTGGGGGTGTTCAGTATTGGGTTTTATATCCGTGATTTTAATTCCAGGGCCAATTATTTTGTACAAATACGGAAGTTCGATGAAGAAAGCGTCAAAGTATTCATCCTAAATTATATGGTTTTATATGGTCTTACTCTATGAATAAATGTTAAATGCTAAAATTTAAAAAGGCTTACGATTACTAATGTGGCGAATTATGCTTTTATAAACCTACGTACAGAAACCATTGGATGCCGACATAAACTTGCCCAATTTGGCTTTTGGAGAAGCGTCAGTGCCAAAATGCCGGAACATGCTTGAATACTAGCACGTAAACATATCCCAAATAGAAAAACCTCATAACCATTCTTGATCAATTAGGATTATTACGTTATCAAGTAGAAATGTTGAATAATCATGAATCAACATCACCACCTTATGTGCAGTCCTGTCTCTACCATTAGTGAGAGTCTTAACATCTATGAGTGTGGAACTAGTAGCTTAGTAATGACATATTGGCATTTAAAGCGATAGAAGCTATTCTATACTAAGAGTGTTTTTCCATGGCACATTTTTTTAGAGATAGTTAATTCGGTAGATTGACCTATCGTGTTTCTGGCCGTAAACTTTTCATCTATGATAAGGAAAAGTCATCATATGTTTATCGGTGAACGCTGATGCCCCATTCAAAAGCAAATGTTCGAAAGACAGCTGTTCACAATTGTAATCCCTCGAAGGTACTGTTAGTCATAATAAGTCATTATATTCACACATTACAATATTACACTCTTTACATGATTTGAGAAATCCTGATCTCTCTATCAAGACTATCGATCATCAGTCTCCAATTCAGTTTCATTAGCTTATTGATTCTTTCCTGATCAGAGTCATAGTCGGAATCTGTATCTGTATCTGTGCCAATGGTAAATTGATCCAAGTTTATACTCTGTAATACCAATTTTTTACTAAAAAGGTTATTCTTGATGCCTTCAAAAGAATTTTCCTCAAGATCGTGGTAAATAGAACTAGAGGTACTGAACCTGTTGCTTTCGGGGGTTATATCAATGGTGGACTCGCTGAGTTTGGATAGCCTTGGGTTATCCGTCAAAAGAGTGGAAGTGAGTACTTCTGGAGGAAAGCGGAAATGGACCTCTGACACCCCAATTGCCCATTTTTCGATGATGGAAGGAATATTCGAATCCAACAATATCGAACAATAGTTTGTTAGGATCTGTATAGAGCTATGTTGTATCCTGAAAGCAACATCCTTCAAGCACATCATTTGATAATCATCTCTATGGACTTCGTTCACCAACACAAGATAATTGTCAAAAAGATAGCAAGTAAATAGAAGCCAATTGACGTCTTTCTTTATCAACAACTTATCGGCCAATCTCAAGTTTCCTAGCTTGATTAATTCTGAATAGCTGAGACCCGGGCATGAACGAATCAACATCTGAATAAGCTGGTTTTTCAACGATTCCAAAGGCATCGAAACATGGTTTTTGATACAAATTGGGTCTATTCCCATAGTCGATATTGTTGGATCTGGAGAAGGACTTCTTGTGGTGTACGAAATTGTAGAGCTTCTTACTGATCTTCGATACTCAAAAGGTGGAAGAAGCTCACTTTGGGGTATTTTTGGTGTTGAAGGACATTGTAGACCAGCTTGTTGTTCCTTGTTGTTTATTCGTTCGTCTGATTTGACAAAATCATGCAAAAGGACGTCTTTAGAGCTTCTTTCTAGCCCAATCATCTTCTTGTCGTATTCAAGAGACTTAGCTATAGCCAAGTTGATGAATTTGTCAATTACCTGTTCATCGACCAAATTAATGGTTTGTGCCGTCTCTTCGTCAACACACATATCACCTTTACATTTGGGGAATATCTTTTTGCCCAATTCTGCTTTATTGACAGTAAATAGGCCATTGTCAATGCATTTACGAGTATTGAAAGATACATGGACCTGCAAACATTGTTCGTGAACAAAGTCGCCACATTGAAGCTCCAAAATCACTTCAGTAGATAACTTTGTTTCGATGCTCTCCTCACATATAAAACACTTCAATTGTGATACGTGCCGTTTGGTTCGAGTGTGTGTCTGCTGGGTTTGCATGAAGGCATAAGGTTTCACCCTAGGACCTCGGTTTTTGATAGTTTCGAGTATACTGTTGATAGGAGATCCGCCTGAATTATACGAAGATGTGCTTGAAAGTGTTGGTGTAGGGGAGTTTTCGTACGAAAAAGGAGACTGTCTTAAAAATGGCTCTTCTATTGTGGACATGGGGCTCAAAGATGAAGGAAATACCAAGTTTTTGTCGTGAAGTGGTTTCAGAAATTTCTTCTTAAATGAATCCCTCACTCTAGTGGGTGTTAATTTTGTATCAAAGGCCATCCCTGTCGTTTCGGAAGTGTAAACTAAGTGGATTTTTGGGGAAATATATTACGTGCATATTGGCTGCAAATGTGGTAATTTTCGTGCGGCTCGCTCCAGCAACAATCTTCAATTGCATCTGCAGATCTTTTATCATGAGGAGACCGCTTATTGGCCCCAAAAGGGCTGTATGCATGTATTGAACAATTGGGCGGCTCATTTTAAGGGTGAAGTGGGGTTTGAATTACAATAACACCAGAAAATAATCCGATTTTGCAACTATATCATTGGATATGTGGTAGTTGCACGTCATATTGACTGATAAGAAGATACCCTTCAATTGAGAGTGTTGCGGGAATTAGGATAATTTAATGGCTGTTTGATGTTGTAGTTTAACCCAATTGAAAACTCTTTATATATAGGTGAAGTTTTGCATTCTCTTGATACTTGGTGCTAATTTTCCCCGTACCCTTCTGTCTCGTACTAAACTGCTCCCGTATATTTTAACGAGCGCTAATTCTATGCACCAAGATGCGTCTTCGTCACTACCACCCAACGCCTTATCTATCGTACAAACAGTACACCAAGCTCATGGGCCCACCGCCCCTCCTTACCAGATTGTTCACAATTTTCTTTTGACACGTTAACGCCTCTCAATGGCTCAAAAACACCTCTTTAGTAAATGATGGTGTACTGGTGTGAGTGAACCCGATAAGCAACCTAATCGAGATACAATTAAACCGAAAAAAAACCACATAGTAACCAACTCCAGCACAACCCCTCTCAATTGAATACAAAGCACCCGTCAAACACTCAGTTCCCCTTTTCGGCACCAAAAACCCCCATGGTTGCACCTTACACGGTGCTGGGTATACACTGCGGCATTATTCCCCCGAGATCGCTCAAAACGGCCTTCTTCAATCCGTGCGAAAATTTTCAAATTTAATGGTGTCTTTACAAACATTAAGACCTCTTATCTCTAAGAGAACCCTTGCCAGTGCCAGTCAAACCGTATCAATTGAGTTGCCAGCAACTTCTTTTGAAGGGTACAACTTGGAGGTTCCCGAACTCAGCTTCGAAACCGAAAAGGAAACCCTCTTGCAAATGTACAAAGATATGATTATCGTCAGAAGAATGGAAATGGCTGCAGATGCTTTGTACAAAGCCAAGAAGATCAGAGGTTTCTGTCACTTGTCCGTTGGTCAAGAAGCCATTGCTGTTGGTATCGAGCACGCCATCACTCCTAAAGATACTGTCATTACATCCTACAGATGTCACGGTTTTGCATATATGAGAGGTGCTTCCGTCAAAGAAGTGTTGGGAGAATTGATGGGTAAGAGAAGCGGTGTTTCCTACGGTAAAGGTGGATCCATGCACATGTTCGCCCCAGGTTTTTATGGTGGTAACGGTATTGTGGGTGCCCAAGTTCCTTTGGGTGCTGGTTTGGCTTTTGCTCACCAATACAAGAACGAAAAGAACGCCACCTTCGCCCTTTACGGTGATGGTGCCAGTAACCAAGGTCAAGTTTTTGAATCCTACAACATGGCCAAGTTATGGAACTTGCCTTGTATCTTTGCTTGTGAAAACAACAAATATGGTATGGGTACCTCTGCTTCCAGATCTTCTGCCATGACCGAATACTACAAGAGAGGTCAATACATTCCAGGTTTGAAAGTCAATGGTATGGACATCTTAGCCTGTTACCAAGCCTCCAAGTTCGCCAAGGACTGGTGTGCCAGCGGTAACGGTCCATTGGTTTTAGAATACGAAACCTACAGATACGGTGGTCACTCCATGTCCGATCCAGGTACCACCTACAGAACCAGAGAAGAAGTCCAACACATGAGATCCAGAAACGATCCAATTGCCGGTTTGAAAGCTCTCTTGTTAGAAAAGGAAATCGCCAGCGAAGACGAAATCAAAGCTTACGACAAGGAAGCCAGAAAATACGTTGATGAACAAGTTGCCGAAGCTGAAAAAGATGCTCCACCTGAAGCCAAGATGGACATCTTATTCGAAGACGTTTACGTCAGAGGTAGCGAAGTGCCTGAATTAAGAGGTAGAATTTCTGATGACACATGGAACTTTGAAAAAGGTACTTTTTCCAACAAAGTCTACTAGATATGATAAACAAAGTAAGTAATTAATAGATTGTTTACGTGCCGTAAACTGCCGAAGTCTTTAGGGCTTTTTTTGTTAAAATTCTTTGGGCCCACTGAGCGCCTATCTCATCTGCTTAAATTCGCATCTCATTATCGCATCTCATCACATCTTCAAACAACATGCCAAACCAGAAGACGGGCGCTGTACCTGTGTCTAATTCCGAGTATGCGCCGCAATCCATGGCCAATTTCATCTCTAGTGAAAGGATGGGTGATGCAGTACAACGGGTGAAGCCTGAACCTCCTTTGAAAGAGAATAAATCAACCCATAAAACCAATGGCTCTCAAAGTTTACAGGCCACAAACATCAATTCTATCGAGGAATTAAGCTATCAGCCCTCAACAGATGATAACTCAGAGCGTCTTGAGTCTTTAATGACTCTTATTCACGCTAAATTGCTGGACGCGAGTCACGATATACTTGTTTCAGCAACAGATGTGGTACTAGAAATAATAAGGTCCGATGATGACACAGCAGACAAGCGAAAACAAGTAGACCAGCTTCTTGGTACAACATTCAATGATATTGAATTCAATGAAATTGTTAAAATTTGCAATAGCATCACCGATTATGGAGTAACAGAAGAGGCAGAAACCGATGAGCAAATGGCTATTGTGTTTGATGATGATCAGGACCAAGAAGAATCCGACCATGAAGAGTCTGAAATTGATGATGAAGAAGCTGCAGAAGCTATAAATGATAACGAAAATAATGTGGCCGTAGAATCAGAGGAAGTCATCCAAGCAAAAGTTAAAACTAGTGGTTTGGAATTAAACGATATAAATGAAGACTTTATATCGAGAAAGTTGCATATGTTTCCTCCTGAAACAATAAAGAATTTCACGGACAAGATTTGCGATACAAGTATTAATGGAAATGATCTCTTGAAGGTTTTGGGGGAGCTAACCCAAGCAGACTTGGCAAAATACTTTGTTGAAAATAGATGGAGAATAGTCTTCAAACACAAATTACAATCTTCTGAATGGAGTAAAGTGAAAACAGAGATGGAAGAGCTCCATTTGTATGACTTGATCAAGGAATTTGAAAGCTTGAACAAAAAACGAAGGGCTTCGTCAGATGAAGAAACTTCAGAAAAGAGAATGAAACCGGCAAAAAGACAACCTAAAATTATAGACTTGGACGGTTTGGTTTTCGACCAAGGCTCTCATTTAATGACCAAAACGAAAGTCAAGCTACCAAAAGGTTCTTATCAACAATCCAAAAAACTGTATGACATAATCACAGTGCCACCACCAGAGCCCTCCGAAGCTGTTCAGAAAGCCAAACAGGAGTTGGTGTCGATCCAAGAATTGCCAGAATGGGCACAGGCTGCATTTCCATCCGGTGAAACTTCATCTTTGAATACAATTCAATCACAAATCTATCCACAAGCTTTCAAAACTGACAATAACCTTTTACTTTGTGCTCCTACAGGTGCTGGTAAGACCAACGTAGCGATGTTGACTATCCTCCGAGCCATTGAAAACTTTAGAGATCTGGCCGGTAAAATACAATTGAATCTGTTTAAAATGGTGTACATAGCACCATTGAAGGCTTTGGTTCAAGAGCAAATGAGAGAATTTCAAAGGAGACTTACTGCAAACTATGGGATAGTGGTGAATCAATTATCGGGTGATTCCAATCTTAACAAACAAGAAATTATGGAAACTCAGCTTTTAGTCGTCACTCCAGAGAAGTGGGACGTCATTACAAGAAAATCCTCAGAAATATCGTATACTAATTTGGTCAGATTAATCATCATTGATGAAATTCATTTGTTACATGATGAAAGAGGACCTGTCTTGGAAAATATCGTAAGCAGAACTCTCCGTCAAGCCCAATACAGTGGTAACCCTGTGAGATTGGTAGGACTTTCAGCTACTTTGCCCAATTATGAAGATGTTGCTAAGTTTTTGAATGTAGACAGCAAAGAAGGTTTATTCTACTTTGATCTGTCTTTCCGTCCATGCCCTTTGGAGCAACAGTACGTTGGAATCAAAGAGAAGAAAGCCATCAAAAAAGTTACTGCAATGAATGAAGCATGCTACGAAAAAATGGTAGAATGCATGGACCAAAAACACCAACTAATTATTTTCGTCCATTCCAGGAAGGACACATTCAAAACCGCAAGTTGGCTTCAAGGTAAATTATCAGAGGAAGATAAATTAGACAAACTCATTCAAAAAGACCTTGGTGTGAAAGAAATATTGAAGCAAGAAGCTGCCTTAATGACCGATAAAAATCTTCAGGTGATTATCCCTAGCGGTATTGGTATACATCACGCTGGATTAAATAAAACTGAGAGGACCACTGTTGAGGATTTGTTTGCTCAAGGTCATTTGAAGGTATTGGTGAGTACAGCGACCTTAGCCTGGGGTGTGAACTTACCAGCGCATACGGTTATTATCAAAGGTACAGAAACATATAATCCTGCAAAAGGAAGCTGGGTTCAGCTTTCTCCTCAAGATATTCTTCAAATGCTAGGCAGAGCTGGTAGACCACGTTATGACAAAAGTGGTGAGGGTGTTATTATCACCTCTCAAGATGAGGTGCAGTATTATTTAGCTGTACTCAATCAACAGCTCCCAATAGAATCCCAGCTCATGAGTAAACTCGCAGATTCCATTAATGCAGAAGTTGTCTCTGGATCTATTACGTCACTTGAAACAGCCGCTGCTTGGATTTGTTCAACCTACTTATATATTAGAATGCTCAGATCCCCTGCCTTATATCATGTTGGGTCAGAATATGATAGTGATAAGACGCTTTATTTGAAAAGAATAGATTTGGCACATTCAGCATTAACAATTTTGTCACAAAACCGTTTAGTCAATTACAACTTGGAAACTCAAGTTGTAACTTCTACAGAGTTGGGAAAAATTGCATCACACTATTACATTTCATATGACACTATGAACATATATAATACTCAACTTAAACCATGGTCTACGGAAATTGACATATTTTCAGTGTTTACGCATTCTAAGGAGTTTAAGTATATTCCCTTAAGGCTGGAGGAAAAGTTGGAGGTTTCCAAATTATCAGAAAAATGTCCAATACCAATAAAAGAAGCTGCAACAGAACCCTTAGCCAAGGTGAACATTTTGTTGCAGGCATATATCTCAAGATTAACGCTCGAGGGATTTGCTCTTATGGCTGACATGATTTATGTAACTCAATCCGCTGGTCGATTATTGAGAGCATTACATGAAATATCTTTACGTAAAAATTGGTCCTCGGTCCTGAAAATTACCTTGAATATTTGTAAAATGGTTGAAAAACAGATGTGGTTGACCAATTCACCACTTAGGCAATTCGGAACTTTAGCTCTGAAAGAAATTATAAGAGCTACAGAAGCTTCACATTTGCCTTTTGTAAGTTATTTTGCTCTCCCCGCTGAGGCGCTAGCTGAAGCCATAAATTTCAAGGGTAATAGTAAAATGGCACATAGCCTTTTGGATCAATTCCCTAGGGTCTCCCTTAGTTATTTTGCACAACCACTAACCAACGAAATTTTAAGAGTTCAAATCGGTGCTACTCCGGAATGGACTTGGAATTCTATGATTCATGGAAACGTTGAACAGTTTTTGGTTTTGGTCGAAGACTGTGATGGGGATAAAATTTTGTACAGGGATAAAGTCTCCGTGACAAAGGATCATAAAACCAAAGACATAATACTCGATTTGACTTTGCCCATTTTAGACCCAGCTCAGCCAAATTATTTCATTACCTTTATTAATGATAAATGGCTCCACTCTGAGTTTAGGGTGCCTTTGGATTTATCCGAATTAAAAATGCCCAAAAAACCATCCAATTTCACCAACGCACTGAGTTCAGAACTTATACCGATTACAAATTTGAATCAGGAGGATTTTACGCCACTTTTCCATTTCAAATATTTCAACAAATTCCAATCTCAAGCATTCGAGTCTCTTTATCTTACAGAGGACAATGTTTTTATAGGTGCTCATAAGGGCTCTGGAAAAACGGCTTGTGCAGAATTGGCTATTTTGAATCATTGGAGAAGAGGAAAGGGTCGAATTGTATATTTGAACAATGACTCTATATTAATCGAGAGACTTTCAAAGGAATGGAAAAAATTTGAATCTCTCGAAAAAGAAATAAATAAGCTTACTGGAGATGCTCTTCAAGATGTCAGAATTATGAATAATAGTCATTTGATTTTGGCTACTCCGCAACAATTTGACAACGTTTCAAAAAAATGGAGACAAAGAAAGGTCATTCAATCAATCGAATTGATAATTTGCGATGATATACACTCCATGAACTCAGGTGGTAAAAACTCTTTCTTTTATGAAAATGTCATTTCCAGAATGAGATTTATTAGTACGCAAGTGGAACAACCCATCAGATTTGTTGCTTTATCAATTCCATTGGCCTCGGGAAGAGACTTTGGTGACTACTTGGGATGCCCCAAACAATCCATTTACAATTTTGAGCCTGGAGAAAGAGTTCATAGTATAGAAGAGATACGAGTGCAGGGTACGAGTCACAACGATGACCAGGTAATGTTTGTAAACTGTTTAAAGCCTACTTACGAATTTTTGAAATTGAACACAGCTCACGGCAAATCAACTGTGTTTGTCAATAGTCGTAAAAGATGTTTGGAAGTGGCTTTATCATTGGTTGAAAGAGCTGAAAGTGACAAATGGGCCCTTTTGCGTGGTGAAATAGCGCAAATTCAGCCTTTTCTTGACAAAGTTGAGGACAAAAATGTGCTGGACTTGCTAAAGCAAGGTATCGCCATCTACTATGACGGAATGAATGCGATTGACCGAAATATCACTGAGAAATTATTCACAAAAGACATTCTTAGTATCATGGTTTGCAGTATGGATGTTTCAGCTTACTCGCCGCCCTCCAATCATGTAGTAATTCTTGGTACAGAGCTTTATGATGGTAAAGAACACAGGTATTATAATTATTCTGTAAATACTGTTCTTGACATGGTTTCTACAAGCCAAGATTTATCGAATGGAGGAAGAGTTTTGATATACACGAAAAACTCCACTATGAGCCATTACAGTAGGTTCTTGGAGTTTGGTGTACCTCTAGAAAGTTATTATAATTCCTATATCCATGATGTGTTCATGACTGAAACCAGCAATAATATTTTCAAATCCAGACAAGATTGTATTGACTGGTTGACCTTCTCGTATTTCTATAGAAGGTTACAATTAAATCCAAGTTTTTACGATGTCAAGGACGTCACTCACACAGGTGTGTCTGAATTCCTTTCTGATTTAGTTGAGAACACTATCAAAGAGCTCACTGAGTCGGGTATGGTCGAATTTGAAGAAAACGATGACGATGAGCTTTTATCGCCATTGAATGGTTCACTTATTGCAACCCATTATGGGGTTCTGTATGTTACAATGAAAGAACTTGCGCGTCTTGATAACAAGTCCAAGTTGCGAAGTATATTGGAAGTTATTTGCTCGGCTTCTGAATTCGATGAATTACCAATTCGGTTGGGGGAGGAGCAATATCTTCAGAACTTGTACAAGAAATTGCCCGTGAAATCATCGAACGAAGACTATGAGCTGCCTTATTTCAAATCTTTCATTCTATTGCAGGCACACTTCTCCCGTATAAAATTGTCCAAGGAATTGAAACAAGACCTCGACTTCATCTTAAAGATTGTGATGAGAATTATCTCCGCAACAGTTGATTCCCTTTCTAGTGAGGGCTACTTGAGTGCAATTCAGGCAATTGATCTTTGTCAAATGGTTGTTCAAGGATTATGGAATCGGGATTCTCCTTTAAAGCAGCTCCCTCATGTCAATGCAGAAATGCTTCAAAGGTGTGAAAAATACAAAGTAGAAACTGTCTATGATATTATGACTCTTGAGGATGATGAGAGAGATGACGTTCTTCGTCTCGAAGGAGAAGACTTGGAAGAAGTGGCAGAATTTGTCAATAAATATCCGAACATTGATGTAGATTACGAAATTGACGAAAGCACGCCGATAGAAGCGGACGAACCATTCGATATTACAATCAAATTGGAGAGAGATGAAGACATGGACGATTTGACTGTTTCTACTGGCGTATTGCCATTCGAGAAAAAAGAAGAATGGTGGATCGTTGTAGGTGACAACTCTCTTCGCCAGTTATACGGTGTCAAGAAAACCACTATATCAAAAGAAAGTCAGGAAGTACGTATATCCACTACCATTCCTACTGCAGGTGTACACAATTTGACCATTTGGTGTATGTGTGACTCATATTTGGACGCCGACAAGGAACTTCCTGTGACTGTAGACGTTGTGGATCCTCAATAGAGAGCATTTCGCCCAATAAAAACAAATGACTAGCGTAACTATATAGTAGCAATTTTGTATATAATAAATAGATCTATCTTAGAGCAATTCTGGGTCCCCCGCAGACTCAAAGTCTTATCGTCACTGATGACTTAGCTTATCTTAAACATCACCGCGAAATTTTTCACCATGACTGAGTTGGGCAATAAAGTCTTGACTCCTTACATAAAGAGTCTCCTTTTGGAGTACAACAACTTGTCACCAGATGACTTGAGTATGGCTCTTAAGCTCATTTTTAAGGGCCTCGTGAATGACGCACAAATTGCCAGTTTTTTGACTGGTTTAAGAATTCGTGGTCTTGATACCGATCCAGATTTCATTGCAGCAGCTGTTAAAGCAGTCATGTCCTTCACACAACGCATTGACATATCCAGTGTACTGGAAGATGGCTATATCGACATAGTGGGAACAGGTGGTGATGGTCAGGATACTTTCAATGTGTCTACCGCCAGTTCTATCGTAGCTGCTGGAATGGGAATTCCCGTGTGTAAGCATGGTGGGAAAGCAAGCACTTCGGCCTCTGGATCCGGCGATCTCTTAAGGTGTCTTGGTGTGGATTTGATGAAGGTAAACAAAGACTCGGCCGTATCGGTGCTTTCCAACTCCAAATACACCTTTCTTTTTGCCCCAGCGTTTCACGAGGTGATGGGTAAAGTTGCTTCTGTACGTAAGCAGATGGGTATTCCTACGATATTCAACATATTGGGCCCGTTGATGAACCCTGCTCCGTTAAGATCAAGAATCTTGGGTGTTTACAGTAAAAAAGTTGGTGAGGCTTATGCTCAATGTGTGCTCAAATTGACCGAACATGATCCCATACATAAGAGGAGTATGGTCGTGTTTGGTCAAATTGGATTGGACGAAATATCGCCTATAGGGGCCACCACATGCTGGATCGTAGAAGATGGAAAGATCACACTCAAAGAAATTTCTCCCAAAGACTTTGGATTTGCTGAGTTCAGCTTGGAAAGTGTCAAATCAGGAACTCCCGAGCAAAATGCTGAGATTTTGATGCATATTTTGAAGCAAGATGACCCCGAATTCCTTGTCAATTCCCAGCGTAATCGAAACCACCCCATCTTGAAGTATATATTGATGAATAGTGCGGCATTAGCCTATGTGGATGGTTTGACGTCTTCGTTTACTGATGGTGTAACTATTGCGGAAGATGCTATAAAATCAGGTAGAGCTTTGGAAGCCTTAAATACTTTTAAAGACCATGTCGATAGCTTATAAAATATATTTAATATAAATGGTGCGCAGCCCTGGAATTTCGAGATATGTTCGCGAATTTACGCGTACTCAAAAAAAACATGTTTAGTTTACTAGGGACTCCTAGAAAGGGCACAAAGGAGAGCCTTGAGTTCACGCCAATAGGTAAACAGAGTGTGCGAGTAGACACACAACATAGAGCGGATGGAAATTCTGTTAAAAAGTCTCGACACCATGATGTTTTGGCACCCTTGAACCATGTAAAACTCACCAACAAAACCAACTTCGATTCGTCCTTTGATTACACAATGGATAACTTCAGTCCTACTGTACGCTCTCAATTGGTTCCTGTGTCTATTCCTCGTCAATTTGAGTCTTCCAAAGCAAGACCAGATCACCAAAGCAATCTCATAAACGGAGGAATGACCTCAATAAAAGAACAACAGAAAGAATTCGAGCGTTTAGAGACTGAAAACTATAACTTAAAGATTAAGTTAGCGACCCTCAGTCGGTATTTCGACAAAACTCCTGAAGAGCAAATGGATATGATTAACCAGAATATCGACTTGAAGCAACAACTCATGAATTTTAATCAGCAATTGGCTCAATCAGGACAAGAATTACAAGATGCGTATGCCCAAATTGAGTCTCTCAAAACCGACTTGCGTAATGACCGCCAAAATAATGAAAAGTTGGTGCAATTACACTCGTTAGTCGATCAGCTCCGTGTGGAATTGAGACAAAAGGAAGAAGAGTTGCATGAGAGTAACCAGTTAATTGAGGAAAAAGACGATTTAATATCAGAAAAGTCAAGAGAGTTGGCACACTTCAAAGGCGATCTTGATGATGTTTTAACAGAACTTGAGAACTCCAAAGCTTTGTTAATGGATAAAGATGACGAAATAGCCGAATTAAGAATGAACTTATCAAAGCTCAAGAATCAGGAGCTTAGTAGTCAGTCCAGCGGAAACATATCCAAAGAGGAGATAGAGATTCTTTCCAGTGAATCTAGAGAGCTTAAACAGACACTTCAAGCAAGAATTGCCGAAATAGAACGTTTGAATCAAATCCTAAATGAGAAAAACCATATAATACAAGACAAAGATGAACAACTTCATAGAGCCACCAGCAAAACTGGTAATTTATTCGCGTCTGCTGCCAGTAATAGTCATGAAATCGAAGAACTTCAAGACAAAGTAAGGGATTTACACTCGACCAACCACAGGCTTTCCAGTGATTTGAATGCCCTCAACCAAGATTTGGAGGCCAAAGAAATTCAAGTAGACGATTTGAACAGAGAAATCAACCGCTGGAAAGACAGATACAATGCCAAGGTTAATAACAATGAAGGCACACAACAACAAATTGAAGCCCAATTGAACCACGCGTACGACGAGGTTGAGCAACTCAAACGTCAAACTTTCAGAGAAAGAGATGAGAAAGATAAAGTACAAAGGGAATTGGATTATACCAAACAGCAGGAGTTGGGGTTGAGAAAACAACTCGAATCCATATTGAGGGAACAAACAGGCTCCAATGTTTTTGAAACTCAAGTAAAAATACTCAAAGAAAGCGAAAGAAAGCTCATTGAAATAAACAAACAGCTAAACTCCGACATTGCCCGTTTGAAGGACGAATTGTACCACACGAATGATTCTAGAAGTTCGAATTCTATGGCGTTGTTGAGCGAAAATAAGAAGCTTCAAGACAGAGTCCTCTATTATGAGCGTGAATTTGAAGGTCTTGAAAAGAAACTAGAGGATTCAGAAGCTAATGTCAAGATTTTAAAACATAAACTCGATAACATCAACGGCTTATATCATACTTTGGAACAAGACAACCTACAAATGTCGGAAAACTTGAAGCACAATGCCTTGGATGAATTAGATGCCTATAATATCAGGAAGCTCGAGAGTGATAAAAGAGCTTTAGAAGTCGAACTTAGGCAGGCGCAAGAAGAATTGGAATTACAGAGCGAAAGACTCAGTACTCAAAAAGAGCAGTTCCGTATTCAAGAAAATGATCTTAGAGCACAGATCAGTCAAAATGAAGTATTGAATCGTGAGTTGAAATTAAAGAAATCTGAATTAGATGAAATCGACTTTTTAAACCAAGAAATCAGAAGGTTGAAAAGAGAGTTGAACCAAGCTTCAATTGCTACCTCTTATCCAAGTCCTCCGCCTCAAGGAAACAATTTCATTGAATCTGAATACCGTAGATTGGTCAACGAGCGGAACCAATTACAACTTAGCCTTGACGAAAATATGAATAGATTAAGAGATATGGAGAACAAGTACAAAAAATTGCAGTTCTCATTCGAGGACAAGGAGAACATGATTGATGAATTAGAGCTTCAAGTGAGAGAGTTAAAACGCACTCGCAAGTATAATATCCTTGACGACGAGAAAGAAGAACTAATGAGACTGAAAACCGCCAATGAATCTAAAATAAGAATGCTTCAAGTGGAAAAAGAGTCAATATCTAAAGAGTATGAGGCTCGAATTAAGGAATATGAGTCGCAAGCTCAGATGTACGAAATGAAGCTTGCAGGTGCTGCAAACAAGGAGAGTACTGGGGTCGTTGCCTTACTTGAGCTGCAAGTCAATGAAGCTTATAGTGAACTTAAAGAAAATCAAGCTTTAAAGCATAAGCTCGAAAACAAAGTCAAGCAGCTTGAAGAAGAGCTTGATGAGAAGTCAAATACTAACAAAATCTTCGAACAAAACCAACATTTATTGAAGTTAGAAAAGGACAGTCTTCAGAAAGAACTTGATAAAACTGTGAATCATTGCCAACGTTTGGTCAGCAAAATTAATGATTTGAGATCGTCAAAAGACAATAAACAAAATTACTTTTTACAAAATAAGATTGAGGAGATCAATAAAAAATTGACTAAAGCCAACTTAAGCGATAATAAAAGCCAAAAGGATAACTCCACAGTCATCAAGTATTACAGAGCCAAATTATATGACTTAAACTTGAAAAAAAATGACTTGACATTGATGTATGATTACACGAGGACACTCAGCAACGAAGTAGAACCCAAAGCCCAAGGTAAATTGACATTTTCCATCCTTGCCAAATTCGTCTTAGCGGGCGTTAGGATGAAAAATAGAGGTCAAAAAGCCACCAAAAGACAGGAAGCCATACAAGCTTTAAAAAAAGAAATGATTTAAATGTAAATTAGTGTACATTAGTGTAGTGATAAATAGTATATAATATCATACGGGGAGACATTCCCTCACTCAGTAAAGTTTCGTCTCGATGGTCTAGTAATTGGCGTTTGGTAGCCGTTACTTGGTTGGCGTGCTCTACCAGCACGGGGAGTTTGGAAGTTCATGTTACCATTTGAATTATTTCGCTTTGGTAAAGGGAAATTTAGAGGAATGAAATCTGTCAAAGATATATCACTTGTATTACCCATGATGCTATCATTAACCTCGTTAAGCATGTGATCCAAGTTCTCGTTAGCATTGTACCCATTGCTAAGAAATTGAGCTATTGTAAATTCGTCATTCAAGTCGTTTGTCTTGTCATATATGGGCTTCAAAATAGTACGATCTTGTATCTTGTGCATGTGGCTATCATTTTCTAGGAAAGTTTCGTGTAAAGCCAAATGAGACCATGCTTTTTCTTTTAGCAATTTCTTGTTCTTATAATATTTAGCACTAAAATTTGCCGGGTTTATAGGTATGCCACCGTCCTCCTCCTCATCAAGTAAAAATTGTGGAAAGAGATTTGCGGTAGCCTCCAACAAGCTGTGTGTATCTATGTCATCATAAGGCAACTTATCGTTCGTCCATTTCTCCAAATATAGCACCTGATTGGGGTTATTGAAGTGTATGTAAGAATATGATCCGTCACTAGGCATTTGTTTTGGGTGCGAAATTATCTTCTCAATGGCTGCAAAAAAAGGCTAGCACCTTTGACATTACCGAACTATTTTTAGTTGCTATTTAAACGTCTAGCAAGAGAGATTATTCATTCGTCCATTGTTAAATAGTGTTCATGAAATTTTTAATATTTATTAGAATAGTAAGTACTAAATGTTTAATTTTTGCAAGATTTATACAAAGCAAAAACTATCTCTACTTAAAGTGACCAAATGGTAGAAAATAACCCAAAAAATTTAATTATACAAAAATTTATTGCATATTAATATCAAACTTATGACATATAAGTGGAACGTCCCAAAGTTCTTGCTTCGTACATTTATTAATTATAGTCTTATATTCTTTTGACGGCGCCCCCTGGGGAAGTTTCAGTTCTAGCTGTCAATACTTCGCAACCATCTTCAGTAACAACCATCATGTGTTCGAATTGAGCGGAGTATTTACCATCTTGGGTAACAGAAGTCCATTTATCAGGCCATGTTAAGTCTTTATAGGTACCAAGACATAACATTGGCTCAATGGTGAATACCATACCTGGTTTGGCGATACCTATGGCCTTGTTCTTGGCATAATGAGGAATGTTTGGCTGACAATGGAATAACTGATTAGTTCCATGTCCACAGTAGGTTCTTATAACAGACACATTATTCTTTTTTGCATGAGCTTCAATTACGTTTCCGAGTTCTCTGAATGGCAAACCAGGCTTGACAGCTTTAATAGCCAAGTCCAAGGATTCTCTCGTGGTTTCAACCAATCTTACGATATCGGGGTCACATTTGGCTTTATCTCCAACGTAATAAGTCTCATTAAGATCGGTGTGAAAACCTAAATAATATAACGATACATCCAAATTGATAATGTCACCATCTTTAAGGACAGTATTATCTGGTATACCATGACAAACAACCTCGTTGACTGATGTACAGAAACTCTTGGGGAAATTGTAGTAATTGAGAGGTGAAGGGTAACAGTTTCTCTTGATACTCTCTTTGTGCAAAATTTCATCCAATTCGTCGGTGGTGATGCCGGGTTTTACATGACTTGCTACAATATCCAAGACTTCTCTACCAATTTTAGACACCTTTCTGATTTTATCAAGCTCTTTCTCTGTCATGACAGGTATTTTACCTAAACGATCGTTCTTGATCTCACTGATAGGGTTTCCGTTTTTGGCATAATCCGGCAATTTGATGTGCTTAGGAATAGTTCTACGAGGGGTCAAAGGATATTGTGGTCTGACGTCACCTGTGAACTTGAAATTAGGAAATGGGTTATATACTGTATCAGTCTCATTCTTATGTATATATTTGTGTTGAGACCAGCAAGTGTGAAAACACACCTTGTCACAAAAAATACTTTCTAAGCCTTGTTTAAGACATAAAGGACACTTGAGATTGCTCTCGGTTTCCTTACCACATACTGAAGATGCACAGATAGCCATGAAAAATTTTGATTTTATGATGGCTTCATAGCGCGATGATATATGGGTATCACGTGATGTCATGATCTCTATATTCATTTTACAAGGTGGTTTGGAAGGGGAAATGGACCTAATATAGCCAATTTCCAAGAATCAACACATCGTGTCATCTTGTTTTGAAAATAGATACCAAAAGGATGTTTATCGCCGCCATTATTGTGTGTGTCAAGTATGTAAGACAGAAAAATAGGTGAGATCAGGGCTTATTTAACTTCAAAAAAGCCACAGAAATCACAGTTAGTCCTTATAAATACCCTTTTAAGAAGGCATTAAGGTTAATATATCAGAATAAACAACTAAGCTATAGTGAAATATAATGCTAGTTATTTTAGTAGAGGACACGTTTTCTGACTACCCAAAATAGTCAACAGAAGCGGATTTAGCTCAGTTGGGAGAGCGTCAGACTGAAGTGAACTTCAGTCACAGTTATCTGAAGGTCCTGTGTTCGATCCACAGAATTCGCATTTTTTTTTTTTTATTGCCTCCACGTAGGATAAGACAAATCCTTTCTATTCCAAAGCTAGCTCTCCAATTCAAGGTAATGTAATGCCATCATTCATATATATGCTCTATCTATATGAAAACATAGTGATCACTTTCATTATTCAACAGCACGTGATATACACGTGAAAGTCTCATGACTTCGCATTTTCTTCAAACAACTTTAACTAATCTAAACATGGCCAACAACTCCAATCTTTCTGAAATAATAGCAGAGAGGGGCCAAAGATTGGAGGAGCTTTTCTATCTATCATTGGATCCTCTTTTCGAAGACTTTGGGAGTTACAATCCTTTGCTAAAGAAGTTTTCTGAGTCTCACAAAGAGCTAAAACCAATTGACATTAGTATCTTAGGTAAAGATGAGGCGTCTTTCATCGATGATATATCACAAAAGGTAGAGAGATCGATTACCGATATAGTACACAAGCGTAAAGCAGCACCTTTAATGCCCCCCAACAAGAAACCAAAGCTTATTAGTGATATAATGGAGTCTATTAATGAGGACAATACAAGAATACTATCAAAAGACCTCGAAGATGTGAGCATTCTTGCGGTACCGCAACACTATCCAACGCAGCCACATCATGTCAGCTCTTTGGCTGAGCTATACTATTTGACGCAAACGTTACCTTTGATAAAATTGTTGCCAGGATCTCACAAAGCATTAACAACAGAGAGCTTTGAGCTGGCCTTATTGGAAGGTAAGATCGCTGTTTTGTATTCAAGAATAGAAGAATTAAAACGTCAAGGTAAATGGTCACTTAGACAACCCAAAAAGTATTCCGATCCGCTTGTGAAAGACTCAAAATTTCATTGGGATCATTTAGTCAGGGAAGGTAGATGGATGAGTACCGATTTCAAGGAATTATCCAAATATAAGAGAGCTTGTTGTGTCAGTATTGCGCAAGCTGTAGAGGATTATTGGAGTTTAGGAAAAGAAAGCGTTTGTTTGAAATACGCTCCGATCAAGCACATTGATCCAAGTGACATAAAATTACCTGGCACAGAGACCGAGCCCGAAGCTGAAGACGTTGAAATGAAGGATGCTAACGAAGTGAACGAGGAAGAAGACCAAAAGGCCGAAACTGAAAATACTGAAGATATGGTTGTAGATGGCGAGGACAGCAAAGATACTGAGGATGAGAAGATAAAGTCAGAGATCGACCCAACATCAGATATTACTGTAGTTCCTCCTGAAGAACAGCCAACGATTGATGTTTCCTTATTAACTGCGCCTGCTGATGGTGATGCCGAAGCCTCGGAAGCAGCTGTACCTCCACCACCACCTCCGCTGGATGGTCCTTTCCCTGTACCGAAAATACAAGACCAGTCTAGCATTTTCAAACTTCATATCGATTTGAATGATTTATCAAGATTGAATCAAAATATAGTAAGAAACCTTCCAAAATTCACCGCATTCGACGAGCCAGAGCAACAAAGATCCAAACCACTCTCTACTAAGGTCGACATTGTTCCCGTTTCCAAATTATTGTATCCATTTGAAGAAGATGATGGATTTTTCAAGGTTCTTGTTCAAGAAAAGAAAGAAAAGAAAAAGGAACCTCCGTTGCCTGAATACCAACAAGGTTTATTTGGCGCTCTGGCCCATCGTAGATTCAACTTCTTAAAACCACCAAAACCTCCTGTGATCAAAAATATTGAGTATAGATCGCCTACAATATGGCTTCCTCAAGATGATAAATACCTTATTCATTATGTTGCTGAATTTAGCTTTAACTGGGATTTAATTTCAGAGCACCTACTGAATACAGTTGCAAGTAAAAAGAGGTACGAGTCCAACATTGAGAGAAGGACGCCTTGGCAATGTTTCGAAAGGTACATTCAATTGAACGAGAAGTTTCAATTCAGTGATATGAAAGGGCCTTATCTGTACCACGCACAACAATGGTTGGAACAAGCACACAGAGCTCAAAGTACTACTAAAAGAAGAATTTCGCCATTGGGTGTAGGTAATGAACTGATTCAAAGGGGCCACAGAAGACTTCGTTGGGCTTCCATGTTCGACTCCATAAGAAAGTGTATGAAGAAGCGGGAAAATCAAATTGCCAAAATGAATAGTAGAAGGGCAACGGATTATACTCAAACTACCAGTTCTAAAAACGACAAGATACCAACACCTACAGAGCTTTCAAGGTTGAAATACGAAAGGGACAAATCTATTCAAGAGGCATATTTGAATCAACAAGCTACCAGAAGTAGAATGATGGCAGCTGTACAAAAGAGACCACAAGGACAAGTCTTACCACAAGGACAAAATACACAATCGGTAAATAGTGGTAATGGTGCAGGTAATGGTTTCAATTCGACTCAAGGTCAAAACGCAGCTGGTAATGCCAATACAGTTTCAGGTAATGGCTCACCAGGTACAGGACAAGCCAATTCCATGAGCTTACAAGGGACAGCTCAAGCTGCTGGACTGTCTCTTGAAAGGGGGCGTCCTACCACGCCAAATGGCACGCCTTATACACAAGAACAAATACAGAAATTGTTACAGCTTCAAAAACAGCGTCGTATGATGTATCAAAGGGGTCAAGGACCAAACCCACAGGGCCAAATGACCGGACCAATGGCATCTGGAGCTATTGCCCAAGGCCCAGGTGGCCAAGGACAATCTTCCATCCCGCCCAATGGACTGGGACAATCTTCAGGTAGCAACACGCCAATGATGGGCACGAGAGCTCCACCGGTAAAGATGAACCCTTCATCGGCCCAGGTTCCCCCAAGCAACTCAAATTATAACAAACCAAGATTGCAATTTGCACCCGGACAAGTATCAGCTATAATCAATTCTATCCAGGTCAAGAATCCGAATCTTTCAAAGGAACAAGTCACTAAGCTTGCGGCATCTTATTTAGCTAGTATTCAACATCAGCAACAGAAGATTAGCCAGAGACCAAGACAAGGCCAACCTGGATCAGCACAAGCTAACCATCCTTCTAATATGAATCAAAATGGCCCAGTTCAAAATCTTGCTACTTCGTCGAGTCAAAGCAATACCGGAACCCAACGTCTGGGGTCTCCTGGCAAGTATTTGGCTCTCACTGAACAAGAACGCCGTCAATTGCAAATGCTCAAGATGTCGAAAAACAACCAACAAATGCAGGGACAGCTGGACCTCACACAACAAGAGAAGGAGGCTTATCAGAAGATGATGGAGCGTAGAAACTAGCGTAGTATATAGTACAATAGAATAGGCATGCAGATATCATCACTACTTTGAATTCGCGAAGAAATCTCAGCTACAATAACTGCCAAAATTTTTAAAACCATAGCTCCAGCGAGGCTACAAGAGGCGAAAATGGAGGATTCTCATAAGAACTTTGCATTTTCGCCTAAAAGACTACTCACATGGATTTATTCTGTGTCGTTAGTGATATTAGTATCCATATTAATGGCAATAATATCTGCAACTCCGTTAGATGTTATTGTTCATACAAGCTCGGCCTCTTCTAAGGGAATTAAGTTATTCATTGTTATAATCGTCTGTGTGGTGTTTTTAGTTGTAAGCTTTATTTTATACTTCCTGAGGTTATATCAACATAGAGCCAGCATGAATGATATTCCTTCCAAAAGTGCATATGTCTTATATGAGAACGACTTACCAAAAAAGGTGTTTCAAATGATTAATAGAAATATCGACGAGTGCACAGAGATAAAGAATAGGGCTGGTCCTTTGGAAAACAATCAAGACATTAACTTACAGGGGTTATCTCCACCTGCGTATGTACAAGCTAGGAATACTAGAGAAGGAAACCTATTACCTCCAAACGTGCAATATGAAGATTTGTTGTGGAGTTTTTGTGAGAAATTTAACTTTTACGATGGCTTTGTAAGTCCCGTGAACTTACCAAAACATTACCTGTTCAAGGAAATTTGTGTTACAATAGTAAGTGAAATTACTGCAACGAATAATTTAAGTGCAAGCGAGTCTCCAGATATCTCCAAATTCATGCGATACTACGAAAAATTCAAATTTGGGCCTGAATTAATACCAGAAAACGAAATGGTAGAATTTATGATTGAGTGCACCAAATTTGGAACCTTGTTGTTAAATAAATACGGAAATGTCTTTCTGGCACGTAAAAAAAAAACCGTAAGGGCCAAAGCTGATTCTTTCATGCAAAGTTCAATGAGTAAATTCCTGAGATCGGAGATCCTGATTCAGCCTGAACCTGATAATGCTAGTCATAACTTTAATTCATTTCTTGCTCGAGATGATATGACTGTTGAGAGTGTACTCCATCCTGTCATCAGTAGGTCATCCAATCAACCCATTTCCAAGGCACCAGAGAGCGAGACGGAAACAAATCCGTTTTATGATATGTCAAATCACGTAAATAATTCTGACGAGTCTGTCATTAAAAATCCCGTTTCACACGAGAGGAAATCATCTGTGGCGTTTGATCTAGGTGAAAATTCAATTAAAAGGTTCAACACAGGATTTTCACGCTACAATTCACACACAAGCGCCGCCCTCAGTGGCTACAGTAGTGAACTAGAGGAAGACGATTCCAGCGTCTACAAATTTAGACCCAAATCACTCTTTAAAGACGAGCAGCTGGCTGCCCAGACACAAAAACAACAACACGATTCTGTGTCTCAAAACTATTCACACACTGGCTTGGAAACTCCAAGCATGGTCAACATACCTCAAATTAATTTTGAGCCTTCAACTCCAGAAAGACCTTCAAGAATTACTTCAAGCGACCTCGTGTCGCCTGCTAATATGCCCAGTCGACTGACATCTCCAGCAAGGCTTTTGGACTTGGAGATCAAACGACTGAGGTCACCTAAAAAAATCTAGATCATTAACCTTAAAGTTAAGTGTATTCATTTAAGGAATTACACTTAAATCATGCATATATCATTATATAATTTACATTGCTGATGTACATTAAATCTTCATTATCATTAGACATCTTACGTGTTTGCTCCATTAATTTTTAGGCTCCACCAATCCATCATGAACGAAATAGTATACTATGGTTGATTCGTCTTTTACTAATGCTACAATTACCCTTTTTGGACGAGCCCCACAAATTTCGGTTACACTAGAGAACCACGACTCTACAACCTTGACCGGCAATTTCTCTTGAGAAAGTTCATAAGGTACTACCCACTCAGTTAGAACCACTGATGGGTGTGGGCCAGACTCTGTACTAGCAACGTCTGATCCTGAGTGAAGGACTTCGTTTTCCAAGGGCTTAGGTGGAATTCCACTTAGGAATTTGCTCCCATCTTTCAACAGGTGTATTTTTACATCATTCCATAAAACGTAATGAACCAAGTTTTGTTTTACGTACGCTGAGTGATCCATATTGACCACGGCTTATTCCAGAGTGAAAAATCCAATGAAAAAAAGACGTGCGAGAACGAGAAGACTTGCCATTTTGGGAAATGTAATTGCCTTCAAAATATAAAGCCGTAACTCTTGAACTGTACCTAAAAGGGTGTTCTAGAGCGATGTATATACGCAGTATTCTATGTTACGTTGCCACTTGCCTGTATAACACTGTATATAACGGTGTGGAATTCAGGTGGGCTGTGATTGGTATGAGCTCTTCATCACGCTAAAAAACAAAACCTAATCACATGGCCTAAAATTGAATTAAGAAAGCGTAAATTGCCATTAGAGCTAGCCTAAGTGGCTACAGTGAAGCGAAAATCAACATTTAGTGTTCTGTACAGAATAATTTTCAGTGGTAAAGACCGAGATCGATTCTAGAACTTCTGTGGCTGTCGTTTAAAGCCCTGATGGAAATTTCTGTATTGGGAAATCAAATGAGATTTTTTTATTGTTCAGTGAGGATCGACGTTTGAATTCATGAACCCGGTTATGTAAGGAGGAATTCAACGGTTTTTTTCTTTTTCTCGGTTTGATTATTTCCTCTTTAGTTTAGCTAATTGAAAATTTTTCAAATGCAACACCAAATCAGGTAGTGCATAAGCTCTAAAATATATCAGATCTTGCAGTGGTCTAGATTCGTAAGTGTCACAATTTGCCTTCAATGCAAATGGTCTCGCTACATACAGTAGACTAAACCGATGAAAAATTTTCAGCCTATTTGGTGGCTGCAAAAAGTATATAAGACCCTTTTCATGTCCCATTTTCTTTACACACGTTCATTCATTCTTTCAGTGTCAAAAAGTTAAATCAATACATTTATAATCATTAACATTCATTCATTATGTTATTTTCAAAATTAATTACACTTTCCTTCGCTATGAGCGCTTTAGCTGCTCCAGTAGACAAAAGAGACAACACTTGTGAATTCCCTTCTGGTAAAGGTTTAGTCAAAGTCACTCCTTCTAAATCTAACGCTGGCTGGGCCATCTCTCCAGATCAAAAATGTACTGCCGGATCTTACTGTCCATACGCCTGTCCTCCAGGTAAGCTTATGGCTCAATGGGATAAATCCGCCACCACTTACAGTTACCCAAGTTCAATGAACGGAGGTCTTAAATGTGAGTCTGATGGTACTCTTACCAAACCTTTCAGTGACAGAGACTACTGTATGGATGGTGAAGGTACTTTGAAGGCCAACAACAAAGCCGACAAAGAAGTTGCTTTCTGCCAAACTGTCTTGCCAGGTAACGAAGCTATGTTGATCCCAACTCAAGTCAAAGCCGGCGATGACAACGACTTGGCTGTTCCAGGTCCAGACTACTATGCTGGTACCGCTGCCCATTATTACGTCAATTCTCCAGGGTACTCCACCAAGGAAGCTTGTGTCTGGGGTACTAAAGATGAAGCTAAGGGTAACTGGTCCCCATATGTTGCTGGTGCCAACATGGACGACTCCGGTAACACTTACGTCAAAATCGGTTGGAATCCAAAATACATTGACGATTTCAACGATGTCAAGCCAAAATTCGGTATCAGAGTTGTTTGTGAAAATGACAGCGACTGTGTCGGAAGCTGTGAAATTGATCCCTCTAAAACCGGATACAATGGAATCAGCGGTGGCAGTGGTGAAAAATCGTTAGGTGCCTCTTGGTGTGTGGTTACTGCTAAAGACAAAGCCAGTGCTACCATCGAAGTTTTCGATGTATAAAAACCCTGATAGCATTCTTGTGTATAGTTTACGTTGTATGATAGATTTAGGTAGATTTTCGATAGAGTATATTAAAACAATAAATATAGGTTGGGTTTCATTTTTTGCGTGGTCTCATTTATTAGCAATTTTAGCCGCAGACCTTAATACACGTCCTTACACGTCTTAAATTCGCGTAGTGAATTTTTTCTTCTAGCTTTATCATGTCTCGTGTCTCTAGGCTTCAAAAACTTCAGCAATTGAAGGAAGCAAGACTAACAGGAAAGTCACTAGTATTATCAGATGATGAGGATTCTGCTGTTTATGACGAAGTGGACGAAAATACATACAGGGAGCACAAAAGAAACCAAATGATGAATGATGATTTTATTGTAGATGACGACGGGGAAGGATACGTTGATAACGGTATTGATGAATGGGACGACCAAACCAGACCAAACTACTATTCAGACGAGGAGGATATAGTTCCAGGTTCTAAGAAAAGGAAAATGAAAGAGAAGAAGCCCATAAAGGTCACCAAAACATCTCAAATCAACAACTACTTTAAGCCTAAAGGTACCGAAGCCGCTTCAAACAAAGGCAAAAAGGTAGACGCTAATATTGATGACATCCTCAATGATTTCACGGAGTCTTCATCGACCAAAAGGGTCAAGGCAAACGCCTTTGCTCGTACAAAACCCAGAAACCCCTTTGCGAGACCACAGAAGGTCAAAAAGGAGTCTCAAGATGACTTTATGGAATTAGACCAACAACCATCTTCTCCTATAAAGAAAGAGGACACAACTAACAGTATTGTAGAAGTTGAACCGAGTGCTGGAGATTTTGATGGCGAACCACCTGTCTCCGTTTCTAACACTGACGACGCCGATTTAAAAGTGGAATCCGAGTCTGAATCTGATGACGATATCGTTGTTTCGAGAAGACCAAAGGCATCAGCTGTGAACCGTACACAGATCTCTAATTTTAGTGCCACAAAGACATCTTCCCCAGTCAGAGAGCCCCAAGTTGTGTCGTCAGTGCCAGGAACGACTTCATCTAATGTTAGTTACACCGAAAAATTGGAAAAAGCTCAGGTCACCAAGGACGGAACAGTGAAGATGTTTTGGTTAGACTATTGTGAAATAGACAATACGTTGATTTTATTTGGTAAGGTTCAAACAAATGATGGAGGCTTTGTTTCAGGTGCTGTACAAATCAATGGTAACGCTCGTGAATTGTATTTTTTACCAAGGAAATACAGAAAGTTGGGAGACGAGGAAGATGAAAACGACGAAATAGACCCAATGGATATACACGATGAGGTTATTCCTTCCATTTTAGAGAAATACAACCTTGATACTATTAAGACAGCACCTAAGAAGATGAAATATGCTTTTGAACTAGCTGGTATACCCAAGGATTCTAACTATCTCAAAGTCTTGTTGCCTTTCAAAACACCAAAGAACAGTCGTCTCATAATTCCAGCTGACTTGGAAGGTGAAACCTTTAGCCATGTATTTGGTACCAACACTAATATTTTTGAAGCTTTCGTTCTCCAGAGAAATATCATGGGACCATGTTGGTTGGAAATATCAAATGCTGAATTCAACACCATTTCAAATTCTACACATTGTCAAGTCGAGATCTCAGTGAAGACTCCTCTGTGTATTTCCCCACTCCAAGAAAGAAACATGCCACCTCCGAACTTGACAGTGACTTCCATCTCGGTTCAAACTGTAATGAATGCCAAGGCCAACAAACAAGAGGTCGCCTCCGTTTCTTTACTGACATATCGTAATTTGCCTCAGGATGCTCCGATTGATGCTAATTTGAAGCCTAATGACTCCATCACATTAGTAAGGCCTGTTAACTCGACCGTCTTGCCTCCTGGATTGAAACAATTGTCCCAGAAAGACAACATGAACGTCCATACATTTCCAAATGAAAAGGCTTTGTTAAGTTGCCTCACTGGCTTGATCAAAAGTCAAGATCCTGATGTGTTCATTGGGCATAGGTTGGAAAACATTTCTTTGGATGTTTTGGTTCATAGAATGCATGACTTGAACGTTTTGACATGGTCCAATTTAGGCCGAAGAAGCAGAAAAGCTTGGCCTGATAGATTTGGTAAAACCAGCGGTGGATTTAACAATAATTTACAAATAAGGGAAGTTTTCCATGGTAGATTGTTGTGTGATATTGCTAACGAGCTTGGTCAATCATTAACTCCAAAATGCCAGTCCTGGGACTTGAACGAGATGTATGACGTTGTTTGCCATAAGATGCAACCCGTATTGGAAGTGAATTACAACAACCCGAAGTATGTTGAGGATGCTAATTTCCTCATGATGGCTTTAAAAGATAATGCAGTGAATTGCAAAATTAGTGCCGAGATTGCATTCAACATTCAAATTCTTTCCCTTTCCAAACAATTGACCAATTTGGCAGGTAATGCCTGGTCTCACACTTTGTTTGGTACCAGAGCTGGTAGAAACGAATACATTTTGTTACATGAATTCTATAAAAATGATTACATTTGCCCAGATAAAGAAGACAGATATCATAAAAATACAAGCCACATGCAACAGGCTAGACTCGAGAATAGTGAAGATGAACCAGCAACTTCAACCAGCAACAAAAAACCAAAGTATCAAGGTGGTTTGGTGTTCGAGCCTGAAAAGGGTTTACATAAGAATTATGTTTTGGTCATGGATTTCAACTCTTTGTATCCAAGTATTATTCAAGAGTTCAACATCTGTTTCACTACGGTGGAAAGGGACGCCTATAATATTACCCATGACGAAGAGAAAGACTTGCCTATACTTCCAGACTCGGACAGCATATCTGGTGTTCTCCCTAAATTATTGAATACTTTGGTTTCTAGACGTAGAGAAGTTAAGAAGCTTTTGAAATCTCCTCAGAATACACCTGTTGAAAGAGCTCAATATGACATAAAGCAACAAGCATTGAAATTAACAGCCAATTCTATGTATGGTTGTTTGGGATATGTTAACTCAAGATTTTATGCCAAACCTCTTGCTATGTTGGTTACAAACAAGGGTAGAGAAATTTTAATGGACACAAGACAATTAGCTGAGCTGATTGGTCTTAGGGTTATTTATGGGGACACTGATTCTGTGATGATAGATACCGGTGTTGTGGACTACAATGAAGCCATTAAGATCGGTAGTGAATTCAAGACACAAGTCAATGACAGATATAAATTATTAGAATTGGACATTGATAATGTCTTTAAGAGGATCTTGCTTCACGCTAAGAAGAAATACGCTGCAATGGACGTATCCGTAGATAAATCAGGAAAGGAAACTTCCAAACTCGAAGTTAAAGGTTTAGATATGAGACGTCGTGAATACTGTCAGTTGTCCAAAGACATTTCTACCTTTGTTTTGAATAAGATTTTGACAGACAATGATGTTGAGTCATCATTGGGTGGCATTTATGATTACTTGGAAAGTATGGCGAACAAAGTCAAAGCCAATGAAATTCCATTGGACAAGTATAAGATCAATACTAAGCTTTCTAAGGATCCATCCAACTACCCAAACGGTAAAACCATGCCCCAAATTCAGGTAGCCTTGCGCTTAAGGGAACAAGGAAAGGTTGTTAAAGCGGGGAGTGTTATAACGTACGTCATAACGGCGCCTGAAGGGGAAGGCTCTTCTGCTTCACCGGCAGAAAGAGCAAGGGCTTTCCAAGAACTCATTCAAAACAAGGCAAGTGGGTTGAAACCTGACCCCCATTTCTATCTTGAAAAACAAATTTTTGCCCCAGTTGAAAGATTGTTGGAAAAGATTGAAGGTGTTGACATGGTTCGAGTTGCAACCAATTTGAGCATCGACACCAAGAAGTATATTTTAAGAGTCAAGAATAGTGATTCTTTTGGTGACATGGCACCTTTAGAGTCGAATATAAGTGATACCGAGAGATTCAGACAAACCAGCCATTTGATCTTGAGCTGTAAGTGTGGATCAAGCTTCAGATTTGGAGGTCTTCAGGCATCAAAAGACTACAAGCTTACATACAACGGGATCAAATGTTCCAAATGTAATTATTTGTTCAGCTCGCTTAAGCTCAATACTCAATTAGAAGTTGCAATTCGAACGCATATCTCCGCCTACTATGCTGGCTGGTTGGTTTGTGATGACTCAGCATGTGGAATAACTACAAGACAAATTTCTGTCTACGGTAAAAGATGCATAGGGAGCAGCGGTAAAGCCTTCGGTTGTAAAGGTATTATGAGGTACAAGTACACGGACAAGGCATTGTACAATCAACTATTATACTTTGAATCTCTTTTCGATGTGGACAAAGCTAAAAAGGGCTCAATCAAGCCACTTTATGATGATGAGAAAATTGAAAAGTTACCCTCCGGGCAACTTGAGGCTTTGG
The DNA here is from genome assembly GCA_030571075.1 of Yamadazyma endophytica. NCBI lineage: Eukaryota > Fungi > Ascomycota > Pichiomycetes > Serinales > Debaryomycetaceae > Yamadazyma > Yamadazyma endophytica. Next base: position 776,465 of record JAJLXA010000002.1, read on the forward strand.
CTGAACAAAACAGAGATTTGTTCTTTGGGTCCAAGCAAGTTATTCAAAAGTACTTGAGTGACTGTGGAAGAAGATACGTCAATATGGCAAGTATTTTTGACTTCATGATGTAGATTATTTATAAATTTTAATGTTAAGATATTGGTTAAATTCATACGCATTTTCACTCTTCAAAAAGGGCCTCCTGTAACTGCTAAACGTTTTTTAACGATAATCCGAATCACCTTTTAGTGAATGCTTTTACAGTACGAAAGCGTCTGCAACTAATACACGGGTCTCATAATATGAGATACTTTTATGTTGAAGCCAGCATACTCAGCACGACATTTTGGTGCAAGGAGTACGATGGTGCCAAATTAACCAAAAACACGTACATTGCCATATCTCTCTTGAATTCGGAAATTCACAACACTCACCACAACAATATTACGCACACTTAGACCTTTTCTATTTCCTATGTCGTTACTTTGGAGACACCATTAGGTGCGGCATTGCATTTTCGCGAAGTTGTTTCTACTTCAATTTCTGCTGGAATGAACTTTAATCAACGAAGTAATAGCCAAGGTCCGCCTTACGGATGGAATCCTCAGAATTCGGGCAATCCATCCAACCCCAATATGGGTGGACAACCTCAAGGTGGCTCCAATATAGGAAGACCTCAATCGCAAATGCCTATACCACCTCAATTGGCTCACTTGACACCCCAACAACTACAACAACTAAGACAACAACCGCAATTCCAAATGATGATGCGTAATTACTTACAAAAACAGCAAATGATGCAGAGACAAGGTGGTATAGGTGGTCCTGCCCCGGTTGGCCCTGGTGTGGGAGCACAGGGAGGGTCCGTTGGTCCTCAGTTTTCAAGACAAATGGGACCGGGTGTACCCAATGGCCCTTCCGTTATAGGCAGTGGGAATGTGCCCATAAACTCTGGTGTGACACCACATGTTATGGGAGGGGCTTCACAGGCGTTAGGACTGGGTCCAGGGTCGTTGAACAAAGCTCGTATGAGTCAAGCTGGTGGGCCAGTTCCACCAGTGGGCTCTAACGGAGCCCCTTTGATTACCCAAGGCATAAGCAGTGCAAGTGCCAATGCACCAGGTCCAGGTACATTTGCCGAACACCCAAGTGTGACTCCAGAGCTTATGAGTAGGGTGCCACAAAAACGCTTGGCCAGCACTGACGAATGGTCTAAACAACTCGAGAAACAGGGCGAACCAGTACCGTTGGACGTCAAGATTTACGAGGATCTTATATCGAAAGAATCCAAATACAAGTCTAATAGCTCCCGTCAACAAGAAAATATGAAATCCACAACCGAGAGTATGCTTAAACACGCAAGAAGCTACAATGAAATCAAACAATTGAGAATGAATGCCATCAATTTGTCACAAAAGGGCCAATTCAACAACTCTATTTGGGGTGAGGGTTATCAAGGGTATGGTAATGGTATAAGTAATACTTCGACTCAATTGATCTTACCACAGAATCGTAAGAAATGGTCCAAGGTACCCGAGCTGTTGATGACCGAACGTGAGGTGAGCCACAAGGTTTTGGAATCCTTGACAAAAAACAAAGATAGACATCTTGTACCAATCAGGTTAGAGTTTGAACAAGAAAGGGATAGATTCAAGCTTAGGGATACCTTCTTGTGGGATTTGAATGAAAGTAATTTGAGCGTAGAGGAATTTTCTGCCTTGCTTCTAGAGGACTACAAATTTATCTCTAGTCAGCATATGAATTTGATTGTAAACTCTATCAAAGAGCAAATAAAAGACTTTCACAGAAAGCCAGATAAGGCTATGGGTGAAATCAGAATTCCCATCAAGATCAACATCACCATCAATAATACACAATATACTGATCAGTTTGAGTGGGACATTCTTAATTTTCAAGATAACGATCCAGAAGAATTCAGCGGGATGTTGGTAGAGGAAATGAAACTACCTGGTGAATTCTCAACTGCCATTGCGCATTCTATAAGAGAGCAGACACAATTATTCCACAAGCTGTTATTCTTGGTGGGATACAGTTTTGATGGTCTGGCCATAAACGAAGACGAAATAAGACAGCATTTGTTGCCACCGTTGAGGTTAACGTCTCTCGGTGACAGTGGTGCAATGGTGGATGATTATTTTTCGATTCTCAGAAATCCATCCTATGTCAATGATTATACACCTCAGCTAGTAAAATTGACACAATTAGAGATTGAACGAATGGAGAAGGAGATCGAAAGGGAACTGAGAAGAAAGAGAAGACATAACAATGTGGATGACATACTGTCCGGTAGAGGTACTTCGAGAAGAGGTGCATTGCATGCTGCTAGAGGAGGACCTGTTCTTCCAGATTTGACAGAAATCCCCAAAACCTTTAGAACACCACAACCATCAAGTATTTTACCTGGTGGAGTTGACTTAGGGGTGCCTGACGTGTACCAATATAATGAAGTTATAGTCCATAGATCTCAAATTGCCAATCCCGATTACCGACCACCACAGCCAAAACTTCACAAGGTTACTTACAACCACGATGAATATCAGAGGCGATTTTTGGTCAGATTCACATTTTCTCCAAAAAATTCTAGGCAGAACATGGGCATGAACGGCATGGGCTACAATGGTTATTTAGGCTAAATGTATAATAGCGACGGTTGCGCAAGTATATCGCGGGGACTTTTAAATCATATGCACATAAGGTTACAGATATATAGCCTTTGAATTCCATGTTTAACTATCTGCCATGGTTAAAACTGCTCTTATTACAGGCGCCTCCTCTGGCATAGGTTATGCTCTTGCAGTCGAATTGTCTGAGAAAGGTTACCAAGTTTATGCGTGTGCACCAAAATCGGTCGTTCATATGATGAAACCCTTAGAGGAACAGTACGGTGTTGTTGCATTTGACTGTGACATAACTAACCTTGAAGACATCAAAAGAGCCCAAAAGTTAATCAAAGAGAAAACAGGAGGCAAATTAGACATTCTTTACAATAATGCTGGTATTGCAGACGGTGCACCAGCGTGTGAAGTTGAGCCCGAAGCGGTGAACTTGATATTTCAAGTCAATGTCATTGGCCATATCAATATGACTACCCATATGGTCGATTTTGTGATTGCAAGAAAAGGTACTATTGTATACACCTCTTCAGTGGCCGCAATTGCCCCATTATCTTGGATCTCTTGTTATAGTGCCACCAAGGCTGCCATCAACTCATATGCAAAGACTTTGCACGGAGAAATGAAATACTTTGGTGTCAGGGTACATTCGGTGATTACTGGAGGCGTCAACACCGCAATTGGCGACGGGAAACTTGGCCAAATGAATATTTCCAAATCCAAATTCAACGCAGATGGGTTTGAGGAAACAATCGTCTCTATCAGCCAAATTTCTAGAGACAAAAGAAACATCATTTCACCCGAGAAGTACGCCAAACAGGTAGTTGGATACTTGCAGTCGTGGTATGACCCAGGATTTAATTTGTATGTTGGCGGTAAAGTAAGATCCGTTCGTTTCGGTGCAGACTACTTACCTTTGTTCATCTTCGAATTTTTAATTGCACTCCATTTCAAGGCTCTTAAAGTTTTATGGAGTATCAAAGCTAGAGAATCCAAAAAAAAGGTAGAATAGACATTTACGAAAATGCACGATTTTATGTTGAGATACAAAATTCTCGTATAGCATTTGGTGAGCAAGTTGTATTCATGCAAAATAAGTAGTTAGTTATATGCCCACTTTCTTACTCTTACCACTCAATGACCAAGCCACAGCGAGTTCTCTCAATTTATAAGTCCGTCTAAGTTAACCGCAGCTGCTTTTCTCAGCCCGTCTGCACCGCCCAAGTAAGTTTTCGCGCATTCTTACAGTAACATGACTACTGATTATAACGAGGTATGTAAAGTATAGAACATTCTGTGCCTTAGAAGTCGTAAGTGAAATAAAAATCAAGTATAAAAGGGTACATTTAGTACGGTTATTCTTTTTGGCTGGTTTTCACCCACACTATGAGCATACTGAACCATTTTGCCCCTATTCAAATTACTAATTTTACAGGAGTTAGAATTAAACCACTTGAACCAGTCAAATGTTGCACTTTTGGACTCTTTTGAGTCTAATATGCTGCTGCAAGATGACTTACCTGTAAGTGATGATACAAGACTCAATCCTGAGAGCTCACCAAGACAGATTACACCAGCTTCTCAAATTGACACCTACATACACAACGCCATCAATACAGAAGGCGAGTCATCCAGCAGTGACAACATACCTACAAATCAACAAACAGAACAAGATGATCTTGAAATGCAAGCGCCTGTAAGAAAATTAACGAAAACGCAACGTGTTATGAATGTTTTACATCACTTTATCCCCATCAAGCAAACCTATGAACGTATTAATAATGGACTCACAGTCGGTAGGATGCAACTGAATATCCCCGGTAGGTTCATAGGCCAAGGTACCGATGGTGTGTTCAGAAATCTCATGGCCAAGCCTGATATGAACTCAAACCGCCTCAAGAATGAGACCAATCCACCCACATACGAAGAAGCGGCAGCAGATGCAGCACCCGAATATTGGGAATCCTCGGTTATAGCACCAATTTATGAGGATGAGGTTTTCGTGGAAGGTCTTCCAGTGGGTAATGTTGCAAATTTTGTATGGAATGGATTAGTCACTGTAGCGTTTCAATTTGTGGGATTCCTTTTATGTTACCTTTTGCATACTTCTCATGCCGCTAAGCATGGATCGCGTGCCGGATTGGGAATCACGTTTATCTTTTATGGCTGGAATTTAGTTCCTTCTAATTTTGGCAGATCTGACGAGTTACCGGATAAGTTCGAACCCAAAAACCCCAACAACTACAAAGTTGACTTTAAAAATACACCAATAGGTGATGGAGGCATGGACAAATACCATTCAAATTTGCGCCAAGCTGATGTCGCCGAGGCTGCCCTGACGACACCATATGTTGCCTATGGTCTCATAGCGTTTGGGCTTTTGATCATATTAAAGGCATTGGCTGAATACATAAGAGTCAAACGCATGGAAAGAAGTATTTTACACCCTGTAAACCCTAACGCCAACGCGGCAGATAGCAACGTCTCGACTGCCGATAGTTGAATGAGATTGCATGAACAAAACTATATTCACTCATCATAGTGCCCAGTAAATAGAATTGTATGGAACTGGATATTTCACCTAGTCGGGTACTAGAAAAATATATATATTAATGATGTTAAAATTTTTATACAACTGAGCTCTTAGCCCATAACGACCATCATCTTTTCGTAAATAGTGAAAACAATACCTCCACTCAATACCAATCTACCTAATCTAGGTGTAGCACCCTTCCAAAATGTCGATAATCCTTCATCTCTAAATATTTTTACAAAACAGTTCAAGGTAGAACTATACAACTTATCAGCCCCTAAGGCTTGCATTCTTGTTTTAACAGTGTCTATAGGCATAGTCGAATAGACTGTGATGATACCAGCTAAGGACCCCACAGCAAAGGTTGCAGCTGAGCTTAATGGGACATCTGCCGGAGTATTGGTAGCTTGTTGAATCATTGTTTTGATGGAGTTATAAGACCCTAATCTGACAGCTTGGTTAGCGGCTTGTCTCATGGATACAGGCAATACACCAGCGTATATACCTTTGAAGCCCATATCACGACATAATTTGACAGATCCAGAAATCAACCCATTTTGATACTTGGGTTTAGCAGATTGCTTATCATCGATAAGAGCAGTCTTGATAGCCTCAAATGGAGTCACCGCAACCACAGATTCTAACAAACCAGCTCCAAGCCCTGCAATGACACCCCTTGGCCCAGAAAGCTTTCCATCTTTATCAGCAAGAAGGCCTTTGATAGAATCAAATCCAAGGAACCGTACCAGTGCTTTGACCGTGTTACCGACAACAAATGCTGGACATCCGACGTATAAGGAACCTACACCTTGTGTCTTGGCCACATTATAAATAAGCACAAGAGGGTTTCTGGAGGCTTTAGAAGACTTATCAACTAATTGGAGTCTGGTTTTAGCAAACTCGAATGGATATGTTATGGTACCTTCAACGGCACCAGCTACACCACCGGCTATGAATGATTTGTAAGGATCGGCTTTCTAGATTTGTTAATAAATTGAACATTGGTTTCTATACTATCACTTCCACCATACCTTTTTAGTAGACATTGAATAATTTTTCACCCGAAACCGGCGCGGATTTTCATAGCTTCTCAAGAAGACCTAAAAAGTGACGATTTGATTATGAGCAAATTTCAGGCAATATCTTCGAAATCGTCCTCATCGTCGTCGTCATCTTCATCTTCATCCTCTTCGGCCTCTCGCTCAGCCAATTGAGCGTAGTAGGCTGCCAATGCATCTTGTGCTTCTTTATCTTTAAGCTCAGAGCTGACAGCTTGATCTTTCTCTTCATTAACGGCGGGCTTTTCTTCTTTCATATCATCCGTGAACTCATTCTCCATTGAAGTAGAATCTTGTGCCACATTTTCTTGCCCTTGGCCGATGGTCGAGACAGAGTGCCAAGAGGGTAAAGCATTTTGTTGAAGTTTTTGTATCTTCTCTTCTTTCAATTGACGTTCCTTGTCTTCTGTATCATCAGTAGAAGAAATAGACACATGCAATGTTTCTTGTGCTTTAAGATTGGCCTTGTGGTGGTTGTTATTACCTAGAAGTGACTTCTTGCCGTTAAGTGAGTAAATTCCTGAGTTGGTGGATTGAGCTGGAATACTTTTCATTAAAGCTTGATCAAACGTATTATCCTCTATCACGGAATCATCGATCTTTTTCAAAAATGCAATTACTGGGTCAACCTGGATCATCAACTTTTCAAGACTTTCTTGTCTCATAGAGGCTTGCTCATTGGTATCGTCTTCAATTAGAGTTCCCCCACAGTTATCACATATGAACAGCGACATGTCATCACTCAAAAGCGTCAATGCATCTAGCTGTGTGAACTTCCGGCTACATCTACTACAGGAGTACCCATGAGGATTTCCATATTGATTCATCTCGAGTTTAATTTTATTTACCACCGAATGAACTTTCCATTTGATCAGATCAATTGCTTCCGTTAAATGAATGTAGTAATATGTCTTTGTTATTTGACGTTGCTGAGGATTTTCTTCCTTCTGTATGTGCGTAGAAAGCAACTTGTCGTCAACAAGCTTATTACAATACATTCGTAATTCCTTTCTTTGAACACCTAAAAGATAGATCAAATCGTCTTCTGACAATACTGAATGTATAAGAACCGCATCTTCTATAAGCACATGATATTTGGAGTAGAAGCCTCTAACCACGAATCTTATAAGCTGTCTAATCGTATTGTCCATGGCTGATGAAGAAAAAGCTGTGCGTATGAGAAATGGCACCAAATCATACGAGCATTCGGTGCGATGCGTTCGTGGTGCACTTTAGGCAACTCCTAGGTGCAACAGTCAGAACGTTCCACGTAGCTTCTCCGGGGAAGTGTTTATATGACGTGGAAGACATTTTGGAGAAATTTACGAACTTTTAACATTTTTTACTTGGATGATTTTGTTCACTTAGCATATTTTGCAACTATTACAGTTTGGCTTTCAGTAGTTGGTAGTCCATCTGTTGAAAAAATTCAATAATAGCATATTTGACTCAATAAAAAGAATGGGCTTATAACGGTCACCTTTTAAATCCGGGAACTTGCGGTTATTAGGACCTTGTAGGTTAAACCAAGGTCTTTAAGAACTTCTGATGGCCATTTTTCTTTAGATCCGAGTTGCATACCAAGAAGGCACGACCGGGCCAATCACCCCATTATCCTCGGCCTTAATTCAGCCCATTGCCTTCTATCTATAAAGCGATAAGCACAGCCGCAAGCATATTGTCAAAGAATAATGCCTGGCTTGAATTTCAACTGAAACATTTATGCTAGTCGGGCTGAAAAGGTTTTCTCGAAACACGGTAGAAGCCCAAACTTCACTTGCATCCAAGACGCCTTAGTCACGCCCACTATTCACGTCGCTCAATGAAGGAGAGTAAGTGCTCCTCAGACACGTCTTGCAAACCCCATATAACACCTAACACGCTATCTAACTTCGGTTATACTGACCCTTTTTGAGCCTCACTAATTTCAGTGCACCCTTTAAACAATTCCTTTGTTGAGCAACACCGATGCCTGTTGCATCTTTGCGATCGCCATGGACACGAGCCAGGGCCCTTCAAATCATTTCAAGGTTGCGGATGAGGATAGGATCATCTCATCGAAGCTTTACCTACATACATGACCTTCTATGTACTATGATTTAAATACGGTTTTGGATGATGCATCGCGACCACTCGCCCGACATTAACCTCATTATGGTTGGACCTATTCATGTAGGTCCGCACCTGGTGGTCTCGAATTTATTCCCTTCTCGGCCATTGAATATCTCCCATTATCTGAAATTCCTATTGATAAAACGCGAAAACGCGAAACGGAAAAAGCGTGTAGTTGCGCGGGTAATATCGCGACACCTAAATGTTTTATATAGTGTCAAATTTGATTGTAAAATATTTTACAGAAAATGTCTTTTAGAATCCCACTCCAGGAAACGGTGGAACTTAATACGCCTTTGCCCATTAAGAACCAGAAGATAACGACTCCGCCAGAGTCCATCAACAAGTCCAAAGGTCACATCACTACTCCTGTTTTAAAGAGCTTCAACCAAAACTCCTTATTATCGCCAGCCTTTTCTTCTCCCCAAAAGTTCAAAGCTCATTCCCCTACTCCAAATTATGAGACATTACTGCAACATCGTCATTACCAACCCGACTATTACCATAGCGATTATCATGTCGATTATAGCCTGAGCTACCAGAAGGATTTTCAGGGGGGCTATTCAAGGGATGAGATTCCTATCGAGAAAGAAGAGAGGAGAAGCTACTCAAATATTCAAAGTAACAGCCAGAGTAGTTCCAGTGATGATAAGAGGAAGAAAAAGAAAGAAAAGCCAACTTTTGACATCAGTTCGAGTGAAAAGCCACCATACCTGTATGCTACCTTGATCGGAATGTCAATTTTATCGCATCCAGACAAGAGATTAACATTATCTTCTATCTACCAATGGATAAGTGATACTTTCAGATACTACAAGCGTGAGGATGTCGGCTGGCAAAATTCGATTCGTCATAATTTATCATTAAACAAGGCATTCATTAAAGGTGAGAAATCCAAGGATGGCAAGGGCCATTTCTGGTGCATTGAAGACGGCTGTGAAGACCAGTTCTTGAAGCTGAGGAACAACAAAAAGGGTGCTTACCAGGAGGTTATGGACCAGATCTGTGAACTTAACTACAATCATGACACTTCCAACCGTAAACGTGGGTTCAGCTCCATACCTTCATCTCCAAACTATTACGAAACCAATAGCGGCGAGTTTAAGAAACGGAAATATGAAAAAGCCCATCAACAGCAAAAAAACGACCTTAATGATACTACTTTGAATGATGATGATAACGACGACACCTTAAACACTTTCAATGATTTAAATAATGATACGACTACCTATAAGACAAACGACGAAATCTTTACACCAAGATTCATAGTTGATTCCCCAAACAAGCCTACCTTAGCAGGTAAAAACCTAACTTTTACTTCATCATTCAGTTGCAATTCTAACTTAGAGCTTTCTCCTATTAGACCCAACGAAACCGGTCCTTTGTTAGAACCTTTAACACCAGGCAAAGTCTACAAAGTAGGTGCCATAAACCATCACCTAAATGTTCAAACACCTGGAACCAACAACGTGATATCAAAGAATTTGAATGCTACTTTCTCCACTGCAAATATCAACCTCAATTCTTCAAGTGGTGGTAATACCAGCAGTTCAGTGTTGCAACCACCCATTAATCACTTGCGTACTCCAAAGGCAAATGTGAAAACTCCAATAAGAGTTCTCAAGACACCTCAGAACAATAGTTTGAAAAAGTTGTGGAATAATAGTCCTGGGTATCTTGATGATTTTTACTACTCACCTTTGGTGACTTCTCAACAAGCTCTTCATTCATACGATGATGATGACATGATCTTAAGAGCTTTCGAATCTCCAGCAAACAGGAAAGTTAATTAAAATAAAGTTAATCACGCCAACTTTATTTTGTGTATATTAGTGTATAATATGTAATAATATAATGGGAATAGGTAATTCATAAGTCATTCTCCGCTGAAGCATCCCCTGCATCCGCAAGTTATGCATTCAACTTCTTTTCTATCTTTTTCTGGGACTCGGCAAATGCAGCTGGTATTGAAATTCTTATCTTGTTTCATTATGCAGTTTATGCAACAAAGTTGCTCATAGCCTTTCTTTTTCCACTTCGCTATTAGTTCAGCATTGATATATTTCTGTTTCAACAACCATTCATACAAGGGCTTCTCTATTAATTTTCGATCATAATACATGCTGTAAACGTACCTCGACATTTGATGGTTTACTCTGAATATGTCCCAGGCAGCATTCTTTTCCTTAGAAAGCTGCGCTTCTTTGAGTTTGGCTTGTAGCTTTTTGAGTGTCGGTTCCACCTTTTCGAAGCCCTCAGGGGGTGTTTTCGATCTTTTGGAAGATATTTTAGCCATCAAAGATGAGAAACAAAGCGAAAAGCGTAAGCGCGAGTAAATCCCAATTGGTGCGTTAAATATAATTAAGTTAGTGAGAGGTTAACACTGAAGCATTTCTGTTATGTAGTGACATAGCGATATGAAGTAAAAAAAGAAGAAAATGTTACTTTATCAACAAGTATAAAAAAAATGACGACATCAGCAGGATTCGAACCTGCGCGGGTGAACCCAACGCATCTCCCGAAAAGAATTCGAGTGCGTCGCCTTAACCACTCGGCCACAATGTCGCAACAATCAGGTGTTTTCGTGCTTGATTGGCCATATTCCTCAGTTGATGTTAATCTCTGAGTCTATCAATTGCAAACTGCAACTATTGCACTGATTCGTATATTTAAGTTAAGATTGTTCCTCCCCATAATGTTGCCTAAAAATCGATGTATCACAACTGATTTTTCTGGCCACTTGCATCGTATATTATTTGCTGCTCCAAAATTATGCACAACTTTACTGGGTTGAATATAAAATAAACCTACAGTTCAACACTCACAAGTGATTGATCAATGATCATGGACAACCTCTTTTTAATGAGTTCGAAAAATTGAATTCATTCTTAAGATGTTTCGCTTGATAACCTCATCTCTGCTTATTGATTCCGCCGTGCGTTCGATCTGCATGGTACCTGGCTAAACTAACACCTCGAAAATTCCCAAAAAATACACCCCAAAGAACATTATGGCCATCAACCCCACTTCGTATTGTTAAGATTAAGGTTTAGATAAGCTGATTGTTTTCACTATTGAAAATTCAGACATTTCAGCTATGTCAGTGGCACTTGCATGTAGCATTACGTAACGCGAGAATTTTTTAGTAACAACTTTGCTACATTCCATAGATTAAACGAAATTCTTTTGTAGTATGGCCACTTCTACAAGTACTTCTACACAAGCGGTGATCTCCGTGTTGACGCTTAATTTGGCCTTGTTTGGTGCATTTGTAGCAGGGTTTGTTCTTCTAAGGATCAAGTTTAAGCGTATCTACTCGCCTAGAGCTTCGTATGAAATTGTCGACAAGGATAAACGGCCTCCTGAATTACTGAAAGATCCATTTTCATGGGTGTTTGCCTTATTTAACAGAACCCAATCTCAAATCTTAGATTATGCTGGTCTTGACGGATACTTTTTCTTGAGGTATTTGTTTATTTTAAGTGTTACGTTTTTTGCCGGTGTGTTGTTCTATACGGTTCTTTTGCCTGTGAATGCCACTGATTCGGGCGGAAACGAAGGATTGGATAAATTATCTATATCTAATATTTCTAATAAAAACAGGTATTATGCACATGTGTTAGTTGGATGGGTATATTATGGTTTGGTCATATTTGTTTTGTACAGAGAAATATTTTTTTACAATTCGCTTAGGTGTGCAGCATTGGCATCACCAAAATACGCCAAAAAGTTGTCTTCCAAAGTTGTCTTGTTTCAATCGGTTCCCAATTCCTTATTGGACGAAAAGCAATTTTTCAAATTGTTTAATGGTGTGAAGAGAATCTACGTCGTGAGAAATTTACGTAAGTTGACGGCCAAGGTAAGAGAACGTGACGCCATGGTACAATTACTAGAGACTTCATTAAATAAGATGATGTTCAAGGCATACAAAAAGAAGTTGAAGTTCGATAAAAAGAAAATAGACGTCAGTGACCCTAGCGACATAACCCAGTATATTCCTCGTGAAAAGCGCCCCATGATGAAACCGAATGGGGTTTTTGGAGGAAAAGTTGACACTATAGAACACTGCCTTGAAGAAATACCAAAGAAGGACCAGGAAGTCCGTAAATTACAGAAACAATATAAAACTGCAACTCCCAAAAATTCTGTTTTCGTCGAATTCACTGACCAATACATGGCTCAATTGGCGTATCAATCCACTGTTCATCATAACCCATTGAGAGTCGAGCCAGTGGCTATTGGAATGGAGACTGACGATGTGATTTGGTCAAATTTGAGGTTATTCTGGTGGGAAAAGGCGGTCAGACAATTCATAGCGATCGCTGCGGTTTCAGCAACAATCATTCTTTGGGCTATCCCTGTGGCGTTTGTTGGTGTAATTTCCAATATAACATATATAACCAACAAGTTGCCTTGGTTAAAATGGATTTTTCGTTTACCTGACACTCTTTTAGGTTTGATCACCGGTTTACTACCAACTATTATGTTGATGATCTTGTTGGCAATTTTGCCTTTATTTATCAGAGGAATGGCTAAGGTTTCGGGTGCTTCCACAGTTCAAAAAATTGAATTATTTTCCCAAAAAACATATTTTGCATTTGTCTTTGTAAATTCCTTCTTGATTGTTACTTTGGCTTCTTCAGCGACGTCAGTAGTCACCAAAATCATTGATGAACCTGCATCGGCAATGTCCCTTTTGGCCAATAATTTACCCAAGGCAAGTAACTTTTTTATTTCCTATTTGATTTTGCAAGGTCTTTTGATAGCGGGATCGACCTTATTTCAAATCGTAGGGTTCTTTCTTTATTACATCTTAGGTTATCTTTTGGATAACACCATACGTAAAAAATGGGCAAGATGGACAGGTTTGGATTCGATGGTATGGGGTACCTTATTTCCAGTTTACACCAATTTAGCCTGCATCACCTTAGCGTACTCCATCATTTCCCCAATGATCTTGATTTTTTCAGCATTTGCATTTTTGTTGGTTTTCATAGCATTTTCATACAATTTAACCTACATCACCGTACCTGGTGCCGATGTTCGTGGTGGCCACTACCCGGTTGCAATATTCCAAACTTTCACAGGCCTTTATATGGGCCAGATCTGCATGCTAGGTATTTTTGTAGTCGGTAAAGGTTGGGGGCCGATCGTATTGCAAGCTATTCAATTGGGCTTTACCATATTTTGCCATTATCACTTGAAGCGCTCCTTTGAGCGTCTTCTAGACGTGGTTCCATTGGACGTCATGAGAGCTTTGGATGGTGTCAGCAACACCCCATCATACACTGGTGTCTCAGAGTATAAGACTAAAGTTCTGGATAAGAAGCTTGGTGACCTCAAACATCTAGAGCAAGAAAGAGAAGACCAGGAAGAAGCTAGGAACAACATGTTGAGTCTTGATATTGAAATGAATCAAAACGAAACATATGATTCGTTGGTGCCTTTGTTAGCAGATCGTGATTTTAAAAAGCTTCAATCGAAGAACCCAATCGTTCGTTTTTTTAGGCCCGATGTGTTTGCCAATTACGCTTCTGCAACCAGATTATTACCCGCCCTGTTCAAGGTAGAGCCGGATCAGACTGATAATAAGCATGCATACGACTATCCAGTAGTTGCCTCTAGGCCGCAAACTATATGGATTCCAGAAGATCCCATGGGGTGGTCCAAGATGGCAATCAAAAAATCAAGTCAAGTTAAAATGACAGATATCAATGCTCAAATTTTAGAGGACGGAAAGATCAAGATTACAGGCCCACCTTAGTTTAGCGTAAATAATTAATAGATAAAGCATTCACAATTACATTGGTGCATATATTTTAGGTATTTGCCCATTGGTGTTAAAGGTGCAGGATTCGAGCGTGATTTTTCAAATATCCAGCGGTTGATGATGAAATTCACTAGATTCATGAACACCCACTCAAAAGCACTCCGTAGAATATCACTAACCTGTTCACACCTTCAAGGAATAAGACATGTATCATACACCTCTATAGACCAAGGTTCGAAGTACTCGCCTGATTATATGAAATATCTTGTTCAAGATGGAGAAATTAAATCGTATATGCATGATGTTCCTATTGGCCTCGGCGAATCTAACATAGTCAATATGGTGGTGGAAATTCCAAGGTGGTCCAATGCCAAGTTTGAAATCAACACAAAATTACCAGGAACTCCTATAACTCAGGATATTAAGAAAAACCAACCAAGATTCATTAAAAACTTATTTCCACACCATGGATATATACATAATTACGGTGCCATACCGCAAACCTGGGAAGATATAACTGACAAACATGGCGACTTGAATCTTTGTGGTGACAATGATCCGTTAGATGTGATAGAAATTGGGTCGAGAGTTTTCGAAACAGGCGATATAATTCAGGTTAAGGTGCTTGGCTCAATTGCCCTCATTGATGACGGAGAGTTGGACTGGAAAGTAGTGGCAATAAGCGTCAACGATCCTATTGCTGAAAAATTGAATGATGTTACAGACGTATTCACCCAGTGCCCTAATCTTCTAGAATTAACCAGAGAGTGGTTTAGAAACTACAAAATTCCTGATGACAAACCAGTGAATGAATTTGCCTTTAATGAAGAGTACAATGGCTCTAGCAAGACCATGGATATTATAAAGGAGAACCACCAGGCCTGGAAAAACTTGGTTGATGGTAAAATACAAAATGACAAAACCCCCAATATAGAAAATGCTACTCTCCATAGTACACCTGGCTATACTACCTTCAAACAAGAGGATTTGCTTATCAACCCCAAGAGAGACGACGTTTCTATACCAGCTGAGGTTCACGGAGTTTTTTACATGAAGTAGGCGTGTTGAGGTTGTAGCATGGTTATGGTTGATAATTATAAGTAGAATTTAATAGAACAAACTGTATTATTAAGAAATCAAGAAAAGACAACGTGCCACTAGTTCAATTCTATTTCTCGAATTGACAGATATTATCTATATCATATATCCACTAAGGTTCAAGCTGCTCAAATAAGTCTAGGTCAACTATGTTCAATGCAAATATTCCTTACCACAGGATACGACACGCTAATGTGCTTTGCGTGTTGCCCATTTTGCTTTTGATGGTTGCAAAATCACAATAACCATATCTATTTACCAATGGATTATATCAATGGCTCAAAATGTGGTTTAACCAGTGGTGAATACATATAAGGTTTCGCGCGAAACTCGCTTCAGCTTCGCACTATTTACTAAAATTTTCACCATGCCAGAATCAATAATTATGAATTCTGGCAAGCCAACAAGCCTTTGGACATTCGCTAGTGCGTTGGAACTCCTTCAATCCAACCCTAAAGACCAACGTTTAATTAAGGACTTAGATGAGTTCTTATTGATCCATAGAGATCACATTATGAATCCATCTCCCAAGATCACAACAAAAGAGCTTGATGCCAGTTCCAGTAACCTAGTCATTAATGGCGTTGAATATGCCGATATAAGCTCTGAAATGTATAAAGACTCGTGGAAATTGAGCGGAATACTACAGATACATCAAACAGAGTGCCTACGAGCAATATATCAACTTGTGAAGAGGTACCCAGATATCAAAGAGGACGAGAAACTTGCAATTTACTCGAAAAAAATTCTTCGGGAAAGAAGAAATGTCTTACAAATATCATTAGAGCTTTTGGGAAATAAGATGAATCCAGATTGTTCTCGTGTCGTACAAAATTTAGGAAGAGACTTATTTATGTCCAATGAGTATGCCAATACAGTTCTCGATTGTTTGTCCAATTCAATTGACCAGTTGAAGTTAAGGAGGTTTCTTGAATATGATGAGCGGGTTGCTAGTTTAATCTATAAGGAAACCGTGTTAACCGTCATTGACTTTTTGAAAATATTCATCGAAATATCAATCAACAATGAGAGCCTAATAGACTCAATCATCACGAGATGGTTTGAGTTCATGCATGAGACACAATTCAGCATATCCTTAAACTCGTACATCAATGAAAAGGAACCATTGACTTTGATATACAGTCTCTCATCGATTGCGTCTTTGTCCTTGATCGATTTGAGTAACCGCTTTGGTGACGAAGCTTCAGGCTATACCTCCAACATTACTCAATTCAGCAAAATACATGCTTTTATTTCCCATAAAAGTAATCTGAATCCAATTGTATTATATGCTTGGTCTATATTGTTGCTTCGAAAGTCGCTAGTTTTATCAGAGAATCCTGATCCTTCGTTTGTCAAAAGTCTAAGTCTAGAGGAAATTGATAACTGCATTAAAGACTTGACACAAAGATCAAAACAATTAAACGTGTTCCATGACATCGAGTCCGTCAATGCTTTGCTCAAATTTGACAATCTTTACTCAACAATATTGTCATCTCTTGTACAAGCTGCAATGCCCCTTGTAGCTTTAACTCCTGAAATTACCTCCACCATAGCAAGCGTGATACTGGAATGTCCTGATTTTGTTTTGAAAAATTTCTTTGACTCGAGAGCCACTGTAAATGCAATCATTGTTGCTCGTGCCAAATTTCCTTTATTGTTATCACCGTACCTAAAACTTCTTTCGATCAACGGCCAGTTTGCATTAAATGAGTTAAAAGAGTTGAGGCTGTATATGGGTCAGTTTCCTAGAAGTGAAGTATTACCGTACACAGTTATAGATGATGAAGATACAGACCTTGTCAAGCTTACCAAACATTTCGATGTCTTCCCACCTTATGAAGTCAACAATAAGCTTTCATTTTTGATGAAAGAGGGTACAAAAGCCAAATTAATAGAATTGAACGAAGATTCAGACATTTTGGTGTCATTTTTGTACAAGTTCAACGGGTTAGCGTTCTTGGGAAGAGTTTTGGAAAATTTATCTAACGTTTATGATTCTAATGACCATGAAAAGACTCTTCTTATTATCAACATATTTGAAGTCATTACAAAAATAATCAAAGACAACGATGAGAAGGATGGTAGATATGTTCTTGAGACAATGTCTGCGTTCATTGACGGTGTTGACATTGTTGAAATCATCCTGAGATTACTCAATCAGGGTCTTCACAGTAGAAACGCATTGGTGTCGATGGCTATTGTGGAATTATTGCATTATTTGAACCCGCTAATTTCCGATCGGGTCTGGTCATACCTAGCTAATTCTGTTCTTCTTTCAGACGGTGGGAAAGACGGTTTGATATCTACCATCTTTACTAGTGTAGAAATGATAAATGGTGACTATTCCTTCACTGTTTCATTTATCAAATTAACTGAATCCTTAGCGCAAGATTGCTTATTGTTAGATTCTCAAGTTTCAATAGCTGCAAAATCAAAAGTTTTAAGCAAGTGTGTTAGTCACCTTATTTTTGTTTTTGAGACGTTTACTCACTGTAGATTCAATGATGCAAGACAACTAATGGAATTAGGGACTTCAATTTTACAGATCTTTGGAAACATCTTGACCATGGTTTTTGGTTTGAAGAATCACAAGACTAACAAGGTCAGCGAAGTCTTCAAAGAGTCAGCCATTCTCATTATTGACAGTTTTTTGATCAAACGTTCTGATTTTTCCAGAACTTCTTATCCTTTAAATTCACTAATTGACTCTTTGGAGAATGAGATAATTTCATACGAGCTAAAGGATACAACAAGCTCACTCTATATAACGTGGATCAAGAGTGTATTACAATTCTCTGAACTTATTGTCACCATCAGATCTAAAATTGGATATGAACCTTCTGTGTTTGAGGTTGAAATGTTTAGAAAGCTACCAATACTTGTTCGGACATATGCCAGCTATGGTTTCTTACGGAAGGATCTATTAGACTTAATGACATCCTTGACAAACGGGGAATGGAGTATGGAATCGAGACCTTCTTTGTTGTCTCATTTGGGTAAGGCCAACACTCAAATACTACTTAGCTCATTATTAGCCGATTTAGAGAATGATTTCGACAGTTACAACACAAAAACTGCAATTTACGATTTCATTTCTTCTGTTATGAAAGGGGATCAAGAGGGATTAAGCGTGCTGTTATTAGGTGTTAGGGATATTGTGGGAAACCTAACCAATTCCACAGTCAACAGATCCAACGATCAATCACTTATAAGAGTACTTCAAAGAGCTATAAGAACCATAGATAGATTACCTGATTCGGTGGCTGTTCACTTAGTTGATTGCATGACGTTGGTTGTCAACTCCTGGAGTTCAATAAACTCAGCGTCTGATCAGAATGTTGATTTTGTTGATCAGTTACTAAGCAAATTAGAACAATTATCGATACAAAAGAAACCTAAGAAGGTAGATGAGTTTATAACGAGGTGTTACCAGTTGAAATTAGTATCCAAAATCATGGAAGTGCTAGCCATATATCTATTCACCACGAGAAACACTGAAATAACTAATAAAATTAGCGACTTTGTGTTGTCCGAGAAATTTCAATCCTCAATTTATGATTACTTTGTCATAAAGTCATATCATCAAAAATTGCATAATGATTTAGAATTGGAGTTTACCGACAATTTTAAGCCATGTAATATCGAAGACTTTAGATTCACTCTTACCAAAAGAAACAGATTTGGTGTTTCAACAATTTATAACCTTGCACTTATGGCTGGTAAATTCAAAGATCAAGCCAATTGGCAACACATACACGAAAAAGTCGTTGCTTCCTCGGTTGAATTGCAATATTTGAGTGTTCAAATTGACGTTGCCAAGTCCTTGGCCGCGTTAATTACTACCACCTGTAGAAAGTCTCCGCAAAAACTCTCATCAAGAGTTTACGATTTGTGTTCTCACTTGTTGAGAACCAACATTGAGGAAGGTTTACCGGTGGAATTCTTCTCAGGCATATTCCAAACACGTATAGAGCTTGTGTTCTTCATGAGTTATACGTTCTTTAACGAAAAGTCTTTGGTTATATCATGCGAAAAGAACTTTGAGTTGTTAAAAGCTTGTTCAGAACTATTGACATCTGATTCTATCAATTTTTTGCAAAACTTGACAGAAAGCAGCGGATTTTACAGACCGTTATTGCGCATAATATATTGCTGCTTGAACAGTATCAAAGGCGATGATAAGATCATTATAGAATATTTTAGTATATTCAGAGACTTGTTTGATTTGATTATAAATAAAGGGACAAGCATCTTATTAGTAGAAATTCAAAATGATGTATTTCTTTCCAAAACCAAGGAGAAACATACCATTAATATGATGAAGGAGAGAATCGATGACATTAATTTAATTTTGTCAATTTTAAAAGTCTTCGTTGGTATGAACATTTCTGAGAATAATCAATATGAAATCACCAAGATTATCGAGGAACATCATTTAATTAAATCATTATTGAACTTATACTCATTCAGTCATTTGATTGAAGTTAATGGTGATTTTGTGTTCGCCCAGATAAGTTTGATTTACATACAAGAGTTAATGAAAATTAATTCGCTTTGCAGCGAGTTCATTCAAAAGGGCATATTCACCGTTTTACAAGCTAGTTCCATCTCAAATCTCATTAAGAATGGCGATGCAAACATCATTAATGCTCCTCAACTCCATAGAATATGGACAAATGGAATCTTGCCTATATTTTTGCACATACTTTCAAAGCTTGGGCATAGCGTTTTGGGAGAAATTTGTTTTGGTTTAAAAACTTTCAGAAGGCAAATTGAAAGCTGTGTTGAAAGCTGGTCCAAAGATTCTTCTACAATAAGAATATCCACTGCTTTGATTAATGAAACGAATCTAATTTTAGTTTTATTTAAAATGTTAGTTTCGTTTGATATTGTGAGCTACTTCAATATCAATATAGCGGATAAGACCAACACAACAATTGACGTCCCCATCATACCAGGTCTCGATTCGGAGCTTAAAAGAGAGGATTTTGTGGATTATATCAGTAATCTTTTGAAACACCCCAAGTTTTTAACTTCGAGGATAGTTGCCAGTTCTGTTGAAGAGCAGAGAATCATAGAAAAGGGAGGGAAAGGTTTTGAAGATTTCGTCATGGGAATTATCGATGAGATAGGCGCTTTAGGCGATTATTTGAAGTCAGCAGAATAGTTGCTGATATCATAGTTAATAAATCTGTAATATAAATTTTTTCTCAATTTGGTTTTTCAGAAAATCTTACACGCTCGTTTACCTACAAATCGATGGACCCATTCTTCATTAGTGCCCCAGGAAAGGTCATTCTTTTCGGAGAGCATTCAGCAGTCTACTGCAAACCCGCGATTGCAGCAGCTTTGAGTCTCAGAGCTTATCTCCTTGTTCTTCCCCTGACGAATCCAAACGAGATTCGCTTAGATTTTCCCGATATCAAATTGTCGTATACTGTTTCGAGAGATGAATTACCATTTGAAGAGGCCCAAAAACATATTCAGTTTGTGAATGGAGTGCCTAGACCACCTGAAAAGCTCGTACCCGAGATAGTTGATAGGCTCAATGTTTTGCTTGAGAAGTTCAATACGAGTTTTCATTACAGCGCATGTCTTTCATTTTTATACTTGTATCTTCATTTGTGCACCAAAGAAACACCTGGAATGCAATTTTGTGTTAGATCAACAGTTCCTATTGGTGCAGGGTTAGGTTCTTCAGCTTCGACTTCGGTTTGTCTTTCCACAGCTTTGGCGCTTTTAGGAAAGCACATTTCCTCGCCTAAATTCAAAGTGACTGACAAAGTCAACTCAACAGATGAGGATGAGTTAAATCTCGTCGACCAATGGTCTTTCGTGGCAGAAATGGCATTTCATGGTACCCCCTCAGGAATTGATAATGCCGTCGCTACTCATGGAGGTTGTGTTATGTACCAAAGAATGACAGATCCTGGTCAACCTTCAGTACGAACCACCTTAAGAAATTTCCCACCACTTAAGTTAATTTTAACGAACACAAAAGTCGCTCGATCAACTTCAGATTTAGTGGGAGGAGTTTCGAAATTGAATGCTTTATACCCTGATATTATTGGACCCGTTCTTCAATCAATGGGTGATATCGCCACCACAGCCTATCAACATATGATAAAACCAGAGTTCGATCAAAAAACCAAGCAACTTTTACATGACTTAATGAAGATTAATCATGGATTGCTTGTATCCGTAGGCGTGTCACACCCTGCACTTGAGAAAATCAAGATGATCTCAGATGCAGAGAAAATTGGTACAACCAAACTCACTGGTGCAGGTGGAGGCGGATGTGCAATTACCTTGGTAAATGATGATGCTTCCCCTGAAAAGATTGAAGAAGTGGTCAAGAAATATGGTGAGCAAGGGTTTGAGTCATACGAAACCCTGCTTGGAGGTAAGGGTGTGGGAATGTTGTTAGCGAGTGAATCGCTCAGCAACATTTTCGATCGTGATGGGTTCATTACTTGGACCAGAGACGAGCTTCAGACAAATCTTCATATTGATGGCGTCGATGGATGGAAATTTTGGTGATTAAGCATAATACCATATCAAAATTCAAAAGCCAATTTGTATTATATAATAAGTAATATATATAACTATTTACAGTTAGATTCCTCTATTGAACATCAATTGGTCGACAGGTTCACCTTTGCTATCGGTCAATTTTTGTAATTCCGGTTCTAAATTGGCCACGGCCATTGTTCTTCTCTGGGGAAAGACTGCTAAAGCAAATGGCAAGGCAACTAAAGAGGTTGTGAAGATTAAACCAATATTGGTCAAAATTTCAACTGCCTTAGGTTTGCCTTTTAAAAATTTTGTTTTTTGCAATCTGGCCAAGATCAAGGGTGGAATAACCATAACCGGGGTAGCGTTTATAACTCTAGAAGCAGCTGTTTCCCCAACCGCATGGAAAGCGGCAGTTTTGGAAACTCCTCTTTCTTTCCCTTCTTTATCGAAAACAGAAATACCTTTTTTGATTTCTTCACTTCTCATCAAAAACACATTGACTATACCAGCTGAAACTACAGCAGCAAACGGAACTAAACGTCCGAGAATCATTCTCGTGTTTGGTTTTAAAGATTTCAACTTAGGCACCAATGAATTTAAACCTAAGGCTACACCACAAGAGGCCGACACAGCTAAAGTGTAATTTGTGATAATTTGTTGCGTTGTCAAAGGATGGGACTTGTTAGCATTTGCTGTATTGATAGCCACATTCAATGACTGATTAGCTACTTGCCAGAAAAGAGTTCCAACAGTTCCCAAATTTGGAGTTAACATCCCACTAGTGACTACCAAATTCGATAACACACAAGAACTCATTCTAAAAGGAAGAAAAACCGTTTCGCCAGTATCTGGATGTATAGCAGAGTCAAGCACTCTTTTGGCTCTCCATAGTTCCGGAGTCATGTCAGATCTGACTCCATTCTTATATTCCCAGATCATCAATTTGGCTTTTTTTATGTCTTCCGAGGTGTTCAAAAGCATAGTTGGATCAGAGATTTCAGCACAGTGTTTTACACGGCCCCAGTAAGTAGACAAGTCATATTTAGAATTAGGTAAGGGCACAGGGCCAGTTATAGCAGAAGCCATATTTATGCACAGAATAAATTTTCACTGAAAATCTCAGTAAAATTTACCCCATAAATTCGCGGTCTGATGAAACCAACGAATGCTACGACTAACTTAAAAAAGGTTACCTGTGTTCTTGGACACGGCGTCGACGTGGTCAAAGTTTCCCGCTTTAGCAAAATGTTCTCCAAAAGAGGTGACATGAGTTCTCCCTTCGTTTCTAAATTCTCTGCTCGAGTATTACATCCTGTTCACGAGGAGCCTATTTTCCAAGCTCTAGTAAGCGACGACAAAGAGAGAGGATTGAGGTTTTTAGCGGGCAATTGGGCAATGAAAGAAGCCATATACAAAACCCTCGACGAGGAAGATCAAAAACTGTTTCTTTTTAGGAATTGGTATAAGCAGTATAGTTCTCGAGGGAGGCCCTTCGTATCAAGCGATGGGTATAAAAATGACACAGAGGAATTTTTGGTCAGCCTAAGTCATGACGAGGATATTTTAGTAGCTTCAGTCATACGTCAAAGAGTGGAGTTCATTTAATATCAGGGTAACGCGTAATGAATATACAAATGTTTATTAACATACAGATCTATTGATGGACTTTACATCTATTCCCATTCAACAGTAGCAGGTGGTTTACTGGTGATATCGTAGGTAACTCTAGCAACACCATCAACCTCGTTGACAATTCTGGAAGCAACTCTCTTTAAAAAGCTAGCCTCAAACACATACCAATCAGCAGTCATGAAATCAACAGTTTCAATGGCTCTCAAGGCAATGACTTGTTCATAAGTTCTTTGATCACCCATGACACCAACAGATTTGACAGGCAATAATGCAGCGAAAGCTTGAGAAATCTCGTTGTAGATTCCAGCTTTCTTGATTTCTTCAATGAAGATGTAATCAGCCTCTCTGGCAATCTTCAATTGTTCTCTAGAGATTTCACCCAAAACCCTGATACCCAAACCTGGACCTGGGAATGGATGTCTCCAAACCAAGTCATGAGGAACACCTAACAATTCACCCAAGTGTCTGACCTCGTCTTTAAACAACTCTCTTAAAGGTTCAATAAGTTTCAATTTCATGTCCTCTAAAAGACCACCAACATTGTGATGAGTTTTGATGGTTTGCGATGGACCCTTGAAAGAAATTGATTCGATAACATCAGGGTACAAAGTACCTTGCAATAAGTATTCGATTTCTTGACCAGATGCAGGCTTGATTTTAGCAGCTTCAGCTTCGAAAACATGTATAAAGGTGTTACCAATAATCTTTCTTTTCTTTTCTGGATCAGTGATACCCTTTAATCTATCAATAAACATGTCAGAAGCATCAACAACAGTCAAATTAATACCTAAACCTTCGGTCAAGGTCTTGTAGACGGTTTCAGTTTCGTTTTTTCTCATTAAACCATTGTCGACGTAAATAGCATGGAATCTTTCACCAATGGCTTCGTGCAAAATCTTAGCACCGACAGTAGAGTCGACACCTCCAGAAACAGCACCAATAACTTCAGCGGTAGGGCCGACCAATTTCTTGATTCTGGCGATTTCAGTGTCCACAAAGTTTTCCATAGACCAGTTAGCGTTAGCTTCACAAACGTCAATAGCAAAGTTCTTTAACAAAACTTTACCTTTGGCAGTGTGGGTAACTTCTGGGTGGAATTGGATACCAAAAATCTTTTCAGTTTCGTGAGCAATGGCAGCATATGGAGAATTGTCAGAGGTAGCGACAATCTTGTAACCAGTTGGAAGAGCGTGCAATTTATCACCATGTGACATCCAGACTTGGGAATTGTCCACTCCATTGAACAAAACACAAGAGCTATCTTGAACATTCAAAGTGGCAGGACCATATTCTCTTTTATCTCCTCTGGCAACACCTTTACCGTTGATCCAAGCCAATTCTTGCATACCGTAACAGATACCCAAAATTGGGACACCTAATTTGAAAACGTCGTGATCGACATGTGGAGAACCCTCCTCGTAAACAGAAAATGGACCACCAGAAAGAATCACACCTTTAGGTTTCCATGATAACTCAGAAATCTTTTGAGTACATGGCAACATCTCAGCATACACGTTGAATTCTCTCAAACGACGAGTGATCAAGTGGGAGTATTGGGAACCGAAATCTAACACAAGGATGGTATCAAATACCTTTGATACTTCGATAGGAACGTCTGACATGGTTTTATTAAAAATGCGATGAGCTGAAAAAATATAATCTGACTCTGACTGAGAATTAGTCAATAGTACAAAATTTGAAACGGGCGAAATGTAAGCAATCGGAAGAACCTTTTTGGTTTACTTGTAGATAAATTCTCAGAATGAAATCAAACCAGCTCTTTATATTTGCCAATGGTACCTCCTATTTGTGATTATGGACAAATGAAGCTATGTTGACTTGGATGCAGGATGTCCCGTCGGGAGTCCTCGGCCTAGCCAAAGTGTTTTGGCTGCAAAAAAACTACAAACACCAATGAGATCACTCCCACCTCCTCGTATAACCCGAAAAAGAAGATGGAAAAGACTTAAACGTGCAGTGAAATATTTTTTTGCCACAGGCCGGATTCATGATCCATCAAGCACCGTGTTCAAGAGTAAATCTCAATCCATCTCTAAAATCAAACAATCACGATTAAGTTCCAGGTTTAGGAGATCAAGAAAAAGCAAATCCGAAACAATCCTTAGACACGGTACCAATGCAGGGATCCGGGCTTTGGGAACCCTAAGTCGTGCTTCCTTGCTGAATTTGGGCAAAAGTAATATCAATGTCTCAATTAGGTTCTAATGTTGTAGCGTAAGAGTCTGGTGAGAAAATGGATAATTGGGGGTAGAGAAGTCCCATAAACAAATACTCTCAGAACTCAATGCACCAAAGGAGGAAAGTTTTGTCAAGCTGTTTCCAAGACTGCTTGCAATTTAAATAGAATGATGTTTTAAGCTTATGTAATGAAATTCTTTGAGCTTCAAGTAAGAAATCTAACGTAGCCATTTAGCACCCTTTTCCTTCTTCATAACATAATCCAGACGTATATCATAAACATCCATAATTGAGCTCATGTCAATATTTAATCTCATGCGTAGGCAATTTGATGGTCCGTCGACCTCATACTCCACGCATAAAGCTCATCGCGACCTCATCGCACCAAAATTTATTTTCATGTCAGAAGCACAAGTCAAGGTAAGATTTATTACCAAGGAGGAGGATGAAGCATTGCATGTTTCAGACACTCCTTTCTTTGTTCCCACGAATTTGAAAAGATATGGTCTTTCTGAAGTTGTTAATCATCTCCTCAAAGCGGATGATGATACAAAAAAACCGATTCCTTTTGATTTCCTCATCGACGGTAAATTACTCAGAACATCTCTTGATGAATACCTTGTGAAGAATGGGTTGAGTTCAGAAACATTTTTGACTGTTGAATATACCAGAGCTGTTTTACCGCCATCCTTTTTGGCCTCCTTCAATAATAATGATTGGGTTTCATCGATTGATGCCATCAAGACTGGTGGTACATCCAAGATCTTATCAGGTGCTTATGATGGTATTGTACGTATTTACAACATGTCAGGTACCATTGAAAAACAATTTTCAGGACATTCAGGCTCAATAAAGGACGTGAAATGGATAAGCGCCTCTAGACTTGTAAGTTCAGGTAACGACAGACAAATAAGATTATGGAGAAACCAAGAGGTTGATGAAATTAACGAAGACGAACCCGAGGAGGGTAAAACTGTTGCCATCTTAGAAGGACACAAGGCAGCTGTTACATCATTGGCAGTTAAGAATGATAGAATATTGTCAGCCGGTTACGATGGGCAAATTGGATTTTGGTCCACCAATCATAAAGAGATGAACAGTATACAACCATTGGAGTACGACAAAAATGTATTATCCAGCTCGTCAAAGAAGAGAAGAAAAATGGCCGTTCAAGATGCTACTTTAAGAAGAAGATCGCCTCTTGCGATGTTACAAAGTCATAAAGAGCCCGTTGAAGGTGTAATATTCGATTCCAATGATTCCACAGTAGCATATTCGGTTTCTCAGGATCACACTGTCAAGACTTGGGATATGGTGACCTCTAGATGCGTTGACACCAGAAGCACTGGATACTCTCTTTTATCTATATTGCAACTTTCTACCAAGAATTTAATTGTCACTGGTTCATCTGCACGTCACATAAACTTACATGACCCAAGAGCTGAAAACGAACAACAATTTAACGGTAAGTTGGTTGGTCACAACAACTTTGTTGTAGGCTTAAGCGCATGCCCTGATAACGATAATATGTTTGCCTCATGTTCTCATGATGGTTATGTCAAAGTATGGGACATTCGTAGTGTCAACCCGTTATATACGATCACGCGTAATGAAAAAGGAAGCTTCAAAATACTCGACGTTTGTTGGGATAAAGATATTGGGATTATTAGTGGAGGTTCCGATAAGAAATTACAAATCAATAAAGGATCAGACATCGGTAAATAGATTCAGTCATAACATTATATATATAAAGTACTGTCATAACTCGCTAGACTTTCTTACTGCACCAAGCATTCAACCCATAATATCCCTGCCATAAGCTCTCTTTATCAGTAGCGTATTCGTATAGGCCATCATCGTCTTTGTTGGTGGTTAGTGGTGTCTTGAGAGTATTAATATTTACAATATCTTCCCAGTTCATATTCTGCCTGAGCAAAGCAAACTCGTCTATGTTCAACTCTACTTGAGGAGCTGTACCATATTTTAAAGGACCTACATTTATCCAATAGCCTTTTTCTCTGCCCCAATTAACAATTCCATTGATAGTATCCACATACTCTATTAAATTCTCCGCCGTATCTACGAAGAATACGCTGACAACTATCACTTTGTCATACTTTTCATCGAGTTCAAAGAATTTGAAATCCTCTAGATGTAGTGACAAATTTTTAGGTCTTTCGGTCTTGGGTATTAAAATCGAACGAAACTGAGACTTCATGCTTTCAAAATTCGAATTCGTATGAATGTAGGGAAATAGCTCCAGCAAGCCCTCGTTTTGGTATATGTATTGATTCATCAAATGCATTAGACCATTTAACTCAATTGCATGCACATGTCCGAAACCTTTCAAAGAAAGCTGATGCGCTACTCGGCCTAGGCCAGAACCTGGCACTATGATGCAAGTTTTGGACCGTTCCTCCTTAGGGACGATGGAATCCAATTGTTCGCTCACAAATTGAAGAATTGGAGATACCTCGTTGGAATCCCAGTCACGAGAAAAATGTGACATGCTTTCGATAACCTTGTACGAGTTATTGTCTACAAATTTCAGTATCATCTCAAAATCGCTGAATTTGATGCCATATTTACTTATTGCAAAATCGGAGATCTTATTTAATATTTCTTGATTCTTCAGGATAAGTCTGTCTATGTTATTCAATTTATCCAAGTAACCGACTTCTTTGGCTAAATTTTGTTGTCTCCAGGACATTAATTTGAACAATTTACGTCTTTTATCATTAGACTTTTTGCTGTTTACCAGATACATTTGTAAGCTACGTATGGAGGACAAAATCTCTTCTTGCTTGGAGTGTGTCAATTCATGAAGTGCACCAACTCCCGCACCTGTGCTATATGAAGAAATCGAACTTCGAGTCTTACGAAAATTATCAACAATTCTTGACACAGAGTGAAGTTTGGTCATCATACTTGTCATTATATATACAACCACCAAAAGCGGAATAGTTCTATTAGAAAGAAAAATTGCCAAGCCGATATACAATACGCTGGAACCAAAAATAGTAGATAAGATCAAATCTCTGTCATGAATGTCCATGAATTTTAGCGCGAGGGAGAAAAATCACCACATTTAAAGAATTACCACATATCGAAAGTATTCCCAATTGTCTATATAGGCGAGATATCTTCAGATAAACGTATTTCAATAATGAGCTTTAATTATGACGATATAATTCCCTTAGAACTAAACGAGGAACAGCCCCAATTGTGTCAAATTTTGTATGATGATGAATACAAGCAGGTTTTGGGTAGACTACTCGCTTTGATGAAAAACAAGGAATATAGTGACAGGGCGTTGGCATTGACCGAGGTAGGTATAGAGATTTTGGCTTCACACTATTCGTTATGGTTATATAGGTACGAACTTGTGAAATCACTTGGGAAGAATTTATATGAAGAATTGGACTGGATAGAGGCCATTGCTTTAGATAACGAAAAGAACTACCAAATTTGGAATTACCGGCAATTAATTATCAAAGAAATAACCGAAACATCTGAAGACTTTGACGCCAACAGAGAGTATCCTTTAATGCAAGCTATGTTGGAAGAAGATAGCAAGAACCATCACGTATGGACATATAGGAGGTGGTTGGTCCAAAGATTTGATCTCTTCAACGAAAAAGAATTGCAATTTGTGGAAATGTTGATAGCTAAGGATATTCGTAACAACAGCGCTTGGAACCATAGGTTTTTCCTTAAGTTCCAGAATGTGGTAGATTCTGAAGAGATCGACAAAGAGATCCAATATGTCAAACACATGATAAGACAAAGTCCACAAAACGAAAGTACTTGGAATTATCTTAATGGTGTGATCAATAAGTACAAAATTGACATCGCCTTATTGGAAGATTTCTGCAAGGAATTTGTCAATCTTGACGATATCAATGACCAGGAAGAAATTCAACTAATTAAATCGTCATATGCATTGGAAATGCTCGCCAGGATTTACCACAACCAGACATCGCTCCAAATTTATGACTTGCTCAAGAGCAAATACGACCCTATCAGGGCCAATTACTGGGATTACTTAAAACAGCAAATAGTCATTTGAATTGGTTGAAACCACCGATGACAATTGAATACCGGCGTGTGTGGACAGATAAATTCCCTTTTACGATTTTGTAGCAAAGAAATGAACAAATAACAACTGCCATAATTCAAAACCTTAAACTATGTTCCAGTGCTTCATAAACTCTAGATTGTGGGGTCCAAAGCCTAATTTAAGTTTGATAGGCGTCGTTCGGCCAACCGCCATCACCTTGACGCTAATGGCTTCTTGGGCTATGTTATCCTGTAGACAAGGTCAAAGCGTCAACTCTGAAAAGTAGGTTGTAGCCTAAAGTCTGTTCTTAATTAATTATTATGCTCATCAAAAACCGCTGTACAGCAATTAAAAAAAATACTTGCGGTAAAATATACCTTTTGCTCAAGTGCATCGGCATCTGCAGTGGCCAATTGCAACAAAATCTCTACATGCGCACGGGCTGGCGGTGGCATTACGTCGTAACTGCACTGCGTCTGCAGGTGGACCGGTTCGGCGGACCTCCTCGACCAATTTGATAGCCTAGTTGGGACCGCCTGTCACCTCGCTGGTGCGCGGCATAACCAGCGGCATTTGCCACTGCGTAAGAACAAGCCCGATGCATCTGCTAATCTGTAGATTTCTTGTAACCATTGCAGTGCCTGCTGCAGTGCCATCGCATTTATGTCAGCACAAAGTTTCATTTCGCACACACACACACACCAAAAGTCAACCGTTGATACGCACAATAAAGATCGCCCCAAAATAAAGGGGCAGCAACAGTGAAGCCAGAACAAATTCGGTTAACCGGTATGCGTTCTGGTGGCAATTAGCCACTTAGATTACCCCTATTGGAATACTGTGTGCAATATCTCGACGGCCCCTATAACAGCTTACGTAAGTGAGAAAATTTTTTTCGACATCCAATCAAGTGACTTCTACTGGCGGTTGTATTGACATTGGTGGAAGACAATCATCGTCATAGCTTCTTTGATTTAAGGTGATGGAGTAACACAATGGTCCAATTTAAGCGAAAAGTACGTTCTTTAAAATCGGCAAAGATATTGCATCTTTAATGCACCCCGAAGCCTCTAAAATAAAGCCTTAGTACACTGAGGTGGCCTATTGCTGAGTGGTGCAAGGTCTACCGCCAGCTCTCGGACTGTAAAGGCAAATTTCATGTGAGCTGCCGCTGTAGTCTAAAAGTCTAGAATTACACTCTGCACTGGGGCTATAGGAGTGCATATTATAAGGGCCGGTGGTTTACCGGTGCAAAAATTTGCATATATGAGTCTAGAATTGGCCGAAAGAGGAAGTCAAGTGCCATACTTGGCGTAAATTGATATGTAACCATAGATTTACAGAGTTGCGAGACAGCACATATGATGAACATAGTGCAAACAAGCGTTATAGTTGCGATATCGAGCAAAGATTTCGGGCACCCAATAGGCCAAACCATGGACATGGGGGTGGCCAAATTCGGCTCGAGTTTCACCAATATTGACCCCCTTATTTAACAACAATGCATATTCTAATCCCGGTTTTGTCACAAACAATATACATTCTAAATTTAAGCCAACCGTTAATATGCATAATGTTTTTTTAAAAGAGTTTATTTTTCATATATCGTGCACGAACTCGAAATCATTTATAAGTGAAAAATTCCCTTTCTATTCGGCAACCTCTCCTTGATTCTTGAATCATCGAATTTTTGACACTTTTATATACAATTAAATTTATTTAATTTCCACGTAGTCCCGTGACTTAATTCCATCGATCGAGAAACAGAAATTCAAATTTTTCAGACTCAAACTTGTAATGAGTGGATTAGGAATCGTTCTAGAAGAAAACTTGGAGAAAGAATCCGAAGTTTTGTTACCTCCATTACCCTCAGAAGATGATTTAATAACTGAAAGTCCCTTTTCAACTTCTCCCAGTTCAGGAATCAAGGCTATCAACGATTTTGACAAGATCTTTTTTCAAAATTCGAACAGCTCTTTTTCAACCTATGAACTCGACAGCCCCAGCATCAACAGAAATAACCAGCTATTTCCTACGCTATCGAATAATTCTTTCAATCAAACTGCTCCAAATCAACAAGAAAGCGATAATAGTAGCAACAGCTCCAATCATAACACATCGCCGCTCAAGAGATTGAAGAGTTTGAAAAATACCATTCGTAAGCTTAGTTTGCTGAAAAGTTCAACCAACTCATCTGTTTTAAGCTTGTCGGAGATGGCACGTGAAGGAAGAGACCCCATCTCAAGAGAATCACCCAAAGAAAGAGACATCAACAGAGAGAAAGATTGCGCCACTAGAAGTGTCAATAAGGAGCTTTTCAAGGAGACCTATGGCACCAGAGAAAGTGGAAGATCTCTGTTACTGTCAGTGAGTTATGTTGCCTCGAACATAGCACCCAACACAACGCCTTTGGAATCAAGGCCACAACTTTCGCCATTACAAAGCCATTTTAAGACCCATTCGCAAGACAGTAATGGGTCATTTGACTCCAAGATGAAATGCATAACACCTACAACGCCACCTACAAGCTCTCCAATTATCACCTTGACTGATAATTTGTACTCCTACAAAGATAGTGGGTATGTTTTGGAAAGCTTCAAGGTCGATGACGAGAGTTACGAGAGCTTAAAGAACTACCAATGCTATCTTAAGAATGAAAAGAGAACTGTCAGTGAAACTTTCGATATGACAGAGGCAAGATTGGTGAAGTCAGGATGGTGCTCAAGCAATGATTTAAATGCTTTGAATGCTAAAAAGGCCCTTCAGTTGAACCAAATTAACGAGAGAATCGAGGAAATTAATGTCAAGTTGCAACACTTTAATGAATAATGATTTATAGATGTATTATAGATATGTAATGTATACCAATTAGCCCACACCACCATTGCAAAATTTTTATCTACGGCAAGTTCATGCAAATTTCATTCCTATTGTTAGTTCAACTATTGTGCTCGTCCATTGTTCTCAGTTTTTTAGGTTTGGAATTCTTCCTGTGCCTGCGGCTCTGAATGTGGATCTGCCAATTACTTTCCCCAACACAGACAAGCCTGTTTCCTAATTTGTCTACACATATGTTGCATTCATAATGCTGCCAGTTTTTGCCGGAATCGATTCTTTTATTACTATTGTATGCAGCTATGTCTTCATTGTTGGCAAAAATTTCTAGTTCCTCTGGAATTTCTTTGTCTAACACCGATAAGGGTCCCTGTTCTAGGAATTTCTTACAAATTTCAATGCCTCTTGTCAGCACATTCTTCTTCCATGCATCAAGGTCGGTTGCATTTAGGAGATACATGCGTCCTCCGTATTTAAACTCGAATCTAGATTCTTTCTGTAACTCAACCATCAACAACTTTCGAATCCACTTAATTTGATATTTGGCATATTGCCGAGTTCTGATCTTCATTCGTTCTACAGCTTCTAAAAATTGCTTTTCATGTATATTATGAGACAATGGTTTAGGGGATGTTCCATTGTCCTTTGTTGGTTCACATATTTGTTCGCTTTTTTCAATAGAACCATTGTGTAATTTTAGCCAAGGAAGGAATTCTTTGAAGCCTATCACTTGCCAGATTCCATTAGTGAGATCCGGGGTGGGCAGCTGCAGCTTGTAGAATTGGTAAAGATCCTGCATTTCATCCAATGCACCTGAATTGAGCATTTCATCTACTCTATTATCAAGCCTTGCATTAAGAATCTCTTTGTCACTGTACACCCAAAATAAAACCGTGTTGTAAATTAGCGAGGAATCTTCCAATTCGTCTAACTTTTGTTCATGGTAAATATCACTGGGCTTTCTTCCTAGCGTATACCAAACCTCTAACGCCCGCCTGAGCTTTCGGCGGTCCTGAGGATGAAATTTTTCACTGATGACAGGGTCTGCTTTTTTTAGTTCCTGAAAAATCGCTTCAACTGGCCCGTCAAGAATTTCCTGCTGCCTGTCCGTAAGGGGATTTTTGGGAAGATGTTCATCTTCAATGGTTTTATTGCGGAAAAGAAGCTTTTGAAGATAATAATGAGTGCCTCCGATGACAATGGGTATTTTGCCTCTAGAGTAAATATCCTCTATAGCTGCGTTCGCATCCTGAGCAAATTTGTGTATGTAGTATTCTTCATCCCAACTCACATAATCCATGACATGATGTGCTACACCTTGTCTTTCATCTACAGGGTGTTTATTGGTTATCACATTGGCTCCTTTATACACTTGCATCGAATCTGCATTCACTATCTCACCATTAATAGATTTGGCTAGGTCGATGGAGAACTACGATTAGTTAATATTCTCGTGCTATTTGCAGAATTTTATAAACATACCTTAGATTTCCCTACGCCGGTCGTACCAACTATAGCAATAATACTCCTTTTGGGCT
Organism: Yamadazyma endophytica; assembly: GCA_030571075.1. Classification (NCBI taxonomy): domain Eukaryota; kingdom Fungi; phylum Ascomycota; class Pichiomycetes; order Serinales; family Debaryomycetaceae; genus Yamadazyma; species Yamadazyma endophytica. The sequence continues at coordinate 810,434 of JAJLXA010000002.1, forward strand.
TGGTCATTATTCTGTTTCGGAGGTATCGTAGACCTCTTAACATGCACTAATTGCGTAATTATGTTCGCGATGGGCATCGAGAGGAACAAGAGTATGGAAACGACATGATATATGCGATATATACATTCCTCTACTTAAAATGTTAATTCTAACTTGTATTTGGTTTAACTACCACTTGGGGTTCTTATGTAAAGATGTTTGGTTGAACTGTCTTTGGAGTTCGTTGAGATCATGTGGGGTACCAGCACCCGATCTTGGAGTACCAGCAGCTGATCTAAGTGGTATTGGAGTGACAACTCTTTGGGGCATGTGTTCGAAATTATCAAGTTCTTTATCAACTACATTACCGGGCACAATGGAGTCTTCACTTGGTAAATTTTGGGAGCCTGATTCGTAATCTCGAGCTTCTTCTCTTCTACTGTTAATGAACTTGTCACATTGATCAAGAACCAATTTGCCTCTCGTCTCAAAATCGGAGTAAAACTTTCTAGCCTCGTTCAAGTTTGCAATAAGTTGTAGATACTGGGAGTAAATGTCTTCGAGTATTTGAAGGCTATCTTTGCGGTCACTATTGGGCTGGTAGCCTTGTTGGGAGTATAACTTGATAAATTCATTATTCAAGCGGTCGATTTTGTTCTCGAGATCGATCTGAAATCTCTTCAGACTCTCTACGTATTGAACGTCCACCTCAAAGCATTTCAAGTGATCAACGAATACGCTCTCGAAGCTATCTTCTTTCAAATCATTCAAATACCTATCTCTATTGGTTTTGTATTCTCCAATCAACTTAGGAAGAACGTTTTGCTCCTTGCTTTTAATTTCCAATTTCCTTAGAAACTCTTTACGATTCTTTTCAAGATCATAGGTGGCATTTATAAGCTCCCTGAGGCTCTCTATAGTCTCTCTAAGGGGACCATCGAGACTTACAAAGGTCGAATTAGGAATGAATTGTATAAGCAGTTCATATCCTCCGCAATAAAGCTCCAAGTACTGTTTTATTTCGTGGTAGTTGCTGAGTATAATATCATCAGCTTTATCTGCTTGAGCCAAATACTCTTCCATGCTATTGACTTTATGCCAAAGTTCTTTACTTGCTTCTTTGGACTTTACTCTATTCCACAGAGGGTATTTCTCTTTGAAGAATTCATCTTCATCCTGCTCTATATTAAGACGTTGTTGACAACCCTCGTATATATCACGACAATCAGAAGATGCTTGCAATATATCGTCATAAAGGCTTTCAATCAAGCTAGTTCCACCGTAGGAAATGATATCCTGCAGATGATGAACTATAGAATCTGGTATGTTTTCTGGTTTTTGAATCAGATCAACAGTAGCAGGAAGTTGCCTTTGAGTTAAGAAATGGTTCATCATTTTGTTAAGAGCTTGGAGTGGCTCTAAAATGGACGTCAAGATGAATCTATCCTGCCTCTCCTTGTATGCAATTGCTATCAGTATGATTGTATGGGGCAAGAGGTCAGCTAAAAATATCCTATCGCTTTTAAGTGGTTCTCTAAATTCCTCTATCAAGGTGGGTTGCACCATAGATGCCCCTTTTATGGAAGGAAGAGATTCGACAGCGGGTACCACTTTGAGATATATAAGATCGTTTTCCTTCTGTGAAGTTTTCAAGGTGGTTTCCACCACCGTAGTTACCCCCTCCAAGTCTTCAAGAACTGGTCTTGGTACATATCGTTTGTGTTGCAAGGCACTAGCACATGCTGCCAGTGCTTTCTGTAGATAAGCAATTTGTTCACCATATGCAGATTTGTCCAATTTTATCAAAGAAGTTCTATAATTGGCAACAGCAATAAAATGGAAATGTTTGACCCGACAATAATTTATCATTTCTAATTTTATAAAATCAGACTTATTGCCATATTCTGCAGCTTGATGGTACAATTCAGCAGTCTCTTGAGACAATCTCAGAACAGCTGAGTTCTTCATGTTACTCTTCTGTCCCTTTTTCCAAATGGATTCCTGCGCTTGTGCCAACATCAAAAATTTTAAATGTTGAAGCGTTTCTGTGGAAAAGTCCATTGAATATGTCTCAAAGTTATACTCAGCAATGGACGCTAAGAGAAACTCGAAACAGCCAGCAGCTATTTGAAAATAACTACAGGACTTTTTAAGTCCTTCATCTGTATCCCTTGGCTCCTTGAGTGCCAATTGTGAATACAAGCTGCCTAATTGATATATAATATTGAGATGTTCGAATTTCAAGGACTTGAGTTTGTAAGGGCCGCTGGGCTTGTATCCCAAGGTCCCTGCCCACTCAAACTCTATGACTTCATTGGCAAACTTCTTAGTTAGATTAATCACTTGGCAATAGTATTGTTTCAAGAAGATCTCTTTGGACCGATCCAAGTTACCATCTTCTAATTGTCGTATACGATTTCTGAGTGAATTTAATTGCTGTAGTTCTGATTCGAAAGCAGATGTTGATTGAAAGTATTCTTTCTTAATGACCTTACGTAGCTCCTCACTTAAATTGACTTGTTTTGTTGTCCTTAGTGGGATGTACAAAAGATTCTCCATAGTTTCACTAAAGCCTCGACTAGTATGTGGGGCTGGGTCGATGCGTTAGGTGCGCTCGGTCAGTGCGTATCTTTTGGCATCAGAGCCGCACCGAACTGGGAGAAATAAATTGAGCAGTGGTCTTGAAATTATGCTGGCATCCGTCTGGGTTTGCTCCGCAACAAAGAAATAAGCAGCAGCGCTTAGTGAATCATACATAACCAAGTCTGCCTTCAATAGTTTAATTTAACTTTGCGAGGGTTATGGTGAAAGTTCATTATGCAGCGTTACATTTTCACAAGTACCAATCTTTGCTACTTAGTCTATTAAACATAAACTTCTATTATACACTCGTTAGTCATTACAGTTTGATGAGATTTCATACACTAATCTTAAGCCCCTTCTAGCCCATAAGTTTATCATTAAGTCGCTGTTCTTCTGCAACTAAACCCTCAACCAAATATTCTAATTTACGACGATTGTGCAAAGCAGTGTCTTCACAATCGGCCATTTCAGCATACAACCTTAATTGCTTCTCTGCGTCCGCATTAAGTCTTATCAAGGAGTCAATCCGATCCAATTGGGATTTGATTTCAATAGAAGGCAACTCATTTTGCAACTGGACGCACTCTTCTTTGAGAATATTTAATGCCTTAGAAGATTCTTCCTCCAGAACTTTGTTGATTGTTATATTCACAGAATCGAAAGACGGCATTTCAAGCTGACTTTTTACTTCATCGATATCCTTTTGAGTTTGTGCAAATAAATCTTCCTCGATCTCCTTCAATTCCACTGCTTCAAAAGCATTGTCAACGTACTTTCTGTAGTCTGACTTAATAAGCGATGAAAAGTGACCAATAATATCTTTTTCTAAAGTTGAGTAATTTTCCATATCAACATTCTTGAGGTTAGTTGGATTTGGAATATCTAAGCCACGTTGTACAACTTGTGAACGTCTTAATTTAGTTTTTTCTTCTTCAACTTGACGAAGGAGTTCTAAGCTCTTAAAATGAACCGAGTTCTCGTTTGAAGTCCTGGCTAAAACTGCGTTCCCTGAATCATCAAATTGTGGGAGCACTTCAAATTCGTTCTTGGGCGTTGGGAGTTGTGAAAACATAGACGAAAGTAAGGCCTTGATTGCTTTTTTCTCTTGTTTCGGATTCAAACCAGTTTTGTTCTTTGGTATCTCGAGTGGACCAGATGAAGACAAAAGAACAGACTTTACTTTTTGAAGACTTGTTATTTCTTGACGTGCATTTTGGATTCTTTCCTCTATACCTTCAGAGGCTTTCAATTTTGGCTCAAATACACCTTCAAATTCGGTATGCATATAGGTCACATCTTTGGCATCTTTCGAAAAGTCTACATCGGAAATTGCAAGCCTCGAACGCTTTTGTTCTGGTTGAATCAATTCAGCTTCTTTTTCAAGAGTTTGAGGGCGTTTCTTGGGGCGTTTCTCGTTCAATGATAACCCCTTCTTGTGAACCTTCTTCTCAAACTCGCGGTTAATATTGATATTCTTCTGTTCCTCCTCTTCCACATCATACAAACCTGGAGCGGGTACACGTTCATGAGGGATATCCGCATTGAAATCAAATTCCTTAGACTTCTTTTTATTTTTCAGCACTAAGCTTACATTTATCCCAGCAGATTTCAATTCTCTTCTTTTTTGTAATAGAGAAACACGCTTTGTTTCTTCCAACATTCTTTCTCTGTCTCGACGCTTTGCCTTTTTACCCTTGGTGTTGGCTAATCTAGCCCTGGCCTCGTATAACATTTCCCTATCGTCGTCATCTAAATTAGGGTCATCCGGTTTAGCAGGTTTGCTTTCAGGATTTAGATTAAGGCCCACTGAAATACCTGGACCTGTTGAAGGCGTCGCTTCTACACCAGCACCTTGAAGCTTTAGCTCATCACTCCCGTCATCTTCATCGTGGTCACTCATCAAAAATTCGTATCGTTCCACACATTGACTAGGAGTTCTTCCCATCAAAGGCGAAATAGATCTCCATTGATTTGGTAAGATCTTGACTAAATTCAACAACTTTTCGTCCTCTTCTGGGGCCCATTCGGTAGTATTTATCATGGGATTGAGATATTCAAGCCATCGAGCTTTCGCTTGTTTGGCTGATTTTTTCGTAAGAAGAGATGCAACACGGTCCCACTGGTTTAAACCATATTTTGAAACTGCAGCCTTAAGAATCTCATCTTCAATGTTTGTCCAAACACCCCCTTTAACATATATCGGAGGCATTCGTGCAGGTGAAAAATATCAGATATACGAAAAATTCATGCGCATTTTTCGAATCTCCAACATACTCAACTCCACACGTAGTTTTCACAATTAAGTTCGACGATTTGTGATTTAATATGCCGTTGTTTGTATCCAAACATCAGAGACTTATTCTTCAGTGCTACCCGCCGGGGAAAGGCATAGATAAGAAACCCAATTCCTCGGAACTTTCATATCTTTTATATTATGCGTCTACCCGGAGAGTAAAGTTGGAGAAGGTCATTGTGTTTTTGAATAAGAAGACAGTATCTGATTGCAATAGAAACAAATTTGGCAATTTGCAAGTGACTTTGGCGATTGTTTCGTCTTTGATAGAGAAATGCAGTGACAATTTGAACGTTTTTGCGCCACAGGTTGTTCTGATTTTGAGTAGAACCATTAAAGATATCGATGTTACCCTTGCAAAGGCCACTCTAAGTACTTATGGGACACTTTGCAATAACTTGGATGGAGGGTTGTTTGCTGGTGATAAACTGTTCGTCGACTCTTTCACGAACTTAACATTGAAGATTTTTGATACTTGTTTGAAGAATTCTGACAAAAAGTTGCCCAACTCGAATGAATGGAAACTTATTGCATTGAGAGCCTCTAAATACGTATCCAATTGTTTCGGCTTTTCAAATAGTCTCTGTGCAACTGTCATGAAGAGGAGTACTCCTGTGCTTGTGGAAAGCTTTCATGATTCTGACAAGGACGATATAATCTCTAAATTATCGGGAGAAGTAGAAAGCGTCAAACTTTCCAAGATTCAATCAACCAAATCCAGCAAGGCTCAGAGGCAAATAACTGACGACTTGGAGAATGACAATGTTAACACTAACGATTTGTATGAAGAGTCCATGGCTGCCTTAAAATGTTACTTCAACACTTCTCTGATAAGCCAAATCTCGGAAGCAACAAGTAAGGTAACAGACTATACATATACCCAGAGGGATAAGCATTGGGGATATAAGTTTTTGGAATTATGTACATCTTGGATTCCTGTTCAATTGAGGTTTACAGTTCTAGGCACTCTTGTGGCGCTTTCAAAATCAACTAATAACACACAAGCTCCAAAACAAAAGCATTATGCAAGTCACTTGCTTTCACTTATTTCTGCGAATATCAACATGATAGGTCTTTCGGTTTCCGATTTGATCCAAAGTTTACTTCAACTCAAACAGAGCCTTTATTTTGGCGAAAGAAAAGGTTTATCAGAGGAAGACTTTTACGCTTTGAATGATACTTATTCTAAAGCTATAGTTAACTTATCTACCCATATCTACTACTTCGATCAGGTCCCTGATTCAATTTACGAAATATTGAGCAAGATTGCATCACTTCTTGAGTTCAATAAGTCAGATTCAAACTGTTTGTACAATTATGTTGTTTCTGAGCTCAAGGATATTGACGAGATTTTGACGAAACTTGAAACATCTGACAATCAAAGTAGTATTAACAGAAATCATGTTGGCCTCGAGCAATGGCAAGAAAGTTTTCCTCTTTTGGCACTGAAACATGGATCTGAACTTTACAACTCATTTACTGTGTCTCAAGTATTTGACATTCATGAACTTTATCTTTCCGTATTTGATCATTTGTTGGACAGTGAAAGTATGGGGGATGTACGTGAGTGCCTTGATCCAGACTACAATCAATTAGTTTCCGAATCAACCAATTTTATTTCCCATTTCCTTATATTCGTTGATAAATACGTCAACATAGCTGATGATATCAATGTAAAGACAGTATCAGCATTATTAGATATAACTTTAAAAGTTGTGAACATTTTTGGTATTAATTTTTTAAATAATTACATTCCATTTTATTTTCATTGGTCTTCAAATAACATCACTTCGGAATCACACAAATTGACGGAGTTTGAAATTATAAAGGAATCCTTTGCTGATATTGTGTTGGCAAAAGCTATGGAAACCGTCGATTTGAAGTATGAGAGCGAATTGACCAATTATCTCACGAAGTCGAAAGCGTATAAGCAACTAGTCAGTAATATTAGCTACAAAGCCAATAACGGTCTTTGGAATCAGGATGTGTATTCTTTGGAGAAGGAAGGCCCAGGCGAATATTCTGCTTTAACCAAAAAAGACCTTCATGAGTCCATAACCGGAAATGATTTTTTGAATACCTGGTTAAATGTTCAAAAGCCTTTAATCTTGAGTGTCCTCCATCATGAGAATACTGTCCTATCACACGGCTCTGGAGGCTATCAGGGTCACGAGCATAATGGCTTATTAACTGGTGAACCAGAGATTACAGTGGATTCGTTTTCATCTGTCAACGAGACCAGACCTAATCTTGGACTTGGAACCATTGCAGATATTGCATCAATTCATTCGGGTCTTAGAAACACCACTGGTATGCTGTTTGATTTCTCGAATGGATCAATTATAACCACGGAAAAAAAGGCGCCACGAGTGAGTGATTTGAAAGATATGCTAGGAGAATTAAAACCGCCTAGTGAATTGACTGGAGTTAATGGAAAGAACTCTCATCATTCATTGAATGGTAACTTGAACGGGGATGGAACTAGAAACGAAGCAAATGGATTCTCTTCAAGTGTCAATGGAACTCCCAATTCAATACTATCTAAGCAGATAGTAACAACAGACGTTGAGTCCATCTTGGAGTGTCTTGATGATAAAGATACTGTGGATTCACAAAGTATTATAGTTTAGAAAATACATATGAATAGTACTCTACTAATGTTTATTAATATACATTTCCTCTCGAAGAGGTATAAAAGGATTAAACTACTCTTCGTCGTCGTCTTCATCATCCATCAATGCCTCGAAAGCATTGAAACTGATGGTTTGCTTGTCGGCCACGGTATCTCTTGGGTCAACTGCCTTAGAAGATCCTAATTTTTTACTGCTTGGCTTGACTTTGACAGTTTCTTTTACAAATTGGTCTCTTTCTTTTTGCAGATCTTCACCAAAGGATTTTTTATGCTTAGTGGTCAATGTAGCCCAGCCGTCATCATCAACCTCAATCTCAGTGGCCTTTTTCTTCATTGGTCTAGAACCGGATCTTGAACCTCTTCTTCTGTTAAGATAATTGTAAGATCTTTCATTACCGAACTCATCAATGAAACTGTCACCATTATAGTTTTTCTTGTTCTTGTTGAATTCAGCAGTCACAGAGTCAACCAAGTCTCTGAATGTTTCTAAGACCTCAGGTTGAGAAACGTGAGCTTCTTCTTGGAGTTCTAACAATTGTTCTTCAGTATACTTGACCATATTAATTAGCTGTTGAAAAAATTTTGCGCAATGTCGTGCGGAGGAACTGTCTTACGACCTCTGATGTCGCGCGATGGCTGCAAACGAAAAATTTACCTCATCGCTAATTAAATAATGCCCTTAGCACACAGTCTTAAGAAGGTCAATAAAAAGATTGGAAAAAACAATGGTCTGTTGCATATAAAAGGTAGAAGCTTTAAGCAAGTGAATAGGGCCACCTTGAGACAAGCCAAGTTAGAAAATAAGAAAGCACAGCATCTCAACCAGAAGCAGAATGAGTTGATGATTGTAAAATATATTCAGGAAGAAATAAATGCAGCTAAAGATAAAGAAACGTTCACTTTAACAGATATGAAAGCCTACATTGAAAATTTCTTGGGCCGATTCGATGGTGAGTTGGAGGAATTAAGAGCAGAAAGAAGACCTGGAAGACCTGCTTCTTCCAGACAACAGATCTTAGAAGAGAAAGTAAAACATGATCATCATATATATGATACAGGTATTAGGATACCTGATATTAGCGACAAAGTAACTGTAGATAATCTTAGATCATGGAATGGTACAATTGGCGGGTCTACAATTTTCAAGTACATTTTTGTTAGCAGGGAAATGCAACAATTGCCAGTGAAAGAAACAGAGATGGCATAATCAAGATATAAAAACATTCATACATTAGATTAAAAACACAAAAAATCAACGCCAGAACCATCCTGATGATTCTGTCAGCTTTTTATTTGCCTCGGTCAATGATTGTTGATTCACGGTCGACTCCTCAATAACATGGCTATCCTTGATAGGCGGTGCCGATTCAACAGGCTCAAGTTCTTTAGGTACAACTGGTATAATATTAGAATCTTGTTTTTCCGGTTCATCCAACCAATAGTTGATACCGATGAGACCCATGCATATAGCTCCGCTTAATGCGAGAAGTGACTTAACTTTTTCAAATAAAGACTTACTTGTCAGGTGTGAATTTACAAACACTAGCTTTTTGCCATCGTCATTAATGCTTCCTATCAATTTCCACTCTTGAGATTTAAGCTTTTGTACGCTTTTAGCAATAAATTTTAATTCCTTTTGGCTAAGACTTGAAAGCACACTTAAAACATCGTTAAAATTCTCTTTATTCATAGGATTTTCTTTATGCATTTCTTTCTTCCCTTTCAAGTCAAATGTGAGATACAAATTGTCCTCTCTCATAGTAGCTGAATACTCAAAAACCTCAATAGCTCTTCGCTTTTCCAAAATTTTACGAATTTTATCGTTTTTAGCGGACTCAAGGTATGTTTGAAGGCTCTTTTCTTCTCTTGATTTATCAGATTTTGAAGGTTTAACTTCACTTGAATCCGTGATTAAATTTGGATCATGGAAAATCTGATTTCTCATAAAGAGTTCAGCTGCTTCCTGATTTACCATTGACTCATGCGATTCGTGGTTGCCCGTTGTTTTATCACTCACGAATTCTCTCATATCGAAAGACTCAACAGGAACTTCAACCAGTTGTCTTATATCATCTTGGCTCACAAGGTCTTTGTTGCGTTTCAAATTTTCCATAAAGTTCTTTACTTGCAGAGCAGCGGCCACTTTATCTAAACCCTTTCCATCTTTGAGACTTCTGTACATAGTCACAAGTATTTCGAAACCATATGGGTCTTTTCTTACATCCTTTATAGAGTCTACAAGCCCTTTGAAGGTGGCGTATTTGTAGACATTTGCAACTTTCATGGATTTCAAGAAATTCTCCAAGATATTCTTAAACTCGTCATTATCCAATTCGTAAAAATCAATTAAATCAAATTCACCTAATTTTGTATCATCCAAAAGTATTGATAGTTCATCACCGAAATTGTTTATAAGGCGATCGTACAAATCCCCGCTAATTCTCGAGTTTGACCCCAATTCAAATTGTTGGAAAATCTCATTGTTCACTATGACATTGTCTAACACTGATGGTTCGTCTCCGTTATACTTGAAAAGAATACACAAGTTCCTGTAAAGCTTAGAAAATGTGATACGTTTCTGCAAATTGAACTTCTCTTTAGACAGGCTCATTTCTTTAAGCTTAAGCAAAATATCCCCTGATGTCACGTCCTTAAACTTGGGAGTCTTCAACTCAGTTTTTAATTGATTCAATTCAAGAACGTACTCCTCAATCTTGAACAGATCAGGTAATTGGCGATAAACTTTCCACTTCTGCTGACTGGAGGGCTTGTGTTTTTCAAAGGTTTCAAAAACATGTTGGCTGTGCAAGAGAGTATCCAAAACTTCTGTGTTGCCATTATTGATTGCAAAAAGTTCCACTAGTGAATTGGAAAGTTTTATGTAATTACGAATGTTCTCCTCAGTAAATTCACTTAACGGATCTGGATTCTGGCTATCAAGTAAGGAGTTGATTCTTTTATCTAAAGCATCTGTTATAGCCTTTGAATCGCAGCTTGCAAATGATGTCTTTAAAACGTCCCTTCGAAGTACTTTCAACTCTTTGGTATATTTGTGAATATCTGAATGATCTGGTAATTGTATATAGGATGCTGGTTGATTTTTAAAGTCTCTTCCTTGTACTTTTTTGGCCTTTCGAGATGCAATTTTCTCTTCCACCAGATCAAATACGCTCGAGTTGTGCAATAGAATATCCAAGACATCTGTGCAGCCATTGTTTATCCTAAATAGCTCCTGCAAGCGGGCGTATAACTTTGGATGATGTGTTGAATCTAGAATTTCCTGAGCATTGCAGTTAGCAAACGGCTTTCCTAAACTTTCTTGGACGTTCTTTAAAGCTCCCGTATACAAGTGGATATTAAAATTGTCTGGTATCTGATTATATTCAACCAATCTCTTTATCTTCAGGGTATCAGGGAGACCACATATCAAGTCTTTGAGCTCTATGTACCTTCCGACATTCCCATGGTTTAAGCGTGATTGAGGGTTACTATTCAAATTGCAAAGTATTTCCCTTGTTCTTTGATCCAACAACAATACCACCTCTTCTATTGAAGCCTTCTCAAAAGGCTTCTTCAATTCATCATTTTGAAATACACCCAATTCATATTTGTAAGCACAAAGTTTGTCGAGAATTTCTTTAGTTGACTTTAAAACAGGCTTATTACTCTTTTGTAGTTCTGCCAAATTATCAAGAATCAAAGGTACTTTGATCAACTCCAGAAAATACCCGAAATGATTTTTAAGCTCCATTGTGTCAAAGTCCCTGAAAGGCTTGCCCACTTTGTCCCTTATCGTTTCTAAATCCATGGAACTAATGCCATGTTGCAATCTATTGAAGTCTTCAAGTAAAGCCTGCAAATTAGTGATATAAACATCTCCGTAGTTAAGAAGAATTTTGCGAATAGCATCATTATTATTGAAAATGGAAAGCAAGTATTCTGTTGACACTACAGAAAGATTGATATGGGAGTTATCATTGACAAATTTATTTAAAATGGGAAGGATGCGTGAAAATTCAATGCCAATTTGAATCGAATTGTATGGATAGTCACATAGGTTGGAGTAATCTATTGTTGCTAATGGGGTGTCCATAGCATTGGTCTCAATACACCAGTCGTGCCAGGACTTCCTCTCGGTTAGCTTTTCTAAACTAGTGGTTCGCCACTTCACATCTTCAAAAAATGGCTTCAAATGCAGCACAAGCTGTTCAAGTCTGGTTTTTAAGTAAGTACTTTTAATGGGAATTGACTTAAGGTCTTTGATCATTTCTGGGGTTGACAAATCAAGCTCCCAACTTTTCAAAATTCGAAGCTCATTGACAAAATTGAAAATCTTATGCTTAAATATCATTGATACTTCATAGTTCTCGATCGGGTCTTTTGATATCACCATTTTTGTAAACTTTTTCAACTGTATTTTGTCGTTGTAGTCAAGAGCACCAGTGCAAGCAGACTTTAAAAGACGATCATAAATACTTTGTAATTGCATTTTCAAAATGCCTTCTTCTGCTTGAGTTAACCTCCAATACAATCTTTTGATTAATTCAGTGTATGTGATTTCGCTGGAAATATCGCTTACCAAGAAAGATAATAGCTCCGATTTTGATTCGACTACAGAAGTACTCGAATTTAAACGTATAGTAATATCCCTGAATGTCGGCCATTGAACTAACTGCAACAAGTCAATTGGCCGAAGTCCCAGAAAAACAGACAGAGATAAAATTGACTTCAAATTTTTGTACTTATTGATTTGGATAAACAACTTGAAAAACTCTTGATTGAAGTTTAAGTTGTTATTGTTAATCAAAAAGAGATTAAAATCATCAACAATTGATTGAATAGAAATCAAAACTTCATCAATGGAAGCCAATTTCTTGAAATTAAACTCTTCTGAGAGTGAATCTAATTCAAGCAAATAATTACCCAATTTTTGAGTTAATATTTCTGGCCCTTTAGCTGTCAAAATAAGTAGGTTGTGGAGAAGTTGTGGTGAATCGGGAGTATTTTTCAAAATCTTAAGCATATCCTCAAACATCTTGTTGTAGCTAATGTAGTTGCAACGATTGATAGCAGGAATTTTGCCTTTCAAATACAAATCGTGAAAGATGTAAAGGGAATTGAGCAACTCCACAGAAGTCAACTGATTGAGGTGGCAGACTTTGTAGTCGTACGACCTGGAAATGAACTTCAAAAGTTCACCTAACTCTGTTCTATAGCGTACCACAAATTCAGCCGTATTACCGTGATTGGCACAAATAGTTGAATTAATTAACCTGATAACATCATCATTGCTGTCATTGTTCATACTTTTGCCCAAATTAGTCGTTGCTTTTTTTGTCTTAGTCATCGAAATCAAATCGATTTCATAATCCTCATTAGAGGAGGTTGCAAATGATTTGTTCCAGGGACTCCTAGAGCTCCAATTCCATGCGCTACTACAATGTTTAAAGTAGTGATTTGCAGCAATTGTACGTGCAACGGGATAATGGCCTAATTTCTTGAACCTAAACCGTAAAAATTGCTTGTAATTAGCCATCCTGCTTTTTGTTTATACGTCACGTCAAGACTAAACTCCAAAACAAGGACAATACTTAATCTTAAAATATGGGGGTGAGACTCCTTAATGATCCCTGCGGGTCTGCCCTATATGCCGGATCTGAAAATGTGATAAGATGGGGCTACTATTCTCCTGTTACTACCAGTAATGACAGCGTGTTTGAAGCAAAGATGAGCGTCCAGAGGTTTGCATCTGCAGTTGTATCACAGCTGTAAATTTTGTGTCGAATCATATTATACTTTTCAATAGTCTTAAACCAATTCCATAATCGGTGTCCGATCTGGATAAGGTCATGTGACTATGTTTTGAGTACAGTAGGCCTTTCGGAGCTTCAACTAAACTTACAAACCAACTTAATAGTATATTAGTACAGAAACTATATGGCGTTTCTTGTTGCTCAGTGCTTGTTCTTTTGAGTCCTTTGAAACTTCATGTGTCAAACAAATCACACATATCTCTGAAACCAGTGTCAAGTATAAATTATTAATTTTACAGGGCCATTTTAACTTTTTTAGGTTCTTTATAGTAGCCTCGAATACTGATGTAACTTTTGGAGAGGCACTTATTCATTTAGCCAAAATTAACGTGTGGTTGGGGTATTGCTTCTATCGGCAGAATAATATCAACACCGAAATTGCGAAACTAAACTGTATCGCATCAAGAAGTCTGTTCCTGTGAACATAATAAAGCCGTCTATTTTGACTCTTCTTGCATCCTTCTGCTTCTCTGACATACGAGGCCAACAGAATTCCTGGGCAAAATTAGCGCACGAAGCCCAAAATTTCGTAAAGGCCTTCAATTACATAGTGTTGAGTAGTCTTTTGAATGTTTCGGGCACACTTCTTAAGCATACATTACTTCAATTGCAAGGGTACCAATTACCAACAACTTTGAGTGTAACATCATGCACTTAATGCAGGCACATCGCGCCAAAAGAAATTTTGTAAGTTTAAGCCTAAAACAGGAAAATTTAACAATGGAGGGATCGACGAGATCAAGGCGACTATTGTTACGAGATGTTACAATGCTTCCATAGATGGAGCCGGGATGCGCCTCTGCTACCTTAATTATTATCACGAGCTTTAAAACTTTTAGGTTTGACAGTTCTTAACGAAGTGAGACACTGTGGCACTCAGCCAATCATTTTCTTCGGCGGATAAATGAAAAATGCGCATTTAAGAGAGAAAGGCGTCAGTTCAGAAGCTTCAATGAGAAGCATGTTCTCTCTTAGACTTTCCTGATGCCTTCGCGGTGCTCTAAACCATAGCGTTATTTTTGAAAAGCGCAAATCGTTTACGACCGTACGACGTGGTCATTTGTGTTTGGACTTATTTTCAAATGAGCTATTATAGACTAATAGGTACCTACGGTCGTTGAATAAAGGCTAGTTAGCTATACACACTCCCCGCTATCAACAAGCCTACTCTTCTTATTTGACCCTGTCTTACTATTTACACGCACCCGAGACAAACTTTATGCATGGAAACCGTTAGAAAAAAGAAATTCACTCTTAACAGCAACCGAAAATTTTTTCACTAGGGTCCTAAAAGATTTTATTTAAATAAATTCCACATCTGCCATAAAATAAGAGAGCCAATTCATCAAGTCAGTCTTTCAATTATTAGAACAGCATCAATACTGTCTAACTCGAACTCAATACATCAGCATATTAACACTTGGCCCTTACACGACACCTTTGACTATAAATTCTAAATCTATTGTAATTGTATCGGCATCTGTTTAAAATGGCATTTCCTAGCATAGCCGAATTCATCAATGATAATTATCTTCATTCAGTAAATGAACTTCATGATACCGAAAGAATCAAATTAGTGAAAGATTTTCAAGAATATATCAACACATTACATTGCGTGGAGAATTTAAGGTTTCTTATAGCCTTGTACGACTATGAGAATAATTATAATTCAAGAATGGAAATTCATCACGCGAAGAGAAATAACAGTGCATTTTCAAAATCATCCAAAAGCTCAGGGGCTTCTGGCCTGGGATCTATAACACGTTCATCTACATCACACGACTTTACTAACTATCTTGAGACAGACATAGATCTAGATGAAAGCTGGGTGGGTACTAAAGTTGAAGACTCTGACTCAACTCTGGCCTATTCAGAGGAACCACTTCCTGAAGCTGATTGCTATATCTTGAACACCAAATGGCAACACCTTTTGAAAACCTTCATTTATCAGGACTCAAGCTACCAAATCAATCTTTCTGACGATTCATACAAAACGTTCTTAGATCACAAGGATTTATTTCCAAACCCAGATATCTTACAAGAGGCAAAGGACGAAATATTGCAACTATTAAATGAAAATGTTTATCACAGATTCATTAAGAAAATCAAGCACTGTACCAAAAGCCTGGTTCCATGCAATGATTGTAGTTGTGAGTTATCCAGTACCTCAAATAGTCCTATTACTATCACTCCTGTCAATAGCCATTCACGCAACAAGAAGTCAAACTCGTCTAATTCCTTGAATAGCTCACTTACATCTTTATTGAATCATTTGAAAATCAACCAGAGTCCAGTAAGTTCACCCTTAGCATCACACGTACATTCACCAATGATACACTCTCCAATGTCTTGCCTGCCGGAAGACAAGTCAAAATTCAAACTTTTCCAAAGAAGCAAAAAATTTTAACTTAATAATTAATTAAAGGACACTCTATATCCTTATGAATCACATTTTGTCATTTACGAATCAACATAAAATTAGCATGATATAGCATAAAAGATAATCAATTTTTTTTTTAAATAAACGAATATACCTACATCAACCTAATAATTCTTTGAAAAATGCATCGGAATTGGGCTCTCTTCCTAATAATTCTTGTAAATTTTCCATCATTTCTCTTGAATTTCCTCTCTTTAAAATGATATCCCTGTATCTCAAGCCGCTTTTGACGTTCATAGGGTCTGATTTAAATAATGAATAGAACATGTCATTAGCGAAGACTTGAGAATATAAGTAACCATAATATCCAGAAGCATATCCATGAGCCAAGTGGCCAAAAGAGGAGTATCTTGGAGTTTTGATATTATCGCTCGATAAAGGCAAGATTTGCTCTCTCATGTCGTTCCAAGTCTCTAGTAAATCCAAGTTCTCGATCGATTCATCATTATCAATAGTATGAACTGCCATATCAAATGACCCTAAATGTAACTGGCGGAGATCTCCAATTCCAATATTTACCTGTTTAGATTTTATCAATTGGTCTATCAATTCGTCACCAATGGGTTTCTTAGTTACATAGTGATATGAAAGATTTTGAAGGATCTTTTTGTCCCAAGTCCAAAATTCTAGCATTTGTGACGGTGCTTCAACAAAATCTCTTGGGACCTTTGTGCCATGAAATCTGGCATACTTGGTTTTAGAGAGTATACTATGAACTCCATGTCCCAACTCATGAAAGAATGTGTTCAATTCACTATGCTTTAAAAGCGAAGGTTTGTTTTCTGTCGGCTTGGTGAAATTACATACTAATGAAGTAACCGGTGTTTGCCTTGTTCCATCTTGCTTCAAAAATCCTGAGCCAATTCCAAAATTAGCAGCATGGCCGTATTTGCCCTCTCTTGGATGCAAATCGAGGTATATAAAGCCCATAAATTCCGGGGGAGACTTACTATATGTTATATTTTGGAACACTGCAAAATGCTTGACATCTTCGTGCCAGATTTGCTTAGGGTAACTGGATTTGAGTGGATGAAATTTAATATCAAAAATAGTTTCATAGATCCCTAGCATCTTTGTGATTGTCTCGTTGAGTGGGAAGTACTCTTGTATCTTTTTATGGTCAACCTCATATTCCTGCTCCAAAAGCTTGTTCCCATAGTAGGCAAAATCCCATAAGTAAAACTGATCCTGTTCTGCGAGACCTCTGGATGTCAAGTCTTTGTTCTTAAGATTATGCAAGACTTCCAACTCCTTCAAGGCAACAGGTGTCAACTTCTGCTTCAAATCTTCTAAAAACAGTAAGACAGTATTTTGAGACTTGGCCATCCTTTCTTCTAATATGTATTCTGAGAAAGTCTTGTAACCTAAAATTTTTGCCAATTTATACCTTAATTGGATCAACTCAAGCATTCTTGGCCCATTTTCTTTGCACCTACTTTCATTCCCAATGTAAGCAGTTTTTCTTGTTTCCAGATTGTTTGCATACCTCAATACTGGAAGAACGTCAGGATACTTGTATGTCATTTTGCGCTTACCTTCGACTTTTTCGAACTGTTCAACCACATCTTTGGGGACACCATCAAGCTCGTCCTCCTTAAATAGTAAATACTCATTCATCTCGTTCAATGCTTTATCAAAATCAATAGCCAAACTTGAGATCTTTAGTTTATAAGACTTATACAAATCTCTTTCTCTGTCAGGTAAATCAAGGCCATTTCTCTTGAAAGAAGTCAAAATTTTATCCAAAAGTCTCTCCGTTTCATCATCAAGCTGCTCGTGATTCACGTTGGAATCCAACTTTTTGAAAGCTTGAAAAACGTCGAGCCTAAGCCCTTGTTCAATCAGGTTCTCGTCCAATAGTTTTTGAGCCGCAGTAGAAGCATCTCTAATTGTCTTGTTAGGTGATATAGACAGATAAAAGCCAATTTGATTCTCAAGAAATCTTGTCTCGTGGTCTAGGTTAACATATGGCACCAACACGCTTTCAATGGTAGGATTTTCTACGCCTGCAATTTCATCTAAGGTGGACTTCGTCTTCTGGATGATTTCATTGGCAATACGGTGAATATCATCAACGGAATGATCCCATGAAGGAATGTCAATGTCTGTAATTAATTTTTCGTAATCAATTGACATCTTCGCCTTCGATAGTTTTTAGAGTATATTTATATAAATAAGTTAGTTACTCTGAACACACGGCGCGATAGTTTAAACTAAGACCTGTGTGTGACAGCTAAATGTCGCTCCCGATTGAACTATGAGAATTTTTGAAATAAAATTTCTTACTATGCACTAAAAAATTGAACCACTTAGCTTATTCGAATACTCAAATGATGCTGTACTCTTTGAACTTCGCTTCCAATTGTCGCGCCGCACTCCACAATTCTAATTCTAGGTATATTGATATTGAGCATATTGTGATTATGTCAGCAAGATATGAAATTACCAGCCCTCTTATCCTTGCCTTAAATTATCTTTTACCTTAACCCTAGCATACTGGCACTTGCCTGTGATTGATTAATAGTCCAGGGGGGTTTGTGCTACATAGTTGAGAATATAATCGTTCTTCCACTAAGTATTTCAAATGAATTCTTATTCTATTGAGTCAACACATCTCGAAGTTGAAGAAAGATCAGGAAAGCTTTGTGAAGAGGTAAACGATGACAAAAGTAGCCGAGGTCTTTCTCTAAACGCAAAAGATAACACCAACATATCGAAATATGAATTGGCCAAAAGAAACCGTTTAAATCACTTGAAAAGCCTTCGGCTAAGGGCACAAAAGAGCAGTAAACTATCTGCTGATAATATTGTCAGACTTAAGCTTAAAAACAGCATAAGACCTGTACTCTTGTACTTCAAAATTCAGGAATTTGCTAGACAGACTTTTGACTTCCATCAAGATTTTGAGACTTTGGTCAGTCGTATCCATGAGAATGCATTCTTGAAGGTTGTTTACGACATTCTAGATTTGCTAGGAATCTCGAGAAAGCAGGTTTTCACGTATACATATTGTTTGGTTGTTGACTTGAGGGACTCCATCGACAAAAATGCACATGCCGGAGTAAGTTCAAACTCCAGAAGTATAAGCTTTCTTACCACCCTACTTTACAAGCTTTCATTGCAGTTACATCAATTATTTGCAGACTTGTTGAAAAACTCCGTTTTGGTTATAATAAATCCATGGAGCCCTGTAAGATTGCTGTTTGCAAAAAAGTGGCATAAGTATTTGAGTTATTTTGAAGAGTTTAGGGTCATTCATTATAAAGACGTCATGGGTTTGCTAGACGATGCACTTGAAATTACAGACAAGCAATTGAGTATCGTTCAAGACAGGCATATATTAGCTCACAAGCTATTTTATCAAAGCCAATTGTGTTTACCAAAGCCTATAACTAATCTTGGTGAAACATATGACTTTAGTTCCTTCAGCAAATTCCAGATCTTGAATTTCGTTCGCTTCGATCCCCAGTTGTTCTCCAATGAAAAGTGTCCTCCTTGTTACCATATAAGATTCAATAGATTCGTATGCGTTACTCCGCCTTTTAATTTAAGAGAGTGGAGAAGGCTCTGCTACCATAAAATATCAAACATTCGTAGCAGAGGAATAATGAAAACTGGATTGGCAAATTTGAAGGACGGCACACAGATCGATTACAAATTGCCGGCCAATTCTGAATTAAATCTTTCAAGAGTG
This sequence comes from Yamadazyma endophytica, assembly GCA_030571075.1. Classification (NCBI taxonomy): domain Eukaryota; kingdom Fungi; phylum Ascomycota; class Pichiomycetes; order Serinales; family Debaryomycetaceae; genus Yamadazyma; species Yamadazyma endophytica. The sequence continues at coordinate 829,868 of JAJLXA010000002.1, forward strand.
AACAACTTCATAAGCTCTCTTTCAGTTCTCACAAAGTTTAAATTCAAACCATTAGGCAACCTCAGTGAGGTTTCTCGTTTTTTAACGTCTTTAGATGAAACTGGTTTTTTCAGACATTGCTCTAGTGTTGTTGAGTATGAACAACGACTACTAGATCTTTGGAACAATAACTTTTCTTTGACTTTGGATGACTTTAAGAAGTTTGAAACTGTATTTCGACTTTTAAGTCTTAAAAACTTCTCTTCAAAGTTGGGAACAAATTCCCCTAGTATGAGATTTCCTCAATTCTATCAATTCATGCTTGAGAATGGATTTGAATTTGATTTCATGAATTATAAAAAGCTCTGTGTCCTCACAAGCTTCAGCCTAGAAGGGAATTATTCCAATGAAACAAAGATGTTCTTCAAAAACATATTCTTAAACAAACTCTTTCTGTCACCAATTATAGAGGATGAATTGAATGAGCTTATCTTGAGTGACTTTCAATCCTTACAAACACTGCTATCGAGCTTCTTGAAAGTTGTAACATTTCATTATTTATCTAAAGCATGTGGCATGGAGCCTCGAGAGTTGTCTATCCATGACAACTTGAAGTTCATGAACAAGGATCAACAATTTTACATATTAAAGAACATACACCCTCTGTCAAAGGTGTATAAAACTTTGGCTTCCAAATTGAAGAGCTGCTTCCAAGGCTCAATGGAAATGCTTGAATATAATAGCACCTTTCGTCAGAATAAATCAGAACTCATGAGACTTCGCAGATCGTTCGATAACCAAATAGATGTGTTCTATGACATCTATATGCCCTTATTAAACTGGATTTATCAAGATTTAGGTTTGGTATAACCTGTAAGTACTGAAACAGCTAATTCACAAATGTTTTAATGCCTCTTTCTGTTTATAGACAGTATATGAAAATTATGTCGTTCGACCCCAGTGTCGCTATATGTGCGATTACGAACCGCGCTTCGCATCTCTCATTGCCAAATTAGTCATAAGAAAATTTTTCATACTTCTACCATGCTTAGAAACACATTCAACTTTTTGGCTAAAGTGAAGGTGTCTACAGGTGTTTCCAAAGGGTTCAAACCATCAAGTGTAGTACACCTACCAACACTGCCAAGATATTATTCTACTAGATCCACAGTTGTTCAATTATTGAACAATATAGGATCCAAAAGAGAAGTAGAACAATATTTGAAATATTTCACTTCCGTCAGCCAACAACAATTTGCAGTCATCAAAGTTGGTGGTGCTATCATCACTCAACAATTACCTGAATTGGCTTCCTGTTTAGCATTTTTGTATCATGTTGGCCTTTATCCAATTGTTTTGCACGGTACGGGTCCTCAAATCAACGAATTATTAGAAGACAAAGGAGTTGAGCCGCAATACATTGACGGTATCAGAATTACTGACGCTGATACAATGGAGGTAGTCAGACTGTGTTTCTTAGAACAAAATTTAAGACTTGTTACCGCTTTAGAGAAAATGGGTGTACACGCTAGACCAATTACCGCTGGTGTATTCCAAGCTGATTACTTGGACAAAGAAAAATACCAATTAGTTGGTAAAATCACTTCCGTTAATAAATCCCCTATTGAAGCCTCTATTGAAGCAGGATATTTACCTATTTTGACATCTTTAGCTGAGACACCATCTGGTCAACTTTTGAATGTCAATGCTGATGTCGCTGCTGGTGAATTAGCAAGAGAATTTGAGCCATTAAAAATTGTATACTTGAACGAAAAAGGTGGTATCATTAATGGTTCTACAGGTGAAAAGGTTAGTGTCATTAATTTAGATGAAGAGTATGATGATTTGATGAAACAATCTTGGGTAAAGTATGGTACTAAATTGAAAATCAAAGAAATCCATGACTTGTTACAACACTTACCAAGATCATCATCTGTAGCCATCATTGATGTTGACGACTTGCAAAAGGAACTTTTCACTGATTCTGGTGCCGGTACTTTAATCAGAAGAGGCTACAAGCTTATCAATAGAAACAAATTAGTGGATTTTGGAAATCCAGACTTGCTTAGATCTGCTTTACTAAGAGATCCTGAAATCAAAGCAGGTAAATTATCTGTTGCTAGTTATTTAAAAATGTTGGAACAAGTTGAATTCAAAAGTTACGGCGATGAACCTTTAGAGGTGTTAGCTATTGTGACCTCAGAGGGTGAAATTCCAAAGCTTGATAAATTCTTGTCTCTGAAAAATGGGTGGTTAAATAATGTTACTGACAATATTTTCAACTCCATTAAGAAGGACTTTCCTGAACTTCATTGGATTGTCAACGAAAACGATGCCAATCTCGCCTGGTACTTCTCAAAATCGGACGGATCTTTCGCCAAAAATGGAGAAATTCTCTTTTGGTACGGGATTAAGGATGTAGAGAGAGTTAGTGAATTGATAAAGCTGTTTGACACTGGTAAAACTTCCTCCTTGTCATCTGCTAAAGAGTCCGGTATTTTTAGCTCGCCATTCCAAAAAAGAGGATTACATTACACTACTAAAAGATTCATGAACACAACAAAAAACCCAAATCCACCAATTGTTGAAGGTACCAATAAGAGTAGAACTAAGGTCGCATTAATTGGTGCTAGAGGTTACACTGGTCAAAACCTTATACAGCTCATAGACAAACACCCCTACTTAGATTTGGCCTATGTCTCCTCCAGAGAACTTAATGGACAAAAGCTCGAAGGATATAATAAGGCAAATATTGTTTACTCGAATCTTCAAATCGAAGATATTAAAAGGATTGAAGAGAATGGTGAAATAGACATGTGGGTTATGGCATTACCGAATGGAGTTTGTAAGCCATTCGTTGATGCAATCGAGTCTGTTCAAAATGAAAAATCAAAAATTATTGACTTATCAGCGGACTATAGATTCGACGAAACTGGAGAATGGGTGTATGGATTGCCGGAATTAACTGAGAAGAGAAGCGTCTTGGTCAACGCCAGAAAAATCAGTAACCCTGGTTGTTACGCCACCGCTGGCCAGGTCGCTATCGCTCCATTAGTTCCATACATTACCTCTACCCCATCTATTTTTGGAGTAAGTGGTTATTCGGGTGCAGGAACTAAACCATCCCCAAAGAATGACGTCAATTATCTTTCAAATAATTTGATCCCATATTCATTAACTGATCATGTTCATGAAAAGGAGATGAGCAAACAATTAGGAATTGAAGTTGCATTCATGCCTCATGTTGCTCAATGGTTCCAAGGAATATCACATACTATTTCTATTCCAATTAAGCCAAAGCTGCTTACCGCCCGTGATGTTAGAAACATCTATCAGGAGAGATACCAAGGCGAGAAGCTTATCACCATAAGTGGTGAAGCTCCTGTTGTTAGAGATATAAGTGGAAAGCATGGTGTTGTGGTTGGTGGTTTCGCAGTAAACTCCAAAGAAGATAGAGTTGTCGTTGTGGCCACTATCGATAACCTACTCAAGGGTGCAGCCACTCAATGCTTGCAAAACATTAACTTGGCTTTAGGTTACGGTGAATATGATGGTATCCCCACTGATATTGTGATTCGTGGTTAATATTTTGGTGACGCAAAGTACGTAGATCAGAAATATAGTTCCTCATGTTAAATTCTAATGCTTTTTAGTAGGCAAAGTCTGAGAACCCCAAATAGATCTCTTTGTGTTGTAACTCTTTCTGATCGCTAACGCAGATGTAGATAATTCTGGCTATCGAAATTGGGGTTTCTGGGTATCCAAGTAGGTGAGCGTTTCTACTACATCGCGCACAATGTTAGTACCACCAGATAACTTTGGCCTAGTCGAGTCAGGCCTTTATCGGTGCTCCAAGCTTGAGGCGGATCACTTTCCTTTTCTTGAAACACTCAGCTTAAAGTCAATCCTTCTTTTGGACGCAGAAAACCCTCCAAGGTCGTTAAAAAATTTTATATCTGCCAACAATATCGACCTCATAAATTTAGGCGGATTAAAGGTTACCAACCATAATCATACAGGCTCAAACAATCGTAGCTCTGTAAACAGAGATGATTATGATAGCAAGTCAAGTACTGAAAAGAAAAGTAGTGATCAAGCCCCAAGTCAATCGCTCTCTCAGTCGCTACAGTCCTCATTATCAAAGGATTCTGATCCATCAAGGACTCTTAATTTACCTATTGTGAATCTTAATTCAAACAAAAAATCAGACCAATGGATGCTCATAGAGAAAAACATGATACGGAAGGCATTCGAAATTATCTTAGATCAGTCCAAATATAATGTGTTGGTTGTAGATAGTACCTCGACTTTGGTAAGTATACTAAGAAGAATTCAGAAATGGAATTTTAACTCAATAGTCAATGAGTTTCGTGTCTACAATGGTAATAGTGCCAAAAGTAATTACTTTGCTGAAAATTTTCTTGAGTTGATAGAGCTTGAATTGATACCATATGAAATTGACCAATTAAATCAATTTATCAAGGCTCAACAGCATTCACAAACTCAGCCATCAGATGAAAGCGCTAAACATCTTGAGTCAACAAAGCTTTCCGATTTTTCGAGGTCTGTAGAGTTCAAGCATGGTGATTTAAAGTCTCCTGAGATTTATAAAACCATCTCCTGGGGCCGCAAAAACTCTATCGAAGATGATAGCAGTGTTTGGGAAAAGGAAATGATAGATGATGATGACATAGATGACGACTTATTGTCTGCCTCTCCTCAAGTGCCGGAGAATTTGCTAAAGCTTGTTGAGAAAAAACGAAACAATTCAATGGATGTTTCTGACGATGATAAACTGATAACACCTGGCACTTCTCCTAGGCATTTTGTGAATAGCCCTATGAGTAATAATGAATCTTTGCTGAACGCAGCAAGACAACACCTTGAAAAGCGAAGACCTTCGCTTGATGCGAAGGTTATCAGACCTCATAACTCAGTTTTCAGACATTCTTTTTCCAACAGTGTCAATCTGCCCAATTCAAATCGAAATTCTTTCGAGCTCAGTTCACCTGTATTGAAAAAGCTTACAAAATCTGATAGCAGGAAAGCACTGCTCAAGTTAGAGGATGTCACGGGTTATGAAGACAAGCGCATACGAGACAAGTTCGAATTTCAATACTATAAGAACATGGACAAATACACAGTCAATTATGATAGTGTGGGATATGTTAAACTAAAACTTCCCCCCAACAATAGACTACCTGATTGGTTCATAAGAGGGAGGGATTTTTGGGAAGAAAACTACAAGGCTTTTAAATAGGATAGTATTACTGTTCATATAGACTACAAGAAATAAACGTACATACTCATTAACGTTTACCCCAGGTTGCTTTGGAGTCATCGTTCACTATATTGTTCATATTCGTCATGCTATTACTCGTCATCATTCTCTCTCTAAGCCTGCTTCCTGAAGTAGAACTATTTGTTCTAATAGGCGCCTGTCTGACTGTGTTGTATCCTCCTCCTGGGGTATGCTGTTGCCTGGACTTATTATACATATCCTGCAAACGGCTTGTGGACCTTGGTTTATAAGAGGAACCTCCAACGCTAATCAGCCCGTCGTATTGTTGTGGTTGTGTTCCTTGTTTAGATGTTGGAGGCTCCGAAGCTGGAGTATTATAGTCTGAATATACTGGTCTAAAATTACTGTTCAGTTGAGTATGCGAACCAGAAGAGCGATTATTGACATTATTTGCTCTCTGCTGCGTCCACAGCGTTCGAGATTTTGGAGCCTGTTCCTTGGGCTTTTCACCTAGCCATTCCGGGTAGGGCATACCATTATCGTCGTAATATTTGACAAAAGCTTTATGTATAAGTGTGTCGTTTTCTGAGTTTCCATCTCTGTCCACGTAGGATGAAGCACGTTGTACCGTAGATGATAAAGAAAGATTAGCAAATTTTGAGCTGTAATTGTCCCTGATTTTCAGAAGAAATGTCTTTTGTTCTTCTGGGTTACGATTTTGATATTGATTCATGTAGAAAATGTGCGAATTGGAGAATGTGGAGTTTCAATGATGAAAATTGTCACGTGACGTGATTTTATTTACACATTGTTCACCGCTTCATAGTATTCTAATTCAAGTATACTTGAAGCATTTACACTACTATTGTCGCAAGAAAGACCTATAACAAAATGAGAATAAGAGTTGTTTTTTTTTAATTCTGGTCATTATCTGCTCATCGCACTAAAATATTTTCCAAATATGCTTAGTAGACTTAATTTAAGAGTGTCAACTCAGGCTCTTATTAAGCCTTACTTGTCACATCTGCGTACGTTCCGAACATCTTTGGTTATTCGGAATGCAACTTTAGAATCCGTGAAAGAGAAGGCAACGAGTGTTTTGTCTAGTGAAGAAATTAATTTGAATAAAAATGGACTAGAATCAGATGAGAGTGTGAAGGGGCCCAAAATTCAAGGTAAAATTGTAGAAATGGATCCAGAAAATACAATGGCAAGATTGAAAGAATCAGGTGTTTTAAGTCCAGTTATTTTCAGAGCTTTAGAGTCACTTAAATTTTTTGCATTAACGAAAGTTCAAGATAAATCTATTGCACCCGCTTTAAGTGATGGTAATGGTTTAGTTGTGAGAGCTAAAACCGGTACTGGAAAAACATTGGCATTTGTTCTCCCAATTCTTCAGAAACTTTGGCCCATCAAGACCCATAGTATTAAGTATAAGCAGAAAGTTTTACACTTGATAGTTGTTCCTACAAGGGACTTGGCAATGCAAATCGAAAGAGAAATTAAATTATTTTGTAAAGGTGATCCTGAGCTAATGGATTTCTCCAAGAGGATTGCTATTTTAACTGGTGGTCAAAGAACTCACTTAGAGTCATTGTTTCATCCCTCGATTGTAATCGCTACACCTGGTAGATTGATGAGCACCTTACAAAACCCACGGTTGTCTAAAAAGTTCAGATCAGTTCAGACTATAGTCCTTGATGAAGCAGATAGACTTTTGGACGCGGGATTTGGTAAGGATTTAGAACAAATTTACTCTTCTCTTCGTGAGTTAAATGTCAACACCCAAAAAAACGAAAGAGAGTCCTTTAGAACTTTCTTGTATAGTGCAACTATGGACGAAAATGTGAAGTCTTTTGCTAGAAATGAAATTGGAGACGATTTTACTTTTATTGATTGTGTTGATGAGACCGACAACGAAGTGCAACACCTGATTAATCAGAGACTTATTAACACCAATTCCATAACCGAATCTTTAGTCGGGTCATTAGGATACAGTGTTCGTTCCCTCCAGGAAGCACAACATTTCAAATCCTTGAACTTTTTACCCACTATAAAATCTGTTGATTGGTATTACGAAACCTTGCGTAGATCTTTAAGAGATGATAAGATTTTAAGGCAGAAAGTTTTCAGGGTGCACGGTCAAATGACCCAAGCAGCTAGAGACAGAGCTTTATTGGGATTTAGAAGAAGCAAAGGTGGAGTCTTGGTTTGTACTGATGTAGCTGCTAGAGGTTTGGATTTTCCTGACATTACTAATGTTGTGCAAACAGTGGCAAGTAATGAGCTTGCTTCGTATATCCATAAAATTGGTAGAACTGGTAGAGCTGGCAGAAAGGGTGAAGCAATACTTTTTTCAAGCCCATCAGAAGTTCGTTTTGTTCGTGCTTTGCAAAAAGAGAAAGGAATTAACTTTAATGAAGAATTGGTACATGAAGAGTTTGAGGAAGACCTTTCACTCGTTCAATTTGAGGTAGACGAGGAAATTTTACATGAAGCTTTGAGAAGTTTATGTTTATTCTATAGTCAAATCTCGTCGGTTTATCGTTTTGACTTGTCGAAGTCCTTGAGAGATATACATGATTTTTACCAAACAATTACTGGCGATCAAGTTAAGCTTCCTGCCGACAGATCCTTATTAAGAATTTTAAATCTCAATAGGTATCAAGCAGAACCATACTTTGAAATTCCTGAGGGTTACGACTTGAGGAACAAGGATAGTGCTAGTAGACAACGGTTCAACAAGTTTGACAACAATCAAGACAAACGTAATCAAGGTCGTAAAAACTTTTCGAGAAATTCGAGAGGTTTTTCGGGGGATGGCAGATCATATGGTGACAGAAAATCCTATGGTGATAGAAAATCCTATGGTGATAGAAAATCCTTTGGCGACAGAAGCAATTATGGTGATAGAAACAGCTCTGCTGACAAAAAGTCTTACGGTAGAAAGAAGTCTTTTGGGAATAAGAACTATTCCGATTAATGGTATGGGTAGAAGAAGATTTTAGAAAAGCTAACAGCTATAGAAATGAGAGTAGGGAATTTACAATTGAAGCTTGATAATCTTTAGTTGTAAATTAAGTTTCAATTTTTATGTAGATATTTTAAAAATCCTGTAAATAGTTATTAGTAAAAGCAAAATATTTTACAGTGTATCAAATGCGAAGCCTGCTTCATTGAATTAATTACTAGTTCATTTAAAGTTTCTGTATTTCTTCTTTGTGCTTCCCACAGGAAATTGGAATGACCGTTTGGATTTTGCCATCTTAACATCTTTGGATACCAATAAGAAAGCGACAATAATACCTGAAAGAATAAAATTCGCCACTGCTAATCTCTTGTAAAACGATACGTCATTAGAAAGATTCTTAACTGTTTTATTGGCTTCAAATAATTTAAATTGATTAAACTGGCTCATGCGTTCCAATTGCTGCTCGATACTAAGACTATAGTGATTAATCAAGTTGTGAAATTGTACCTCTTGTTCTGCTTGTAATGTTTGGAAAGAGTCTGCAATTAGCTTACTTTGTTCTTGCAAATATAATAATGATAAAGTAGAATTCAGTTCAAGCAACAGTAATCTCTTGATAATGCTCTTATAAATTGAGTCCTGAGGAATTGTATTAGATTCGTCCTCAGTAGCTTCACAAAACTCAGGTATACTGTTTAAAAACTCATTCACTGCCAAGTAGGGTCGAGAGGGTTCTGTTACTTTACAATTCTCATCTAAGGTCTCCTCTTCCTTGTTTTGAATACTTGCTTCCTCTTTGAAGTCCTCTATCATGGTTTTACCATAGACTTTTATTAAGGATATGGGGCAATAAAATTCGTTCCCGTAGTGATCTAAGATTTCCACTTTCAAGAATTTGGTCCATACCAAAGGATTTGGAATTTTAAACTTTTGCAAATTTCTAGAATTTACTGCTTCAAATTCACCCAATGACTTCCAGTTGTCATCCTCATACCGTTCAGTGACACTAAAACGCATTCGTTTGAAATTGGAGCTGAAAAACTCAAAGTTTCCCATCTCTATCAGATCAATCAAAATGTCTTGACACAATTCTATAATAATGAATTGATCTTTTGTTGAGCACTTATTCATCAAGTAACTATCCTTGTTTTCCAATAAAATGGACTTCGCTTCCTTGGCGCCTTCGTTAGTCTTGACCACCTTAGCTGCACAATCTACAGATGCATAATTAAATCTGTTTTCATTCTCTTTCACAACTGTGTTCAGTATATAATCCTTGGTGCTTGTTTCGTTCTTTACCTTGAGTTTCTTCCAATCCTCAAACAGCATGAATTCCTTGCTGTCCTCCCCTAGCACAAATGTGAACAAAAGAAAAGCGTATAGCCATATATGAAGCATCTCAATAATTTTGAGGCCTCGCTTTTTTCAACATATAGCCATGACGAAAATACTTCCACTATCAGCCAAAACTAAAACGACTTCGATCAAACAGCCTAAAGAGTTAGTCACTTATTCTAGAGATATAAATGGGAATTATGAATACGATCAAAACGTGCAATCCTACTTTTACTTTCCCGATGCATATATTGATAGAGAGTTTGACTTAAAGGCAGGTTTCCAGAAATTTAAGAAAATACCGGAAGAAAAGAATGTCGGTGACTTCAAGAGTCTTCTCAAAGCAATAGTCAAACTTGAACAAGAAACCGGAGATAAGCTAGAGTTCGATATTATCACCTTTAGAGGAATCATGACTAAGATAATGACTTTACCCATACTAAAAGACGAACTAAATCTCAAAATACTCACGTTTGATGGGCAAATTATGATCAAATCGGATGATTTGAAAGAACTTGCTAAACGAAGGACACGACCAAGCACCGACTATATCGAAAAATGTGAGTATTCAGGATACAAGTTTGAAAAATTGGTGATGTTGCCAAAACCTTGGACCCAGTGTAGTAGAGAACTTATTGAAAATAGACACAAAGAAACTGTTAATAATTATGAGCAATTAATTAGTATTGTTAAGACCGGATTGGGTAAAAATAAGTTGATTTTGGCTGGTGAAATGGATGGTATATATGACTATTCTGATGAGAAAAACAACCTTTCTCATTACATTGAATTGAAGACACACAAAGCGATCTTAGGAGAAGGTCAGCTCAAAAGCTTTGAACAGAAGTTGTACAAGACATGGGCACAATGCTTCTTGATAGGTGTAAAGAAGATAGGTGTAGGATTTCGAGATGAAGATTTAATACTAAGAAACATTGAGCTTTACGAAACAGACGAAATACCCATCCTCTTGAAAGATAAGATAAATTGCTTGAGTTCACTCAAATTTTTCGGTGCAGTTGTTGAATGGCTCAATGAAATAGACAAGTCTTCAAATAAAAGCTATGATTTGTTTTTAGACAAAGAGCAGTTAGTATTGACAGAGGCAAAAGAAGATTATACTCATGAATTTTTGAGTGAAGAGTTTTTAAATTGGAGGAATTCCATACGTAGATAGAGGTCAATGATAATTCTTAATTCTAAATTCTACATTCTTTCTTTGATCCATATCATGAAATCTTCGCCTGGATTTACATTACCAGTAGTGAAATACGGCACAAATTTACATATAGTTGCATCCACCAACGTTTCAAGACAAGGGAACTTTGTTTCCCTTATGGTATCACAACAAACCTCAAAGCTTTGTCCTTTCGAAATTGAAATCGAGTCCAATGTTTTCTCGCCGGTGATACCAGAGGTTTGTAACGCGTACACAAAAGGGCCTCTTTCTACGGCTATGTGACCTTTATTGGCTTCTACATTGGGGTCGGGAATAATGATATCAATCAGAATCTCGAATTCAAGTCTGACAGATGTACATTCCTCAAATACTAAGTAACCATTTGACTCGACATATTTTGATTTGCAGTGAAAAGCCCCAGTGGGTTTCCTCAAACTTATTTTCAATGGAATACTTGACTCCACATTCACCAGTCCTTCGAAAGGGTACTTGGTCGTAATTTTCACAGCAAAGTCATTACTATTATAAGTTGCACCGATATACAAATGTACTGCTAACAGATTTCCACAAACATGAAAAGCATACTTCTCGAGGCTGTTGAATAATCTAGCTACATTTGGAGGACAACAGCTACACTCAAACCAGGTCTGTCTTTTCAAGCCATTACTCCCTACAATTGGTTGATCGTAATAGTAGGCTTTTCCATCTGCACTAACCCCACCCAAGACGTTGTTGTAAAGTGCACGCTCCATTATTAAAGCCACTTTCTGATCGAGCTTATTTTCAAGTATTTTAGAACAAAGAAATACTAACCCAACAGACGCACATGTTTCTGAATAGCAATCCCATCTCAAGTCGTAATCTTCCCCAAAACCTTCCCATTCTGCAATCGATCCAATCCCACCGTGGATATACAACTTTCTACTGGTTAAATTTTCAAATAGTCTTCTTACAGTTGTATTTAAGGAAGTGTCGTGTCTTATAGTAGCTAATGCCTGCACCGCCGTTAAATAATATACTTGTCGAACTGCATGACCCTTGACTTCTAATGTATCTCTAATTTGTGTTTCTGCTTGGTAATACCAATAATTTGAGGCATTGTTCCACCTTGTTGGGTCGTTTGGATCCACTCCTCTTTTTAAGCATTCCTCTGAGAAGAACTCACCATGATTATAACCTCTTTGTTCCACAAAATACTCAAGAAGCTTAAAGTATTTTGGGTCGGGCAACAATTTAATTAATTTTACTAAAGCAAGTTCCAACTCCTGATGACCAGGATAACCATGTAACTTTCCATCTTCCGGCCCGAATTTTGATGATATCAAGTCAATGTATTTGCACATACACACGACCAACAGATCGTCGCCTGTTGCTTCGTAATAAGCAATTGTTGCTTCTAACAAATGTCCACAACAGTACAACTCGTGCATTTCCATAATATCATGAAACTCCTGATCAGGGCACACCTGAGAGAAGTAAGTATTGAGGTACCCATCCGGCTGTTGAGCTTTCATAATCATTCTTTTAATGTCTTCCATCCATTGCCTATAAGTATTAAAATAATTGTCCCCTGGTTTTGTGTACTTCATTGCAAAACATACTGCTTCAAAGAATTTAGCTATATCAGAATCCCAAAAGTGGTGAGGTTTGACTGCAGACTTATCCCAAATTAAATCAAACATGTCCCATCTCCCTGTCGTCTTGAGAAGATCAAACATCGAAGGGAGCGTGTTCTCTGCAACAGTCTTTATCCTTTCACTCCAAAAGACATCATGTATACTTGCGTACTCTGTAATCGGTGTTAATAACGAGCTGCATGTCAAAGCTCCGTAGAAGACCATGTATTAGATTGGTGCGACCTAAATTGAATAAGCCATAGATAAGACATTTCCACATAACAAAATCCTTGAAATTGAGACGATAAGAATGATTTTTATAAACTAATAATTATCGTGGATATGGCTGAATTTAACAGTAAGTACCAGCAAATCGCAATCCGCTTTATCAAATGACTTCATACCTCTGTAAATATTCTTCAATCAAGAGCATTTCCTATTCGGGAATGCTTGACGATCTTAATTTCGATATTATGATGGATAAGAGAATATTTTCTAGAAAGATGCCTTCGTTATTTTCTAGTTAGGATGCAAGAGAGTCTAAAACAATCTTTTTCCGATTCCCTTTAAAGTAGTTTTGCATTGTTACCAAACCATTTGACGCTTGCGTAGAATCGCCTCATATCAATAAATTTATCGAGATTATAGTTTAATTTCTGAGTGATACTCTAGATATTCCAGAGGTCAAAATTAGCAACTGGAGGCATTCACTGCATTGAAGTGTTCATAAAGAGATATTAGGGTACTTTAGTTAATCCTTGGTAGAAGAACAATAAATTAGAAATATTCATTGCAGATATGATGTTGGTTTTTTTGAAACCATTTTTTTCAACAGGTTCATTTTTTTAAAATTTGCAGAATTTGTAACTAAATATTATAGGCTGAAGTACAATTTATCTGATTTGGTTCAAGTCATGTTTGGCCCGAATGTGCAGTAAACTTTTAATGGTAAATCTTTATAGAAGTAAGGCTTCAGTTATGGCTGTCGCTGTTATACTATCCACCTACCAAGTCTAAATGGAGAAATTCATATTTTCCTTTCCAAAGGTACCCGGAAACGGTTATATGGCGTCATATTCCCTTTATCATTCTGGATTAGATAGAACGTATCGCAATCTCGAGGATTAGAACGCAGTGCTTCCACCGGACAATTCTGCAATATGCTCTTAGGAAAGCCTCTGATCTACGGGGCCTAGTTTCGCTGCTGAAAGCCTAAGACTAAAGAATGAGAAGAAACTAAAATAATTGAACGAAGTCTTTGGGGAAATGTACGCCAATTTTACGGTGATTACGAAGGGACCATACAAAGCTATATTTGTGATGAAGGCTTCTATTACTATTTTTATGATTCGCATCTGTTGGCTTGGGATACAATGATCCTATTTTGATAGAGAAGGCCAAAAATGAAGACATAAAATCTGCTTTGATAAATCTTCTGTCAGCTGGTGGATTTCCTTCAATTTTCTATGATAAGCTCCTAAAGAGGTTCCATCAGTTGTCCCTGATAAACTAGATAAAGTTTGGTTTTATCGTTCTGTGTCGCATGAAGATCATGCCAAAAAGCTGCCGTTATCCACTTTGAAAAGCAAAGATAGAATTCTGCCCTTACAGAAGAAGAGGTTGATCAGATAGGGAGCTTAAGTACCATGTTTTTCTGAATTGTGTAACAGCTTTTAAGGAAACTTTCCAGGGAAGAACAATAGATTCAGGTTCTTTGACCGTTGTTACAGCTTACCACAGTCTTGATATTCTGGCATCTCATTGGCCAAAAGCTAGAATGCCGTACCTATATTTTCCCAAGAAAAATTCACCACTGAAGGCAGAGCCAAAGAAGACAAACTTTCGAAAGAGGTTGAAAACATTTTGAAAAATTGGAAGTTCAGTTGCAGCTCTTATCATTGAACAAACCTTGTCAAATTATGAAGATATCAAGACTTGCCATGCTTTTATTAGAAATTGAGAGATTTGACCTTGAAGCTTAGTACCTTTTTGGTTTTGGATAAAGTTCAAGCTGACTGTGACTGGTTACCTAAACTTATCACATTAACCACTTCACCACGTATGTCTCTCTTGGAAGGCACAAACTGCAGGATTTGTCTATATGAGCCCTAAAATTAACACACCGTAGCTTGAAGAATGTTTAACACATGGGTAGGTGATCCAGCCAGAATTTCAGTCGCCTTTGCGGCTTGTAAGATAAGTAGGGAATATAACTCGGTCAGAAATACGAAAGGGGTCGGCTGATATCTTTAATTCCAAAGCTTCATTTTTCGATAAAAATATTCCGAGATGATGTCTGGATCTTAAAGGTGAATGTCGAACCAAGTTCAGTACCTGGGATGGATCTGATACAGTTTTCAAATTAAAATTCTGAGGGCAGCGTTATCTGATGTATTGAACATAGGTGGAAATTTTATCAGAACCGTTGAGATAAAACCTACGTCAAGTCCATACTGATCTCATTGTTCAAGCATTAAAAAAGACCTTCTTCTGGATGATTTGAGTAAGCAGAAATATAATTATATTTACAGTCTGATTGATTTGATTTCCCCGTTTCTTTCATAACAGCATTTGTTTCTTATGTATGGATCAAGCTCAACGTAATTACGAACTAAACTCTGTTGTAATTTGCATTTTTGTATCCAATAATCATGTGAATTGTTCTTGTCTTTAGATTCAAACCAAAGTCTAGTGCATTCCAAATATTTGACACAAAGATTAAGGCGATCTATAAGCAAGTTCTCGAACACTTCATCAAACTCTACTGTAGAAGAGTTTTCCTTTGAAGGCTCCAAATATTCGAATAAGTAGGCATCATGGCCGCCTAGATCTTCTGGAATAAAATGTAACGGAATAAACTCTTCCAAATCAGTAACCGAACTAGTAAAATTAATTTTTCTTGCCACAGACGGATTAAGCCAGCCCTTTATTAATTTCCAAATCGTACTGAATATCCATGGTGCCTTGTGAATTAGCACGCACCCCAAATATTCCGGATAATGTGTCTGAAGAGAGGTTATCAAGAACCTGATAGCAGCCATATCCGCGTTCTTCAAGGTAAAACCGGACATGTCAAATAAGATTGTGCCCTGCATAACGTTAAGCTTATTCAGTAACCTTAGTCGTGCAATCTCAATCACTAGGCATATGAAATTTCTGAAGTTTTCGTCTGTAGAATTACTTCTAAAATGATGCTTTACCTTCACAATAATGATAGGTCTATTTTCTTTATCGAATCCTCTCAATATCGCTTGATTTAATCTGAAGGCCCGTTTGATGTCTTCATTCAGCTTCAAATCTCCCTGAAAAAACAACTCGTCTATCATATTTTCGGACCTCCAACTTAAGCCTTCGATGCACATCTGGAACGCTTTCGCTACATCATAGTTTTGAGCAATTAAATACCTTAATAATAGTGTGTCAATCGACTCATTTCTTGCACATGCAAATAACGCATTACACAACTCGTTAATTTTAAACCTGAATTTGGGGTCGAGCCCTTTCGGACTTTCCAAACTACCGTTCTTTGAGGCTTTGCTTACGAATTCAGACAGAGCCGGACTTGATACCTTGTGGTTGCTTGCATTCAAAGTCTTAAAGAAGTACAGATTTCTAAGGAAGTATTGAGCCATGTTCTTGTCGCCATCTTTAAAGGGTAGACCTTTAATTGTAGTTGTAACTGTTTGCTCTTCGCTAAAAGTAGCACTGGGTGTTGATTCTACAAAGGTGGATCTTTTGCCGATATCACTAGAACGCACCAGGGTTTCAAAACCAAAGAAACTGAATAGATGGGCCGTCAATTGCTTAAGTGAAATCTCTCTTTCAGCCAGTAAATACCTAAATTGGTCATACTCATCGAGAACCATTACTGTCGAGCCTCTTTTTCAGTAGCTTCCTCTTAGATTTACCAAACTTAATCTCCTATCCTTTTATCATGTTCTCACGAAACCCTAAAAAATAATTAGGTAGGGTGGGAGCTCGTCCCCGCAATGTCGTATTGGCTGAACAAGAAATTTGGACCCACATGCCGCACAGGTTAAGTCTAAATTGAATGAAAGCATGTGACAAATCGAATTTGATTTTGATATTTATAGTGGCAACCCCATCTGTTCCGTTTAATAATACCAATTCAATTCAATCCAAGTATGTTAGCTGGCAAAACCCCTAACAGTGAATTGACTGGTTTTCAAATATTTGCTTATGTCGTCGGTGTTTTAGTGTTATACAAGGTGTACACATTTTTGAGAAGAGCCTACTTGAAGCGTAAGCTTAATGCATACGATCCTATCCTCTTGCCTGGGTCTTATCCAGTTTTCAGCAGAAATCCTTATAAGATGTTGCAATTGAAGAGAGAAGGCAGAATTCTTGAAATGGTCTTAGGATTTTTCAAGGAGTATGGACATAGTTGGAATGCTAATATGGGCCATACCATCTTTGTGACGTCTGACCCGGAAAATGTCAAGGCCATTTTGGCTACCCAATTTACTGAGTTTCAAATGGGATTAAGACACAAACATTTTAAGCCATTATTGGGCGATGGTGTGTTTACTTTAGATGGACATGGTTGGAAACAAAGTAGAGCTCTTTTGAGGCCTAATTTTTCAAGAGAGAAGGTTGCCCATACTCAGTCATTAGAACTTCACTTGCAAAATTTAGCTAAACACATCAAGAAGCATAACGGTGAAGTTTTCGATATTCAAGACTATTTTTTCAGATACACCGTAGACACTGCAACTGAATTTTTGTTTGGTCATTCTTTGTTTGGTTTAATGGATGAAAGCATCGGAGAAGTACCCCCCGAAGGCTCATACAGAGGTCAAGGAAACTTTTATGATAGCTTTACTTTGGCGCAAGAAATATGTGCCACGAGAGCATGGGCCCAAAATTTGTATTTTTTGGTATATCCACCGGAATTTTCGAAGGCTAACAATGTTGTTCATGACTTTGCCAGATTCTATATTGATAAGGCATTAAAAATGGACGAGAAACAATTGGAAAACGAGGGCCGGGATGGTTATATATTCTTGTACGAATTAGTCAAGGAAAGCAGAGACCCAAATGTTTTAAGAGATCAGCTTCTCAATATAATGATTGCCGGGAGAGACACCACTGCGGGCTTGCTTACTATGGTGTTCTATGAGCTCGCTCGTAATCCTGAGATTTATAAGAAGCTCAAGTCTGTCATATATGAAACCTTTGGCGATAACGAAACGTCTAATCTTGAGGACCTCACTTTTGAGTCTTTGAAAAAATGTGAGTATTTGAAGTGTGTTCTTAACGAGACCTTGAGGTTGTATCCAAACGTTCCTTTGAATTTCAGATGCGCTGCAAAAGACACCACCTTGCCAAGAGGTGGTGGTAAAGATTTGAGTGAACCAGTTTTGATTGAAAAAGGCACTGTCTGCGCTTATGTTATTTCAGCTACTCATAGAGACCCTCAATATTTCGGCAAAGATGCAGAAGTCTTCAGGCCAGAAAGATGGTTAGATAAAAGTCTTAAACCTGGATGGGCATATCTACCTTTCAATGGGGGTCCTCGTATATGTCTCGGGCAACAATTTGCTTTAACAGAAGCTAGTTACACCATTGTGAGATTAATTCAAATATTCCCCAATTTACTAAGTGAGGATAAAGCAACCACCTACCCTCCTCCTATACATGCACAGTTGACCTTATCTTTATCAGAAGGGAACTATATAAGGATGTATTAGTCAAGCTTAGAGTTTTCAAGTTTTATTTATTTTTTTACGGTTAATTTGAATTAAAAATTATGCAATTTATATCTCTAAAGTTCAAATTCTCTCAAATTGATGTCAATGAAATTTAAGCGTACTTATGAGGGCTTTATTATTCTAATTTTATTTTATATTGGCTATCTAAATATTTACAACTTACTTCTAGGGTCTGCAGCTCTTAAGATTCCTTCTAGAGAGACAGCTTTCATAATGTTTCCCTTAAGTTTTAGCTTGCCAGACATGTACAACTTTTGTGGGTTAGCCTCGTTATTCACAAGCTTTAAGAAGTCTGTATCCGACATCGTAAGAGTCACGTCTGCTTTCGGTGGAGGTCCATCGAGCTTCACAACCTCCCCTTTGCTTTTAAACTCAAAGAACCAAGATTTACTCTTCTTTTCTTTATTTTTCAACACCAAAACTACGTTTGCCTTGGCTTGTTTAATAGATTTCTTTCTCAAATTTTCATCATCATCAAGAACTGATTTCATGAAATTCAATAATTCCGTTCCCTCAAAACCAGGTTCACTTAAATCGCTCATGTTCTACAATTTAATCAGTGGTTTTAGGCCTTATATACTTTATCCCCCACTTTGTTCCCAATCGCACTTGAAAGTTGTGTCTACGTTTTTCTTCTCCTTCCCCGCAAAAAAAAACCGTTTTACCCCATGTCAAGTGTTTCATATGCATTCACATCACGTGTATTAAGGTTCCGCTAAAAGCCCTAAATTCTCCCTTAAAATTCATCCATACTTACGTACAGTCTTTTCTTGTTTGGGTCTTGCCATTTGTTCATATTGTGCACTATCGATGTGTATCTCTCACATCAAGCAAATGTCCAAAGATTAAGATGTGTAAAACAGCGCGATACAAAATGCTTACGATTTCAGTGATTTTTACGAAAGTAGTCTCGCAACGTGTGCATTTTTTATAAGACTCTATGCTGATGCCACAGCGTCACAATCATCAAGCTTCTAAGCCAAGAGTCTCTAAAATATTTTCAATTGTTTCTAAATCTTGCTCGTAATTTTCCAACGACGTTTTCCTTAAAGCGATATCATCTGCCAACTCTAATTTTTCCATGTTTAGTCCAATCGGTACAAAGTCCTTCATTAAATCGTCACTCACGCCATGTTTTTTGGACAAAAAGTATCGTATATCATCAATCAACTCGATGGTATCGGTAGTTTGCCTGAGTTCTATCCTATCGGCTGATTCTACTATCAATTGTTTCAAGTTTTCAAAGTCTTTCTCTGAGCCACAAATTCTACGGAAATTATAAGCAATCATTTTACTAAAGTGTTGCTCTAGTTTCTCACATTTTGTTTGCCAGCTTGCTCCAATTAATTCAAAACAATTATATCCAAGTCTTTCTTCAAGGCTAGTAAATTCTCCATATGAGAGATCCAGTCTCGAGGTGATACTTACAGCACACAAACTCTTTAATTTGTCCAAAACTAGTTCATTTGCGCAATACAAAAGATCGATTACGTACTGAAATGGAATGGGTTCGGTATGATCTAAATATAAGAACTGAAGAAGAAAGCGCACAAGTTCGTAATCAGTTGCCATCAACCGTAAAACAGGAACGTCCGCTGGATTAAGCTTTGTTAAATCGATTATATTGACTTTATGAGTATCCCCTAATGCAAGTTCAGGATAGGGATTACTTAATTTAAACATCTCTGAGTTTAGCATAGTATCGAAGTATCCAGAACGAGTCAAATATGCTCTATGACAGGGCAAAACTATTACCAGTTGGGTTGGAATATCCACCATAGATAACAAAATATCCGGCATGCAGTATGAGCCGAGTAGTTCTTCTTTGATCGCGTCGGTGATATACTCTGAGGGATTGATATCTTCAAATTCGATGTCATCATCCAAGTCTAATGGTATAGATATACGACTGTCACATATCAGAGCCACGGTGTCTGCAAGATTGTGACCAGTATCCGAAATATTTGCCAGAGATACCTCATTCAAGAATTTGGCTTGAGCCTTACCTTCTACGCTTCTCCATTTATGTACAATATTCTTGAGTGTTCCAAGGCCATATGTATCACAAGCATCCAAAACTTCCTTGTAAGGTATGTTTTTTGCTAATTTATGCAATCTCAAATAACAGTAATTTAAAATTACCATTAAAGTCTCTTTCAGATAGGAAAATTTAGTAATCGAGGAATTCCTCCAATCAGTCAAGAATAGTTCGTTGAAGACTTTTGACCTCATTGAAAGTACGAATCTGTTCACTGGAATATATGAATTATCTACCTCGAATGCAAAATCATGACACAAAAGAGAATTAATCGGCTTTAGCATCAATGAGATATGCATTGCAAATGGCTGATACACATCTACCGCTTTCAGAACCTCATACTCATAGAATAGATCTCGAATTTTGTCATTGAGGGCCCCATATATGCACCTTGCCCCCACGAAGGTATCTCTGTCACAAATGGCACCCCTTTCAAGTAAGAGCTTGACAACTTCGTAATGGCCACAGATAGAAGCCAATATTAATGGCGAATAGTCCCATTCATCGACGAAATTTATGTCGACATCTGGTAATTCAATGAGGATCTCTACGGTATCGATATCACCAATTCTACAAGCATATAGTAGGTCTTCAAAATTCTTATTCATCTCAACAGGTGCGCGCGCATCTGAGGTATGCTAATCTTCTTCCATGATAAATCATTCTACGCTTTTACATCATCTCAATAGATACCACTATTTCAGATCCTAGGCAGGTACTGTTTTGCCTACAATCAAAACATGTAATTATCAGAAGAGCATCGTGAACTTTTAAAAATAATTTACTTAGCTGCGACATCGTCGAAGATTTCGGAGTCGCTGAATCTCGTGTAAACAATTTTTTGCGTACTAAGGGACACAGCTTGATACTCTTAAACCAGTTCAGATCTGATTTTCAATAACTGACATACAACCTAATTAAATCTACATTCACATATTTACATTTCGAAAGCTCGTTATAATATACGATCGTTAGGTCTATTTTGTCAATATGTGTATCGTCAGTGTAATTTACATGGCACCACTACCTTTTAGTACCACCAGTCGCTATCCTCGACTTTGTGCTCTAGTTCGTTAAATGTGTGATCCTCTAAGCTTAATTTGTCTTTCTTGGATTCTACAATTTGGGGCTCAATTAATTCACCAATCCAAATGTCACCAAGCTGGTCAAAATATTCAGTTTCTTCTTTCGTGTACGTTATGAGTACACCTTGAAGCTTAGGGTCAGCTTCTGGCTCTTCACCAATGGATGAATAAGCGCACCATGTGTACCCATTACAATATTGTCTCATATTTAACCATGCACGATTAGACTCACCGTCAGTATTCCCAACGGTCATTATATCAGATGGCGGGATCACAGCACTCATTATTTTGACTTTGCTATCAAAGAACGTTTTAAACAGCTCAAGCGTTTTCAAATTTGTATATCTCTTTTTAGACTTGAACTCCTCTTCAGCATTGTATTCTTGACCACAAAATTTAAAACCCGAGTTGAACCACAATAACGTGCGATCGTCTTCGTCATTTATATGAGCTGGATGATTTGAACAAATTTCTTGAGATTTGAAATTTTTTGCCTTCCCTATATCTTTGAATCGTTCATCTTCCGGTGTTAATTCACCTATGGCAGCTGAATAATGTTTGTTGAAAGCGTACCTTTCATTCCCCATTATGACAAAGCTGAGCCAAAAGAGTTCCTTATCACCATATACACGAGCACTTACAGGATAGATGAAATTCAACTGGGCCATTACGAAAGGTTCCATAAAATGCATTCTCCTGTCAATGACAACAAGTCCACTTTCCATGTAATGATTAATACCTTGAAAAATGTCTCGATTCAAACTGTAATTTGTAGGCTGATTGATCTCGAAGATGTAACTGTCGAATTTCAGAGGAAGCAACTTTTTGAAAAATATAACATCGCTTTTAGGTCTGTATTCAACAGTTTTCCGATCTTTAAAAAAGATAGTTCCATTCGTTAAATATTTTTCGATCTCAAAAAAATAGGAAGGGGGCTTGAGAAGCACTGTATCGGCATCTATCAAAACCATTTCCTCGAACGTATTGAAGATGGTAGCTAAGATCTTGTTCCCGAAACCTTCGAACTTATGGCGATATTCTTCTTTAATAGAATTCTTGACGTTAACGAAAAAGACATTTTGCTTGGTTAGGCTTTCGTCAGTGGTTTTAACGGCATCCTTAATCCTTTGTCTGGATTTCTCTGAAAGATTTTTATAATAAATAACTTGGATAGGTAAATCGTTTTGTAAATAACTTAAGAGCCTTAATAAACGGATAAAATCGTCTGTATGTTTATCTCCTATTGTGATAGCAATACCCTTTCCCAGGAGAGCGTCTTTCATATTCATGAGGTAGTTATGATTTGGTAATTCTCCATGAACCGAATATTTTGTACCATCTTCAGCCTCTATTTTGGGAGGTGTTATCGTAAGCCAAGGAAATATTCTTTGTATTAAATCATCCTGATCGACTAAAGAGGCGCTTAAGGGATCTTTCATATAACATTTATCAAAGACTCTGATGTTGGAAAAAAATTCATGCATTAGCTGTTCATCTGCCCGTATTGCCAGCCAGTTCTCATTAAAGGTCTTAAGTATTTCTTTTTCTTTTGGTGGCTTGTAGTTTTCGTTATCCTTTTCGCTTTCTTTTAGTTTACTTAGTACCATTTCTTTATACTCCTTGAAATTCTTAAAATGATCTTTCACAAACTGAAAATCATAGTCTGGTGGTATTGTCCAATTGGCATCATTAAGATAAAGATTTTCGAAGAAGTAATCACATTTTTGGTGGGTATTCAAAGCTTTGAAACTCTCAAACTCCATTTTCTCGAATAAATTTTGATAATTCGATGAAAATATGGCCATATCATTCTGGAATTTCGGCAAGCTTATCTCTGAATGATCAAACTGGTGATTTATCTCCGTTAGTTTTGTAAAATCAGGAAGATTAATAAACGTGTAGAACTGATATAGCACTAATGTTATTAATAGCAAGACTAGAACCCTAGTTATGCTAGATTTGAACTTTCTATTTAACATTTTATGAAAAATAAAAGGAGGTAAGATACGAAACCCAAATATATTCTATTTATCTTGAGGATATAACACGAATATCTTCGCAAGCCGAGTATATAGCACAATATTAGTTAACGAATCGGTGAGGCCTTACTTAGATTTTTTTCCAAATGCGTCTCAGAATGGTGCGAAAACCCGTTTAAGCACAATAACAAGGGCGAAAGTGTGCATTTACAATTTTTCAGGGGCGGTGCACGTGTATGCCAGTACAATTTGTCTTATAAAAAGGGTGTCAGCCAATGTGAAAAAGTCCTAATAACGCCTAGCATCGTTCATCTTCTCAAGAATCATATTAAAAGTCAAGCAATAACTTCTTTTAAGATTGAACAAGTGTGTTTTCTGCTCTGTCTTTATCTTGGCTCGGCTAGAACAAAAAATGCGTACGGCTGTTTTTAGTACGTCATAATGTTTTCATCTCAAAGCACAATGTTCTAATTCCATTATGCATGCTATATTTAAATCTTTAATCGATAAATATAGAATTACTGAGTTGAGGCTTCATTCCACTATAATGAAATATTTTGGAAGCTTTAAATGCAGCTCAATCACCTTTTATCACCTTTTCTCCCTTTCTTAGAGCTTGATGCGTCCGGTCTAAAATATTGCGGTGCTCTTACAATATCAGTTAGTATCAAAGTGTGGAGGTCTGCCTATTCAACGCTGGGTGTTGACTCAATAACATAATATGCCAACAGCTAACGAAAAATGCTCCAGGCCTTTACAAATCTTCCAAGTGTCAATTTCTACTGATCATGAACAGCTAGCTACAAATGGCCAATTTAACATAAAATATAATTAATATTTTACGGAGGTGACAAGCTCGTTCAGCAAAACATAAAAGAAGACTTCTTAGATGCCTGAAGATATTCGAAATGCCACCACACGGACGCTCTTAAGTTCATTTTTACTGTTTAACACATTGAGCCCATATCCATAAATCAACTTGGAAACTAGACGAAAGCACTTCACATACCAATAACTTCAAAATAAGACGTCAAAGTTCATATTATAATAACACACGGCGGAGGATTGAGCACGACAAAGTAAGCTTATACAGGTGTCAATTACGTAGGGGCTAACTTATGCAATCTGCTTTAAGAATATTCTATGTCAGAGAAACTATTGTTTTCGAAGTCCATCTAACATGGGAAGACTTCAAAGTGCCCCGGGATCATAATTTCAGATTTTCTCTTATCATAAGGCATAACGAAGTCTATAAGCCGGCATATTTTCTATACTGTACAGGTAACATCCAAACCTTAATTCGTAATGCTATGACGATAGCCCCAAACTACCTATCTGGAGAACCTGATCAAACTCAATCAATTATTCCATACGATGATTCTTGATTGGTCCACTAATGCTTAAGCTTCAAAGTTCAGAGCTTCAATTACCACCAGTAGTCAACAACGCATCAAATTTTATTGATCACGTGATGTAAAAATAAGCCTAGGACGTGCCGCTTCGCAATTAACGCCGTGATGAATTGCCGCACCAGGCCCAATATCCAATGAAACTTTTTGCCTCATGAAAAATGCCTTATATGCCTACCTTGGCATTATTGAGGGCAAAATCGCTCTAGCAGTTTCCATTAGCTATAGATAAGGTTACAATAAACTTAGCCTTATATTACGACTCTGATAGATAAGTCAGATTCATAAAGGGCCAAATGTCTTTAAGCCCACGAAATTGCTTTTTCATTTAGACCCTAGAACTTTCCGAAAAAGTAATGAGACAAGATATATTATGTGCATCTCGTAAAAACTAAGGCAATTTCTTTTCTTACACGGCAATGGGATCTCTCCATCTGTTTTAGGCAAACACGCTATTGTTTCAGCTTCCATGTGAGCATCTTTCTATAAGAAAAGCCACCTTAAGTGATAATGTAACAGTCTTAGAAATTGACTGTACTATAAGCCTATGAGTGTTGAGCTAGATGCTGGTTACTTCGGCTGCTATTTTCAGGTACACGGTAATGTACATTAAGAATATATTCCAATCCTGCATATTGCGAGTCTTCTGATAAGATATGCTCAATTCTATTGGACAATATTTATCTATCTCAAGTTCCTTTTTCTGAGGCGACATTTGTCTTATCAAAAAAGGGTTTCATATAAAATGAACAATATACCCCAAATTTTTCCTAAGAAATTCCCTTTCATCCCCGACCTTAGTCTTTAAATAACTTTATAGAAAATGGTTCAAAAAGAGCTTGATTACATCAGATCCAAAGAGAATGCTGATGGAAGCTCCACTGAAAAAAATGGAGGAGTCTACATCGATGCTTTCGATGCCCAAGACAACAAGCCGGCTTTGACTGGCTGGGCTAAATTCATCGATAACTTCAAAGAGTACGATAATAACGAATTAGGTATTGACCCTAACTTATCTGAGACTGAAAAATTAGCTATCAAGACCGCCAACGCCCCATTAAACAGAAGATTGAAATCTAGACATTTGCAAATGATTGCCATTGGTGGTTCTATTGGTACTGGTTTATTCGTGGGTTCAGGAGGTGCTTTGAGAAATGGTGGACCGGCTGGTGTTTTAATTGCTTATATTTTAATTGGTACTATGATGTACTGTACAGTTCAATCTTTAGGGGAGTTGGCTATCACTTTCCCAGTTTCTGGTGCTTTCGTCACTTACAACTCAAGATTTCTTGACACTTCATGGGGTTTTGCCATGGCTTGGAATTACGCTTTACAATGGTTAGTTGTGTTCCCGTTGGAGTTGGTAGCAGCAGCTATTGTTGTGCAATACTGGAATGATAAGATTAATTCAGCTGCCTTTGTGGCTATTTTCTGGGTTGTCATTGTGGCAATTAACTTCTTTGGTGTGAAGGGTTATGGTGAAGCCGAATTCGCTTTTTCTTTCGTCAAAGTCATCGCTGTGCTTGGTTTCATCTTCTTAGGTATCATTTTGGCTGCAGGTGGAGGACCTACCCATGAATACATTGGTGGCAGATACTACCAAGACCCTGGTGCATTTTCTCACGGTTTCAAGGGTGTTTGTGTCAATTTCGTTTCTGCTGCTTTTGCTTTCGCTGGTACAGAATTAGTGGGTTTAGCCGCTGCCGAAACCAAAGATCCTAGAAAATCTTTGCCAAGTGCTACTAAACAAGTTTTCTGGAGAATCACCCTTTTCTACGTTGTTTCGTTGACTTTAGTTGGTCTCTTGGTTCCATACAATGAAAAGAAATTGAATGAAGGTACTTCCAGTTATGATGCTAAAGCTTCACCTTTCGTTATTGCTATTGAAAACGGTGGAATTGGTGGTTTGCCTCACGTCATGAATGCTGTTATCTTGATTTCCGTTTTGTCTGTCGGTAACTCTTCTGTTTATGCTTCATCTCGTACCTTAGCTGCTTTAGCTGCTTCTGGTCAAGCACCAAAGTTTTTAGGATACATTGACAAGACCGGTAGACCCTTATATGCGATCATAGTTCAGTCCCTTTTTGGTTTGATTTGTTTCATTACTGCTTCAAATAAATCGGGTGATGTTTTCGATTGGTTGTTGGCATTGTCTGGTTTATCATCCATCTTTACCTGGATGTCTATTAACCTTTGTCACATGAGATTCAGAAGAGCTCTTTACGTACAAGGAAGAACTACTGATGAAATTGCTTACACTTCTCAAGTTGGCTTTTGGGGTGCTGCTTATGGTGCTGGTTTGAATTTCCTTGTTCTTTGTTTCCAATTCTGGATCGCTTTATTCCCATTGGGTTCATCACCAGATGCTGAAACATTCTTCAAGACTTATTTGGCCGCTCCGGTTGTTCTCGGTTTCTACGTCTGTCACAAGCTCTACAAGAAGAACTGGAAACTTTTCTACAGGGCTAATGAAATTGATATTGATACTGGTAGAAGAGAATTAGATTTGGATGTTTTGAAACAAGAGCTTGCCGAAGAAAGAGCCGTTCTTGCTTCGAAACCAATTTACTACAGAGTGTACAATTTCTTCTGCTAATAGTGCAAGTAGCGGTGTATAAAATTATTAAGATAATAAATAATCTAGAATTGACCAAGATTTTTATTGCCCTCTGTTGCTAGTATCATCGACAATGTATATTGGGTTTATCGTGTAAGTTATGACAAAATAGATCTCTTTCATGTACACTCAACATTTTATTTCATGAGGGTAGAAAATTAATCTTTCGACTCCAGTTTTAGTCAATACCACCATTCTTACAACCCCTCCAGATGATCCGTCCCATTTTATGGCTTCCGAAAGAGCAGTCTTAATGAATTGAACTGTTTCCTCTTTATTCATGTTGGACTTATAATTTTCGTTACACCACCCATAGATGAAGCCCGAACCTGAACCAGCTATAGCGTACTCCTGCTTATGTATAGAGCCTCCAATTGGTATAGAGTAAACCGAGCCACCTTCCTTCTCGTCATAACCTGCGCAAATGATCCCGGCTGTCAACCCATCTTTGTTATTGTAACAAATCTCTTGAAAGACACTTGCCACCACATCGGTCGTAGGCTTTTCCCCTGATGGTAGTTGTGCTGCATACATTTGCAAATGATACTTGACTATATCCGCAACAGCTTGCGTGTCAGCAGCAGATCCTGATCTACAACAATATATAGTATCATGGATTTGAGTCAATTTATCGGTTACTCTATTTGCAATATAAGATCCTGTCGTAGTTCTTGAATCTGCACCCAAAATAACACCGTCTTGGAACTTTACGGCCATGATTGATGTACCCATCGAAACTTCACCTTTTTTAAGGTGGTTTATATCCACTGATATTCCATTCATTGCCACTGGTATAACTTGAAAGTTTAGTGCGACTGAATTTTGAGGTTTGGCTATGCACGTCCCACATCAAATGCACCCGCTAAAGATTGCGTATCCGTATCTGGAATGAAGAATACCGCAGCGCGACTGTTTTATTAGAGATGCTTAGGTGGCTATTCATATTTATAATAGGCGTATGCTCCTTGCCTGTAGATACTAATGGTAAAGGGACTTTAGAGCATGTTATTACCGAGGATGAGCTCAAATTTTTATCTGGAGATCCTGGTATTAGCCACAAAATTAGATTTGAGATTTCGTGGTCCAAGGTCTTAATCGAAGAGAATGAAATTCAAACTGGCAAGGTGGGAGACTTGGTTTTGGGGTTATTCGGTTTGAGTATGCCTAAAACGGTTACTAATTTTGTGGAATTGTGTAATATGACGTACGGGTACGGATACAAAGATGTGAAATTCCATAGAATTATCAAAGATTTCATGATACAAGGTGGTGACTTTGAGAATGGTGACGGAACTGGGGGTAAGTCAATATATGGCAAAGGGTTTGAAGATGAAAGCTTTATGGTGAAGCACGATAAACGTGGAAGATTATCTATGGCCAATCTGGGTCCTAATACAAATGGAGCCCAATTTTTCATCACCACTGGAGAAAACTGTAATTGGTTGGATAATTACCATGTTGTTTTTGGGCAACTAATTGGAGGCCTAGATGTTTTGGGTAAATTGAATAATGTCAAAACTGATGACCGCGATAAACCAACGACTGATTATTATATTCTGGATATAGAAATTGTAACGATTTATCAGGTGGAACCAGAGCTTTCAAGTATGACCGTGATGAATCCTATGGAAACCATAAATGAGCCCACAAATGGCTATCACTTTTTGATAAGCTTCATTTTTATAAGTGGTTTGGTTTTGGTAATTAGAAGAGTTTACTTTTTAAGGCAATATGTGTTGGATATAAAGGATCATAATTATTTCTAATAAACGAACTTTTTATCAAGGCTATTAGAGAATTACAATACACAGCTTGACATTTTTTTGTAAATTCGTATATCAATTTATATTTATTTTGGGATTCTACCCCTTGATTGATACGTTGATTAAACTTAACACATAGTAACTGATTAAACCAACGAACACAAAGGACGAAATCTTAATGATTTTCCACCAAAATTGAGCTTTTGTGTATCTGTAGGTCAAAATGACATCAATTTTACTTAAGTCCTCGAACAAATTATTGTACTTGATTGTGATTTTGTTGTGGCCCTCCGAAACATCCAAATACGACTTTTCGTAAGATTGCTTGATAAATTCAAACTCTATGGGTGAAGAAAAATTCAATATTTGGGAGTTTTCTGGCAAATAAAAATTTAAGTTAACATTGCCGTAGGTCAAATCTCTTCCACCATTTACTAATGGAACTTTAACAACGTAAATTTCTTCGTCGTCTCTATCACGCCTGAGCATATTGTCAAACTTCTCATTCCATCCTAAAGTGAAATTATAATGCCACCCACCGAAGATAGGAAAACGTGGTTGGAAAATTAAAAATCCTTCCACAAGCTTATGAGTAGATACCATACCTACCTTATCGGTGAAGTAATAATCATTGAAGTTGGTCTTCTCAGTTACAGGCAATTCTAAATGTGTATAAGCAAAATGATTTCTAACAGTTTCATATTTTCCTATCATCCAATCAATTCTTGAGAATCCATTCTTCAAGCTTGCGCCCTTGTTGGTTAATTCATAATACTCTTCAAATTGCAATTCGTCTACATCACTTGAAGGCAACCAAATAGATCTTTCCAAGTTTTCAACATTGGCAAGCGGTCTATTATGATCATATAAAAGACCAATAGCCTTTATCGAAAATGATGGTAAGTCAAATACAGGGCCATATTTTAGGGACTTTGATTCTATTTCTTTATGGATTTCATTCTTATAAACATTAACGTTTTCTTCGGGGATCTCAAATTCCATTTTCTTTAGCTCCATGTCCTGGCCCTTCGTCAATCCCTCTAAAGTTAATTCGTACACAGTCGTGAAATAAGGGCTAAAGTTCAATTGATTTGCCTTCAAAAGTAAACTTTGAACTTGATTCATGTCAATTTTTGAAGGATAAGGCACCAAGGTATTCAAATAAATATATCTGATCCTAATATTGGCCTTGGTGTTTTTAGCTAATGGAATCGGCAATCGCAATTTGAAGAGTTTGTCCGAGACCTTCACCGTCTCTATCAACAATTTTTGATCCTCAATTGAAGCCGAAAGTATACTTATTTCCTTGATAGAATTAATACCATCAGGGATGGTGAAAAAATATTCCCTATTGGGGGCGTCGTCTATATTCTTAACTTCAATAAGAACAGTTTCTTTGATAAAACTTTTAGTCAAATCTAAAGTCCTTGAATAATGCTCATTGACCCAGGTGTTAGTCAAATTTAATGCTGCTAACGAACCTGTCGCTGGTTTGAGTGCTAAAGTGAAACTGAACACCTGAAATACCCATATAATAAACCACTTATTCATGTTTTTTCAAAGGCCAGGTAATAATTTTCACCGCGACCGGTTCACTCGCTCTCAACGACGTCGAATGAAAAAACGCCATCTCCACTAAATGCGTGCAATGAGCTTTTCTTTTCCCCTTAGGTCAAACCATTTTCAGGATATAGTGTTCTCTTTCCTGCCCTTATCCCTCTGTCTTTGCCGAGAGTTCTTTGATTGAAATTTATGTCACGTGCACCGTTTCAAAGGTTTTTCCCCAATCCGCGTACTTATTTTAAATTTGCTGTTTTCATGTCCTTCAAAGACCTTATTCCTGTTGTTAATAAACTTCAAGACATCGTTACCACCACTCAAGTGAGTGATTTGGATCTTCCGGTATTGGCTGTGGTTGGATCTCAGAGTTGTGGAAAACTGAGTGTTCTCGAAAACATCGTAGGCAAGGACTTCTTACCAAGAGGTACTGGTATTGTAACTAGGAGGCCTCTAATTTTGCAGCTTGTGAACATTAAGCAGGAGGATGCTGTTGGATACTCTACCACATCGAGCGAAGATAGCAGCGACGAACATGAGGTAAATTTGGAGGAACATTTAAAGAAATTGACTACAAAAGAACCTTTAGAAATTGAATACGGTGAATTTCTACATATACCAAATAAGAAGTTCTATAACTTCAAAGAAATCAGAAGGGAAATAGAAAATGAGACTAATAGAGTTGCCGGAAATAATAAAGGTATTAATCGAATTCCGATTAATTTAAAAATTTTTTCGACTAAAGTTTTGGATTTAACTTTAGTTGATTTACCTGGCTTAACCAAAATTCCAATCGGCGATCAACCAACTGATATTGAAAAGCAAACACGAAACCTTATTTTGGAGTATATTTCGAGACCAAATTGCATAATTTTGGCAGTTTCCCCTGCTAATGTCGATTTAGTGAATTCTGAAAGTCTCAAACTTGCTAGGCAAGTTGACCCTGTCGGAAAAAGAACCATAGGAATTTTGTCGAAGCTAGATTTAATGGATGAAGGCACTAACGCATTAGATATTTTGAAAGGAAATGTGTATCCTTTAAAGTTAGGATTTGTCGGAATCGTCAATCGTAGTCAGTATGACATTTCCGTCAACAAGTCACTCAAGGATTCTCTTAATAGTGAGGAACAGTTTTTCAGGAATCATCCTTCGTATAAGCTGATTGCCAATAAATGTGGAACGAAATACCTTACAATCAAGTTAAACCAAATTTTGATGCATCATATAAGGGAAAAATTACCCGATATAAAAGCTAAATTGAATAGCTTGATAGGTCAAACCGAACAGGAGTTGATTAATTATGGTGGTAATTCTAGTTTATCCTTACTTGAGGAAGATAAAAATGTGTTAATTTTAAACTTGATGACCAGATTTGCCCAAAATTTTGTTAATTCGATCGAAGGTACAAACATAAACGAAATCTCCACTAAAGAATTATGTGGAGGTGCAAGATTGTATCACATATACAATGAGGTATTTGGAAATGAATTGGCTCTAATCAATCCAACCCATAATTTATCGTTGCATGACATCAGAACAGCAATTCGCAACAGCACTGGTTCGAGGCCCTCTTTGTTTGTACCTGAATTAGCTTTTGATCTCTTGGTCAAGCCTCAAATCGAATTACTTGAGGAACCTAGCAAAAAGTGTGTTGAATTGGTATACGAGGAAATGATGAAAATTGTACATGGAATCACGTCCAATGGAAGCGAAATCACTCGCTATCCTAAATTGCAAATGAAGTTAATCGAGGTAGTCAGTGACTTATTGAGAGAAAGGCTCGGACCAACCATCAAATACGTGGAACTGGTGATTGAAATCAATAGGTGCTATATAAACACAAACCATCCTAACTTTGTTGGAGCTGCCAAAGCAATGAGGCTAGTGATCGAAGAGAGGAAGCGGTCAATGGGGTCACCTAAAAAGGCAATGCGCCCTACAAGTTCATCGGAGAGCAGTAATGAATTAGATGAAGTCAATGACATTGACGAAGAAGCACCTGACTCTGACGAGAACTTGTCTAGTAGTAATTTACTAGTTCCTGAGCAATCTGGCCATGAAAGTTATTTGAATTATTTTTTTGGAAAAGATCCAATAACACATCAGCAGTATTTGACCAGTCAGGCACAACTCAACCCAACCCCATTCAAGTTTCCACACAATCATGAAAACTCGCCCTTACAGTTTAATTCAAGCACCCCAACAAGCAATAGTCTGAGCATCAATGGTACTGTTCATGCTGCAACGGAGTCTACTAATTCATCCACTACCATTTTCAACAATGAATCATTTGAGATGGATGATGCTATCAATGAGTTATCAGAGAAGGAGCAATTAGAATGCGAATTGATCAGAAGATTAATCATTTCTTACTTCGGTATTATTAGAGAGATTGTCAAGGATCAGGTTCCAAAATCAATCATGAGCTTATTAGTCAACTATGTAAGGGATAATATTCAAAATCAATTGGTCATAAAATTGTATAATGAAAAGTATTTTGATGATTTATTAACCGAAGATGAAAATATTCAAATTGAAAGAGAGAAATGTGTGAACTTGTTGAAGGTCTATAAAGAGGCTGCAAAAGTAATAAATGAGGTGGTCTAGCTTTACTGTGATTTGTAAATAGTATTTAGAATAGTATGCGCTAGAGTAAAGTTAATGAATGCTTGATTCAATGTTTACGAGACACATTTCTTATTATGAGCGCGAGTTCGAAACCATTTTTTTGACTTATCAGGCTATGAAGTCGTGTGTCTATTAACACGTTTTTAACTTTAATCTATTCTTAGCCACAAAACACAGACAACCGGCCTTCAACGTTCCAAAATTTGTGTATCTCTTATCTTCAGTTATCAATTTCAACTTCTGGTAAATTATGATTAAGAGGAACTTTTTGCTTTCGATATCAGCCGTATCGATTCTATTAATAGTAACCCTACTTAACTTGAATAGTTTTAATTTAGGAACAAAAGCACCTTATCAAATCAAACACTATAAGGGCATATACACTAAAGTTGAATTTGCCAATCACTTAAGTCCTTATAGTGAAGAAAAAGATACCGTAATAATCTTATCAACAGTTGGGGGTAGTGAAAGTTATGGTAAAGATAGGAAAATAAGTGACTTTTTCAAAACAATTAAATCACTTAAATTCAATAAAAATCAAATGACTGTTGGTTTACTTGTTGGAGATGAACAGGAGTTTCATCATGTAGCACAGTATTTCCATGACTACTACAAGGAGCTAAATTCTGACAACCAAAAGGAATTTGTAAACAAAGTTATCGTACTTCGTGCACCTTTCATTGAGGAATCCTTTAATCAGATAGATAGAAATGATAGACACGATGACAAAGTGCAAAGATTGCGCAGAAGAAACATTGCCAGATCCAGAAACTTTGTACTCAATAATGCCCTCACATATGAGAAGTATACCTTATTCATGGACTCTGATATCACTACTATAAATCATCCTGACATGCTTATTAGATTCATAAATTCTCAAAAGGACATTATTGTACCAAGGATCACAAGGGGTTCCAATCCAGACTATGATAAAAATTCGTGGAAGGGCCATAGAACAACACCAAACGCAAAACAGTATAAACAAATGGATGAGAACGATTGGGATCAATGGGACTATGTTCCCAGAGATATTCCAGAAAAGATGGTCCATTTTGACACCATAATAAGAGCTAATGCTGATAAACTGCCGAATGACTTCACACATCATTTGGAATACTCCATCGAACTAGATTCAGTTGGGGGTGCCATTTTATTTGCAAAGTCGATTATATATCAGCAGGGTATTCAATTCCCTACAAACTATATTATTGGTACCACTTGGAATAGGCTCGAGGGATATGATGGGATAGAAACTGAAGGCTTATGTTACGTCGCGAAATCCTCAGGCTATAAGTGTTACGGTTATCCCAATTTGCTTGCTGAACATTCATTAGAGTGAGTGTGTCACATAATTTTAGGCATGTTTAAAGTTGGTTATCAGTCGAAATTGGTTGTATAAATTAAAGTTATTGTATAATACTTTGTCAATCATATACATCTATAAATTCTCTTAAATTTTTTCGCGTTGATGTTAGCGGAAGAATTATCAGCTGTTTTACCCATAAGTCATAACTTTAAAGTCATATATGTCACATCAGAACCGAAAGAATGTAACAACATTATAAAGTTTCATCAAGAGCATTCCGGCTTCGATCGTCCAAAAAAGACAATAAAAATAAAGCATTTCATATCAATCGTTGACTTGGAAACCAATGTTTTGTCTTTTGGTATCGAAATCTATAATTATTTTTCGATCAGCTCAGTGTCTACCATGCACTTGTTCGTAAGCAAAATAGACACAACAGGATTGTCCAACACCAAATTACATGTCGGAAAAATAGTAAGCAAGATTCTTCAATACCTCATCAGAGAAGTACCTATGACCATTGAATATCGCATGAAACGTGCATTCAAAACATCCACATTGAAAAAACTAAAGACAATAATACAAAACACATCAAATTATTCTACTATTAATATCGGAACTCAGGTTAAGTGTAAGATTTCACTTTTCACTAAATCTTCGAATCAATATTTTTTCCCAGAAAGCCACAAGAATCCAGGAAAGCATGTAGTAAGCGGAGATCTCCTATTGAAATGGTGGATGAAAGTATTAGATGAAACTTTGCAAAATAGTGAAGTACATTTTCAGAAGAGATTACTAATACCTGGTTCATTGGATGGAAGACGCTACTTGTTGCCCGGATGGACAATGGGGTCTATCTTTGGAGACAATAATCTTGCTGTTTATAACATACCTAATTTTCCTGACGATCCCAAAACTAGGTTTTTGGAATTTTTGATAATAGAGAACAGATACAAAGTGAATTTGAAGCCTTTCTACGAGGAGTTGGGTTTCCGACAAGAATTCAGGCTAGGTGATGTCGTGGGTATAATAGGTTGTGAACTGAAACTTTACCACCCTAAGGGTATGTCAGGTGGCTCTTCTAGCATCAATAATAGACAATACAAGAAGATGATCAAACTAATAAAGGGCCAAAATTACGATAACGTGGAATCTGTCCAACTGTTAGTCAATGATAAATTACCATTTTTGATAAAATTATATGGAAACCCGGATCTAGTTACTATAGTTAAAGGGAATTATGTACATGTTACGGCAAAATCTTCAGCCATTACCGGTGCCAATAACTTAACCAACTTAATCAGAAAAAAGAAAACTTCGTCTTAAGCGTATCATCATTGTTTTTGACATTGAAACTTCAAGATATTTACTTTTGAGTCCTTTTTTTGCATCATAAATCTTGAAAACCTGTGTTTTTTTTTTTTGAGCACATCCAAGAGTCACAAATCAACAATCTCATAAATGATAACTTTTATCTTATATGTAATGCCTATTTTGGCTGTAAATGTACCATTGCGGTATTCCCACTTAATTAAACAATCGAGTAAGCTTTCATTCCCAAGCTGGTTAAGTGATTTCACCGGGCTACATGAGTGGCCCGGACTCGATCCACCATATATACCATTGGACTTCATCAACTTCTCAAAGATAGAAATGGCCCCCGTCCACAATCAAGGCGAATGTGGGGCTTCAGACGCATCGGTGTGCTCATTTGACTGCTCTAATTGTGTTTCTCCTGATGATGTGTATACATGCCCAGTGTTGAGTCAAACATTTGATGATGGACCATCACCTGCCACAATTAAGTTGCTTGCTAACTTAAACAGTAGGAGTACCTTTTTTACGCTAGGTATGAACATAGTACAATATCCCCAAATTTACAGGGAAACAATCACTAAAGGACATATTACGGGATCCCATACATGGTCGCATAAATTTTTACCATCACTAAGCAATGAACAAATCATAGCTCAAATCGAATGGTCCATTTGGGCTATGAATGCAACAGGCAATCACCTACCAAAATGGTTCAGGCCTCCTTACGGTGGGTTGGATAACAGGATTAGATCCATAATTAGACAATTTGGCATGCAGAATGTTCTTTGGAATTTTGACACCTTTGATTGGAGACTAGTGGAAGGCAGCAAAGCAGAGTCTACCATTTATAGGGAAATAGAAGACTTAAAAGCTAAAACCAATAGCGGGATCATTTTGGAGCACGATGGGATCTTGAAAACAGTGAATGTCGGAATAGAGGTACAGAAAATGCTTCCTCTACAAATGACTATACCACAATGTGTAGGCGGAATAGATTACATCAAAACCTTTAGTCCTAAATAAATATATAATCACATAAGACTTGGACCTAGTTCAAACGCAACATAAATTAAGTTTCAAGCTGCATCATCGCTAAAATTATGATAAGAATTTAAATTACACACAGTGCTCTTAACCGTAAAACTCCTCCATTAAAATATTGTAACAGAAGACTTAATTTTTGGCATCGATCAAAGTACATATATTACACTATTTAGGCGGAGGCACTAACAGGTGCGACCACTGCAGGTGATGGACCAGTGGAAGTTACAGCACTAGCAGCAGGGTTCTTAGTGTCAATGCTGATCTTTACAGAAAACCCCTTTTTGGCGTCAGAAATAAAAGAATCAGCTTTGTTTTTGGTTTGAGTAGCAACATCGGACACGTACCCCTGAGTTTGATTCTTCAAGGGGGTGACGTAATTTTGGTCTAACTCTGATAATAACGACTTCACTGTACCTATTGCGGCATAAATTCTCTTAGAGTATCCTGTTTCTTTAGTGGCTTCATAAGATTTAGTGTAGGTGTCAATGAGATGATTTGACACCTTATTACTTGAAACAACCACATATGATTTTGATCTAACTAATGCCTCATTACTAATAGTTAAAAACTTTTTAAACTCTGACCCAGCAACATCAACTGGGCTTTCGCTTGGTAAGTAGGTGTTCAATTTATCATGATAGAATGCGTTAATTTTGCTGAAAAGCTCATTATACTTCGCAGCCAACTTATCGTAATATACCCCTGGAAGTTGAACCAAGTAATCAAAGTTGTTAAGGATAATCGAATTGATTTTCTCGTCAATGAAATTCGAACCTTTGATAATCAAAGGATACTGCTCCGCCAAAGATAAAACATAAGCAACAACACTAATAGCTTGATTATATGTGTAATTCACAAATTGAAATTTCGCAACCTCGGTTGTTAATTTGGACACAACAGGATAAGTTTTGAGGTGCTCAACTGTTTCAAAAGAAAACTTGGACATCTTACAGTAAATAAGAGAATTGTTTTTATTTATATTTAGTAGGAAATAAAATAAATTTATATTTTTTCAAGGGATAGATATCCAGGGTCGTGTGTGCGGCTATATTAGTGAGGCTTGCGAAGAGCAAGCATGTGAAATTGCTCATGCGTCCTAAAACGGATGTTACACATAAAAATCAGTAGATTTGAGCTAGATGTTGAATTGTTACTTTTCCAAGCAGACTGTTACTGTATCAATCGCTTCCAAAAGTCAAAAAATCTTGTATATCTCTATGAAAATCGAAAGTATCTTATCATCTAAGAATAGAAAAGCTTAATTCAAGGGTTCTCTCGGCCATCCGGCATTCCTGAGTAAGTGAGCAAAACTATTTCGATCCGTGGTCACAAGAAAAATTGCTCCTAAATAGAACAAATTCCGACATTCGTAGCCTTGACAGTCTTTCTATGAATCAATTCCAATTCAATGATAATCAACTACATTACAACTACAAATAGATATGTACTATTGCTGGTCGCATTCAGGAGGATTCTCTTTTTTTCCCGTTTCATTAATTTGATCATCCTCATCTTCGTCTTCTTCCTCATCGTCTTCATCACCTTCCTCGCTGTCAAATTCTTCATCTTCTTCAAAATCCTCGGGATAGCCGTAACCTATGGCATCGCCGGTGAACCAGTCGATGGCTCTAGGAATCAATCTATCTTTGATCTCTTCCCCTAACTGATAATCCAATTCTAGCCTTTGAGCTAAATCTTCCTCCTCCTCTTCATCGATTTCTTCTTCTTCTTCATCTTCTTCCTCGTCTCCACTCTTCGGTGGTTTTGGCGGATCAAAGAAGTTGAAGAATGACTCCGTTGGTGTTAATTTCTCAATGGTTCTTGTTTGCTTCGTGGTCTTATTTCTTTGTTTCCTCTTTTCGATATTTATAGTGACATTCTGCTCTTTTGATTTCCAATCAATTACACAACCATCGGCATGGTCGTACACGAAGTCACCCGAGTAGCCTAATTCAGCTTGGTAATGATATACTTTTATCAAACTCTTGTTCTCAAAAAAAGGGTTAGCAGCAAACTCGAAGATTAATTTGAAACCTGGCGATTCTAAATACTCCATTTTGATGTTTGTTAAATACTGTAACACCTCACTATCTCTATCAGTA
This sequence comes from Yamadazyma endophytica, assembly GCA_030571075.1. Classification (NCBI taxonomy): domain Eukaryota; kingdom Fungi; phylum Ascomycota; class Pichiomycetes; order Serinales; family Debaryomycetaceae; genus Yamadazyma; species Yamadazyma endophytica. The sequence goes on from JAJLXA010000002.1 coordinate 868,768, forward strand.
ATAGTTTCTGAGATAGGAGTTAAATTTTCCAACGCAGTTAACCAAAAGTTTGGAATACCCTTAACATCCTCATCATTTTCCTCCTCGTCAACTTCTTCTTCTTCGATATGTGCATCTTCCTCTTCTTCTTCGTCCAATGCTTTCCCGTCATCTATTTCTTCTGCACTAGGTTCAATTGCTCCATTGATAATCTTTTCTCTTTTAGCATATAATGGTTCATACTTCTTAAAGAATTTCTTCTCTAAATTTAAAAGTTCCTTTTGGAATTCAGCCTCCAACTTCATCTGTTGCTGCTGGATTGATTTCAATCCATACACCCTATTCTTTACTAGTTTTGGTAATGAGTCAATATAGCCACTTTGTTGCCCTACCAAACTGCCTAATTTACCCTGAATCATCGATAAAAGAGCTGGGTTGTTGGCAAATTCTTTATTCAACTTAGCAGAATCTTCTTCGCTGATTGTAGAAACTGATGGAACATGTGATTTTAAATATGAATTGGCCACGGAACTTGGAGTGTTCTGAGGAGTTGGTGCTTTGGCAATATCACCTTGTTTTTTTCTAATTGGTTCACTCATAAAGAAATTGAAAATTTTCGCACTCCTCACACGCGTTTAATAAATCACCGTGGCCAGTACGTGCACCTTCGGATTCTTGTCTCGAACACAGAATCCGCCTCATTCTAGTCCTTCATTTTATGCGGCAACAAAGCCAATCATATATCCAATTGTACTACTACACACACTAAGTATTGCTTTTACCATCAAGATATAATTCAATTTCTTTCAATCTCTCTTCCCATTCGTCAACTTTATCTAGCTTTTCTTCAATATCTTTAATCTCATTATCGATGGATTTTAAATTTTCTTCGCTTGTCAAATCGTGAAATACCCAAGTATCTTTATCATCCTTTATTTCTAGCACATAATCATGATATTTCATGAGTAATGGTCTATGACTCAAGGTAATGAATGTGATTTTCTTTTTCTGCAATAACTCGAAGAGATAGTCCTCCACATCCGTTGAGACTGCATTGGTGGATTCATCGAGCAATACAAACTTAGGATTTTTAAATAAGACTCTAGCAATGCTCACTCTTTGCTTCTCACCTCCACTAAACACGTCTTTCCAGTCCTTCTTGACATTAAAATTACCCTCTCTTTTTAAAAGATACTCTAATTTGACTTCTCTCAAAATGTGATACAAGTGATCATCGTTAAAGCCCATTGCAATCATATCATCATAACTGTGTGGGTAAATTATTTGATCTCTAAGATTACCTTGAGTAAAATAAGTTTTCTGAGGAAGGTAAAACATTTCTTCCTCGTTGGGTTTTGATAATAATCCCGAGTATATGGGCCATAATTCAGCAATAATTCTTGCAATTGATGTCTTTCCGCATCCATTGCTACCTAAAATGAGCAAATTCTTACCCTCTGTTATTTGAAAATTTAATTTATCAACCAACTTCAGATTTTCAGATCCTTCTTTAGAAGGAATTATTACGGGTATATTCTCAAATCTTAGACCCTTCTGATAATTTTTTTGGATCGTACCGTGAATGTCGTTATAACCAAATTTGGATCCAAAATCAAATGTTGGTGAGTGTGCTTGATGTAGATTAGTTAGTAATTGAAATACCCTATCAGTGTAACCTGTCAATTCGGCGACATCTTTAATGGAATACATCAATCTGGAACCCGCATCAGCTAAAGACAACATCAATCGTTTGTTAATGATAAATTGCCTCATGTTTTTTCTTTCCATCTTGCCCTTATCGATTGATGAATCCGTAGATTTGTCTGATAAAAAGAGATCTTCAATAAAAACAGGCAATCCAGCAAATACATAACCCCAAGCTGACCATGTGTACTTCAAAATGTAGTCCTCCAAAATTGAGTATCCGAATCTAGTATTGATTATTTTGTTGATGTGAGCCATTAGTTCCTCAAAGGTGTCACTCAATTTGGATTTTTCGATAACGGAACCTTTGTAGAAACCAATCTCCTCGCAATTGGTTATAAGATTTAAGTGCTCATTGTAGTACTGACCTTCCAAATGAGTCTCTTTCGAGGACAATTTCCCAAACGCTGGGGTGTTTCTCTTTAAAACATATGCAGTCACAAAATAGTTTGCAAAAATACCCATAATAGCCCCTGTTCCAAGGTTGTCTCTTAAATAAATAGAAAAAAAAATCAAATCTATCATGGGCTTACCCATGCTAGAAAACAAAGAACAAATAGAATCGCAAAACTTTGCAATATCGTTGGTTATGAATTGATCAATGTTTTGAATATCAATAAAGTTGATTTTGTAATAGGCCATGATTTTATCCAAATACAAATCATGAATATACCTAGTAAGGTTACTTCTGAAACTAAGACTCAACCTACTTGTAAGGTATTTGATAGCTGCATTGGTGTAACTTGCAGGGAATGCAATTAAAATCCAATAAATCAAATCTCTGATAAATTTTCTTCCATTGCCAGAAATTAAGTTTTTAACGATTTGGCCATCCAACTTAGCAATCAATAAACTTAACCAAGTCCTCAATATTAAAAAGAAACATTGGCAGCATAAAAGATATGTATTTTTAGAATACATCTTTGGTATTAAAATCCTCCAAATAATAATAAGCTGGTTTAAAAATTTCGAGTTGATGACCTTGCTTTGTATGTTAAGCTTCTCTTCGATATAATAGTTCTTATAGAGGTATTTGTCAGCAGCATATCTATCTAAGTTGGGCTTAGGAATGATAATCCGTGTAGTCGAATTTTTACCCTTGGGTATGAAAATTTCCCTAGACCCATTCTTCAATACTGTAGAGCTTTGCCTTATCAAAGAGGGCCTATTAAGCTTTTCGTTGATCTGTGCTTCTTTTATTTGGTGAATCAACGATCTTAAAAAGAAAACAATCCCAAAACCAAAAGTAGTGACTAAGGTGCTCAAAAAAAGTATAACAGGTCGACTTTTATAATTAATCTTAACCCTATTATCTTTGAAAGTCACCACAAATTCTTGTACGATAAGCAATAGATTTCTAAGATCCTCTTTATTATATCCACCTAACCTTGATATGTTTACCATGTTGCAGAAGAATAAATTTTGTGGGGGATGTTGTGCGGACTTCAAACCGAGGCTTGCGGTCCTGGAATTTATACAGGGTCACATCAAAATACATTTTACGTATGCGATCTCCCCATTCAAGAAAACATATTTATACAATCTGAGACTGATTCAATATTAGACAATTCTTAATATTCAACATTATACATCTATATACATCATTTGAGCTGTTCTACCATTTCCTTCCTAAATTTCTTTGTACGCATGATCGAAAGTCAGAAAACTCTTTCAAACAATGATCTTTCGTTATTGTGGCATAATTCTTCAAAATACATTGGCCATATGCCATTCCCTCAGCGTTACAAGTCCCAGCAGCCTCAATTAATTTTTTAGCAGGTCTCTTCATGTAAAAATTGCGAAGTAGAATCTCTCGATAATTGTTTCCATGTCGTACGACATTTATACATTGCTAGTGATATACTCCTTCTTAGGCTTCGTCCTTCAATATTCGGCACAAACCCTCTAAGTTATGCATTTCTAAGGCTTTGAACTATTTATATACAGGAGGTTCAATTAGCTGAGAAAACTAAGAAGTTATATGTAGCCCTAATGAATTGTGACATGTCCCGCGATAATTTTTCATCAATGAATCAAGAGAACAAAGCCCTCAACGACGAACAGATATTTCAGTGGGTGAATGAACTAGTCTCAGGAGAAAATAGAGAAAGAGCACTACTTGAGTTGGGCAAAAAACGGGAACAATATGATGATTTAGCCTTGGTCCTTTGGAACTCATATGGTGTCATGACAGTTCTATTAGAAGAAATAATTTCTGTTTATCCCTATTTAAATCCCCCAATTTTGAATGCTTCAATTTCCAATAGAGTGTGCAATGCATTAGCTTTGCTACAATGTGTTGCCTCTAACAGACAAACCCGAGGTTTATTCCTTCAAGCCAATTTACCTCTTTACTTATATCCCTTTTTATCAACTAATGCCAGGCAGAGACCTTTTGAATATTTAAGATTAACTAGTTTGGGTGTCATAGGAGCTTTGGTAAAGAATGATACTCCTGAAGTTATAAATTTTCTATTAACGACCGAGATTGTACCTTTGTGTTTAAATATCATGGAAATTTCTTCAGAGTTGTCTAAAACTGTTGCAATATTCATCTTACAAAAAATACTTCTTGACGATCAGGGTTTGTCATATATTTGTACTACTTACGAAAGATTTCATACCGTTGCAGCAGTTTTGTCAAAAATGATAGATCAACTTAACAACTTGAATGGACATAATACTCAAACTTCAAATAGCACTGGCAGGTTACTAAAGCATGTTGTGAGATGTTACATGAGATTAAGTGACAACTTAGAAGCCCGTAAGGCTTTATCTACCATTTTACCGGAATCATTGAGAGACGGAACGTTTTCGGCCATTCTACAAGATGATGTTGCTACCAAGAAGTGTTTGGCTCAGTTACTAGCAAATGTGACAGAGCTGCAAACTAATTCTAATCAAACCCAACAAATAATGACATGACTTCTTAGTAGATAGGAAATAAATACCTCTTACTTATTACAATAATTTATTCAAAATGCAACAAAGCTGGATAGCTTTATCTCGAGTAAATTTATCTTCGCCTTCGCTTTGACTTACCAAAAAAGGATATTGGTCCACGATAATTTCCTTTATAAGTTCGCTGCTGTCTGAAGAAAATTGAGATTCAGATGTCAGACCTTTCCCATCAATTTCAGCATTCTGATTATGAGAGGAGATCGTCTTTAGTTTATGGTTCATTAGGTAAAGGTGGGTTATTCTTGCCTAAAGATTTTATAAAGCCGGTTGATAATGATGTGTCGATTGAAGATTCAGATTGTGAACCTTTGATCCCTTCCAGTATTACGATTAATTCAACCCTGCGCAGAAAATCTCTTGTTGAAAGGGATATCATAAAGAAAGAGAGGGAGTTATTGCAGGAGAATAACATTTTTATCGGTACAAACAATAATGAAGAAGAAGCTGATCAATTGGTAAGAAAAGCCTTCGAAGAAGCCGTCGTATCTCAGAAAGCCAACACAACAGTATTAATTGAGTTGAAAAGTCTTTTCAAGTCGTCCGTGCCTTTAGTGTTAACGTTTTTGCTCCAAAATTCCCTTTCAACTGTTTCGGTTCTTAGTGTAGGACACCTAGGAGCCACCGAGTTGGCAGCTGTTTCAATGGGTGCAATGACAGCTAATATCACTGGATATGCTACTATTCAAGGTATAGCTACAGCATTGGACACCTTGTGTCCGCAGGCATTCGGTGCCAAAAAGTATCACCTTGTTGGGGCTTATTTGCAAAAATGTACTGCGTTAATTTTCACTATCATGATTCCAATCCTTTTGGTGTGGTTATTTTTCGGATATGAGTTAATTTGTCTCTTAGTACCTGATAAAGAAACGGCAAAACTTTCAGCTGTTTATCTCCAATGTCTCGCTTTCGGTATACCGGGATATATATTCTTTGAATGTGGAAAAAGATTTTTACAAGCTCAAGGTGTATATCACATTTCAACATACGTTTTGTTCATAGGTGCACCATCTAATGCTATAATGAACTTTTATTTCGTGGATCGCTTTGGCTACTATGGTGCACCAATAGCTGTGGCAATAAATTATTGGATCATGGCCTTCGGTCTCTTGATTGGGACGGTTTACTTTGTCAAACCAGAGCAAACTACCTCAGGTTTACATCCCTTAATTTGTTGGAATGGTCTTAATATTAGAGAGGCGTTCGCGTCGTGGAACAGACTTATCTATCTTGCTGTTCCTGGTCTAGTGATGCTAGAAGCTGAATTTTTAGCATTTGAAATATTAACACTAATCGCGTCTTATTTGGGAACTGTTGCCTTGGCTGCACAATCAATTGGATCCACAATGGCATCTTTAACTTACCAAGTGCCTTTCGCAATAGGTATTGCTGCTTCAACTAGAATTGCAAATTTTTTAGGTGCTGGAATGGCAGAAAATGCGAGAAAGTCCACCAATGTAGCTCTAGCTTTTGGCTTTGTGGTTTCGTTGATCAATTTCACAGTTCTATATTCGTTTGATCGTCTGATCGCCCTAATGTTCACGGATGATGAGAGAGTCATATCTGTTATAGAGCAAGTGATGTGGCTTATAGCGCTAATGCAAGTTTCCGATGCGATGAATGCAAATTCCGCTGGTTGCTTAAGAGGACAAGGCCAAACAAAAATTGGAGGAATAATCAACTTATTCTCATACTATGTCATAGGACTCCCACTATCCATATACCTAACATTTTATTCCCCATGGTCTGGAACCCTACATGGTCTTTGGATTGGGTTATGGATTGCATTGACTATAATTGGTGTAGTACAGAGTTACTACGCTTACTTTGCTGACTTTGAAAAACTATGTGACGATGCCAATAGAAGAACAAGTTTTGAACCAACCGTGTAAAATATTGAGATTAATATTCGAATATATATACTATATATGTAAGACTCTGGTTTCAGAACGCATTTATCATCACTGCTTCATTCAAAGACTCCGACTGTATCCTGGGTGTCCCTGCCAAGAGCTCTCTCCTTATTTCCGGTCCTATGGAATGATGAAATCTTTGTCTCACAGTTTCAAGTAAAAAGTCACGTTGGTCGTCGGTGATATCATTTTTATATCTTTGAGCAAAAGCCAAAAATGATTTATGCCAAACAACTGGCAATGGTGGCTCAGAGCTTTGGATTTTTGTACCCTGTTCTATGAGTTCTATATCATTTTCTGATCCCACTTTTCTAAATCTCATGAAAAAAAAAACTAAATCGTCTAGCGTTTGGTAAGGCAAAGCGTATTTCTTCTCTATTAAGACTCTCATAAAAACTGTAGTGGCAGGCGAAAAATCTCTCTTAGAGAGCTGTGAAAGTGCTACGGATGAATGCAAAACTGGAACAGAAACTTTGGCTAACACAGATGCTGCGATTGTTGCTTCTCTGACAGAGCAGTATGAGTCAACTAAAGGAAACAAAAATCCTTTGAAGAACGCTCCTGGTTTATAGAGAGATTTCTTGATCGCCCTATAAATGTGGTAGTTCACCGAGTGATCTTCTGAATCCTCAATTGAAACTCTGAATCTTTCTAAAAGTATGCTTTCAATAAATTTTTGGGCTTCGTTAGCTTGCAAATTAGAAACAAAAAGCTTCGTAGCTTCATAGACTGCGTGAGGCGTCCAAGACTCCGGATTAGTAACATAAAGAACGTCTTGCCAATTTTTTAAACTAGGCAAGACTTTGAAAAGCTTAGGAAGCTTCCCATGTCTGTAGTTAGCCAAAATCTGCCCTATTTTCTCATAGGCAGCTATAACCTTAGCAGGCAACTTTACACCATCCAATGGCCTTGGTTCTGGTGTACTTTTAGACTCCTTGTCCTTTATTTTGGCTAAAATTTTGTCTGCCAAATTGATTGGCCCGGAATTATCCGATTGAAAGTATCTTTCAAACATTTCAGCATCCTTCTCATTCACTGTAATTTCCTCTTCATCAAGAAATTCCTCTTCAAAATCAGAATAATCTTCTTCGATTGAGTCTTCGTCACTCTCGCTTAACTGTGCCTTAATACTCTCTAAGTATTCATGTTTTGTCGACGTAGACTCATCGTTCTGTATCTCATCTTGCTGCTCTTTTGCTAATTTCAAGATCTTTCTTGAAGTGCTTGCGTCCAAATACTCTTCGCCTCTGTCAACAATTGTGGATTTTGCTTTTTTGCTCAATTTAAGATCACCATGCAAACTGGCAATATCCCTGTAGAGAGGATTATGGCGCTGCTTATCTTTAACCTCGTTTCTTGATATCTTACCCATGCTCTAATTTTTTTTTACCTCATCGCGATTTCCACTCACTAGTCATCGCGCGCCCCAGGACATTTTAACTCAATCATAATTCGTAAATTTAACGTGTATAAATAAAGAAGAATAAATAAGTGTTTCGCCATGACTATCATTCAATGATATGTATCTATAGCCGTGTTTCAAGTGTTCCAACTTCACGACGTTCACCCCTAAAGTAGGATCTTCCGTTCCAGGCTCCTCACTCAAGACAGAGCACTTTAGGAAAGTGAAACTGCTGCTTTCAATTTCGAGTTTTATTGTTTCATTCCATATAGGGTTGAATCCATTTTCTGGAACTGTATGTGTACGCATCTTAGAATTTTTGGAGCTGACAATATCGGCACCCAAAATATCAATTTTTACATACGGGTTCACAATACCATGATTTGCAAGCTTAGGCAACTGCTGAGCACTTATAATAGTGATTTCTGCATTTAGGTTCCTCTGTTTAAGTCTTAAAGAAACTTTATCATTGCCTTTAGATAATGGATTTCTCATTTCAATGGGTTTTAAAATAAAACCGCATTTATTAGGACCATCGAAAAAAGCCTCATTAATCTGTTGGCCAATATCATACGTTTGCCAATTTGTGGCTACCATTTGTATACCATGTGACCAGTATTTCATTGGATCAAAATTGGAAGATGTCACCCTTAAGTTGGATGGATAAACCCGCATCAAATACCGACGATTGTGCTTGTCAATTGCCTTGGTCTTTTCTAAATCTTTTAACATCAGATCAATTTTGTTTTCGCTTAAAGAAAAACAATGATTAAATACTTTTGATTCTGGTAGTGAAAAGTTCTTAAATCTAATCCCTTGTATGTAGACACCCAAGTTGCTGAGTTCTTCAATGACATGCTTCGAATGCTTTCTCTTTCTTCTGCTAAAAGTCGAACTGTTGCCTCCAGGGCTCGAACTATTATCTTCACTGAAAGAAGTACTTGTTGTTGAAGAAGTCAAAACAAAGGAATCTGATTTGTTGACACTCGGTACAATACTAGTCTTTTTCACTTTAATTAATATCTTACTTCTCAACTCAAGGGGGCTGGGTAGCTCGCTGCTCGAGGCAAGAGAAACCATTGACTCACCCAAATACTCAAATAAATATGCCACCACTTTTAGCTGCACAACCTGGGAACAATTTATCTCTAGGCTAAGTATCAAAGGGAAAATGTTGTGAGTGAAGGCATTTCGTTTAATGGTGACTAGAACGTTTTTCAACAAAATGGAACTAGTAAAGGCTCTTCCATGACAAACTATAGGTATTTTCTCTCCACTTTCATTGTCTTCACCATCCCAAATATCGATTTCTATGCATCTACAGCCTTTTTGCAAAGCTCGAATATATCCCTCAATAGAGGAATCTCCTATTACTTGCCTCCCAGTAAGGTAAGTATTGTGTGACGACGAAATGAAATATTGATTCAAAGGATGCATGTAATAGTCTGTTTGATGGCCCTCGTCCCTTAATGCACGAGAATATTTAGACATGAGGAACTGATTGAAATTCTCTACATCCCAAGATCCGGACGTGTTGGTAAATTTATTGAAGATCTTTTCTAAGGATGAATCCTCGCAAGTCTCGTTCTGATTATTCTTCAAGAACTTCTTAAGCGAGTGGATATCGAAAATATTATCAGCATTTAGTAGTTTGCTCCATATTGCAATGATATCATTCCTTTTTTTTAGTAAGGCGATAAATTCTTTAAAATTTTTGAAATCTAGATATTCAACACCATCTTTGACAACTTTTCCATCAAGCGAATCGAAAATTGATTGCAAATAACCATCGTTGACATTTATATTTAGTCTGCGAGTGTACTTAACAATGTCCTTGAATGACAAATGTTCCTTCTCGATTAAACTAAAAGTGCTTGTTTTGCTAGCTAGATAATCTTTTTGTCTATTATTAAGGCTTCCGATGTCTGTCAATAAATCATGCGAAAGCTCTGCACGGAGCCCTTTAAGCACACTAAAAGCATGAGAGATTCTTTTCAAATCCTGCTCTGTATCAGCAACTAGATGTAATGTTTTTAATTTATTTTTCAGAACCACATAATAAGATATTGTAATCCACTGTTTTTCCAATTCTTTAGAAATATTAAGTTCGTCCCTGTAGTGTCTAGCGTCCAGTTGTAATTGAATTTTTCTGATATCATCAATCGTAAATTTATAATGCTTTCCACTTTGAGTCAAGGAGGTAGCGAGTTTCAGAATATTAGATGAACTTTTGGAGCAAATTGTCCACGAGAAGCCTAAATTTGTCGGATCAACTTTGAACTGAATTCTCTTCTTAGATTTTTTCGAAACTTTCAATAAAGACATGCCATTTTCCTCGACTAGAATTTGTGGCAACTTGAAGTGATTCAAATTTTTCGATATGATAAATTCAAAGTTTTCAGGATACCTGCTTGATGTTGACTTTTGCTTACCAGAAGCTTCTTGGTTACTAATTGTCTCAGCAGGTAACGTTCTACTGGTTCTTCTTTTAGCAACTTCATCTTGCGATTCTAAACTTCTGTTATCAGTTCGAAGACTATGAAATAGTGTTGGCAATGCTGACAGGATCAGCTGGCTTCGACCCTTAGTTTTCACATCGAGAAAGGGAGCTTGAGATGCATCACTATCAATCTCATTGATGTCACCAGTCAAATTCATCTCAATCGAATCACCCGCAAAGTCTCTAGGATTTTCAAAACTCGCATAATTTAAATTTAGAGTGTGTATTAATCTATAACAAAGTTTTACAATTCTACTTTATCGTCTAACCTTACGTCCATGCTTCCTTCAGTTAACAAAAACTTTTTGACGTCATTGACAGTGAACTCTTCTCTATGGAACATACCTGCCCCTAATGCAGCATCAACACCACAATCCATCTCAAAGACTTCCTTAAAATGTTCAGGTCTACCAGCGCCAGAACTAGCAATAACTGGTATATGAATCGCTCTTTTGATTTGATTTAAGAGTTCGAGGTTAAAGCCTTTGTTTGTGCCGTCGTGATCAATAGAGTTGAGAAGAACTTCACCTGCACCTAAGTCTTCGCAAGCTAAGCAAAGTTCTAAAGCTCCTAAGTCATGAGTCTTTCTGCCACCTTGCGAGGTTACCTGGTAGTAACAATACCTTTCTCCATGCGGACCGTACCTTGAAGGATCTTTTATTTCTATCACCTGCATTGAAGTCAATTCTGGAGAATCAATATACTTCCTTTTAGGATCAACGGATATCACCACTGCTTGATTTCCGAACATAGCCGAAATAGTTTCAATCGAAGTCGTCCCTGTTTTGACCTTTCCACTAGCGTAATAATTTTCGGCAATAATCACCGCATCAGAACCAATACTGACTTTATCTGCCCCAGACTTAAAATACATATCAGCAACTTCCACAGCAGGTATTATTCTTCCAGTTTCAGGATCTACCAAGTCTTTTATACCACCCCCAACAGTCAACGGTACAAAAACATTCTCTGCGGAGCGTCTCAAAACCTCCAACATTGGCAAGTCTTTTAGTGGAGATTCTCTAAAAGAAGTAATGTTTAAGAAAGTTACCTCATCAGCTCCTTGCAAATAATATTTCGTGGCCAACTCAACTGGCTTTCCAAGATTTCTAACTCCAGATCCTTCTGAACTGGACTCTCTCACATTATACTGATCACCTTTTGTAACAACCAAATCCCCGTGATCATTGGATCTTACATCAAGACATGCGATCACTCTTCTCGTTAGACCGCTTAAAGACTTTTCGGACTGCTTAATATTGGTTTGAAAGTCACTTTCCACTGTGTGGCCTAACTTAGTGCCACTTAAAAACGACTTAATTATTTTTATTCCTGCAATCCCTGATTTCTCCGGATGAAATTGGGTCGCAAAAAAGTTCTTGTAACATAACGCAGCAATAAACTTTTCAGAGCCATATGTGGCAAAACTAAAGGACCAACCTTTGCTACTTAAATTCTGAAGATACGACTCAGATGCCTTGTCTAAAATAGCAGCATACGAGTGTACAAAATAGTATTTGTTCATTTTATTCATTCCATAAAATGACTCGGAAAGTGTTAGTTCTCTACTCTCCACATGGATCGAATCAATGTTATTCCACCCTATGGCCGGTACAGACTTACTGAGGTTTCTTTTTACAAAGACTGGATCATCTTTTTGGAATTTTTTAAGCTTCATGTTCAAAAACCCCAAACCATTATACCTGTTGTCATTGCTCTCTTCGCTACTTTGGAAGAAAGTTTGCAACCCCACACAAATTCCCATAACTTCTCTTCCGCTTTCTATATACTTTGAAATTGAATCAATTAACCTTCTATCATTTAATTGTTTAACAAAGTGACCAAAGTTACCCACGCCAGGAAATATCAATTTACGAATGCTAGAATTCTCTTCTTCAAAATCTTCTAAACTTTTAATAAATTTAATCTCGTATGATCCACTAAACTTAATAGCGTTCACAAGCGATTGCAAGTTACCACTATCCACATCTATAATGTGAACTTTTTCCATCTCTATACTGCGTGAGTCAGAATCTGCGCGAAAAAAATTCTATATATTCTATACTTTTAAATGGCTCTTTTGGGCTCTGATAGAGAAAAAGAAGTGTATTTCCTTATTCTCTTTTCCCAAATTTGATTCAAAGTTTCGACAAAACTCATCTATTTTACCAACCATCTCTGCAATATGAAGTCCTATATCTCTTGCTAAAAAGTTGTTAATTTCGTTAGACGCATTTAAAAGAGTTGATGCAAATTTGACGTTTCCCTCGCCGAATAATGTAACCAAGTGTGTTATCAATGTCTCTGCAAAATTGGGAATTATGTCGTAATAGTCAGCTAAATTCAATCCTGTAGTGCTTGTAAACTGGGGCAAGCCAACAGTAGTGCCATCAGTGTTTATAGTGCCTGCCCCCAGAAGTATAATCGGAACGTCTAAAACGCCTCCACATTTTAAAACTCGATGAAATTGACTTAATATCGTTTTGAAATTGGATGTTGTCAATTGAAATAATAGATCTCTACTTTGAATAGCCAGGAATGTCTCATCTGGGATAGTTGCCAAAGACTTGGAATAAAACTCAAAATTAAAGGGCTTATGCTGAACATTAGGTGCGTCATCTTCATTTCCTTTATTCAAGGCTGCTTCATTTCGACGAGAAGCGCTCACTTGGAGTGCTACCAATTGGTCATCCGTCATATTCCGAAATGATTGAAAATTGCTTAGAGAAAACTTGGAGAAAAACTTTTCCATCATGATATCATCCAGATCCTCGAAGTTCATTTTTTTGCACTGTCGTTCAAATTTTTGATACTTTGAACTATCAGAGATGACATCCGCAGGCTCGTTAAACACACTCATTTCGAATACCCTAACAAAAGGTGTGGTGACTGCCATATACCAGCAGTATTGAGCACTGAAATATGAATTATAAATTAAGATTTTGCATGACTCTCGTTGTTTATTCAACCTTTTGCTCCAATATTGATTAAAAAGGTCAAGTGAAATCCTCGAATCCAAAAGACAGTTATTTCCTAGTTTGGTCAAAATATTTATGTGATACTTTTCTAAAAGAATGAAGTCATAAGAAACTTTGGTTATTAGTTGTAACAAATACGTAACTGAGTTAGTTGCGTTAGTTATGTCATCGCCCGAGTCTTCTTTTTTGAAGCTATGTAGAGCTTTCGCCAAATGAGTAAAAAGGACTTTGAATTTTTTGTGTTGTAACGTGATCTCATCCAAACTTTCGTCCGGTGCTAACAATATCTTTTGGGGTAAATTTATAATGTACCGAATATAGTTTGTGAAGTTCACTTGAACTAATTCTTCACAAGAAAACAATTCTGAGCGAGCCATATCTTTCGTTGACTGCAATCTAATTAATTTCCTTATGAATGTTCTCAAGCGTAGCAAGCTGCATGCCATTATTCCTTCAAAGTCCCTTATATCATTGCTTTTTATCACATCATCTGGATTGGTTGAAGAAAAGCGGTTGTGTCGAATAAGAAACTTGGAGATCGAGTTAAAACGAATATTTGCAAAATTGATAGGGTCATTATTGTGCTGAGAAGCCACAATTTCAAGAAAATTATTATATCTGAAAACTTGAAAAGATGGAGTGTAAAGACTACGTTGCAAGTTAGTCATTGGATTAAGGATTTCCAAATCCCTCACTGTGATGAATTCCGGATATTCCTCAGACTGTGTCATGCTGAAACTAGGCTTGAAAAGTTTCTGCAATTGTGCTTTTGGCTCATTCAGGTTTGTATGATTATTATTCTCAGAATGATTTCCGAAGGGCTGCACTCCAAGCTTACTACGCTCCTTACTGTTGTTGCTACTTGTCGTATGAGATGAAGACATTGAACTATTACGCCGATATCTATACTTCGGAAATGATGACATAGTTGAAGTGGAATTTCTTCTTTTATCTGACTCAGATATGTCTGGACCATTCCCAACTTCAATTTGATCAACGTTCGTCTCTCCTGACCCACTACTAGAAGAAGGCATAGCCGCATTCTCCGACGAAATTGAAAATTTTACAGCGATATTAGATGCCAAAGAACTAGTAGAGTTGCTTCTTTCAATTTCTACTCGTGACGAGTTTGAAGCCTCATTTTCAGTGTTTAGTTCCATACTCTCTTCGTATAGGCTTGCAGCTCTGATTGACGTGTTACTCGAACTCCCGGGTGAATCTACTTTCAAATGCTCCCCATGATTATCAGGACGACTCCCCTTTTTCCTATGCTTATGCTTATCACCAACCTTCTCTCTCTCCTTCTTTTTGAGTTTCTGTTGAGTCTGGTACAGTACCGAGGGCACAATATAAAAACTCATCTGTTCTCTTATCTCCTGAATGCGCGATCAAACATCACCAACAACTATGTCGCAAATGATAAAGTCACGTGAGAGTCAACCGCATAAGTCTCCAATCAAAAACACACTCAATACTATTTCAGCTTTTGCAGTCTGCTTCCAAATAATCCCATGATTTCATCGATTAAACAAGTATTGATTTATAGTCAATCAAACATAAATTAAATGAAACCTACGTTTCATACTTTTCGCTTAGGCATTGTTAAGCATAACAACTTGAAGGACAGAGAAAGGTCTAGGATTGTAATAACGATATAAATTCAATTAAATTTATCTTCCTTCATAAATTTAATAACCTGCGTTATTACACCACACTAAAACCTTGAATCTCTACTTACGAAAAAAAAGTATCTATGAACTACTTCTACATACTTATATTCCTAAAACTTTCAATAAAAACATGCAGCTCCTAAGACAATCAAACTTCGTACCTATGTATAAAGAAATCAGATTCATCTTAGCAACATTTCATCCGAATATTCGGAAACAAATTGCATCTTCAAAGTTACACTACAACTCAACTTGAATTCGATCTTCTTCCTACTTTCATTTATAACATTTGTACGATCAATCACGCTTCCCTCAAACCAAACAAATACGGCAGCCTCCGATTATCGTTCAAGTAAGGAAAAATGTACCGTAGAACAAATTAACCAATCCAATCCCGACCTTATTCTCTGATAGAGACCGCCAAGGCAAAAGCAAGGAAAACAACAATAACTACAAGCCCTCAATTCACCAAAATACAGTCTTCTCAAAGATGTAAGATAAAACAAAAAATAAGCAATTATGTGGGCAAAAAGTATTCCAGAACAAAAGGTTAACATTCCTTGGAATCGTATCACATTGGCTGCAAAGTTCAAAGAGAGTATGGTGGGACAAGTCTATACACGTTAAAAGATATCTTCACACTATACCAATACTAATAAAATGCATACTTTTAATTCTCTTAATCTGCCAATGGATTACTCTAAAATAGAAATAAAGTACAACTCAAGTTATCTAGATATGTTATTAACAATTGCGTTAACCTCTGCACTCCATCGCCCTGCCCATGAAAACAATGGAAACACTATCTCCATCTATAAGTCTATAACTTCATCGTCAAGCAAACATGGATAAATTAATAGAATACGGTGCCGTCCTTAAAGGCCCAATGACAAGATCACAAGTGTGCGATTCACTTATTTTGCAACTTAAGAAAGTTCAAACTGAAATAAACTAACTTTGGTCATTTGTTCAACCGTAATACATTGGTGGAATATTTAGAGAAAATGGCCAACTCCAAGTGCGACGCTCACAGCTAGCATAATTTTATTGCAGGTCTTCCCTGACCATAATTTTATATTGGACGAAGTCTTCTAAATAATACTGAAAAATAGTTTCGTTCAAGAATAATTTAAACGGTAAGATAATCATTTGATAGTTATTGCAACTAATGCATCTGATTGCATGTGTCTTTGGTTAATGAACTTCAATTCATTCGATCTCCTGTATTCATTCGATCTCCTGTAATGACTCATGCAATTTGAGATCCTCTTAACAAGCTAAATTTATATATTGTGTAAAGCTCATTCAAATGAGTACAATTTTAAATGCTTTCTCTCAGCTAGTGATCCTCTTACAAAGCCTGGGTATGTTCATCTGTCCATTTTCCTTATATATCTTCATTACGCTTAATGTTTCGAAATTTTAAATAGTACCTTACTGCGTCATATTTAAGTGAGTCTAGTCCTAATGGTAGTTCTGTCATGTATCGTTTCTCGTTCAAAGGCAAAGAAATGATATGGTTCACAACCACAACACTATTATATTGCTCTACTAGGTCGATGGCCCGTGTTGATAATCTTTCGTCGAATGCAAACTAATATTAATTCTTTTCCGGGAATGCATTGTTTTCGGATACTTTCGCCAGTATCCTTTATATTATCTTACTTTGGCCCAAATTCACCGGCATCCTAGTAAAGCAGGCTATTAGGGAAGGCATCAAGTCCTCCAGCGGCTTATTACTTTCCAAGGGTAGAAACTGCAATACTTCTCCTTCCCCTTCTCGCAAGGTTAGTGAGTTATAGCACACGTTATTATACGCTCTATTCTTTTAATGCACTCATAGTTCGTCTCGCTTGCTATCATTCATGCTTCTTTTGATTTAACGATTTGACTATTCAAGCATATCTCCCTATCGTTAAACTTGCATTGTATATTAACATGAGGGTGGTCGTTTGTGGGGCATGATCGAAAAAGGTTGATTTGTTACAGCGAAATTCCAAAGAGAGAATTTTGTTTATAACTGGCAGAACACAATTGAAAACAAAGGTGGATCAGACGATTCTATGGAGAATAATCCCTTTTAAGTCGGTGGAATTTTTGTGAGAAAGGTAAGGATACTTTGTCACTTATTTTGTTTTTGTAAAGTATTTTGTTAGAGTATTTTATAAAATGTCTTGTAAAAATGTCTAAATCATCTGGTAAAGTATAATCCATCACCGTTAATATGTTGTTATTGGAAAGACAACGAATCAGCCTAGATCATAAGTGCTTTGAGGATTATATTTGTCGCTTTACTGTGAGGTATTTACTATTGTTATATTCACTATTGTGTTAGCATTAAGGAAATTGAACGCGTTATAGGAATTGGAGACGTTATATGAATTAGAGACGTTAAAGGTATTAGCGACCTTATAGGAATTAGATGTAAGGGATACGTAAAGGAAAGTTACAAGAATTTTTAATTTTGGCGAGATTCGTGTTTTGGTTATTTGAGGTGCAATCAAAAATTTAAAATCAACAACTTAACTGCATGTATAAAAGTTTCAATGTAACGGCGCCGATCAAACTATACAGTAATTTATAATGCAAGTCACACAAGGATACAAAGCAGTCCGTACGATCGTAACAATGAACAACAGGCAAGTATCAAGCGCCTGATGTCATTATCACGCTTAATCTTCTCCATCACCAGAACCCATTAATCTATAGATAAGAACATGAGGCAGAAACAGGAGACATTAATGCCACAGTAAATTAGCTTGATAGCACAGAGCCATCTCTAGATCTCTGGAGCGATAAAACTAACTTACTGTGAAATTAATTGAAAATTTTTTTTCTTAGTTTGAGAACTCAAAAAGCGCTTTATGTAACCCGGATTGGGGATATCTATTTGGTTTAATCTATATCTTTTCTTCTGCCTTCATCTAGATCAACACTGTTCAAATCCACCCATTTCGTTCTCTTCACTATCTTGAAGAAGAAGAATAGGAGAAAAAAGAAGGGTATTAAAATATAGGCGTCTACCCATTGGTCTGCCTGAAATGGTTTAAAATATGACCAACCTTGTACAAGTGCGAGAAATGCATTCAATAATATACTCATTATTGGCAAAATGGGATAAAAGAGTCCTTTATATGGCAACTGACTGACATCTCTCCCTTGTTTTTTCCACGCTTGTCTCATTCGGATCTGAACATAGGAAACAGATCCCCACACAAAGAATACTCCGACACCAGAAAGGTTGACAATGTAGCTATATGCCTCCGCCGCACCAGTATTCATGTTCATAATGGATAAAAGTCCGAAAGAATTCATTAAAATGATGGCAAAGTAAGGAATACCTCTTTTTTTATCCACATATCCTAAAAATCTAGGCGCAGCACCTTCTTGTGCTAAATTTACAATCGTTCTTGAACCAATGTAAATTGAACTATTGATTGCGGAAATGCAAGTGAGTAAAATGAAAGCATTTACGAGATGGACACCACCTTCCCATCCAGCTCTTTTTATTGCTATAGTCATTGGAGATTTCAAAGTTTTGTTTGATGATTGCAAAGCTGGGTCATTATATGGCACTGTTAGTCCATAAGTTATAGAAATGCCCATATAGATAAATATGATTCTAATGAAAGTTTGCCTAATAGCACTAGGTATTGCCTTACCTGGGTTTCGTGTCTCACTTGCTGCAATAGCAATTGCTTCAACACCTGCATAAAATGTGGACGCAAACACAAATGAACTAGCTACACCTTTAAACCCGTCATTGAACGCACCAGGATCATTCCAATAATGAAAGCCAAAGGCCTCTTTTCCTGATATTCCACCTGAAGCATACACAATTGCGAATACATAGAATGCCAAGATACCGACAATTTTTGAAATTGCTAGCCAGTATTCTGCTTCACCGAAAGCGCCCACACCTAAAAATTGAAAGAGCATGAAGGCCCCGTAGAAGATCAATATATACCCGTATAAAGGTACCTGAGGACCCCAAAACTGAAGAATTGATGCAGTCACATTATATTCATTCGCTAGTACTGCGACCCAAATTATTACATAAAACCATCCGACCGTTGCTCCAAACGCTTCATCAACAAACTTAGATCCCAAGGTTGAGAACGCCCCCCCTGTAGGATACAATGTTGATAATTCGCCTAGCGACTGCATCATTGCGAATGCAACTAAACCAATTATTCCAAAACCAATGACTAAACTTGCCGGCCCGTTTGATAATGCCAAAGAGGACCCTATGAGTATACCAGGACCAATTATTCCAGCTAAAGCAAGGAGTGAGATATGTCTGTTTTTTAGATTTCTCTTCAAATGATTTTCAGTGATGGGAGTCAAACTAGACTCAGCATCAGAGTAACTACTACATGGGCCCTCCTCTAGCGCACTTTCATCTCTTTTCGTATTAGAATTCATGAGAAATTGAAAACAAGGAGCCACAAATTTACCATCCTAACCAAGTGATCAATATGCACTCCTGGAGATTTCGTCCCCTTACATAAGCAGAGTTAACTCAACAGAACTGAAACAAGCCTAGATATGTATTTATAAACTAAAATTAATACAGTTGGTTCTATTTGCTTTTAGTCAGTTTCAGGTCTTAAATCAGACCTTCTTGGAGCTTGCAAAGGGTGTAATTGACTCAAATATGTGATTGCCCACATTAAAAAGCACATAGATAGACCCAATATGATAGAGGATCTCCAGACAGTTCTATTTTCTCTTGGTGACGCAAACCATGCTAACACACTCAATGCTACGACAAACAAAAATGCTACAACAACAGTATAGCTAAAAGTTAGTATCTTGCTGACGGAAAAAATGTAATTGCAAGCACATTTGTCTCACAGAGATCTGTGCCATATCTCTGAAGAAAATATTAGCAACACACTTATCAAATAGAAAGGCAAGGTGTAAATTACAAGGGATACCCGACCCCTCTAGTTCGTTAAATTGGAACATACCCACTCATTGTATGAGATATATTCTAGGGAAAAAAGAGATTCGCACTCAATTCTCATGGGAGGATTACCTAGTGAATTAACGAATTGGCTTTATAATGTTCTACAACCGCAGTACAAATATAAACAAGTAGTATATACGCATGTAGTAAGCTTTCTTATTATTTACATTGGTAGCGGGTTTAAAGTCAGAACCAGGGTACATTCGAGCCCCACAGGGGAGTCGAACCTTCTTATTAACATCTACGGGAACCTAAAGCTTACTGCTGATGAAGTTGCACTAGAGATATGGCTACCTTTTGATTACCCTTTTCAAAGCGTACCAATATTGTATATTAAACCCGATATTACTAAACAGATATATATCAAACCGAGTAATTTTGTTGATAACCAAGGTAGGTTCTACCATCCGTATCTTTCATCATGGTACAGTGAATGTCAAGAACATAATCCAGCTTCTTTGAACACTTTCAATTTAAATCAGTTGATAACAATTGTCTCTGGTGTATTTGAAGACAATTTTCCCGTTGCACACGATTCACAAGAGTCTGGATTGACTTTACCGCCGAAACCAATGAAAATACCCCTTAAGGGAACCGATAATTTTTGCAAACAAACAGGTCATGTTGATTTGAAGCATAATAACAATGCAGATGGTGTGAAAACCTTTCATCAAGCGGGTTCATCAAAAATTCACACCGAAAGTTTTTCTATCCCTTTAAGATATCAGCAACCGCTTCCTTTACCTCGAAATACAACAGAATTTACGAAAGATCCTGGAGTTAAAAATGGAGAGATAGTGGCTGATCATTCAAGACAAGATTCGGAATTAGATGAGACTTATAATGATATCACGAACACAGAAGTAGTAAGGTTTGAAGTGAGAACCGCCAACAACCTGGAACGTAAGAATGAGACAACAACAATATCAAAGAGTGGGTTTGACAGATTAGGTCATTTATCTTCCTTGTTGAGTCATTTTGTGGATGATCACCCCCAAGTTGCAGTTGATTCCCTTGCGACAATTAACGAAGACAATCTGAAAATTGATGTGCTCTTGAAGCAACTACAATATCACATGAAGCAAGCTGTAGCAAACAAGAATAACACTCACTTATATTTGGACTATTTGCATTCAGAAATGGAGATGGTTTTAAAGTCAAACCAGACTTTGCAGCAATTGAGAGAATTGAATTCAACAGACATGAATCATCTTTATTACACGATGACCAACAATCTCAATCTTGATGAACTTGTAATTCCTGACCTGCTTTTGTCAAACCAATTGTATGATATTGTAAGCGAGATGAAGGCGAATCAAGATGTAATATCTCTCATTGGCGGCAACTTTTTTGATAAGAACGAAGTCATTAATGATGCCAACTTTGATTCATGTATCAAATATGTGAGAAGCGTGGGTAGGGATCAATTTTGGTTAGAATTGGTGAAGACAGAGGTAAGTAGGAAAATGGGATTAATATAGTCGAGATAAAATGCAAAAATCTGCGGCGGCAGTATTTTTCTCTAGCTCATCTGCTTCGCATTTTAAAAATTTTTCATTCTTTTTCTTTTACCATGTCTGAAGAATTCATTATAAAACCAGAGAGCATTACACCTAGTAATGACACTTCTGAATGGCCACTTTTACTCAAAAACTATGACAAGCTTTTAGTGAGAAGTGGTCACTACACCCCTATACCATCGGGATGTTCACCTTTAAAGAGGGATATAAAGTCCTATGTTTCCTCAGGTGTGATTAATTTAGATAAACCTTCGAATCCATCATCTCATGAAGTTGTCGCCTGGATTAAAAGAATCTTAAGATCAGAAAAAACAGGTCACTCTGGTACTTTAGATCCTAAGGTTACAGGTTGTTTAATTGTTTGTATCGATAGAGCTACAAGGTTAGTGAAATCTCAACAGGGTGCAGGTAAGGAATATGTCTGTATTGTGAGATTGCACGATGAGTTGAAAGATCAGAATGATTTAAACAGATCTTTAGAAAATTTGACTGGTGCTTTATTCCAAAGACCTCCTTTGATTTCGGCTGTCAAAAGACAATTGAGGGTCCGTACAATTTATGATTCTAAACTTATCGAATTCGACAACAAAAGGGGATTGGGTGTATTTTGGGCCTCTTGTGAAGCGGGAACTTATATGAGAACGTTGTGTGTTCATTTGGGTATGTTATTAGGTGTTGGTGGTCATATGCAAGAGTTGAGAAGAGTACGTTCGGGTGCCTTAGACGAAAATGACAATTTGGTTACCTTGCATGATGTTTTGGATGCACAATACGTATATGATAATACCAGAGATGAATCTTATTTGAGAAAGATTATTCAACCTTTAGAAACTTTACTTGTGGGGTACAAGCGTGTAGTTGTGAAAGATTCCGCCGTGAACGCTGTATGTTATGGGGCAAAATTAATGATCCCAGGGCTTTTACGTTATGAAGAGGGTATTGAATTATATGACGAAGTTGTCTTGATTACTACAAAAGGTGAAGCTATAGCCATCGGTGTAGCTCAAATGACATCTGTTGATTTACAATCGTGTGATCATGGTGTCGTTGCTAAAGTTAAAAGATGCATTATGGAGCGTGATACTTACCCAAGAAGATGGGGTTTAGGACCAATAGCTCAAAAGAAAAAGCAATTGAAAGCAGACGGAAAGTTAGATAAGTATGGAAGAGTGAACGAAAATACTCCTGAATCATGGAAATCTGACTATAAGGATCACGACGAAGAGCCTGCACCTCCTGTTCCGGAATCGAAATTAGCTGCGCCAGAAATTCAATTACCAAAGAAAGTGGATTCGAGCACTTTAAGTGGGGAAACAGATAATATTGAGCCAAAGGACAAGAAAGAAAAGAAGGAAAAGAAAGATAAAAAAGAGAAGAAAGATAAGAAAGACAAGAAGGACAAGAAGGACAAGAAGAGAAAAGCTGAAGATGATGCTTCGCCAAAAAAGAAGAAGTCCAAGAAAGAATAAGTCAGTTAACGAGTAAATTGTCCGCATAAGTAAAAGCTGAATGTGTAAAGTAATAGTAGGATTTATGTAATATTTAAAGTCTAAAAAGAATTTGCAACTGACCTTCAGTCACCATTTTCAATTTTCATAAGTTCAGCTCTTGTTTGCTCGATGGCCACTTCATTTTTGCTATTCATGAATATATTGAGGAGTGTTTCATATAGAGCAATTTTACACTCCTTATAAGCGTTTTCGTCAACATCAACATGCGTTCGAACATAAAGAATTCCAGATTTAATTAAATAAGTAGCGTCATCAACGGATTGCGTACTGAACGCTAGAAGTATTTTCATGGCACATACCAACTTAGCGGATTCAATATTGCTAATATCCAAATTTTGGACAACTTGATAGTAATCGACCGGTATGGAATCTTTCGTTTGAAAAATTGTTTGCACTAGGACGGCGGCCAACAAATCCACATTTTTTATTAATACGCGTTGGAGTTTTGTAGGCAGGGAGGCACAATTGAAAAGTGACTGGGATTCGAGGATATTTAAAAGTGCTTTTATGTCACCGTTGTGTTGATGTAATAGTCGATAAAATCTTAGGTGTATCTTACTGTTGAGTTGTTGGAATTCGTAATTTAAGTAGATAGTAGCTATGAATTCAAGTGCTTGATCATCAAAGTCTGGCAAAGAAGAATCATAGACGATACTGTCATCAAGCAAATACTGCAAATAAAGTGAATAAGACGGCATGTCAACAAAACCTTTGAAAGAAACAATTTGTAAGCACTTTTCAGGCTTGGCTACAGGATCCTTATTCTTGACGAATGATGTTATTAGTAGGAATTTCAAAGCATCAGTGTAGTTTAACAATCTAGAAACACCTCTCATGTAAGCTTCAGGAGACGATGCAAGAATTTTACCCTTAGATAATTCTTTTAAAATGCATTTTGCTAGTCGTATTCCATTGTGCAATGGCAAGCTGGCTTTTGTGCTATTTTTTGAAAAAGACAAGTTCAAAGCTATGAAATAACTGTGAAGTGCTTGCCAAAAGACTATATTGCCTAGATCTAAATTAAGAATAGGAAAACCATCAACTCTCAAGGAATGCTGTAGCGAATGAGCCAAGTCCATTTGATTGCTTTCTATATTAATTAACCACGACAAGAGTTTTAAATGAGAGTTCACTACAGTGCCTGACCTTTTTTTTTGAACCAAAACATTCAATATTTGAAATATTATTTGCAATCCACTCTCAAGCTCCGGTGATCCTTTTCCTATAAGTTCAAGGATAGCTAAAGCTTGCTGTGAATCATTTTTTGAATAGCACTGAATAGCAAGAAGCAACAGTAAAGCAGGTTGTGTAAACACGTTTCTCTTCTTTAACCCTGATATTTTCTGTTCAAGGCTACCGTTTTGAACTAGCAAATCTTTCCATAATTGTTGTCTTAATAATAAAAAAGCGGCACGAGCTTCCGAATTTAAGTACGTTTCATCAATGAACAGGTTTAAAAGCCTTCTTGAATGGATCCGCTTACTTTTAAAAAGGACTTTTACCAAAAGAATCCTGAAGGACATGAGTTGGTATTCATCCATCTTACATGTTCGTTCGAGCTCTAACATAAAAGATTCAGCTTTGTTCAGATTTTTTGTCTCCTCATACAAAAATGTTGCTAATCTCATTAATGTGTAATACCTTAGACTTGGTCCCAAAAATTGCAAATGAATATTGTAAACACGCAATAAAGCTTTCAAAGAAGTTCTTTTCATTTTCTCTATATTTTGCGTAGCGTTATAAAATGCAGCTCTATTGCAATGCCTTTGTGCATTCTTGTAATATCTTTCTGAAACCTTAAGTAAAGATATAACTTTTCTGTCTCTAGCATTAAGATTGGTGTAGGTCTTACTCTTAACTAGAACTTCTTGAGAGTTATTCTGAGCCATAGATCAAAAAGACGCGCTCTAAAATCTTCAAAGGAGAGGATTGTGGAGAGAATATTTGGTTTATTAATCTTACAATCTCTAAATAGTGTACAAATATTGAAGCTAGAACCTTTATCGTTTGAGCTCCATGAGCTCTTCTTGAAGCCTTTTATTAGCGATCCTTTCCTCAGATAATTCGATTTCGTACTGATCCTGAATATCTGATACAATTTTCTTAAACTCTTTCCTTAAAATGCCATTGCTCATCGAGCCAGCTTTTGAATCATCTCCCGCCGAATCTCTATTTGTGCCTAAATGCTCGATTTTTATACTGTGCAATTCTCTTCTTAGTTTCGAAATTTCTTTATCTTTAGCATCCGCATTAATATCAGGATTCGATTTTCGTAAAGCAGATAACTCTCTCTCCATTTTGCTCACTTTGGTTCGATAGTCCTGGATTAATTTCACTGAATTTTCTCTTGAATATTCAAATTCTTTGATTAAATACTGGTGGGAAAATCTCAAGTCATTTAAAGCTGTTTTGTATTGATTTAAAATTTTGGTCAGATCGTTTCCTTTAGAGGGGCTAAAAGACAAAAGAGAAGTATCATTGAGCATGGAAACGTCATTTAAGTCTCTCATAGGAGTGTTATTAGCGGTTGTTGGCACCGTTATATCAGTCATTGAAATATCATTGGAATGAATGCCATCTGCCACGCTGGAATCCAGATTTGAAAGGGCACTTATACAAAGCTGTATCCACTCAACTTTACTTTCTGCGGATCCTTTAGCTTCAGCTGAGGGTTCTGGCAAGGCTCTATTTCTTTGCACAGCTAGCGAAACTATGTGTGATACAATCTTGTCAAGAATCTTTTTCGATGATTCACTCGAAGTTTCTTCAGTTGTCGAACTTGAACTTGAGCTTGAACTCGATAGTTTAATATCTTCGATATAGCCTAATAATAGACAAGACAAATTGTGATTGTTGATTTTAGTATTCAAGTCGTTAATTTCCTCATTCAAGTCCAAAATTTTTTGATGAATAGCATTATTTGTTTTTGTCACTTTTAGTAATATTTGAGGCTCGATTGTTTCGTTTATAAACTTGTTAATGAATTGGTTTGAAATGTGTAACTTAGACATGTAATAGTTCTTCAAATCCTTCTTCTCTTCAAGTGAATTTTTCAAAGTGTTTAAGGACTTCAACGAGTATATTTGCAGCCTGTTGAGTTTCGAGATTTCAAAAGCAGAGTTCTCTATTAAGATTTTTAAGTTCAAGTAGTTGTTGCTCTGAGGATGTTGATAATAACTTGAATCTGAGTCTTCCGCTTCAGAAGTGGGAGTTGAAATTAAACTAGGTATTTCCTCAAACTCAATCTCGCCTCTATCTATTCTACTTTGTAAGTAGTTGTTGTATGAGCTGTCTAGAAAATCTGCGGTAATAATATTCGGATCAGTGACATCTTCATTATCCATTTCAGTCATGTTCTTTCTGTGTTCTTCCTGTAATTGGAACTTGAGTAAGTCAGGTGTTGTATTGGCTAAATTATAACCGGCTTTTTCATTTTGATGTGTTAACTGAAAAGGAGTGTTCCTCAATAGTTGATCAGGATTGAGCATTTCGATTGTGTTATAGGCAAAATCAAAAGGGGAGTGTGTAGTGCCAAAAGTTTGTAAGTAAAAGTATGATTCAAAGCGCCAACTTTAATGGGTAGTATCAGGCTTAATCTGAATAGTGGAACTGGAACTTTATTCAACAAAAAAAAGCGCGTCCAGTTTCTCAAGAAATTTACGCGGCGACTCTGAGAATTAAATTTTGTATGGAGCATGAGTATGAGCCTAAACATGACCACAAGTTAGAAAAAGAGGACAGTTCTATAAGGCTTGTGACTTTCAATGTCAATGGTGTTAAAACTCTCTTTAATTATCACCCATGGAACCAACCCAAAAAGTCGTTGGATGATGTGTTCGAGAAGTTCCGAGGTGATATTGTAACTCTCCAAGAGTTAAAGGTAAGTAATAATGACATTTCTGGCTCACAGGTAAATTTGGTGAATCTCAAAAACTACAGATCTTTTATAAGCTTGCCCAAACGTAAGAGAGGTTATAGTGGTGTTGGGCTTTTTGTGAGGGTGCCCAAAGAACATGAACCTGTTGAAATAAAGAAATCATTAACAATATTAAGGGCTGAAGAAGGCATAACGGGTCGCCTAATATCGCCCAAGTCACAAAAAACCTTTGCACAGTTAAATGGAAACCTTACAATAGGTGGCTATCCCTCGGCTGATGAGATGTCAGAGGAGCGACTAAGGGCTATAGACGAAGAGGGCCGATGCGTAGTTGTAGAATTAATGTCTAATCTAGTTATTTTTGGATTGTATTGCCCTGCTAATTCGACAAATTCACACGAGGGTGAGCTTCTTAGGCTTGATTTCATGAAAGTTTTGCTCAAGCGTTGTGCAGACTTGAAAAATATGGGCAAAACCGTTATTGTAATGGGTGACATCAATATTTGCATTGATTTGATTGACCTGGCAGAAGGAATTAGTCAACGTGTAAAAGCTAAGCAAGTTATATTCAATGAATGTGGTGAGATGTTTGAGCTGAGAAATATTAGCGAATGCGTCAAGTTCAAAAATGAAACTAAAGTAAGAGAACTATTGAACTCATATATTGTACAGGCTTCCAATCTTTGTGATATCAAATCTAATTTAAGTGGCATTTTGCATGACACCACTAGGTTGATAAAAGGAAGAAAATTGGGATTGTACACTGTCTGGAATACATTAACAAATTCACGACAAACTAATATAGGAAGTCGCATTGATTTAATTTTGGTCACTTCTGATTTGATAAATGAAGTTACCGACGCAGATATTTGGCCATTTATAATGGGATCAGATCATTGTCCTGTTTTCTCTGACTTCGACACAAGACTTTTTCTGGATTGGAAGTCTGAAATACCACCCAACAGATTAGATTTTGAGGCCAAATATTATTACAAGATTCCTCAACACAGAGATATATCTACAATCTTTAAAATATCAGAAAAAAAACGGAATGTGAGCTCAGGAGATATCGAGGAACCTCCAAGCACAATACCACCTTACAAGACCAGAAAACGGGTCAATCAGCCAAAGATTGGCGACTTTTTCGAAAAAAGGTCTACTACAGAAACCAATAATTCCGTGCAAGGAACGAACGAAGTGCGCATTTCGAAGAAACCATTTTCATTTGACGTTTACGGAGAACCTCCTCTTTGCAACCATGATGAAGTTTGCCAGTTGAAAACCAGCTTGAAAGGTACCAATACCAAAGGTCGGAAATTCTGGTGCTGTGCTAAGACATTAAGGGGTTCTAAAAGCAAGGACGTGCCCTGTTCGTTTTTTCAGTGGCTAAAGCCAAAGTAAATCTCTAGATTAAAATGCTTATACCTGATATATATTAAACCCAATACTTTATGAAAGCCTTCATAAAATTTTATATAATGCTAAAATACACGATGAAATGATTTTGCGTGAAAAGCTCAATCCTTCCATGGCCGCTAAATCCATACTCAAATAAATTCACGACTTTCTGAATTCACTTAAAACTGGATATATGGCTTCAAAGGCTGCATAGATCTCCTCTCTTTGTTTCGCTCCCGTTAAAACAATCTTTCCGGAGACAAAAATTAATAACACAATCTTAGGCTTAACCATTCTATAAATTAAACCAGGAAATAATTCTGGCTCGTAAGAAGAGAATGTGCCATGGCTGAAAGCAAGGCCTTCAAGCCTTATTGGGAATTTCACATCACACGAGCCGACAATATTTTGAATTTTAAAATCGGTGAATTTTGCATTGAATCCTAATTTTTGTATAATACGGGCATATTTCCTGGAGGCTAATTTAGAGTCGTCCTCAGACTTGGCACCAGTTACCACCATCTTACCCGAGGCAAAAATTAATGCTGTTGTCTTCGGATCTCTAATTCTCATAATCACTGCTGCGAATCTCTTGGGGTTGTATTCTGCGTTTCTGGCATGCAAAGCAATTGTCTTCAAATCCAAACGACAGTCCAAGTTTACAGTAGCAACTATATTTTGTAATGTGGGTACTATACCAAGTGCAGAGCTATCATCTTCCTCAACCTTCGGTTCTAGTATCAGTGCATCATCTTCACCCTTTTTGATGTACTCTTGCGATGTCGAATCAATTCCCTGTGGAAAAGACAATGAGCCAGCTTCTGTAAATGCCTTGGCCTTTTCAGCGGTAGTTGGTAACTTTAATGAATCCATTTTGAGACTGACAAATGAATGTATCCCAAACTAGGTGTTGTAATGTATAAGTGTACTAGTATGAATTGGGTCTTCAAAAAAAAAAAACCTTGAATATAGGTGTACCGGTGTGAGAGTCGCCTTTGACAAAAGTCGAAAACCAGAGGAAATTGAGCCGCTTTTATAGTGATGCTCATATCCGGGTAACTTTATTCTTCCTATACATCATATTTCATGAATATAATACTTTATAATTTATTGTCACGTAGCCTACGATTGCTACAGAAAGTACAACGATGGCAAACTGTTTAAACTTCAACGTTCCTTAAGTAATTTGTTTCTTTTCTCCTTTCTTCTCAATCTATCTGCCTTCTTCTTGTTCAATTTCTCTGTAAGTTTTTGAATTCTCTCTTTCTCTTCTTGTATTTCCTTTCTTCTCTTAATTTCCAGTAATTTGGAAAGTTTGGCGTCTTCCTTTTCTTGTTTAAGTCCTTGCAATCTTGCTTTATATTGGGCATCTTGTAATCTTTTCTCTTTTCTTAATGCATAGTTGGATAATTTGTTTGTTAAACCTATTTTTTTTACTCGGAATGCATCCTTATCTGACTTCCAGGATTTACCATTTACTCTCAGCCCTTTAGCTTTATCTCTAGCTTCTGTCATTGCCGTCACCTTAGCTGGTTATATGGATTAAACAATAAAGATTTTGCGCAGAGATGAGATAAAAAAACGAGGCCAGCACGACTCGCATCTGACTAGATCTTATGCATTCTTGTACATAGTTTTATTTCTTCTTATCAATCACTAGGCTGGCTCTCCTAAACCAAACTCTAGATCTTGTGAACTTCGAGAAACCATCAGTCAACTCACCATTTTCCCAATTATTATCATAAAATACCCATCCATTATTCTTGCTTTTACTAAAATCCTTATCAATGTGCCACTTATTGTCTAGCCATTCCCATGTATAATCATGAAGATCGTTTCCATAAAGCGGAGGTCTAAAATCCAATAAATTAGGAATACTTCTATAATTGTTTAAAAAGCAGAAGTTGGAGCGTTCATTAGGAAGCAAGAATTTAGACCAACCTATACCTATCCACCTTCGTTCGTTTTCTAGAACCTCAAAAAGCACCGTTTGCCTGAGCCGAGTGGGGGATACTATTGATTTATCAATTACCTTGAAATCGCTAAAGATGTCTTCACCCAGGCCCAGAGTCACTCCTCTTGTGTCTTTCTTTACCCCCGTCGAGTTCAATCCTGTTATTAATGAATAAAAGTATCTTAAATACACTGACCTCCATAAAAGTCTCCTAATCAGATATGACCAGGACGAGTGATAAGTTAACACGAAGACACCAAACAACCAGATAAGTTTTTGGGGCGTTAAGACACTTCTGATTAGGATTATATGCACTGGCGTATAACAAAACAAGATAATACCTATTCGTATGAACTTTTGGGGTGCATAGTTAAGCTTCACGACAAATGGCCTCATTATCATTTCAAAACGAACCGTAATATTGTGTAATGTTTGTAAGATTTCATCGATGGTTGGCTTCTCATTGTACTTACTATCAAATATGATTGAATTTGTAATCCATATAACGTAAGAGAAGGATGTTGCGAGCATGACGGGCAAGAATAAATGGCCAACATAGTCCCAGTACACTGTGCTGATCGAATATAGTATCAAAACTAACAAGTTGCTATAAGGGTCTTCATTTGTCCAAGTTACTATCTCTAGAAAGCCATCAATTAGTAGAAGATATGGAAAAATTTTGGATAAGGAGCTAGCAAGAATAGGATTCTCTACAAGCAATTGATTATTTGTCCCTGACCTTAAAAGATTGCTATCAAAAGGTACGAACTTGGCTAGAAGTTTTTCATCTGACATCCCAGAAAGAATTATAAAGTCGCTTATTTTTTCGCAAGCACATGAACCAAGTGTGGAGAGAAAAAAATGATTACACAAAACCCTCAACACTGTGTAGACTAAGATCATGTATAGTAATTAGTTTATATTAGACCGTATGCTAAGAACAGAACACATCTATCTTTATCATACAAAGCTGAGAAAAGTCAATTTAATGGCCACATTTACCGAGGATCGACTCGGATGTGGGTCAAATCGGTTGGAAATTAAACTTAGAAGTAGCATGTTCTCATAAACTTTGAAGAGAATGTAACGTTTGATGAAATAAAGAAGATCGCATCGTTGATCCAATAAGTGGGGCTTAATGAACAGTAGTTCACGGCCTGAATGTATATTTCATTCATTGATGTCATTGATAAGTTAGGGATTGAAAAAACTCCAATAAGTCTAGACTTCTTGTATCTTTGTAATAGAGATTGAGGTATATCGAAAGCGTTGTGATGTATTACTCATTACAAGAATTCATCTCGTACATTAGGGTGAGTGGCCAAAAGGTGTGATAACTCGTAAAGCTACTTAACACAGAAATCATTATAATCTCTGCAAGCATCTTTTATTCTCATATATAAAATATTATTTATGACTTAGCGAGCAAGTGACTAATCAGAGTATTGGTATACTGTCTTTAATTGCAGTACTTGAGTGCAGGTGGCACGAAACTCAAAGAATTGTTAAAAGCTAAATCTAAGTGTAATCGGTTGAAATACACAAATAAAGTTCTTCCGAAATGAAATGGCTAGTCAGGAAATATTCATGAGAATTGGACTGTCAGATTAAATGGCCTGATTTGACTAACAAGCACAAATATAGCCAACTTCATATAACCCTAGAGAGAAGGAGATCACTGTGATGATAATGTTAACAAGTCGTTGTGAAAAGGTTTAAAAGTTACTTGTAAGTCTAAATAAGAACGAAAAAATGTGATGGGGGAATTAGTATATAAGTAAAGTAAGCGAAGTTAAGAAAAAATCATACAAATACAAAGCTGAGGCTAATACATGATTTTAGAAGCCAACTTACCTATCAATTAGCGGTTCCGTGGTCTAGTTGGTTATGGCATTTGCTTAACACGCAAAACGTCCCCAGTTCGATCCTGGGCGGAATCAATTTTTTTTCTTTCATTTAGAATCACTACAAAGATGATATAATGTTGATCATTGATTTTTAAGTAAATTGTAATTGTGGAGTTATTAGATGCCATTTTAGACTTGGCGAATGCCCATGTTAATATTCTTTTAAAGTTGTAGATATATTATTTGCGAATTTTATAAAATTATTTATTAATTTTTATTTAGCTCTCCTTTTGTTGATAAATAACAAACCATTCTGTTTGGGCTTATTAGAATCACTGAAAAAAAGGTTTTCTTCGATGAGCTTGTCGTTACCTAAATACAAGACTTTGACAATATTTCCAAAAGCTATAGCTACAGCTTTGAAGCCGAACTTTTCAATGCACATAATCCTGTTCGTCACGTAACTAGACGGAAGATTGGGAATCTCATAGTAGGTGAGGTTTCCATCATTAAGTGTGACAATAAACCCCTCCCAAAAATGAGTGTCTGGTTTAAGATCAGATCTCTTAACTGGTCGAAATTTTAAGGAGTCGAGCTTAGTTTCATTTATCCTGACTTTTTCTTTAAAGCCCTGTTCAACTTTTTTCACCCCGATGATCATGTTCACGTCAGTCACCTCCCAACTTGAAACCCCTTCGAACCAAAATTGCTCTTCCACAACCATGTTAAAACCAGCACATCTTATTTCTCTCGGATCTCTCTCAACTCTAAGGCAAATATTGGTCTTTGATCTGTTATTAAGAATTCTATAAGTGTGGACTATAAGTGTGTTGGTGTCAAAATCCTCATATATAACAGAGAGGCTCTGAATAGAGGCACATCCACAGAATCGGCAATGAGTTGGCTCCAGATGAGTAACACGAAATGAACTAGGCTTGAAACGTCCCACATTAAATTTAAATATAACAATACCTGTTTGCACATCAATTAATTCACACGTTAAATCATTCACTTTAACTATCATACCAACAAATTCCAAGGAGGCAAGAATTGGCTTATTGATTTGTATTTTTTTTGTGGAAGTAGCTGAACACAGCAATGATATTTCTTCTTTCTTCATCTTAATCATATTCGCTTTTTTATGTGACTCATTGACTGATTCAAAATTATAATCGAGCAATGAATTAGTTCTGCTCATTGAGGGTGGCTTCAACAGTTGTGAGGACCTCGAGTCCATCTCTTTATTATAAATCCCATCCACTAAGTCGAGCACATGAAATCTCCATTTGTTATTGACGATTGTGCCTATCCCGACATCCCCGTTAGAGAAAAGACAAACAAATTTATCATTAACTCTAGGTGTAATTATTTTTTTGCTCGAAAGTATCTTAGAATTATTCTTACCATCATACAATTGCTCAAATACGTTAACGGTTTCACATGAACCTGAGTTACAATTATAGGTGATAAAGTTACCACTTTCAGTAATGAGGATAAAGTCTAGTTTGGTGTCATCAGGTTCAGACTTGATTAAGGGTCCATTGAGAGAAATGTCGCTACTTCTTCTTGTCTTTTTTTGGGTCAATTTCATTTTCAGAAATCCTGGGGTAGTTCTCTCTCTGAAATAGCTTTCTAAAATCTTATCACTCAGTAACGTTGTTGTAGTATCCTTCTCCCATATGTATTCTAATAATGTCCTTGAGTAACATTTGATCAATTTTAGTTTATTGCATATGAGTATAACAAAAGAACCATTCGTGCTAATGGTGATGAAATTGATAGGCCAAAATTCTTGACCAAGTAAATTATTTCTCAGTTTAATAGCTAAGGAGATAGGTCTTTTTAAGCTCAAAGGCGACCAAACAAATACCTTGTGATCCAAACCTGCTGTTATTATAAATGACGAATTGTTGGATTTTATTTTGATAACATCAAGATGATGTTCGCCTTCTAAGTCAACACAATTGAATACACGTTTATCAAATAGATCTAAATTAACATTATTGTCTATTTTGAAGACTCTATGGTTAGATATTTTGAAAACAATGCTCGAGGCTGACACTATTAATAATAAGACGGCGATGAATTCAAGACGGTATAGAAAGTTGTTGTTTGTTTGATCAATTATCATGGAGTTAATGGATTTGGCACTTGTACCGAACGTATTATAGGGAACAAATAGCGACCATGAGATTAGAACAGATATCAATGTCGCCAATTGTATTAAAGGTAAAGTCAATAGCCATGACTTTATCGACACAGGATAGCGTATGAATGTTAAATACGTGCCCAACTTATGTTTAAGTGATTCCCTTTGTGGGTTACCTCTTAATAAGAAATAGCTGATGGCGTTTGTTGAATAGTAGCTGTCACCAGTGGAGCCTGTCTCATGTTCAGTTTCATTCAAAAAAGTAGTGATGTCTCTCCTACTGTTATCAATCAAAAGAATCCCTACTAAGTATGTTAGTTGCATAAGGTGATCCAATATAAGTGCAACGTATAAAGCTTTGAAAAAGTACAGAATTTTCATCAGGAAAAATTCTGCAATTGCACCCTTGAAGAAAGCCTTGATCACCAAATGAAAAGCTCGCTCAATCAACCCGAGACAGCTCAAATTGATTAAAATTATTTTTGTAACATTAGGAATGATTAATAGATCTTCAATATGTAATTTCTTGAGAATAGAATTCAAAAAGAGGACCTTTTGCATTTCTTCCCTGTTGTTGAGGTTGTTACTTATCCCAATATAAAAACGATATAACTTTACTCTGATACGCTCACCAGATTCGTCATCAACTCTATCACTTTCCGAAAGGTCACTCATAATTCGAATTAAGTTTCTTGAGCTTATGGTGAATATTGACATAATGTACATAGCTTGCGAGGTAAAACTAGCTGGCTGATACAATTCCTGCCAGTACTTGTACTTACTGTTAAGCTCCTGAATTTTGATTGAAGCGGTAGCTGCAACCAATGTCTCAGCTAACCAGGCCAATAAAATACCAAGATTTGACCTCAATTTATGCATATTCAGTACTGCAAGGAAAAGGTGCAATAAGTAGTATGTTAGGATCATTACGGTAACCCATTTAAGAACCAGATCAAATTTGCTATTTGCAAGTGAGTTATTAATCAAGAGATAATGCTTGAAAAACTCGGATTTTGTTGTCACGCTAGAGAGTGACACACACATTTTGATATTGAAAGAATTTTCAAGGCTTGAAAGTAACAAATTGGGCAGGACGTCTTTTCTTCGAACTATGAAGACATTTAGTGATTTGGCTCTAAATAAAAGATGGTTCTTCATCATGACATGGTTCAAGTAAAAGGAATTAATTAGGTAGTCGGTGTTGTAGTTGATCAACGAAATTAGTCTATCATTTGAGCAATTAGGGAAGTCAATTTTCCAATCAGCCATTGGGCTAAATACAACAAAATCTCGGAGTTCAAGCTTGCGAGAAAGACCTTCTAAGAAGCTGCAATCCAAAACATTTTCTGCCACTATTGTTAATTTTAATATCTCATAATCTTCTAAGTTCTCTTTATAAAGCAAATTTTTAGCAAAACCTATATTTGCATTTTTAAGATTATGGGAAGATGCATCATGAAGACTTTGATGTTGAGTTGCAATGACACCGTTCAACGGATGAATGGTAAAGTCATATAACACATCATAGCCGACTATAAATACAACCAAAATGGGAAGTAGTATGATGACTCGTGAGTGATGCAAAATAAACTTTATTGCACTGGATAATAACCACTTGCCTTTAAACATGGTTCAAGGCTTAATGTATCACTAATGGGCCCCAGTGTGGCCTTAAAAAAATGTTAACACGAAGATTTAAAACAAAAGGGACCTACCCCGATAATATAATATTTTCGAAAATGCGATTCTTCATACATGTAATTACATTATTCTATTTATGACCTAAAGCAGTGATATTTAAACCATTCATTTGATTCAACAAATCATCAATTTTGCCGTCTAATAATCCATTGGAATACTCATCCCTCGAATTTTGATCAAGATATTGCTGTATTTGAGCGATTCTAGAATACCCTTCTGTGCAAAATCTTAACTGAATTTTCACCAAGCTTTCAAAAGAAGGATCGTAAAATGGAACTCTCAAGCTTATTAATTGGGGCAATTCTGCCTTCAACTGCTCATTGAGCTCGTCAAAGATATCTTTGGCCAATGCCAATTCTTTTTCAGCCCGTGGCAACTTGCCTGCATCTTTTGCAGGTTTATCGATCAATCTACGCACTTTCGCCTTACATTGATCATAATCCACCTTTTTATGGGCTCTCTTCTTAATAGCATCGTCAATTTCATTGAAATATGATGAAAACTTCGTGATTGGATCCAAAATTGTTTCCCTAAAAGGGCCATCAATTTGTTTCACAGTTTCTTCATCAAATTCACGAACACACTGAAGGTAATAATTTCCGACACTAGCATACTGACTACCTCCCAGATGATTATCCTCATATAAATTATTTACAATCTCCGCAATTGTTACTTGGGAAGCAGTCACTGCCCTCAAGGAATCCAAGTAACCTTTGCTGGCCTTCTGTAACTTTTGCCCTGCTGTTCTTAGAGTCTTGTACCTTCTTTCCTCTATGTCAAAGTCTTTGTCAAGTGTCTTATCGACGTTTTTGACTGTAAGAGAGCCACTTGCTCTTGAAACAGCTTTCTTGAAACCTCCCCAAGACATATATTCCTTCCTGATGAAATCGCGAACTTCAAAATGAGTGACTCCCTGACGAAGACAACGACGACAAAGCCGAGCACCTGTAACCTTGAATTAGTGAGTGATATTTCAGACTACAAGTCTAGAATTGACACACTAGTATCCAATATACGTGCCACTAAAAGTATATCTGAGAAGTACGAAAACGAGAACCAGTATTTGCAGGATTACGTGGGAACTTTGATGAAAAATAAGTGAATACGACCATAGAAGAATCGTTCGATACGCAGAGAATGGAAAGATGAGTGCCTAAACGTTAAAACTACTCAAAAAGTAAGAATTACTGGAAGTTCGAGTCAATATGTGTAGTGAAGTTGCGAATCCACAAAAGGCAGAACAATGAACACCAATGATGAAAACTATGGCTACTTGGATTCTTTCAACACCAAAAGAGACCTTTTGTTGTGTTCAAAGTTATATAAAGATTCCAATAATTTGAAAAATGAAGGTGAAGTTAGCTCTATACTACCACCATCTCTAGCTAGCATTTGTTCACCGGAGAAACCCTTGAGAGGAATTTTTGTCAACAAGGATGATACCCATTTCAATATCAATAGTCTGCAAACTGATATTAGCAGAGATTTAGAACACGAAAATATGTTATTCCAAAGGTCACTCATTGTTGTTTCATCAAATGAAACTACAGGGCTTGTACATTCTTTTCAAGAATCAGAACACGGGCCACTTAAATTTCAGATGAGGCCCCAGATGTTATACCCCCTTGCAATAACTTTTGAAACGCTTGATTTATCACTTACCTCTCTGGTGATGAATCTTAGGGCATTGGGTCCTTTGTGTGATGTACCAGAAATTTTATCAAGTGAAATTAACGATGAATCCTCTTTACTTCACATATTGGATTACGAGCTAGACAATATTGATAATGTTGATGAATTAGAATATGATTTTAGCATTCTGCGGCTCAATCCGTTCAAAAATATTAGCTGTTTTGACCAATTTCCTTGGAAGAGATTTCTAAATAGGTATTGGAAAAAGCAGTGGGATATCGAGCACAATTCCATTCTTGATTCTCTGCATTAGATTTAGCCTTTGTATTTGAATATAGCAGAGCCTGGAAACTTGTTCAAGACTATTCCATCAGCCCGAATGGTTTCTTTCATTGTGTCGGCATCAATCTCTTGTGCCTTGCGTACAATTCTGCTTCGTTCATTAGCCGAAGTTGAATAATAGACAGATGCCCCGATCCACGCACCCAAGCAGTGGACCTCAGATGCCAGATTGAATTCGATTTCAAAATTTCTCATGATTTTTGTTGTTAGTGTAGGTATATTGGAATATTTCCCGTCAAACATAATGTTTTGAACCACCTTAGCTCTCAAATGAATATCCAACGACAGCAATATGTTTTTTGCCATTATGCAGAGAGTTTTGATTGATTCAGAGAAAAACCCTTCTAGCAAATGATTAATATCTTCCAGAGCGACAAATAAGCTTGATTCAACACTGTCAAATGAAAACATTTCTTGCCTTTTAATCTCGTGATAGTATTTTAATAGGCTATAATGAAGATTGCACCCGGACAAGCCTCGGAAATCCTCGTACTCTTTTATGATAGTATAGTCTGTAATAAATGTGAGTCGAGTGCATTGCCATGAAATATCTATCAAAAGACCGTCCGAATTTCTACTAGAAATCACCAGCATCAATGATCTAGGTACGAACTCTAGTGAACTGACTCTCATGCGTTTTATTAATATCTCTGATAAAAGAAATTTGAAATGTAGGGAATAGACAGTATCTAGTATGACAACTTTACATTTATCAGGAGACAATGCTAGTGTAAAGAAAGCTTGCGAAAGATTCTCGTAAAGATTCAAACAACTTGTATCGAGCACATCAGCGATCATTTCTATTTCAGAACGCATCCAGTGAATACTTTCGGCCTGATATTTCTCTATGAGGAATCCATTTTTTGATTTGGTTTTAGCCTGAAGTTCCCTAATCTGTTCTTTTGAAAGTGAGTGATCATTTAACTTGAATAGTTCAGGGAATAGTCTCGTTTTTGGATGGTTAGTGTTTGGAATCTTACAACTCGGTGTGTTATTTCCAGAGATTCCACATTGTATTTCGTTACATCCTATATCAATAATAATATACTCCATTAATGGAGTACTCGAATGTTTAAATTTCGCACCAGGGTTTAATGCGAAGGAAGAGTACAGATTCCCCAGTATGTTCCTTGTAAAACTTTAAGTTCGTGTCATTAGCTACAAATATTTCTCAAAAGGTCAACCAACAATATCTTCTTCCCAGTCCATGAAAGCTTCATCGGTTACATCTATGTTCTGTTCTTGTTCCTTTTGATGTGCTACCAATTGTTCAAGGTTCCAAACTGACACACCTTCTTGATCCTTAGGGTTTGTAGGCTGAGCTAATGATCTCAAGAACTTTTTGGCATTAGCTAATGCCATGTCGGTAGATAAATTTGTGTCGGAATCATATAAAGCTTGAGCTATCCATTTAGGCAATTGATTTCTTTTTCTTGCAAAACGTCTGTCTGCCAAAACCATAATACCATAATCATCTTTACCTCTCAAAACTCTTCCTAAACACTGAGCTGCATGTCTCATTGCATCGAAAGAGAGAAAATCGTTCTCTTTTATTTGATAATGGTCTCTCAAGAACTCTAATCTTGCTTTCAAAATCCTTGATTCAGTATATTGAAAAGGAATTCCTATCATTAATACTGTTCGTCCATAATGGTGGTCAAAATCTATCCCTTCAGAAACTTTACCACGAGCGACTGATAGAAGAACAGCCCCTCTGCCATTTGAGCACGCCTTTCTGTAGGTATCTAGCGCTAAAGATGTCTCTTGCGCATCTGGTGTTTCAACAAGAATTAGTTTATACTTCCAAACTTCATCTAAAACTCCCATGTTTTGCCACATGGATATAATCAGCTCCATATATAAGTACGAAGGGAAGAAAACAACCATTCCATCGGGAGTGATTTTTGAAAATTCAATAAGTAGAGAGCCATAATTTCTGACCACCGACGGATCATTACGAATCTCAAATCTAGACAGTATCGATACTTGATCTGATCCCTTCGTTACAATCATTGGCAAGAATGATCGGCGTGCTAAGGTCATTGTATAAGACCTTTGGATCACAGTCTCAAAATTAAGCATTCTTGGATACATGTCGAGTGGGGATATTGTTCCTGAAGTTATGATGATTGAGGAGAATCGATCAAACACCGGTTTCATGGCTATAGATGCATCTAGACAAGTAAACCTCAAAATAGGATTGGGTACCGTGGATCCTTCAGTCTCAAAAGGCTCTAGGATAAGTTGGAAGCCTTGATCATACGTACTAACCAATGTTGCAAAGGTGGCTATATCTTTAAGTGCATTGAAGTCTTCAATTTCAGAAAGTTCTAAAGTTCTGACAAGTAGGGAAAGCCTCTCAGAACAAAATCTCAATGGCTTCCTGTCAATAAACGTTAGTTCCTTGAGATGCTGCAAGAAGCTATTTGGAGTCTCACTCACGACATGGAGTACCTTCATCCTTGTTTTTAAGTACTCTATAAATCGTTTAAGGAAGGAGACAAAATGCTCACCTTTTCTGATATTACCTGGTATAGCCTCATCTAGTAAGTCTTGAGGGAGAATAGGATTTGCCATGAATAACTCTTCATTTCGTGCAATTTCTGCCTCTCTCAACCCTTCAACCAATTTCTCATATTCGTTTTGTAGTTTCTCGCTGTCTTGTGCTTTCATCTCATCTATGGCCACACTTAATTTGTTAGCACCTCTTGTAGCTCGTTTTAGAGTATCATCCGTTAAATCTAGCGATAAGGATTCGATACAAACATTGTCAATATTATGGGCTTCATCAAATATAATTATGCTGTCTTTAGAAAGTTCTTTACTTACACGTTCTGCAATTTTGGGGTCAAGCAAGTAATGGTATGAATAAATAATAATATTACAAAAAGAAATCATTCTTCTCACAGTGAAATAAGGACATGTGATCTTATCTCGACAGTAACTCATCAAACCTTCAAAAGAATAGATACCTGGTGGAATGAGATCATGCTGGTCCATCTCGTTCAAGTTCTCGTGGAACTCACACAATACGTTTATTTCTGGGTTTTCCAATTGATCTTCAGGAGTGACATGCCCAACTTCAAGTTTTTGCTTTAGCTGACCATTTGTGATTCTACGGCATTTTTCATCGACCACTCCCCCCTTCCGTTCTTTCGAGATGGTTGGATGAAGGCACAAGTTTTTCCTTGACGTCAAACCCAAACCTCTGAAATCTTCCGTGTACCCTAGTTCTGAAGCTCTATACTCCATTAACTTCTGCAACTCTATCAACGCCTTTTCAATTTCTGACATTGTACGGGAGCAATACACTATTTTCCTATGCTCTGGATAGTGCATTTGATAAGCTACTGTCAAGGAAAGCAAGGATACCGTTTTACCAGTACCTGAAGGCATTTCTAGTATACAGTTCCCACCAACATCCAATGTTTTCTTTATGTCACACATATATGCATATTGCTCAGGATAAATCTTAGGGTAAGGAAAAAGGACAGGTAAATCATCAATAAGAAACTTCATATTGCAAAAATAATATTCTGCGAGAGATCAAATAATGCGATGCAAGCTGCAACAAAATCCAAATGTATGATGCTATATATATGTTAACCACAACTATACTCAAATGCTTTTATCAATACCCACCGAAGCTACGAAATAAAATACTAAGTTAGTTCGATTCACGAGATTATTACCCAAACCTATTACGTATTAACTTTTCAAGCTGAGGGTAGATTGTATCAGATGTGTTACCTGAAACCGTACTTAAAACATTCTTTCTGGAATAGAATTCCTTTAATTCAGTAATTTCTAAGTTATATCTATCCAATCGTTTCTGAAACACCTCTGCAGTGTCATCCTTTCGTTTACTCAAAGGTTCTCCAGTCACATCATCTTTGAATGGAACTTTCGGGGGATTATAATCAAGGTTGTAAACTCTTCCGCTAGGCAAATGAACCCATCTGGACTCAATTCTTTCAAGGATAACTGACTGGTCAACATCAAGTTCAACCACCATGTTAATAGAGGCTTTATATGGGGCAAGTACTTCGTCAAGTACTTTAGCTTGAATTCCTGTTCTAGGAAACCCATCTAATAGCCAAGAAGTTTCCGTATCTAACCATTGATTTTGTTTTAGCTCATCCATAATTAGCAGACACATTATGTTATCGGGTACAAGGCCGCCACTGTTAATATAAGCTGATGCCTCTACCCCAACTTTTGTCCCATGTGCTATTTGGGTTCTAAGAATATCGCCTGATGAAAGAGCATGTATATGGGGGAAGGTTTTGAGGAGCTTACTCGTTTGAGTACCTTTACCAGAACCTGGGGCACCCAATAGAAGAATCCTGATTGGTGCTTTCAACATTTTTTGGTTACAATATTGTCGACCGCTCAACTTGGGGAATCCGAAATGAGATTTGATCCAAAATACAGGGCCCTTTGATCTCAAATTTAATTTTGTGAAGAATATCAAAAATTGTCCAAACTGATCAAAAGGACATACAGGACATACAAATTCAAACTGAATTATATTTAAGCATAATATACTACTTAAAAAAACAAGAGAGAATCCTAACACGTGATATTAAATACAAGTTTTCACTTTGAAATTGTTAAAAGACGCAAATACAATGCAACATATGTGAATTGTTAGTCTAAACAATCACACATCCAAGCATTGTTACACTTTCCATCAGAAAATCTTTTAGATCTTTTGTTTCAGAATTGCGTTTCAGGGAACTGGAAGAAGTTTTAGTTTAATGAGAAGCCACTTGTATTGTGGTATTGGTTTTGTTTATGAAAAATAATACTCTATTGAAATACTTGTAGGACAACAAAAGTTTTATAAATTGGTGGATTTGTGAATTGCAAAACCCTTTTGTTTTAGAAGAATTACTTTACGGGGAAAATACTAAGAAAAATCTGATTACGAAACAGGGTATCAGGCCGTGGACTTTAGACCATTCTATTCGTAAATTTTGATACTTACTTTGAGCTGATATTACTAATCTTGCAAGTGGAGACTATGTATGGGGTTACTGAAAAAAGAGTCGTAATAAAATATCATTCTTAATTTCAAAATAAAAATATGTATCATACATCACCTTACTCATCATCATCATCAGAATCAACAATTCTTCTTCTCTTTCTTTTATTCTCTTCTTCCAAATTCTCAGAATTAACGCCATTAGCAGCACTTTCTTCCTCAGATTGCTCTTCCGCTTCCTGATTTTGCTGATACTTCATTCTTCCTTCTGCCTTCACATTTCGTAATTTTTCGGCGGCCTTTTCCAAATCGTCGTCATCATCATTCTCTTCAATATCCTCGTCGCCATCCGCGTCATCGATAAAATCGTCTTCTTCATCGTATTCATCTTGATAAGTTTTGTTAAATCTCTCGTAGGAAGGCTCTTCGTCA
Source organism: Yamadazyma endophytica (assembly GCA_030571075.1). Taxonomy (NCBI): domain Eukaryota; kingdom Fungi; phylum Ascomycota; class Pichiomycetes; order Serinales; family Debaryomycetaceae; genus Yamadazyma; species Yamadazyma endophytica. The sequence goes on from JAJLXA010000002.1 coordinate 912,194, forward strand.
GCATTCAACGAAGGAGATGAAATTCTTCCAACTTTTTCTTCTTGCAATCTTCTCTTAAGTTCAAGCTGCCTTCTCATTTTAATAGCTTTTCTTTCATTTTCATCGGCGAGTCTCTGAATTTCTAATGGGTCAGAATCAGTGATTGTGTTGAGAATTTTGTCCTTCTTTTGAATATTTTTGATAGCATTTGTCAATTGCCTATGTGTTGATGTTCCAGTAGAGGTTGGTAGCAAGTTTGCTGCATGTGTTAAACTGGAGTCACCTTGTAGGATCTCAAGTTCGTCGTGACTCTTTACTAATAGGTTGTCGAATAAGGGTAAAGGCTTAAAATCAAACATTTCACTCCCGATTTTCAAAGAAATGGAGCCATCATTCCATTCGATAAAATGACTATTAGATTGCTTCACAATGTCATCGTCCTTATTGGAATATCTCCATCTAATGGTGTTTTCATTTATAAGCTTTTCCCTTATAAGGTCATTCTGTATTGATTTGTTATCTTTTAAAAACTTGTCACGGCTTTTGGCATTCAACTCAACCATATCTTTAAATTCTGCTGGGTCAAATGGATGGGCGTCAACATTCAAGAATACTGGCATCTTGATGGTGTAGATATTTTCTTCAGTTTTATCTATATTTGAATGACGAGGGACGGAAATATCCAAAGACTTCTGATATTTTGCGTCTTCTAAACTTCCATCATCTTCACTTGAATCATTGTGATCACTGACATCGTTTAAACCGAGCCCGAGGTCGTCATCCTCGATATTTTCATTGGACAAATCGTCTTCTCTTTCAATATCAGACATGTTCAGAGTGCGCACCGCTAAAATTTTCACGGCTTTCATTTATATTACACTATATAACATACTACATTACAAGGAGTGACAAATTATGACTATTCTGCGTTAGTGGGTGGTGTCGATATTATTATAGCCGGGCTCGCATGATTAAGGTCACCACTTTGTACCTTATAATCATTGGCAGCGGGAAGCTCCTTTATATCAGGTGTGTCTGCCCTATCGCTATCTAGTAATTCATCTATGTTGTTATGTTGTAATATGCTGGGTTCCGAGTCATCGGATTCAAAATCATTGCTATCAACAATCGAGAGGGATTTTGAAGTTACATTATTTTGGTAACCTACAACATCTTCATGATTTGAGGAATTTGAAAGCGATTTGGAGTGCTGTCTTGAATGAGCGCCAGAAGCAACAGACCCGGGTGCTGATAAGTTGTCTTGCAGCGGCAATAACTTATAGGCATACTGTATCAAAAACTCAACCACAAATTGGGACAACGCGTATTCTGTTGGATTAAGATCATGATTGGGATGTGATAATATTGATGGTTGAAAAATAGCAGCCAAATTCCTACTGCTCATTAAGTTCTCATCCAGGTGATTTTGAACCATTGCCAATAGATCAAGTATATAAAATAAAAGCTGCTTCGATAAACTCGGAAGACTATCGACCAAGCTTTTATATTCGTCAATCGCCTCATGTACCTCTTTTGTGAGCTTCTTATAATTTTTGAGCTTTTTAGCTTGTTTAATTTCAATCTTATCATGATTATCATTTGATTTGGTGCCTTCAACATCGGACTCATCACCATCTCTAGCCTCGTCACCATCTACGGCATTACGAAAATTGAAAGTATTAATTGGGGAACCTACTTCTATTGAATCTTTATATGGGGATAAGCTTGGCGAAGGGAGTGTATTAGATGTTTGTGGAGTATCAGGAGTTTCCGGGTGCTTTTGTGAAGGAACTTGCTGTTTTTGCGCCGAATCCGATTGATCTGAAAAATCGTCTGTCAGCCTGAGAACTCCTAAAGGTGCTTGTGTTTTCTTTGGATTATTCGCTTTGTACTTCATATAATTTATTATACGAATACGAGACTTAAGAGGCTCTCTGAAATCTCCGTATAATTCTAAAGGTATCAAAGGCTCTGGTAATGAATTAAGATACCTTCTTAAAATTGAAGCTGCGTCATGCACGGTGTAGCCATCCCAATTCAACTTTTTTCCGAAATCGGGTGGTGAGTTGAATATGACTTGAAGTTCCTTTAATCTTTTTGAACTGCCCCCAACTCTGAAAATTCCTTCTACATCCAAACCTTTGGATTTGAGGAAAACCCCACACTTTGCAACAACTATTGGAATTTTACCATATTGTAAAACACTGTCCGAGGTTTCGTTAGTGAAAATAGATATCTTTGCACATGCTTGCTCCACAGCAACATCCAAACTTACGCCAAAATATTTAGAATCTTTATCAACTAGAGGGTTATTAAGTAGGAATGAATCACGATGTTGTCTTATGCTGCTAGGATTGTTATTAATCAGGTCGGTTTGCGAATTGGAACGAACCCTGTTCACATTATTGGCACTTCTTGATTTGTGATGAAGCAATGGTCTAAGGAAGTCTTGAGGTTGGGAGGCGTGCGAGCTTACTAATGGTGGATTCGCTGAAGAAGACGACTGTTCTGCGTCAGATTTCTGATAATCACTTGACAATAAATCATTATCAGAGATTTCGTTGAGGCTATCACTCGATAACAAGTTGCCTTTTTTCAAATTTTTTACCCATCCGAATATGGAGTTTCGATTATTAGGAGACGAGGAGTGACTCATCTTTTAAATTTGTCTTTCAATTGTAGATTCTAGGATTTTCTTGATAAAATTCTACCAAATGGCAAGTAATTAGACGATACTTAATAGCTGCACAATAGCTTTGATCTTGGGTTTTTGCGAATGGTAAACGTTCCCGATATTGAATTGATAACCGGATTTCAAAAGAACTTGCTGTAGGGGTGCGTTTGAATCAAAGTATTACCAAATGTTCGATAAAATGGAGATTTATTTGTGAACAGTCTTTTTAGCGAGATTGATTAATGATGAGAACGCGTAGTGTATTGACGAAATTGTATTTTGTCGTGCACCGCCACTTTGACCTCTCGGGCCTAGACCTCAGCCTTAAGTGCTATTTATAAAATTGCTAAGAATAGAGTTGGACCCGTTAGGATTACTGTATGAAAGGATAGCCGCAGAACCTTCTATTTCAGACATTGCATACTCAATGCGGATTGAGTAGCATGTATCCTTATCTTAAGGGTTTGGATTAGCCCTTCGCATTTGAAATTTCATCTGCAACAATAGTACAGAAATCTGCGTTTGACTTTTCGAAGGGTCCTTACATTTATTTTATTTATTCACATATATTTGACATAATTAAACCCAAGTTTGATCTGTCAAGGGTACAACCGAGGAACAGCCCCTTATATAGCATATTTATCAATTCAATTGCACGTAGTTACCTGGAAAAGTACCTACTTGGCCGTTGTACTTACCAGTCCACCATCCGTTTTGGTCGGCAGTTCTTTCCACGATTTCGATTACTGCGCCTGCTGGGAAGGTCAAGTCTCCTTGTGCCTGAGCGGTGTACTCATACAATGAAGTGCACATTTGCGCTGCGGCAGGGGCTGTCTGAGGTGTAGGTAATCCCACCTGCGGAGCAACTCCTGGAGCCGAATATGCACTTTGAGGTGGAGTGTATGCAGGTACGCTACCTGTGGATTGTGGAGTATAAGTAGGTGCCAGAGTGGCTGGACTTGCATAACCCCCATAAGAAGGTTGGACAGCCCCTGGTCCGTTCGGATCTTTGTAATCTCCGTAACCTTGAACGCTTCCTGCTGTGTAGGTAGGCAATTGTTCTTTTTGCCCACCTGCATACTGAGCGTAGGCACCGTATTGATTTGCAGTTGGTGATTGAGGGCCTGCTCCTGCTTGATTAGCATATCTTCTTTTTGTAGCTTCTAATTTAGATTTTGCATGTCCTACCTTGAAATGAGTAATGCCTATGGCATCGGTTTGCTCTTCGATGTTACCCTTTTTCATATGATAGGCTTCAACAATGTCAGTTGTTAAGTCAAAATAAGGAATCTTTAACTCCTCCATTCTATTATATAAAGTGTAAAATATGTTTAATTGCATATAGTAAAAACTGACAAAAAGTGGTCTTATGAAATCAGCTTGCATTTGAAACAATATTGGTAATTCTGTTTTTAACATGTCGTTGTAGTAATCGTATTCTTGTTGTGCAATTTGAACTTCGGCTTCTGCACTGTACATCTTCTCCTCATCCTTCGCTGTTCTTTCTTTCTTGTCTTCGTACTTTTTATGGGTTCGTTTGTGTCTATCTAAATCCACTTGCTTATGATCTCTCTTTGTGGCCATTTTTCTGATAGACTGAATAACTTTTAATAGTTCTTGTGCAGGTTGTACAATCCGGGCATCTATCAATTCTAAATCAGGCTTCAATGTTTCCTTTAATTCCTGAACAACTGCCCTATATTGCTCACTGGCTTGGATACCTTCTGGATTATCCTCGGATACAGTAGCGTTTGGATCACTCAATTTACCACTTATGGGTTTATAGATTTCTTCGATAGCTTTTGAAAAATCAATTTGAAAATCCAACATACCATTAACGGCATTGAAATATCTCTTACTTTCGTCACTAAGTTTTTTTGTTTCAATTTCGAGCTCTTTGAATCTTCTTTCAGCATCAATATACACAGGATCTTGGGTAATTTCACCCATGTTTAACTTCTGACGGAAGTTTTGCGGTGTTCTAAGAATTGTCTTTTTTATTCCTTTAAATGACATTACTGGCCGAAGCTCAAGAACAGGAGAATAAATGATCGCGGATAGTCGTGCGCTTGACAAATGAAATAGCCAAGTGTTTTTTGCAGCCATCGGGTATCAAAAACATTTTGAAGATATCTTATAAAGGAATGTTAGGTAAAAATAGCATGAGATTGTACATCGAGGACACATGTGTCAAGGAAGTAACATCTAGTCTCATTTATATTCCCATTTCAATTTCTTTTGAGAGAGTTTTAGAGAAAAAAGTTAAATTTGCTGTTTATTTACTCCTAACAATACTTGTCTTGACTCAAACACGATTTGAATTTCTTTAGGCACCCTAATAATGTATATAAAGTTCCAGTACTGACACAGTTAGTGCAACGGACTGTGCTAAGACAAAGATCATGGAATATACATCCAAAAATCATTAAAATTTGTAAGAATTGATGGAAAATTGACCTTGCCTTATTACTAAAAAAAAATGGATTTGGACTGGATGATGTTGGAATCTCAAGGATGTCAATTATTTCCTTGATAACCTTGAGTTAGAGTCTTCGTCTTCGTCTTCGACAGGTTGCAGGTTGCTCTTTCCACTATAACAACCCTAAGGTACTTGCTTTACTAAGTTACTCAAAGCTCAAAACGGTTGTTTAAGAAACCTTTTAAATGTCGGTGCAAGGAATTGGGTAGCTGGTCTGATTTTTAATTGAACACTAGGTCAAAATCACCTCACTTTATTACAGCATTCTCGCAAAAATTTTTTTTCACTCCACACTATGATAAATTGTGAAGATTTTCAAGTATACAGGGACTCTGGTTTCTTGCCCGAACAGCTCCCTTTAGAAAGGCTTCCTAACGAGTACTATAGACTGTGGGAAACATTAGCCAATAATTTACCCTCATTCATATTAAGTAAGAAGATCAGAAGCGCAGCTGACAAATTGCAGGTGCTTTCAACAGACTATTTACAAGACAAGGGAGAATTGAGAAGAGCTTATTCCATATTGGGATTCATAGCTCATGCTTATATATGGGGACATGATGAGCCGACAAACAAATTACCCGAATCCATCGCAAGACCCCTTGTGGAAGTCTCGGAAGCACTAAGGTTGCCGCCGTTAGCCACATATGCTGGCTTAGTTCTTTGGAATTTCAGACAGATCGTACCTGATGAATCGGATATATGGGATTTGGATAATTTGACTACAATCAATACATTTACAGGCTCAATAGATGAGAGTTGGTTCTATTTGACATCAGTCTTTTTTGAATATAAAAGCTCATTTGCTGTGAAGGTTGGTTTGGAAATTTTGAAGAACATCGAGATCAATAATGCTGAAAACGTAACGGAAAATCTTAAGACGCTTGCAGAGATGATAGATCATTTAGGATCTGTTCTAATGAAGATGGAGGAAATGTGCGATCCTCATGTATTTTATTACAGAATTAGACCTTATTTAGCTGGCTGGAGAAACATGGGCGACGTCGGGCTCGATAAGAATGGGGTGATTTATGGAAATGATCCGGTACCAAAGGTTTATGCCGGTGGATCAAATGCTCAATCGTCCTCTATTCAATTTCTTGACGCATTACTTAACGTGAAGCACTACTCAACAGGAGAAAGACCATTACCACATATCCAAAAAGCGACATCTATGAGCAACCCTGAGAATAGCTTCATGAATGAAATGAGAGATTACATGCCAGGCCCACACAAGGATTTTCTCGATGAGGTTGAAAGAACCTCAAAAGTCCGTGAATACGTTTTGATGCATCAAGCGAACTACCCAGAATTAACTCTAGCTTACGATGCTTGCTTAGCCATGCTCAAGTCATTCAGAGACAAACACATCCAAATTGTCACTAGATACATCGTGCTTCAGGCAAAAAAGAGTAGCAAGATGGGCTCAAGTACGACGCTAAGATCAGGTTTAGCGAAACAAAAGAAGAATGACAACATAAAAGGTACAGGCGGTACCTCCTTATTACCATTTTTGAAGCAATGCAGAGATGAGACAGGAGACTCAGCTGCTGGTAACTGGGGTAAGAGGATTCTCAGTGATGGTGTAATGAGGCTAAATTTCAGCAAGCCTAATGGAATTAATGAGGATTAAATAATATGTGTTACGGTATAGAATTATGATAAATAGATTGATAAAAAGTATGATTTTAGTTCGATACAAGATTTTAAGTCTTCTTTCGAATTCATTAGGAGTGGTTTAGCTAGTTTGTTATAACTGATCTCTTCGATAAATTAGTCATAGTAACTTTTGCTACTGGAGGAGTCGCGGAAGTGAAAATTTTTAGTGTATGCTTAATAGATTTTGTTATCCTGTAATAAGAAACGTAAGCAAAAGAAGCATTTATAAAATGGCAGAAACTCAAGAAAAGGTAGGCACTGCATCAGAAATTAAAGCACTCCCAAAAAGAGACAAGAAGTCCAAAAAATCAAGTAATGATTTTATTCTAAAAGTTCCCAAAGGAACTAAAGACTGGGCCGACCAAGACATGATCATAAGGGAAGAAATTTTCAACACTCTTAGTAAAATGTTTAAAAGACATGGGGGGGTAACTATAGATACCCCAGTGTTCGAAATGAGAGAAATTTTAACGGGAAAATATGGAGAAGATTCTAAGTTGATCTACAATTTAGAAGATCAAGGTGGTGAGTTGACATCCTTGCGTTATGATTTGACAGTTCCATTTGCAAGATTCGTTGCATCTAACAATATCGCTAATATTAAAAGATATCATATTGCGAAGGTCTATAGAAGGGATCAACCAGCAATGACAAAAGGTAGGATGAGAGAATTTTATCAATGTGATTTTGATGTGGCTGGGAACTATGACTTGATGGTTCCAGATTCTGAGATTTTAAACATTATTGTGGAAGGCTTGACAGGTTTGGGAATCAAAGATTTTAAGATCAAACTTAATCATAGAAAGATTTTGGATGGTATCTTCCAAGCATGTGGTGTAAAGGATGTAGACGTCAGAAAAGTTAGCTCTGCTGTAGATAAATTAGACAAATCCCCATGGGATGCTGTCAAGAAAGAAATGGTGCAAGAGAAGGGACAAGCCGAAGAAGTGGCCGATAAGATTGGTGAATTTGTAAAATTGAATGGTTCTATAAAGGAGATTTTACTGGAATTGAAGGCTAGCGAATTATTGAAATCAAGCGATTCTGCTCAAAAAGGTATAGAAGAAATGAGCGTTTTGGCTGATTATGTTGAAGCTTTCGAAATAGAAGACTTCATTAGTTTTGATTTGTCTTTGGCTAGAGGTTTGGATTATTATACTGGGTTGATTTATGAGGCAGTAACACAAGCCTCCGCTCCTCCTAAGAATGCCGCAGAATTAAAAGCTAAAGCCTTAGCTAAGAAAGATGGCAAGGTAAAAGATGAAGAAGATGCATCCGAGTATGTTGGTGTTGGTTCGATAGCTGCTGGTGGTAGATACGATGAACTTGTCGGTATGTTCAATGGGAAACCGATTCCTTGTGTTGGTATTTCTTTTGGGGTAGAAAGATTGTTTTCTATTATTAAGTCCAGGATCGGAAAAAAAATAGAAAGTATAAGCTCTTCACAAACAGAGGTATACGTCATGGCATTTGGTGGAGGTGAAGGATGGAATGGTTTCTTGAAAGAGAGAATGTCCATCACTAAAAGATTATGGGATGCCGGAATAAACAGTGAATATGTTTACAAGACAAAGGCGAATATTCGTAAACAATTCGATGGGGCAGAGAAATCTGGTGCATCCTTGGCAGTCATCTTGGGGAAGGAAGAGTATCCTCAAGGAAAGTTGAGAGTGAAGGTACTTGGTCACGAAAGTGATAGCGGAGAAGGCGAACTTGTCGAAGTCGAGAACATTGTTAGTTTTGTCAAGGAAAAGCTCGAGTCTTCGAAAAAGGATGGTGTCGATGAAATTACCAGATTGATCAAAGGGTTGTGAGTCTTCCTCTAGATAGCAAACTTTTATAATATATATACAAGACTCTAAGCATTAACATCCAATCTGACGCTTACTCTAGCGCCACTCTTTTGCTTGCCTGTCCGTTTTACACGATTCCAAAGAACATTAACATCATTCAAAATAAACCAAATTATCACACCGCTCCAACTTTTGACTTGTGGTAGGGGGTCGTAAAATTCATGTGCTAAAGCCCTTAGCTTTGGGAGCTTGGTCCAAGCAATGTAAGGAAAGTCATGATGCTCATTGTGATAGCCGACATTCCAAGTAAGCCAGTTCAAAGGCCCATAGTAACTGTAAGTCTCTTCCGGCAAAAGGTCCGGTGATATATTGTTCTTCCCTGAGTCATCTAGAATTACATCAGAGCTCTTTTGTTTATTGTTTTCATTTAAAACGTAGTGTTCAGCGATAAAGTGTCCGGCACATGGGTGCCACGATCCAGCCAAGAATGAACTCATTAAAAAGTAAAAGAAAGAATACCAACCCCAATATGTAACTATCAAATAATCAATGAGGACTTGGTACGCAATGTTGACTAAGTGAATGTAAGTGAATTTTATCTGCGTGATGAACATGGGTCTAAGGGCGTAGAATAAAATTTGAAAGGTTGTGAAGAACACTTTTCCAAACACATTAGAAAACAAGAAACCTTCGAACTTTGTTGGTAAGTCGGTATCAAGGTGCTCATCCCCAAGAAACTTATGATGAAGTTGATGATAAGGTTGGAAAGACGCAGAATAAGGGATACCAATAGGTAAATTTACCATTACAGCAAACAACTTGTTATGAATAGGTTTTTTGAACAATAAGTTATGGGAAAGTTCATGAATTGCAAGAAAAATTGCTTGATTAGCTGTAGCTCCAATAATATAAGCAAAAGCAAGAAACTTGAGACCAAATGGATGGGTGTACCTCAAGAGGTATGCAGTACATAGCTGTACTCCCACCACGCATAACACGAGCCATTTTGTGACAGGTTCATGGCCCAATAGTTTCTTAACTTCTGGATGCTTTGCAAGAATTTCTTTTCGTCTCAAGAAATGTGGCTCCAGTTTCGAAGTCCAATAAAACTCATTTAAAATATCTATGGACAGATCGGCGGCAGGTGTGGTGAATGTATATGTAGTATTGTTCTTTCTGTGCTTGATTTCAGACATCCGTAAGTAGAAATTTTTCAAGTCCGCGTGTCGTATCATCGATTTGAAGAGGCTATGATGAGACGATATTTTGTGTGTGTTTAAGAACGCTTCATTTTATTAAGTTTATATACAATTTTAAAAGTGGTAACACTGACAATTGAAACAGTAAAGCAACCACTGGGAATATAACTAGCATCCCGGCAATATGCGGGGCCATTTTTACATGCAAGCTTAACTATGAGCTGAACTTGACTATTTTGGATTAAAGGTCTCGACCTGAGGTTGTGCTATATGGCCGTTTGCCATTTGTTTTTGCACTTCTTCATGGTGAGACGTCAAAGCTTGGTTGTGCTGCATCTGCTGATACCAGTTCGTGCTGTATGGAGGGAAGGCGACTGGTGGATTAGGAGCCGGAAAGGGCGTTGGAACAAACGGAGGCGTGGAAAACTGCACTGTGGTATATGGTGCCGGTATGAAGGTCAGCAAAGGCTGATTTTGATAAAAATTGTTAGGTATGGGCGTGAAACCTTGAGCCGCAGTTACTGGGTGTGAGAGACCTGACGGCAACTTCAGCGACTCAAAAGGAACTTGAGACGCAGCGTGATTTACCAAAGAAGAATAATATGGAGTATTTCCTGCTTGATAAACAGTGTGCGTCGTATTTGGTGATTGAGCACGAGCCTCACTCTCGGATATCTCTTGCAGGTAAGGTACTGAAGGCCGTGTAGATTGTACAGCGGGGTCTGCTACCTCCGAAGCTTTTGCTTTACTACTAATATCAAGAGTATCCAATAGGTTGCTTGTAACGTTATTGAGCGAACAAGGGTTTCTCCATGTTGTTTTCCAAACTTCTTCATTTGGGTGTAGTTTCCCTACATCTTTGTCGTTTGTAGAATTGACAATTTGAGAATCTAGAGGATTTCTATGGTGAAGAATAAATTCTTCTATATCTTCCATTTGTGAACTATAGGATTCATCAAGCAGGCTGTCACTATCATCCTCATTTTCCTGAAGCTGACCACCTACTGATTCTGTAATCGAGTCCTCAAGAGCACTATCAGTACTTGCGCCTGGCTTCACAGGGGGTTCAGTTGCGGGGTGTTTAGTTGATGAGGTTTTCTTCGAATCGCCTCTCCTATGTTTTTTAAACTTCTGCCTGCCAAGCAGGGCAGGAATTAAGAATCTTCCGTTAAACTCAACGTTGAATCTTTGTACTGCTAACCTTTTACCTAAGACAAGTATTGCAAGTTTTCTTAAGAAGTTTTCAAACCTTGTCACTTCAGCTTTCATTAAATTCTCGTTAGCGTCAATACGTGACAGCAAGAAAACTTTGTTATCCAAGAATATTGGAACACCTTCTGTTATCAAACTTGAATAATCATTGTTTAGTAAATCAATATCGTTGGTTGCAAAGAGATGTTCATCCTTAAAATCTTTCAACTGATACTTTACCAACAGAAAATCTTTGAAATGTACATCTTCGCTAAAGTAATAGTTTCGTAACGGTCGGGATTCAGACTTTATCAAATCAATGGCTTCGTTGTAGCGATCTTGGCTAAGACTGAGGTCTGGATCAGAACCTTTATTATCGATGGTGTCTAGAATGTAATTAAGCTCCTTTAAGACACACTTAAACGTGTCTTCAGATAGATCGAACAGTTCTTCATTAACCCAATTGAGAAGTAATCTCATAAAGATTAGATGGTTTCTTGTAGCTTTCTCGTTTGAATAAATTTCAGTGTTTAAGCTAGCATTTAAATAATAAGTAATGAATTTATGAACAAAGCGATTATAACCTTCGTTAAATCGCACACAGCTAGAATGATTTTTACTTAGAAGCTTATAAAAGCAAATAATTATGAGAAGTTGCCTGGTGAAATAACCTACGCCGTCATCATCAGTGCAATTAATCAAATGCAAGAAATTTTGAAGATTGAAATTCAAATTTAAAAAAATGAATTCAATTTTTTTGAATTTTAGCTTCTTAATCATATAATACCGATGTTTCAGATATGTCTCAGGGGCATAGAAGTAACCTATCAAGCAAATAAGAATAGCATTCAAACTAATGACCTTCATGTTGAGTTTTGATACGAAGTCGTTATTGAAATCATTGACGTTTGAGTTAACCACAGCCTCATGAAGCTGGGTTAAAAACCAGGTTTTTTTCAAAAGTTTATCCATGTTTGCCAATCCCAATTTGTAAGATGGTATTCTTGTAAAGTTGGATCTCAAGAACCAATACACAGCGCTCGGTTTGTCATCAATAAAATTAAAAATAACTCCAATATGGTTATACGGCTCGTTCAACGCCGGAATTAAGCGTATTGCTTGCTTATATAATGATATTGCATTGGCATACCTAGGGATCAACGTGTTTGTTTTGCGATCATTCGCCATTAGTCTGTATTTGTGGAAATTGGCGATCGAAAGACTTGGCATAACATATGTGATTTCCACGGTAGCATCATGTCTTGCTACATCTCCAAGCAGAATAAGACATCTGTGTATTACATAAAGAAGATTCGCTTGGAAATTAGCATTCTTAGTTTTAATGGCAGTTGCAGGAATTTTAAAGCCATGTGTACTTAAGAATTCCCGAGGAAGCAAAGGATTTTGAAAGTGAGTACAGAAATACTTCAACAAAATGTTGTAAAATTCTCTGACACTTTTCACAAACTTTATAAAAAAATCATGTAGTTTTCTCATTTCCACAGGTTTCACTTTAACGTTGTCCTTGGAGGCCTTAAAAGATGTCAAAGTCACTTGGTATAATTCCGCGTGTGCTTTATCAAGGTACTTGATTATAGGATATTGAAATTTAGCCCACAACGTCTCGAATAACTTGATCGTTTCAAAATTAGCCTGATGTACCAGTTGGGTCTCCACCATCTCGAAGTACTGATTCAAATCAGATATAATCCAGCGCTGGAACTTGCTTTGAGTTATATTGTTGAACCCCAAAAGCAATTGTGGGTCCACATATTTCTTGGTGAAGATATCATTAAGTTGCGCCTTAAGCTTGCTAATATCTTCCAAGGTAGAAGAATCTACCATAATTCATGAGGTTTGTTAAATTTTTCGATGTCGCGATCATATCAGTCATAGATAATTTTGCCGCAAAAAACGATGTCAGAAGAATCTTTCAAAGTACAAGTATATGTATATGACTTGTCTCATGGGTTGGCACCAGTACTTTCCCCCCAAATTCTTGGAATTCATTTACCTGCCATTTACCATACTTCAACTGTGGTTTATGGAAAAGAACATTACATAGATCAAGGCATCAAAGTGAACACACCAGGAAGCACCAAATATGGAAGACCAATTGAAGTACTTGAACTTGGTGATACTTACATTACTGAAGACATTTTTGAAGATTTTGTTAATGAGTTGAGGACCAGAGAAGATGCTAAATACAGCTCTCTGCTGTATGATTTATTTGATAATAATTGTAATCATTTTACTGATGTGTTGTTGGAGTTTCTAGTTGGTAAAAATTTGGAAGATAGGATTCTAACTTTACCTCAGAAGGTTCTTAGCACCCCGGGAGGACAAATGTTGAAACAAATGCTTGGGGGAGGTCAATTATATTAATGGCAAATTTCAAAGAGTAATCTGAACCAAACACGTGACATTTATCTACAGGAAGTTATCTATCACCTCAGGCTGCAAAATTTAAATTACCACATTACCACATTTTTATATTATTGGGTACGTTTGAAGTATTGTAATTTTCTGTTTATATTTTTATTAACCAGGATATAGAGTATGGAAAACAAGTATATAGGAAGTAATTATAGCAACTTTGGCAAAAATTACAACATTTATGATCAATTAAGACAAGGACCTGGATTTGAAACAGAGTCGTCTTCAGGGTCCATGGGAGGCTTCTCTCACAACACTATATCCGGAGGCTATGATTTAAATGTGGATTGCAACATTGTCAATTCAAGGGGCTCTGGAACCTCCTTGGGTGGTGTCTCTGGAGCTGGGGGTTCTGTGGGTGCACATTCTAGAATAGGATCATTTAGTTCTTATGCTAGTGGTAACGCAGCAAGCATATCTTTGGGTGGTGGATTTGGTAGCCATGTCGACAATCCCATTGCTTCACAGGTTGTCATTGGCCAGGAAAAAGTTTCACCTTTGGCTTCTTTTGGCACTCTCAACACATCAGGGAATTCAGGCCAAAATATTCATTTGAACGCTACTGCAAGTCCTCCTCAAAACCAGTTTTATTTTAAAGATAAGTATAGAGATAATGAGCTTGAGAAGTATAAACTTCAGCTTAATCTCAAAAATCAAATTATAGCTAATTTGAAAAAGAAGCTAGCGGCCTCAAAAATCGATGAAACAGAGGAATTGAAGACTACCGAAAAGTTTTACAATGTTTTCAAAGAACTTTCAAAAAAGTTGGAGCTCGAAGGGAAGAAGTCTAGCGATGCTAATGACATTGTTGAGAGCTTGCTCACTTCTTTGTCATTAAACAAATCAACAACGTATAACGAAGAAGAGCTAGCTCAAAAATTAGTTAGGAAGATGGAACTACTTGCTTCAGAAAATGCTAATTTATTGAAGATGGTGAGCCATGGTAATAAGCTGAGTCTCATGATAGAGATAGGTATGTTGCGGAACGAGGTTGCCACTTTGAAAGGTCGCTTGAGCAAATATGAAAAATAGTTTTGCAAATATGAGGTTTAAATATCTGTCAGGTTTTAATTTGAAAGCCTACTGCAGATTCTATTAGGCATTTATGAAAACGAAACACGATCTCAACCTCATTAGTGATAAATATATATGATTTTGGACGGGTCGCGAATTTTTCAACAATGTATACTTCACCTTCAATAGTTATTGATAACGGCAGCGACACTACCAAAGCAGGGTTTGCTCTGGAAGAGCTTCCGTCTGTGGTATTCAATACAAACTACTCTATCTCATCAAGAGGGGAAATTGTTGTCGGAGATGATGCTATTGACAGCCATCCAGAGAATGAAGTTATGACTTTGATGGAGAATGGGTTAATCTACGACTTCGATAATATCGTCCACAATTGGCAATACGTCTATGACAACATCGACAATGGGTACAAAGCAGATTCTAAAGAATACCCGTTAACCATGACCGAGGAAATTTGGAATACAAAGAAGAACAAGTTGAAAACAACAGAAATTGTCTTCGAACAGTTTGAGGTGCCTATTTTTTCTTTGGTTAAAAAACCACTTTGTCAGCTATACCATAACGGGAGATCGAATGGACTTGTTATAGATGTAGGGAGTAGCACCGTCAATGTCACAATTGTTTTAGATGGACTAGTCCAGACTAGCTCAAGTTTTCATTCAAAATTTGGTGGTGATTATATCGATGCCAACATAATGGAGTTCTTCAAAGCAAAGGAGGTCGACTTCAGTTTTATTAAAGGCACTGAATCGTACAGAAATTACCAGATTAGTAAAAAAATTGTCAAAGATTTTAAGGTGTCCATGCTAAATATAAACGAGACCCCAATTAATCCTCAAAATAAATTGATAAATAATTTAAAGCACTATCAATTGCCAAACAAACAACACGTAAGTCTTAACAAAGAGCAATTGACATTGTTAGAACCAATATTTCAGCCTCAAATATCACCTTTAAGTCCTTTGAAACCAAGTTTAGACAAACCAACCACAAATGGATTGTCTTATTTCGTAATTTCTGTATTAAAATTGTTGGAGAGTTCTATGTTAAACAATCAACCAAACAATTATAACAAGTTCCACGAAACCATGAGAATCTTGCTTTCCAGCATACTTATAACTGGTGGCTCATCCTTTTTGAACGGTTTACAACAAAGACTTATTAATGACTTGTATAGGCTGATCAACCAAGTGTTTGGATCAGGTAACAATTATAGCCAGAAATATGTTTTGAGTACCTTAAACAACTATCAAATGAATGACGTTAACGAACTTTGGGATAAGAAGTTCAACACATGGTTGGGTGCCAGTAATCTCAGTTTAATGATAAACAATGACAACTCTGTTGCTTTGGATAATTGGTTTATCTCCAAGGAAGATTACAAGGAATATGGTGAAGACTACGTTGTAGAGAAATTTAAGTAGAAGTGTAAACTGTTGTAATATAAAATAAATTTGTATTTCGATATAATCTATCTCTTTAATTCTTCCATCCTACGTATTTTCCGTCATACTTGGGCATATCACCGTGTAAAGCTAATATACTGTCAAGCTTCAAGTCTAATCCGGATCTGGGGCCAAGTTTTGCCCTAAAATGTTGCTTGACCTCAGTAGGCGTAGGTAAATACGATTTGTTGGTTTCGTTACCATTGACAAACTGTTGAACTTGGTAATTATTGGGCAATCCCATATGGTGAGGATAAGAATGGAAATCGAAACCAAAGTGGTCAGAAATAAAAGGCTGTTCTAACACATCAGTCTCCATTGATGGTTTCATCAAATGACTGACGTCATTCAATTCAGACCATTGGGGGAAAAAAGGTTCTTTAACTTTGTCAATTAATTTATGCTTGACTCCCTTGACAAAATCGTTTTTGTCAAGTGGCAAGTTCATGATGTTTGTAGCTGTTATTAATTCAAGAACTAATTGGTTGCGAAATGTATTTGTTTTACCAGCGTTTAATAATTGAAATGCAACATTAGTTGAAGTAGGCGACTTTGATATCAACTTCTCGTATAATTTTTGAGAAAATTGGTCTTGCTGATTTTGCAAGAAATTCAAAACATTGTCAAATGATGTTTGAGAGAATGCTTGATTAATGGTTGACAATTCTTCAGTAGTGAAAGGAAATTTTGTATTGTCGGGCAAAGAGTTTTCAGTGAATTCTTCCAACACATCATTCACTTGTTGGAAATATTGTCTTTGATTATTCAAAAGCTTGTTGGATGTGGGTGGCTGCAAGTTGCTTAATCTGTTGATCAATTGAGGCAATTTCTCACTGTGGACAAAATGTGTAGCAAAACCCGTGAGGTAAGCGTCAGTGCCACTCATAACTTGTCCAGTCAAACTATAGTAATAACCCAACTTGTCATCCAACTTGGGTAAGAAAAAGGTAGTTCCAACATCGGGGAAGAATCCAATATCCATTTCGGGCATAGCCAATTTGGTCTTCTCTGTAGCAATTCTAAATGGAGCGTGAACTGATAAGCCAACGCCACCGCCCATTGTGATTCCATCCATTAATGAAATGAATGGTTTCGGGTAGGTTCCAATCATGAAATTTAAGTTGTACTCAGTTTGAAAAAAATTGCTAGCATATTCAGGGTTACCTTTTAAAATTTGACTAGCACATTCAGCTACATCACCACCAGCGCACAAAGCTTTGGGGCTGTTTGAAGTCAAAATGACAACATTGTTACTACTAGACTTAGAATACTCCGAGAGTCTTGGTATAATTTTTGAAACCATTGAAGTGTTTAGTGAATTCAATTTCTTGGTCCTGTTGAGTGTAATAATTCTAGCCAAATTGTGGTTCGAAAAAAGGACATCATTTTCATCCGTACCATTATCAATTGCAGAAGTATGGGCTGGAGCTACTGAAAATGAACGGGATGGAATAGTACTTATACTTTTTGGTAAAGAACCAGTCATATTTTTAAAATAATTTAATTTCATTTTCATACTCACTTTTGTGTGGGGAACCGAAATAAGGGAAAGTTCCGGGTAACTGGATGATTGATTTTATCTGGAATTAGTTAGGTAGATCTATAGGTAATAGATGAGGCAATTTGATTAGAATATAGTGGTTGATATAACCTAATAAATTGTTTATATATACAAGAGAATAACCAGTCAAGTGAATGAAAATTTTCCATGTCATGTGCGAAGACAATTACTTGATCACGTGAACATATAGAATGTACCAAAACTTCAAAACAGATATTCATTAACCAAACCATCAAATTTGTAATGGTAAAATTTTCCAGAATGATAACTGCCTACCAAAATAAGGTCGTCAATGAATCCGATCTCAAAATGGTTATTTTTGTGATTTTCCTTTATCTTTATTGTCTTAAAGGATCGTTTAGGTGGTTCAAGCACCAAGTTATTTATGTACTCCTTGTAAGGGAGTTTCTTCAATAGCTTTTTGGTATAGGTTGACTTCCTAAACTTATGATTCATTTTTTTCAAGTAGGATCCGTCCTTTGGAACATCAGGCGGTTTTGATATCAACAAATTTGCCAAGTTATCGTTCAAATCTTCAGATGACTTACTTCCAGAGTCTAATTCATCGTCCGAGTCATAAATTTCATTCTCCGCTTCTGAGGATGATATTTTAGGGGAGGTTTCTGATCCAAAAGGATCCAATTGGAAAAAATGGATCGTGTTCAGTTCACTACCACAAGCTAAAACCGTGTTGTCTTGATTGAAACAGAGACAATTTATATGTGCGGGATTGTGTCCTCTACGTAAGTCTTGAATTTTGATTAACTCAAGGGTGTTATTGGCGGTTGTGAAGAAAAAATTTCTTATGATTGTACCCTTCGTTGAAGCCGTGGAAATTATTATATTTGAGGTACCGCTAGGGGTCTTGCTAAATTTCATTTGCCTGAAATCTGAGTTATGACATTTCATAACAAACAATGCTTTCAAATTTATAAGGTCATATAAAATGAACCAGCCACTTGGCTTGAGCTGTCCGAAATTGATTGGATCATCGAAAAGTATTAGTTTTGAAAAGCCGCTCTCATCAAACAAGTCCAGATGACCATTGACCAGCGATAATGGTAAGAGCAAATAGCTATTATCATCACTGGATAAATCTCCAACGAATTTATCAATTGGATTAATTTCAATGATCCTAATCAATTTAACACAACTTAGGTCGTACACATAAATTTGACCTATTTTGAGTACTACTATCAATCTTTTCTTATTAATTTTAACATCTATGATATCACCCGGGAAAATCAACTCGCAAATCTTCAACTGTTGTTTGAGATTGTAGATTTTAAGCTCTCTTATGTTATCACTTGGGACAATAATAGTTAGTGAAGTAGAAAATAGTATCTTGAGCAAATGTGCAGGCGACAGGCTGCTGTAGATCTCTCCAAAAGGTTCACAATTATATATAGCATGCGAGGAATCTGATGACACAGAAACACAGGAATAGTCCGAGTTGAATGAAACGGTGTTAATCATGCCTGACTGTGGAGAGAGATTGAAAACGAGTGCGAAAGTGGTTTAAGAGTGAACTCAGCTGCTAAGAAATTTTATTCGTGTAGTAAAGTTGGCGGTTTCAGAACGACAGCAATTGACCGAATAATACAAAAATAAGAAAGGAATTCAATCAAATTTCAAAAGATCGAAGCACTAATTTCATTGTTTATATTTATGTGTGTTCATGCTATGTGAATCTATTCCACCTCTTTGAGTTCCACTTTGCTCTTATTGCTCTTCTTCTTAGATTTGGGGGCTTTCGCTGTTTCCCACTCATACAAAGGAATGAAACTTTCAATGACACCTACATCTGCAAACAAATTAGGGAATAACCAGAATGGTTTCCCGATAATTAAAGTAATCACATAAAGTATTAACCGAACAATTGCCATAGCAAAAAATACACACAAAAGAACCAACATACTCATAGACAAGTAGTAAACACCCGTCTTCATGGATCTAGGCCATAACGGGAACAAGATCACAGTAAAGATTGCTGCCAACAAGAGAACACCGTACAAAAACATAAAAGGACTTGGTTTAGTATAATTCCATACAAAATAGCTGTCTGGGTCCAAACCTACCTGTTTCTCTTTGATAAGTGTGGGCTTGTCTTTGTTGGGCGTCCATTTTTTATTTGTCAACTTTATTTCCTTATAGTGTAACTTTGTAACAGGAATTATGAGTTGGAATTGCACAAGGAGCTTTGACAAATCTTTGGCATTCTTTTCATCCTTAATTGGAACCATTTTGTTCTTCGGGTTGACTTGTTTGGTTTTATAATCGTCACTGGTCAACGCTCTAACAAGTCTTTTGTATCTGAAGAACTCAACTTCCTCAGTATTATTCAATAGCCCCTTTCTACATTTGAGTTCTTTGTTATCCCTGAGGTAACTTGCCAAGCCAAAGGCAATAGGCTGCATTTGATTCAACGCAGTCTGAAGCTGCGCTTGAGATGGTTGGCCTTGTCCTAGTGATACACCTGGTAAAGACATGAAGAAATCGCGAAATTCTACCGCGATTCGTTGGCAAAATTAATTTTTTTATCCATGTGCATTGTTATATATTAATACTTCTACTTCCTTGTTTTTGTTAAAACTCAATATCCGGTGCTTTTGTGTGCTCTTACTCGTGCACATAATTTTATGCGTACAGGTCGACGATGGGTTTTCCCACGTACGAATTAAATAGTATCATCTTGTGGCATGTTCCTGCTGATCTCTTTGCGCCTTTCTAAAATATAACATCAATTTTGTCGAACTCTGAGACCTAGGAGGTAACGAGCTAGGTAAAGACATATTGGAAGCATTTAAGCCATTTAAAGATGTATAAGACATGGCCTTATTTAGTCCCGTAGACCCATTGAAACTAGAACTAGCTCCAGAGCCACTATATTTGGGAGCCAATTCATAGCCGTTATCATCATCTTCGACTGCCTCATTATAGCTAGGCAACTTACTCAACAATGTAAGATCGAGAGGTGTCGCCTGTCCAGAGGCTATTGCTGAAGGGGTATGCATTCCTGAATGCATTCCGACTGTTCCCAACGGATTATAGTGTGCATTAGGAGTGTTGGTACCAGAGTTTTCTCCTGAATTAGCTCCTGTATGGACGTGATTCTCATACATGGAGTGGTCTGAGCTAACAGGCATATCAAAGTATCCACTCAATTGTTCCATAGGTGATTTCGGGCTACTAATATCGTACTGTGCATCGAATATGTATTGCTCGTAGCAGGGAGGCGCTGACATGAATTCCTGCTCAGTCTGTTCAGCCTCTCCTGCGAGATTCAAGCTTGAAATGTTTGGTGATATCAAAGGTGTGCCTGTGCTTGACATAATTTTATCTTTCTTAAAGATAGCATCGTCCTTCCCTTTTACTATATTGAAAACCCCATAAACTGGATCTATCTCGAAATGATTTCCGAATACATGCCCGATATTGCTACTGATGTATAGCGTAATAGGCAAATTAGTGATTAGCTCGCTAACGTGGCCTTGAGGGTTCTTAAGTTGTATAACCACCTTCAATCTATGTTTAACATTAATTAGATCGTTATTCAATTGACACAGCTGGGTTATCTCTTTCAAGTTGTCAGGGGCTTTGTAGACACAATTCATTTCCCAAGAATCGTGCATGTAAGTTTCATCGTCCAATTTCCCATGAATTTGCTGATATCCAATCTTCTGTTCAAACTCTGGTGATTCGCCATCAAGGTAATTGACATGACAATGTTGTATAATTTCGGCATAAACTTTACGAAGTTTAAGTCCCTTGATCAACGGAACAATCACAATCTGCACGTTGAAGCTAGAACCCAAAGCAATACCCTTTCTTACTAAGCCCACTTTATATTCCACTTTATTGGGCCACGTGCTATTGATATCTACACTATCAGTCAAAGATAGACTAGTAGGGTGTAATGTTCTAATGAAACGAACGTACCTCGCTTTATTGATTGGCTTGTCGAACATTCCCTTGTGAATTGAGGCCTCAAATTTATATAATAGTTTTCCTACAGCCAAACCCTCGATACTTTCACAGATGTTTGTAGGCAAAACAATATTGAAAGGAAGACTGTAGTTTCCCTTGGGTAAAACAAACGAGTTATTGCTCGAGTGATTCCTGAAAGGAGTTCCATCAATTCCAGAACTGGGAATACTGATTGATGATCGATCACTATCGGTGAAATGTTGATGACTTTGTGTTCTATGAAATCCTGGCCTGTCTGCTTTAGACTCTGCCAAATGCTTTTCTTTGATAGGCTTGTGCTTGTGGAGCTTGTGTGATTTGACAGGCTTGTCCCCATATTCTCCAAGAACTATATGGCCCATATCATCGATTAATAAATTATCCCAATCTACTTTCAACACTACAAACTTTTCGATGATTTGTTGCGTCAATGATCCATGGCCATCTCTATCGAAAAAGTTGACACTGAGCTCACCTGTCAACAGCAATTTAACTCTTTTTACATGTATATTTTGGTTCACAGAGAGTTTGACGCTACCCAGTACTGAGATTGGATCACATTCATTGTCGGTACCTTTGATAAGCACAACATCCTTGTTGGGAGTGTTGAGCTTAATGTCAAAGTATGTGAGTTTATCTACCATTGGTACGAAAAGAAGGGTTCGCGATGATCGTGGTGGTACCGCCGCATATATATAAGGTACATTTCTACAAAGGCTCGGAGCCGATCGCGTAGCGAAAAACTACTAGAAAAAGGCCCGCTACTCTAATGCGGACGTGACTCCGGTGGGGGTGCAATGAACTCGGGAGAAGTCGTCTTGCTTAAGTATGTCCATCTTTCGCCTAAAATTCCTATGCGGTTATACCCGGCTAGAATCGGATCTAGTGACCATGGCATCAATGAATTCCTCAACGACTCTCACACACCAGAATTGTTTCAGTGGTGTAACAAAAGCTAGATGGCCACCTAAATCTGTTTCTAGGGCAACTAAATTTGGATTGCTTTCAAAAGTTTCTTTTGGAATCCATTTCCCGGTTGTAGGGTCATCGCTAGAACTAACGGACAAAAGTGGAATTTTGATTTCGGGTAATTTTAAGTAAGGCGATGCATTTCTATAATAGTCCGTGGCATTGTCAAATCCCGCTGTTTTTGCGGTAAATATGTCATCAAACACATCAAATTCACTGGCTTTTGACAGTTTAGACCAATTTTCCTTGTTAAATATCGTTGGTTCAAAATGCTCAAGTTCTTTCATATTATTTTTCACTAACTTGTTCAAGAACCCGGTAAGCCCCGGATTCAAAAGATATTTCCCACTGTAACTATTTTTAATTTCTTTTGACGCTTTGTATATGTCAAAAGGACACCCCACTATTGCAGCTGCTTGAACAAGAGGCTCCTTATTATATGTACCTAGATAATTTACTAATAGCGCCGAACCGAATGAGAATCCCACTGTGTAAATCGGACGTTTTGGAAACCTTTTCTTTAACTCTAATATGACCTCATGGATATCCTCCACCGAACACAAATTAAAAAGTTTACCGTTCGTCACTTTTGTACGACCACATCCTCTATTGAGATTGATAACAACATCATACTTGTCTTTGTTAATTCCAGTGGTTAAGAGTTCTGCAAAATTTCTGATCAATGGCTCATGCGAACCTCCCGCAAGACCATGAAATACCACAACTATAGGCTTCTCCAGTTCTGTATTACTTGAACGAGCTAATTTTTCTTCGTCGCTAAAAAATCTAGTCCTAGGAAACAACCGTGGCCAATTTTCAGGTAATGTCAGCTTGTACTTTTCGACAAAATCTTCTTCTTCGTCAATAACCCAATCTAAAGAGCAGATCCCTCCATCAGAGAATTCGAATAGCTCACGTCCATAGTGAACGATAAATTTATCAGAGCTATCAGCAGACGTGTAATACAACGTTTGAAGTGCACCATTAAATAAAAGAGGATGGAGTAATAGCTTTTCTGAAGGGTTTGCGGCTGGAAGTGATTTTATTATTATATCCAATGGTTCTTCTCCAATACTAACAGTCTTTTTTGCATTGTAGAATGTTTTATTCGCTCTAAAACCCCAATCAAATAAGAACATAACCAGCCAACGTAGTTAGAAGTATTTCGCGAAGTAAGTTTTTAAAAAGGAAATGTGGCGACTAATTAGGAAATGATCTAACTTAAACAATAGGGCTCTAAATGTCTGATTGTATTTTCGTCTATAAACTAAAGCTAGATATAAAAAACTTGAGCGTCAGTCGTCGCGCCTCAGTGACTCAGCTCTAATCTTACTATTAATGCTGCTTTCACTGTGCTCAACATGTCCTCTATCATCTAAATTGACACTGCCTGCACTCTCGAACAATGATACTTGGCCCGCCAACAACCCTAAAGTATCGAGGACTTGAGAAGGGTCAGATAAGTGTGCTGTTGCGATAGTTTGTTTAGTGGGCGGCCCTACAGCAACTGGGAATACGCCATAAGTAGCGAACCTGTTTTTCTGGAAATTTTTTAAATTCCAATTTGTCTCAATTTGCTTTAAACTTTTGAACATATCCTCATCAGTCATGTCATCTCCCAAACACAAAACAAAATCAGGGGCTTCATCAATTGGTAGGTCGTAGTTGTGGTCAGTGATTGGCTCCGGAAGTTGTTTATCTCCATGACGATGTAACACCAACCGCTTTACAATTTCTCCTTTATTCACAAACTTAGGACGAACTTCAATGTTTGCCTTACCAGCCATTACTTCCACATCATATTTAGTAGCAATGGTTTTTTGGAGCTGTTCCATTAACTTTTCCAGCTGAAACTTTCCGAGTTCAGGATCGGCTCTACGATAATGCCAGGTTAACGCAACTTTTTTCTTTTCGGTATGTGCATTAGGGGTCTTGTCATTGTATTCTTTAAATATTTCTTCCACTGCAAGCTGCCATGACATGTCGAATGACTCTGCCAAGTTGACCCAGTTGTCGCTTCCGATGTCTCTCATGAAGCAACCGTGCTCCGCCGATAAACCAACATGCTTGTGCCCAAACCACTTAGATAAAAACTTTTGATCTCTACCTGAAATGATCCAAATTTGATTCTTTGGGTCTTTCAGAAGCAGGTCTATTATATCGTTTAAACGTTGACTAGGAATGGCAGCCTCTGGATCGGTAACAATAGGTGTTAAAGTCCCATCATAGTCAAACAAAAACATTCTTCTAGACAGTTCTTGATAATGCTTCAATAAGTTAGGTCTATTGAGAGCTGGCGTGTACGTTAGCTGATGTGTGTTCTTGAGGTGTGTTAAAAGACCATTCAAAAAACGATCTGTCCAGCTTTGAATGGTGTTTGAGGCTACTTTGTTGTAAAGTTTTGCTTGGAGTGAACTTTTTTCAGACTCCGACATCAAAAGACAAGTATTTATAGTTCTCGCAATTCCAACACTATCCCAAGGATTAACCAATATAGCATCAGTAAGAACAGAAGCTGTACCCGTAAACTCACTTAGAATCAATGGACTATGATTTTTTTTCTGGCATGCCACAAACTCAAGAGAGGTAGTATTCATACCATCTCTAACTGATGTTGTCAAAGCTAAATCAGCTACCCTCAACAAAGCAAGGTATTCGTCTTTATTGATACGGATTTGATAGTGCAAAACAGGAGTAGAATTCAAAGAACCGTATTCGCTGTTAATATGATTAACGAGCTCACTGACCTTTTTCTCAACCTTAAGAGCATGTGAGCTGTAGTTGGGACTTGAAACTTGAATTAACACGACCTTGTCTCTCCACTCAGGGTACATTTGAAGAAACATATCGAATGCTTGTAGCTTTTGAACAACTCCTCTCACAGAATCAAGACGATCTCTACCGACAATGATTTTTTTGTCCAAGTAAATTTCCCTTAACGCTTCTGTTTTTTTGTCTATATCCTCGTTAAAACAATCTGTCTCTATTTTCTTGGTGTCGATACCTATTGGTAAGGTATCAGTTGCAATAGAAGAACCATAAGCAAACACTTTATGTGACTTGATCTCACAGCCGAGTACTCTGGCACAACAACTAATGAAATGACGCTGGAACGACTCGCTCTGGAATACTATTCTGTCTGCTCCTAACATACCATCAAGAAGTTGTGATCGTTTTGGAATACACTTGAAATACTCCGAACTAGGAAATGGTATGTGTAGAAAGAATCCTATGTAAGCGTTGGGGAACTCCATACGAAGCAATTGGGGTAATAAAAGTAAATAATAGTCGTGAATCCATATTATATCCCCTGGTTTATAGATCTGTTTGATTTTCTGAAGGTAACTTTCATTAAATTTGACATAGTCATACCAAGCATCAGACTCTTTCTTTCCGTTTGTTGGCTGCAGTTGTATGTAGTGAAATACGGGCCAGATAGAGTTCTCTGCATACCTTCTCCAGCGTTCTTGATCTCTTCTCAATAACCATACTGCGTGTATGTTATCGGTGCCATTATTGGTTCTCAATTTAGCCTCAATGTCTGACCTCTCCAGATCGGTCAAATAGAGCGGATCATCCTTTATGTCTTCTGCAGAAACTGCAATTGTGCCATCAGACTTATTAACAAGTTCACCAGTCCACGCTACAAGATGTGTTTCCCAACTGGTGCTTTGCTGTAAGTACAGGTGACTAGAGTAAAGACTTGAATTCCCTCTAATGGGTTCAACCTCCCACTTATTGTTGCACTTGTAAATCTGATTAGGAATTGTAGTGGTTACATTTATAATACGACCCAGGCATTTTAGATCGGGGTCGGCATTAGGAGATACAGTTACCATCGAAGTTTTTGATGTAGCAATTTCTAGAATTAAGAGCAGTGCGTGGAGGTATTGCGCGGGTGTGCGGCATATAGTGCGGCGTGGGCCCTAGAATTAAAGAAAAATAGGACAATTTTTAGCTCCAACAATATATTACTATGTTACACTATTGTTCTTCAGACTTTTTATACTCTTCGTATGCAGTAAGGGCATCTTCAAAGTGGTTGTTGAACAATTCATCATCTTCCAATAAGGACAAGATTTCTTGGTTTTCTAAATCTAACATCATACCTGTAATTTTACCAGCAGCTTCTGGTTCGTTAGCTTTACCAGTGGAAACAATCTTAGGGTATAATTCTTCACCCAAAATTCTCTTTTGTTGCTCAACTGGAACGCTTGCGATGATAGCAGCCAAGTCTCTTCTCTTTGGTGGGTAGAAACCACCTCTGATTGGTCTACCGCCAGCTTGAGGTGGCAATGGGGGTTGGACAAATTCACCATTTGGTTGCTGGTTATATACTGGTGGCATACCGTAAACTGGCATTGGTTGTCCGTTTGGTCCTCTTGGGGTATTAGCACCACCGTTTGGACCTTGAGCAGCACCTGGTGGAGGCAATTGACCACCTCTCATCATCATTTGAGGATTTGGTGGGAATGGTTGACCATTATTTCTGCCGTTTGGTGGGAAGAAGCCTGGTTGTTGGCCGTAGAACATTGGGTTCATGAATTGGCCTGGCATTCCACCGGTAGCGGCGGCGTTTTGCATTCTCATTTGGTTTCTTGCTTGAATTTGTTGTTCCAATTGAGATCTTCTGACATCTTTTCTTTGAGCTAAAGCAACGTATAATGGTTTACCTTCTAACATTCTTTGGTTCATCTCATTGATAGCCTTAGTAGCTTCTTCTGGGGTGGTGAAACAAACGAAACCGAATCCCTTAGATTTACCAGCCTCATCAACCATAACTCTGGCGGAAGTGATGGAACCAAATGGCTTGAATTCTTCCTCTAATTTTTCAGAATCAATGGATTCGTCTAAATTCTTAACAAACAAGTTGACACCCTGGTATTTAGACATCTTTTCTAATCTGGTGGACTCGTATTGTTTCTTCAATTCTTCCAATCTTTCTCTCTTCTTTTGGGCTCTACCAACATAAATTTGTTGACCATTGATGTCTTTGTCGTTCAAATCTTCGACAGCCTTGACAGCGTTTTCATGAGCTTGGTAGTTGACGAAACCAAAACCTTTAGATTTACCTTCTGCATCCTTTTCTAAATAACATGAAGTGATAGGACCAAATGGTTCAAATAACTTGGTTAACTCATCTTCAGTGTACTCAAGAGGTAAGTTCTTGACAAAAACATTGGTGTAGTTGGCTTTCATTTCTTCAAACTTACTTTCTCTGTCTTTCTTACTCACGTGTTTACCGACGAACACTTCACGTTCGTTTAACAACATACCGTTAACATTTTCAATAGCAGCTTCGGCAGCTTCGGCAGTTTCGTAGTGAACAAAACCAAAGCACTTGGAGTTACCCATCTCATCGGTTGCGACTTTACATGACAAAATTCTACCGAAAGCACTAAAAGTATCGTGTAAAGCTTTGTTATCGATAGCTGGGTGCAAGTTTTTGATGAAAATGTTTCCCTCACCATTCTTTCTCATAGAAGGATCTCTTTGAGACCACATAATTCTACATGGTCTTCCATCGATCAAACTGTAGTTCAATTCATCAATAGCCTTTTCACCATCTTCTAATTTGTTAAAGTTAACGTAAGCGTAACCTAAAGATTTCTTGGTTAAAGCATCACGACAAACTCTAATAGATGAAACTTGTCCGATTGGACTGAAGATTTCGAAAAGGGATGCTTCATTAACCGATGGATTCAATTCACCAACGTATAATGAGGCAGAAGTTTCAGCAACTGATTCCTCTCCTTCTGCGGTTGCTGGGGTGGTAGCTGGAGCTTCAGAACTTGATGGTTTTTCATCAGTTTTGGAATCAATAGTTAATTTCTCTAATGATTCTTGAATTTCAGTAGCTTCAGACATTTTTTTGATTTTTTTTATACTTTTTTTGTAGTTTAGTACGTTATAAAATTTTTCACTGCGAAAAAAAATTTTAATGTCATCGCGCACTTACCCGGATTAGATCCTGAATATGATAACGCATTAGGACTAAGAATGATTTTAGCTTCTTCTAAGCACATAAAATAACTCTAATTACTACATATATTACACCTAATACGTATTGCTTACTTCGGTTTATCACCTTGAGATTCCTTGATCCTACTATACATCATCTTTATTTTACTGCTTGGAACGCGTTTAGGCCAATATAAACCCGCGTAAGCCCAAAGATGCCTCTCTAATTGAGCATTGTTGGCAGACTCCGAATCTATGAGTTGGCCTACCTTCATTAGTTCTTTCTTTAAAATTGCAGTAAATACAGCCTTTTCATAACCGTTTTGGCCACGCTTCAAAGCAGATAATGATGAGGACACTGGCTGCAAGATGCTCTTACAAGAATCTTCGTCCATGCTATCATATTCGAGTTCGAAGCTTTGTGGTTCTTCAGTTTTGGTCTTCACTTTACTTGGCTCCTTGGCTTCTTTCTTGACTTCCTTTCTAGTATCCTTTTTAGCTTCTTTCTTTGGCTCTTTTTTGACAACCTTTTTCTTTCCTTTTTCCACTTTAGGCTTTGGAGTCTCTGATTTTTGCCTTTTCGGCTTTGGAGCTTCCGTTTTAGCCCTTCTCTTCTTTGATTTACCATCGTCTTCCTCGGAAAGTAATGTGAAGAGGTATTCCGTTCTCCTAACAAGATGCAACGCTGTGGGTGCCTTGGCCTTTTTGGAAACTTTGGGCTCACCCTTCGCATCTTCATTTACTTCTACACCTTCTTTTTTGACATCCTTACTGGTCTCAGTAGAGCCATTATTTACCTTTGCATCCTGAAGATCCTTGGAGTCCTTAGGAGTCTCTAAGAATAATTTGTTTTGCAATCCTAATAGAGGATCGTCTCTGATTTGTTGCCACGAGCCATAACCAAACTTGTGAATACCTACTAAAAGCATCGAGTCGTCTTTGACGCTCCACTCACAATCCCAAGAACTGACAGGTTTTGGATGCTTGGGTATTTCAAAGCTTGTTGGATTAGTCTCAGGAATCATTTGCGCCAAAAGATTCATATCTTTAGGTCTGTTGAGCACTAGTTCTGCATTTATGTTTTTCACGCCTTTGTATTCAAACAATACTGCCTTTTTCTCACGCTTCTTTGCAATCCACAATGCTGTTCCGTCATTCACTTTAGCATCCTTCAGAGCGCTTGCTTGTCTTTCCAACTCCTCGTAAGCCTTCTGTCTTCTAGCCTCCTCTTCTGCTACTAGCTTTCTACTTGTGCTTATTATTTCATTATAAGCATGCTTAATGAGCACAGGATTTTTGTTGCTAATGCTACCTTCTTCTACCAACTGCTCCCATTTACCAGAAAGGTCACCGATTCGCAATATAGCTCTATAAATACCTCTGATTTCACGCTCACTTAATTCATGGTTCACTTTTCTACGAGAGTTGGAGGTTGTCTGGAAATCTTCATCTTCTTCTAAATCATCAGCGTCTTCGTTAGTTAAATTTTTAACAGCGGCACGCCTCTTGCTGTACATTTCAATTTGTTGCTTCAAGAATAGTTCGTCTGCCTTCTTCTTTTCTTCATCCTTTAATTTACTTAATTCCTCTTGAGGAATGATATCATCCCATTCAATGTCTGCTTTATAGTCTGTCACTTCGAACTGCTTTAAAAATTCTTCAGAACCAAGATTAGATTCCCCCAAATCAGGTGTAGTAACGTGATCCTGAGCATTCTGCAAAACATCATCTAAATTAAGCTCTTCCAATTTCTTTTGATTGTCGTTGGACTTGAACATGTTTCCAGCTCCAAATTTAAGAATGTGACTTAATTCACTGCTACTTGGCTCATTCTTGCTGGACTTTTTGGCATTTGCATCAGTGATACCTAAAGAAATAATGGCGTACTCCAAAATCATCTTCTTTCTGGCTCTTTCCAAAATTTCTTCCTCTACAGTGTCCTTACTGACAAATCTATAAACGCTTACGTGTTTCTTTTGACCAATTCTGTGAGCCCGAGCCATTGCTTGTAGATCTGCTTGTGGATTCCAATCACTATCAAAAATAATCACAGTATCTGCAGTCATCAAATTAATACCCAACCCACCTGCTCTTGTACTCAAAAGAAAAACAAAATCTTTTGAATCTGGGGCATTAAAATGATCAATAGATATTTTACGTTGAGAAGAAGGAATTCCACCGTCCAATCTTTGGAATTTATAACCTTTAATCAGGAGATAATCACCCAAAATATCCAAAATTCGGACCATTTGAGAGAATATAAGAACTCTATGTCCTTCTTTCTTCAATCTGGTCAACAATTGCTCCAACAACACCATTTTTCCGGACGACATAATCATACCCCTCAAAATGGAATCCCTTGAGCTCGAGCCATATTGAGATAAGACTCTTTCTTCAACACCGTCGAATAAGTAAGGATGGTTGGAAGCTTTCTTCAACTCACTCATAACGTTCAACAAAGATATTTGAGCACCACTCCCCCCTGCAGAATTCAATGCTGAGTAATTCTTGGTAATAATGTTTCGATAATATTCAGTCTGAAGGTCTGAAAGCTCTACTCTCAATATTCTTTCGGTCTTTGAAGGTAAAGATTTCTCTACATCCTTCTTCAATCTTCTTAAGATGAAAGGCTGAATCTTCTGTTGTAATTCCTTGATATATTGTTCCTGCTCATCGTTTGGTGTTTCAAAATCAATTTCTTGTTCTATGTTGAATGTTCCTGGCATTAAAAAGTTGCATAAAGCCGAAAGTTCTTTAATATTATTCTGTAAAGGCGTACCAGTAATCAATAGTCTATTCTCAGTCTTAAATGAAGATAACGATTCATAAAGCGAGGACTCGGTATTCTTCAATCTATGAGCTTCGTCGACTGCTAAAAATTGCCATTTCAAGCTACCCAATTCAAATCTATCTTTCAAGATATACTCGTAAGTTGTTAATAAGATGTTGAACTTTGGTTTTCCATTAGGGAAATAAAATTCATAATCCCTGATGATTTTTCTTGCATCTGTATTACCTAGGTAGTATACGCAATTCAAATCCGGTGCCCACTTTTCAAAAGTTTCTTGCCAAGCAGGGATGGTGGATAACGGAACAACCACCAAGTGTGGCCCATTTTGCCTTCTAGAATAAATTAACCACGATAAAAACGCAACTGTTTGAACAGTCTTACCCAACCCCATTTCATCTGCCAAAATACCATTTTCATATCTGGACCAAAGAAATGCCATCCAATTGAGCCCAGTGAGCTGAAAATCACGAAGTTCTCCGTTCTTGATAAATGGAGGCTGTTTAGCTAATTTTTCGAATTTTGGTCTCTTGTCGGTATATTTTGCAGATAAATGAGGTAAAATTTTCGAATTTTGCCTCTGTTGAAACTTTGTTACTTCTTCAGGAGCCAATTCTGCAATTTCTTCCGCATCTTCCCAAGTATTTTCGTCATAGTATAATCTCTTCCATTTGACGAAATACCTCAAACGTGATTGTCCTAATTCATTTGTTGCTCTTTCACTATCAACAATTCTCTCAGGTTTACAAAACTCGTCAAACTCATCTCTCTTACGTTCTCTTTCGATATCCATAGCCTCTATGTCTTCTTTCGTAGTCAATGGGTCTGATCTGATTTCCTGATCGAAGATGATATTTTGTTTTATATAATTGTCGGCCTTTCTGAAACCTTTGCATGTTTTAATGTGGTCGTAGGTCTCCCATGTATTGTGTAAATGTGAAATTCCAACCCACTTGATCTTAAACAAGTAGTCTAATTTCGGTTCATTCGTAAGTTCAGCATTATCTGGATTTAATTTATGGTCGACGACTGCATCAATGGAAGGTTTGTCATCCACAGGAGTGCTCTCATAGTCGTACCCATCATATCCTTCATAATCCTCAAGATCAGACTCGAGGAGATCGTCATCATTATCCTCGTCAACTACGTAATTCACTCTACTACTATTCCTAGCAGAAAAACGAATTTCGTTTGTTGCCATTTGTGGCTTGGGCTTCTTTGTCTTCTTAACATTAATCTTATATTTACTTTTCTTAGGCTTGGGCTTCAATGAGAATTCATCTTCGTCCGAATCGCTTGGAATGTCATCTTCCAGCTCGTTTTTAGGATTACCTTCATCATAATACTCGTCCTCTCTATGGGCGTACTCGTCACCTTCGTCGTCACTCTCAGCCATTTGAGCAGGTTTCCTATCTCTTCCTGACCTCCTTAACCCATACAACTCTGGGTTCATTTCCGCTTCTGGAACTGTCACCATATTTAATTTATTTAGTTGTCTAATTTAAGTTAACAAGTTTCCGACAACAGGAGAAAAATTTTTTGAGCATTGTTAGCGTGAATTGGGCGTCGTTCAGATTAATGCTATGCCAAAGAGGTGGTTCAGTTAACAAAGGAATCAGTCAGAGCAAAGACGTCTTAGTTTAGTGCTAATTAAAAAGAATAGAGCTATATATGTGGATGAAAAATATTTCCACACTTCAGACGTGTTTATTATTCTAGGCTCTTGAAATACTGCATAGTTGGATAGAAACCATTAAAGCTTGGTCAAAAATCAGGTGCAGAATGCAAGGAAATATGCCAAAATTCGATAGCATACGTTCCCAGCTTTTGCAACCATTTGTAACTAAACTTTAAGGCGTGATTATGATTTAGATTACGCAGATTTAATTCAAATGTGAAGTCAACCATAACCGTCTCTTAAACAGTGCTTGATTCGTGTAATACGTTTTCGTCCTTAAAAACATGATTCAATTCTATACCACTCAGGTTTATGACCCTTCAGAGGTCCAGGTAAGCACCCCGTTCTTGATAAGTAAAGAAATTTCGCCCTCATATTGGCAGAATGCATCGGTTCACATGAACAGCAATTCAACAACAAATTCAATCAGCCCAGTTCTTCGAAACGGAAAGTTTGATACCACCGAAACATCACCAATAAATGCTTTAAAATCCTTTCAATGCACCTATGGGCTACAAAAGCATTTATAGGCACCAAAATCTCGCTAAATGAGTTGTAATACATCGCCTTGACGCAACTGAGTACCATCGTACAAGCCTAACCACTATATATCTCTTAAAAAAATAGGTAGTATACGAAGGCACTATCTTGCAATCAAAGGTAGGCAAATCCGACAGATATGCTACCCCCAAGATATATTATATGTGTCGCTACGTCACATAAAATGACACAATATTCACAATTTCAAAATTTCCACAAATTCTTACAGCATAACTTAAGCTGTCTCAATGGAAGGAATAGAGTAGATAAATAATAAGGGTGAAAAAAAACTGAGCGCACTTCCAAACAAAGACGTGGCAAAACCATTAAGGTCGTGTCTGGCTTCGTTCTTAGACGCAAGTGATTGGCTATGAAAGTGTCGCGTCAAAGTCCAATCACCTAGCGAGAATTAGTCAGTGTGCTGAAACATACGCGCAAAACACTCTTCCACGCGTTAGTGCCAGTCCTCATCATATCGCGAAGTCTGAAAAAAATTTTAACTACACATCAAATATGACAGAGAAGAACGCTAGAATTGCTATCGTGTCTACAGACAAATGTAAACCGAAGAAGTGTAGACAAGAGTGTCGTAAGGGATGTCCTGTTGTCAAGTCAGGAAAGCTTTGTATCGAAGTGACACCTGCATCAAAAATTGCTTTTATATCTGAAACCTTGTGTATTGGTTGTGGTATTTGTGTGAAAAAATGTCCGTTTGATGCCATCAATATTATCAATGTTCCTACCAATTTGGACGCGGAAACTACTCATAGATATTCTGCTAACTCCTTCAAATTGCATCGTTTGCCAACCCCAAGACCAGGACAAGTTTTAGGTTTAGTTGGTACTAATGGTATTGGTAAATCAACCGCTTTGAAAATCTTAGCAGGTAAGCAAAAGCCTAATTTAGGTAAATATGACAATCCTCCAGACTGGCAAGATATCTTGAAGTACTTTAGAGGTTCCGAATTACAAAATTACCTTACCAAAGTGTTGGAAGACAACATCAAAGCAATCATCAAACCTCAATATGTTGATAACATCCCAAGAGCTTTGGCTAAGTCGAAAGTGAAGACTGTTGAAGCTATTTTGAAAGCAAGATTAGAAAGAACCGAACAGTACGAATATATTTTAAGAGTATTAGAATTAAACGGTGTCTTAAATAGAGAAGTCGAAAACTTGTCAGGTGGTGAGTTGCAAAGATTCGCTTTGGGTATGACTTGTGTCCAAGATGCGAATGTTTACATGTTTGATGAACCCTCATCATACTTGGATGTCAAGCAAAGATTGAGAGCCGCCGAAATCATAAGAAGTTTATTAAACCCTACAACATACGTGATATGTGTGGAACATGATTTGTCTGTGTTGGATTATTTGTCAGACTTTGTATGCATCTTGTATGGTGCACCCTCTATTTATGGTGTGGTGACTATGCCAAGCAGTGTAAGGGAAGGGATTAACATTTTCTTGGATGGTTTTATCCCAACCGAAAATATGAGATTCAGAGATGATTCCTTACAGTTCAGATTGGCCGATGCTGCTGATGGATTGGAATTGGATCATTCTAACGCCATGTCTTATCCTTCAATGTCTAAGACTCAAGGTGATTTCAAACTTACTGTTGAAAAGGGTGAATTCACGAATTCCGAAATTTTAGTTATGATGGGTGAAAACGGTACTGGGAAAACTACCTTCTGTAAATTGTTGGCTGGTTTGACTAAACCTGATAATGACAAGGAAATTCCAAAGTTGAGTATATCGCTCAAGCCCCAGAAGATTGCCCCAAAATTCCCCGGAACTGTTCGTCAATTATTTTTCAAGAAGATTAGAGCTTCATTTTTACACCCACAATTTCAAACTGATGTGGTAAAACCTCTCAAAATCGACAACATCATTGATCAAGAAGTTCAAACATTGTCTGGTGGTGAATTACAAAGAGTTGCTATTGTTCTAGCATTAGGTATTCCAGCTGACATTTACTTAATTGATGAACCTTCGGCATACTTGGATTCCGAACAACGTATTATTTGTTCCAAGGTTATAAGAAGATTTATCTTGCATGCCAAGAAGACAGCATTTATCGTCGAACACGATTTTATTATGGCTACCTATTTGGCTGACAGGGTGATCGTTTTCGAAGGTCAAGCTTCGAAATCTACTCTTGCAAAATCCCCAGAATCTTTATTAACTGGTTGTAACAGATTCTTGAAAAATCTTAATGTCACATTTAGAAGGGATCCAAACTCCTTCAGACCAAGAATTAACAAGAAAGACTCACAAATGGATAAAGAACAAAAAGCTACCGGTAACTACTTCTTTTTGGACAATACCGGAGTTTAAATAATACCATTTACCTTGTATCATATCATTAGTACCTTATTTAACAACATAGCGTATTACTTTAATAATTATTATGGCTATATAGATATCATCATTCTTGAAGAATTCTCGAGAAATGATGTCCATGTCAATGCATTCTGAATACACATTATTCAATTTGATCCAAAAGATTCCATCGAATCACTGCAAATCTCTTAGTATACCTGACTGTAACTATAAAAGATACTTTTACGACTGCATTCAACGGCATACAAATACAATGGTAGTCTATGCTGAATCAAATCTCTTTAAGAGCTCGGTTCTTCACAATTATTCGAAAAAATTTAATTGTATCATAATACAAATCTTAAAGACAGTGTAAAACTCCAAAACAAATATAGCTGACGATAATAAGCCTCAATGCCATATTTTCATCGATTAGATTAGGGGTTTGTAATAATGTTATTTTTAGCATACTGCGTGTATTGGTGATATTTTGCAATAGCATTGCCGGTTCCATACTTTAGAAATGTATAAAGTGGTAGATGTATCGCTACCTGCTGTGCTGATCTAATACAAATGCATGATACCTAATCCAGCATTAACTACAGAAAAATACGAAGCCCCACAGATGGTGTATATCTTCTCGTGCAATTGCCTGACTATTGCGTAATGATCTGGAGTTTAAAACCCAGCGGCTCTTCGTATTACATAAGCAATAGTCATGGACGAAGGGATCCTCGGCATGTCATTAATTTATTTAATTCCCTTGACCCGTGTGTTAGTAACAACAGGAAGAACTTGAACTGTCCTACGAAAGAACATACTATATGGTCCACAGAAGCAAAGTGAACTCTACCAGAGGAAGTAGATGTGGATTTTTACACCAGTAGAATGAAAAACGTTTGATACAAATATCTCATCGCATTTAAGAATTTTCGGAGTTTCCCCATACTCTTTTTCTCGGAGATTGAACTCCAGTATAAAAGGGACCACATATCCTTTCCATTTCAATATTGCACACCAAAACATGAAAGAATTTAGAAAACAATTTGTTCCAATGCCAACCCAATTTTTGAAACTTA
The DNA here is from genome assembly GCA_030571075.1 of Yamadazyma endophytica. NCBI lineage: Eukaryota > Fungi > Ascomycota > Pichiomycetes > Serinales > Debaryomycetaceae > Yamadazyma > Yamadazyma endophytica. The sequence goes on from JAJLXA010000002.1 coordinate 948,945, forward strand.
GCACTGAAGTTAGTGAACCGTTTGTTATTCCAAATGTCTCCCCTACTTCCTCCCCAGTATTGGCCAGTGCACCTGAAAAGGAAAGATCAGTATCAATTATTGAATTGAACTAAGCAATTTAATATGGCTAGATCGCTGGTACTCGGCGTTCAAATGAACAAGCAGGCTAGATGTCGCAACACTATTGAACTGACAGTATACCAGGTATATGAGTTACGAAATTATGAATATTTATTCAATATATATTTTAGGGTGAAAGTTCTCTTAATTAATTCCATTTTAAATAATTCTATTTAAAAGAATATTTCTTACTTGATTCTGTTTTGTATCGTTTGAGTTTCTATATGGTCTACTGGTAATTATAAAATATTTTGTAATCTGCAAAATTTGCAAAACTCACAAGAACGATTAAGTAACACTTCTGAAAGTTAAATAACAATACACCAATTAAACGTTTAATAAAATAGATAGAAAAACTGCCTTATTTGTGATCTGGTCAAATCAATAAAATGATATGTCACAGTCAGACCTCTTCAGCTAACCTTATATCAAAGCCCAACCAATGGCGTCAAAAGAAGCCTGTGTCTTGAAATTGAGCGGAAGCGTCGGCCAGGTAGCTTTGATAGAACCACCAGAAGCGTCTATTGCGTTGCTCTTTATTGACTACGTATTCTTCAGAAGTCATTAGTATCAATGATATCAAGAGTCTCTTTCAGAGAGATATAAGATTACGATAGGAGCACAGTGACAAGCACAGTGACAAGCACAGTGACAAGCACAGTGACAAGCACAGTGACAAGCACAGTGACAAGCACAGTGACAAGCACAGTGACAAGCACAGTGACAAGCACAGTGACAAGCACAGTGACAAGCACAGTGACAAGCACAGTGACAAGCACAGTGACAAGCACAATGACAAGCACAGTAACAAGCACAGCATTTTCAGATATAACCACATTCGACATATATTCAATGGCTTATGTATTCCATTATTTAACAATTTAAAGATTCAAAGTTCAATTGAAGATTGGGTAGAACTCATTGTACTTCTTGGCGTAGTAACTAGTGGACAAAGCACCAAGAGTAAATAATAAGACTGGCACAGGCTTTTGGAATTTGACCTTGTAAGCTCTCGAGAAGCCTGCCAACAAAAAAACAGTACTTGAGCTCAAAGCTAATTCCAAACCCCAATCTTTATTTTGCTTCAATAAGTATCCAGCACTTCCATACAAAATGGCGAAAGTGCTTCCCGCTATCAATGAAGGCATTGATCCCTTTCTGAGGTATCCCATGATACCTCCTATAGCACATAAACCTGACAAAGTAAAAGCTGGGTGTTCCATTGCGGCAACTATTTCTGTGAGGCGAACCGGCTGATCAAATGAGGTGATCGAATGAGGAGCGAGTGCTTAGTGGCCAAACTTTGCTCGCTCGGCCGCGTTGAATCCAACCAAGTCCTCCGTACCCTATCGCGCTCAAATTACTCTGAAAATTTCTTCAATGAATATTCTGTCAATGTTGTCTAATGACGCCCTAGTGGCGGACAGTGACTCATTAGGGAACGCAAATGTGGCATCAGCATCATCTGTGGTCCTTACTGACAATCAGGGGTTTACTGAGACTAATAGGGATCATGTACTCGACTTTGATATACTAGGATCGATATTACCAAAATCGTCAGAGCTGTCACTCTCGCTCAAGCATGATTCAAATTCCAATGTCCACAATTCATCCAACATAGACGGGGCATTACTTTCAAACAGCAATCAATCAAACGGGGACTATACTCTTAGTGGGGACGACATGATAAGTATGAACGACTTAACTCTGGCTCAAAGGAATTTGTCTGCATTGTATAATATCGACAATAAATGGATACATGTGAACAACCGAAATAGTTTGAACAACAATCCGGACAAAATCACCAACAATACTATACAAACGGTAGATGTCAACTTGCACAAAACATTTGCAAGTTACAAGAATAAGATCTTAAGCAGTGAGAGTTCCAGACCCAAATTTTTGAAGCTCTCGACCACAAGGTCAGAAAAACATAAAGTCACCAAACCAATGAGATACCCATACAAAGCTATCAAGCTTAAAAATGAGGAATCAGATTCCCCAATGTTGAACGCCTCCAATGATGAGGACAATGGCGATTTATCAATGAGTATTGACTACTTAAGTAGCAATGGCAAAGACGATGGAAAGAGACGTAAAAAGCGCCCCAATTATTCAATCATGCCCAAAATTGATTCTTTGGATGAAGATGACTTCGATGATTCACTGAAACAAATGCTGAAACAGGACCGTTTAGTCATGAAGCAATATGAAAACACTTTTATTTCGATTTGGAAGGACTTATCTCGTAAAGATGGCCCCAAGGGTTCGAGATTGATGCAACAAGTCACACAATCAAAATTGATAAATCAAAAGAAAACCAGCATTTTGGTCGCAAGAGAAGCAAAAAGATGGCAATTGAAGAACAACAAGAATCAAAAAGATTTGAGTTCGAAAGCCAGAAGAGCAATGAGGGAAATGTTTAATTTCTGGAAGAGAAATGAAAGAATAGAGCGTGAATTGCGTAGGAAACACGAGAAGGAAATTTTGGACAAAGCAAAGAAAGAGGAAGAAGAAAGAGAAGCCAAACGTCAATCAAGAAAGTTGAATTTCTTAATTACTCAAACAGAATTGTATAGTCATTTCATCGGTAAAAAGATAAAGACGGATGAATTTGAAGGGAACGACACAGATCCGAACTTGAAGTTTGGTTCTACAGATGCAAACTTGGATCAGTACACCGCCTCAGAAGGTGCTAACAAAGAAACTACAGACTTCAAAACTATTGATTTTGACAATGAGGACGAGGAAACTTTGCGTAAGACCGCGGCAATGAACGCCCAAGTGGCCTTACAAAATGCTCAGTCAAAGGCCAAGCAATTTAATGATGAACCTCTTAAAAACCCCGATACTAACGGAGAAGAGATGAATTTCCAAAACCCTACCATGATGGGCGATTTAAATGTCACGCAACCTTCTTTGTTGAAGTGTACGCTAAAGGAATATCAAATCAAAGGTTTAAACTGGCTTGCAAATTTGTACGAGCAGGGTATAAACGGTATTTTAGCGGATGAGATGGGTCTTGGTAAAACCGTCCAGAGTATATCTGTTTTAGCTTACTTAGCAGAGACTCACAACATTTGGGGGCCATTCTTAGTGGTTACACCAGCATCAACATTACATAATTGGCAGCAGGAAATTACGAAGTTTGTTCCTGAATTCAAAGTTTTGCCTTACTGGGGTAATGCAAAAGATCGTAAAATTTTGCGTAAGTTTTGGGATAGAAAAAACTATAGATATCAAAAAGATGCTCCATTTCACGTCTTGGTGACGAGTTATCAATTGGTTGTTGCAGATGCCAATTATTTCCAAAAAATGAAGTGGCAATATATGATATTGGACGAAGCACAAGCAATTAAGTCATCACAAAGTTCACGTTGGAAAAGTTTATTATCCTTCAATTGTAGAAATAGACTTCTTTTGACAGGAACTCCTATCCAAAATTCTATGCAAGAGCTTTGGGCATTGCTTCATTTTATCATGCCTTCATTATTCGACTCACACGATGAATTCAGTGATTGGTTCTCGAAAGATATTGAGAGCCATGCCCAGTCTAACACACAGTTAAATGAGCAGCAACTTAAGAGACTTCACGTTATATTGAAACCTTTTATGTTAAGAAGAATCAAGAAAAATGTTCAAAGCGAATTAGGAGACAAAGTAGAAATTGACTTGTTCTGTGATTTGACTAACAGACAAAAGAAATATTATCAAATGTTAAGATCCCAAATATCTATCATAGATTTGCTTGAAACAGCTAACAGTAAGAGCGACGATGACTCTGCGCAACTGTTGATTAATTTAGTGATGCAATTCAGAAAAGTTTGCAATCATCCTGACCTTTTCGAAAGGGCTGATGTCAAGCTGCCTTTTAGTTTTGGTAACTTTGCGGAGACGGGCTCTTTTATGAGAGAATCGAATTTACTTGAACTTGATTATTCTACGAAAAACGAAATTGAGTATCAAGTGCCTAAGTTGATTTATGAAGATATGTTAAGTCCTAATTTTGAAAACAATGTGGGACAGGAACGCAAAATCGCACTGATGTTCAACATCTACCACCCTGAGAATACTACAGAAAGCAAAGGCTTCGAATGGCTCAATTTTGTTAATTCGGGAGACATAAATAAGACTGCTAGACAGAATATGCTTGAACGTGCTATTGAGTTGAAACAATATACTGACATCAACTATGAAACCTGTAGTAGATCTAACTATATTTATGAAGGCGAGTTCACTCCACTGAACAAAAGACTTTTGATTAGGGAAGAAGAAAACATGCACCCATTGATACTGAATTCGTTACATTTGAAACATTTGTATAATGTAGTAGACCAAACTTATGAGAAGATGATGATCAATGTTTTGCCACCAGCAGCTGAACCTCCTGTGTCTGCTCCTCCAGTAGTGGCTACATGCAGCAATTACAGATTCAATAAATTGATGGATGAAACGTTGTTCGATAAAAAAATTCGTACCAGCTTGATGCCTTTGTCGTTAAATACAGAATTGGATTTAATGCGTAAGGAAGTGCCGATAACAGAGTACCCCAAACTGAATATGATGACTCCTCCATTGAGCAATTTTATTGATTATTCTAATATAAGGATGCCATCGATGAACAGATTCATCACAGAGAGTGGTAAACTTGCTAAATTAGATGAATTATTAGTAGACTTGAAGAAGAATGACCACAGGGTATTAATTTACTTCCAAATGACTAGAATGATGGACCTCATGGAAGAGTACTTGACTTACAGACAGCATAAATTTATCAGACTTGATGGATCCTCTAAGCTCGATGATAGAAGAGATCTAGTTCACGATTGGCAAAACAAGCCTGAAATTTTTATTTTCTTACTTAGTACCAGAGCCGGTGGATTAGGTATTAATTTGACGGCGGCTGACACTGTTATTTTTTACGACAGCGATTGGAACCCGACGATCGACTCACAAGCAATGGACAGGGCCCATAGATTGGGTCAAACCAAGCAAGTGACCGTATACAGATTGTTAACGAGAGGTACAATTGAAGAAAGAATGAGAGACCGTGCAAAACAGAAAGAGCAAGTGCAACAGGTCGTTATGGAGGGAAGAGCCAACACAAAAGAAGACGCACAAGCAAAGAAGAAAGATGTGGCATACTTGCTTTTGGGAGGAGATAAAGAAATATAGGGTAATTTGATGCTTTAAATTATTAATATATAAATGAAATTAGGAAAAGGCACTTTCAATTGCATTTTTTACTCAATTCGCTCTCTAGTTCCAGTAGGAACTGAGAATTTGTCTTTGGTCGTGACGCAAAAGATTCATTGATGTTTTCATTCTCACGGGTATCATTAACTTTATCATAAATTTTATTCAAGTTTCCTTCAAGTTTCTGTTTGAAGTCGGAGCTGAAGATGTGGTTTTCATTGACGTCTTCAACAGATGTGACATGCGTGGAGGATATTAACTCTGAAATATCGCTTAAATTAGATCCAAATGAATTCACTGAGTTCCGATTTCGATGTCTTCTCGACAAAGCCTCCAATGCTTGCAAATTGTAAGCATCAGATGTATTTGGAGGAAGGTGATTAATGTAGTTGTCGTCGAAAGAACGTTGCTGTTTCGATGGATTATCTTCGAAGACAGTTAAAAGACTCAATTTCAATCCGGTTGAGAGTCTATTATACTGCTCACTTGAAGGCTTGTGATTAGTTATGTGGTTGCTGTTAAGTCTATTAGGAACGGAATGACGTTTAGTATTCACGTTTGTGTGAAAGCTTTTCAAATTGAATTCTTCCGAATTTCTAGAAGTTCTATTACTTGATGACTCTTCATACTCTGATGTGTTTTGAACATTAAGAGTAAAATCTCTCAAGGAGGCAGAATATAATTTTTTAATGCTGGATACATCGTCTCTAAATTGTTCTAATATAGTTAATTTTTCAAAGTACTCGTCATCATTATCCTGAGTGGACGAGTTGTATTTTTTGAAATATTTCAAGTTTGTCGCCAAATTAGACAACTTATCAATTAGTTTATCGATATTTTCATCGTTGTTGCTCTGTACTGGTAATTTTAAGATATCCTGCTCATTAAAATTAGACAACAAATCAGACGGTTTCTTGAGTATCTCAAAGTTTTTGTAATATCTACTCAATGCTTTAAAAAATTCACTTAATTCTATCAAGCATTCATTCATCACATCAAGTTTCTCATCGAATCTGAAAAACCTAGTGCTAACTTGACGACTTTCATCACTCTGGAATACATCACACATCTTTATAATGAAAAAATTCTGGCTGGAATGGTTATCTATAGTCAATAGTTGACAAAGGAAAACTTTTCGAATGTTGTTAAAATAATTTATTTTGTCAATCAAGCTAGTTAATTCCAAATCACCGTTTGAGGCAGGCAAACGTATTTGCTCCAAATGGACTTTGTTAATATTGCAGTATTTCTCAAAATTGTTGCCGTTTACAAGCGGAAACAATTTGTTAATATAGGTGGTAATATTATGGATGAACAAATCTAGACATTTCTCACCATTTTTGTAAAATAACTTATAAGTTTGCTCATTGTTAAAAAGTTTCAATTGTTTGAGCAACAAAAGGTTATTGATCATGTGCTTGTTGCATTCGAAGCTTTCTAAAAGAAACGAATTCAAATCATTGAAAATCTTATTGACTCTGATCACTAGACTTATTCGTATGAACTTAACGTATTTCACCGAAAGTATCAAAAGTATTTTAAATAATTTTAGTTCTTCCTTATTATAAGGTTTATTGAATTTTAATGCTTGGAATATTAAATTTATGAGCAATAATACTGGATTTCTCTTCTCAAAAGAATTAGAGAGCCTCAAATTGTAGCTCCTATTAACATGCAATAAAGTACCATCATCATTAAATCCCATTCTATACACACGCTCTTTATCAGCCTTGACATTAGCTTTCAAAGTCATTATGTTTTGCTCGTTTTTGGAGAGTATCATTGAGTCATCTAGAAGGTTTGATACTACTATGCTATATTTGAATTGGTCCCAAAATTCTGTTTGAATACTCAAATGAAGATACTTTCTTATAAACATCAGAAAATCATCAGTTGAAAACGACTTAGAGGATTTTACATCATAATCATTCTCAATGTTCGTAGAAATGGGCGCAGGATCAATCCCCCAATCATCCAAAGGATCATTAACATCAGAGCTGACTATAGTTACCAGGTCTGACGCTCCCGAATGATAATAATGAAAATCCAGGGGCGGCTTGGGCCGTATTAGGGATCTGTCCAGCATCGAATCCGACGATAGAGCACCGGGCCTAAAGTAGGAGGACAAAGAATTAAAATTCATTAAAGATCTAAAGAAACTGTTTTGATTTTGGTGCGAAATAGGCGAGGCCCTATGCAGGAGGATCCTGTGATTATTGATGGATATGGGTCCATATAGCGTCCCCGTTTGTATTAATTATACAGTAGAAATTAAAGTAGTGAATACATTGAAAAATTAAAAGCCAGGGCCAGAGCCCATGGAGCTAAACCAATCAGATTCCAAAAATAAGTTGGGCTCGATGAAAGCATCAGCATCACTGGGGTCTTGACCAGTGCCATCTCCGTTATTATTGGATCCTAAATTGTTCATATTGGAACCATTATTATCGATGGTGATATTATTACTCGACATATGATCGTTGTTATTAATGGAGGCAGTTCCTGCCACATTATTTTGCGGATTGACACTGTTTTGAATAGCATTGACATTCGTGGAATTGAGCCCATTTCCGGGACCTTTCATCACCTCTAACTTGTCTTGCAGGTCCCGACCCTGAGCAGCTTGTGCCACCTGTGCTTGCTGTCTCATTAACATTTGTTGTCGTAACATGAGCTGATTTTGTGATTTAGATCTAGCAGGTCCTGTCATGTGTGCTGGCATTTGTCTTTGACCAGGAGGACCAGGGGGTCCTGTCATATGTGCTGGAATTTGACCATTCTGACCCGGTGCTTGTGGAATACCTTGACCCGGGATTTGTCCCATTTGACTATGCTGTCCATTCATTTGGGAAGGCATTTGTGTCATTTGACCCGCCATGGGCCCATTCATTTGTCCTCCCATTTGAGGAACAGGCATGCCACCTTGCATGCCACCCTGCATATTGCCTTGCATATTGCCTTGCATGTTTGCTTGCATTGGGACATTCATTCCTGATTGCATACCTTGCGGACCTACCATTCCTGGTTGCATTTGCTGAGGTCCTGGTCCTCGCTTCCTTTGTGAATTCACCAAGACTGGACTTTGTAGGTAAACTTTATTAGGCTGGTTTTGCAACTGTTGCTGTTGATGTTGCAAACGCATTTGCTGCATGCGTAATTGTTGTTGGTACTGCACCATGTTAACGTTTTTGGGAGGGCCCATGACAACAGGTCCAGGCCCATTTTGTTGCACTGATGCATTTAATATCTGGTTCAACTTGGGATTCAAGCTGGAGTGAGTTCCCCATAGACTAGTCCACCATTCTAACAAAAATGAGTCCGAGGATTCTTGTAATTGGTTGAGCTGGTCAAAGTCTTGCTTGATCGATTGAATATTTCCTGGAACCATATTGATCTCATTAAGGAGGGCTTGTGCCAGTTCATGTAGCCCGTTCTCAATCAAATATGTATACAAGTATGCCATTAAGATTTGATGATTAGAAGGTATTTTGCCAGGTGGTACATTGGCATTTGCCTTTGTGCTCGACCGAGCGTTTGGAGGTCCAAGATGGTTCATACCAGCCCCCGAACCCATGCCATGCGACCCCGAACTACCAAGCAGACCTTGGTTCAGCATTTGATTACCACTCTGAGGGTTGATGCCCGTCACAAAAGTTCCAGCACCGTTGGTTTGAAATGCAGAACCTTGATTAGTTGGTAGGGAAGTTCCTCCTGGAGTTTGTGCTACAGTTGTATTGCTCTGAGTATTCACCGGCATGTCTATATCAAATAGATCCCCTGCAAAAATGTTACTATTAAAGTCCACATCGTTTAGAGATGCCGAATTGAAGTCCATTGTACAAATTTGAAAGGCGTTTAAGCCACTGTTAAAATGAAATACTAAATTTAATCAGAGTGTTTTGAATTACTCAGATATTTGAGATAAAAGTGGATGATGTTGGACAATAAATGCACTTAAAGTTCAAGCTGTGGAAGGGTTTGAAGAATTTAATAAAAATTTATGAATAGTGTATCGCGGCCACTTCAAGGAATGTCGCATAAAGGAAATGCCACTGAGTTAGCAAGGGCCGCACGGCTCCGGCATATATCAGGGGAGCATTTTCCGATCTGGAGCCTAATCTGGTAATATTCAACCAGAGGTAAAAAAATAACATTGTATTGCATTTGCGGACTTTGCTTTAAAGGGGTATAATTGAGTCGGGTTGATGGTACAGTATCTTTTGGTGTAATGGCTGGGTTTGCTTGTAGGCTGAAACACACTTTCGAGGGGGTAGTGACAGGACAGTAAGCGCAATCTTATCTTGTGTAGCCAGATTCTATAATCCCGCATAGAGGATGCTAGAGCCGTACCTTAAGATCTAATTTTAATTATACAAGATTGGCGGCCATTCGTAAAGGAGGCACGTTTAGAGAAGAGTTGAAGCTAAAGCTGTGTCAATTTATCTATATAATGCATGTGTGGTGATGCTTCTGCAAGAGGGTATTTTAGTATTTTTTTAGTAATTCCGGCCTTAAATTTTTGTAACCATAGTTCGAGGACCTACTTTTCTCTGAAGCTTGCAAACGGTACTGGAGGAACATCGCCCCTCTGTATTTCTAATTCTCGATCCTGCAAGAATTCTTGCGGGTAGTCCTCTCTGTCGAAGATTGGTTTGAAGATATTTTGTTCCTTCTTGAAGTAAATACCGTGGATCATCAAAATGTCCAAGTTGTAAAATATCATCGATAAATAACTGACTATAGGCTTCAGCTGATGAATTATGTAAGTGGTGACCAAATTATCAATATTCAAGGGATCGGTACCCTGGGGATCGTTGATTTGGTCCATTTTACAATTGCAAGGTTTGTCAGATTTATGAAAATTGTAATGAAGGGTATGCGGGTTCCCTTTGAAAATTGGGTATTGACTGAATTCAAACCGTTCTTCTTGAATTGGCCCACAGACCTCTCTATCGGCCTGCAATTTACCAAGAATGAAACCAATCAAAATGAAAAAAGTATTCTGCATGTCTCTTTCGTTGTCGTTCATAAGTATTTCGTAATCGAGCTCAAGATTCTCGTGCAAAGGGAAAAAATCCCTGGTGAGTTTTTCCAAAACTTCATGGCATCCCCAGCATTTACAGGTGTGTAATAAACTTTCATAGAAGTTTGGCTTATAATAAATAAATGATGTAAAAAAATCAGGTAACTTTAAAAATTTTAAATTCTCGATAACTTCAGATCTCTCATAAGTAACAAAACACAAAAAGAAGGCCTCCATAAGCCTTTCATCTAGTCTATTTAATATAGTTGATGTCATACTCAGAGAATCGTCGAACATCTTGAAACCAGGTGTTGAGAAATCAATTGATAATCTTTTCAAGCTTGATAAAGTTTCAAAAAACATTCCCAAAGGCGTTAGTATATCATCTAAAAGCTGGTGTGGTCTAAGCCATTCTATGTTTGGAAAAAGTTCGATCTCGAAAGTTTTCAAGTTACGCAAGCCACCATGGGTATCAGAAAATCTTGTGAAGTCTTTTAAAAAATTGCTAAAGCAACTGCAGCCAGAGTGCCTTTGCTCATTGCAATCTATTTTCAAATATATGGTTTCGAGTGCCAATATATCAATCTTGGATTCCAAAATTTGGAAGTTGAGCCTTTTGTCAATTGATTTCAAACTCTCTTTAACAGGATCCTCGTGGAGATACTCAGATAGTAGCTCAACACCAAAGTTGTCATCATCAAAATTATCATCAAAAATTTCCTTGTGTCCATGGAATAATGAAAGCGATTTAAGCTTAAGTTTGGAGTCATCATTCATTAACTTGAATTTATTTATCACTTCAAGTCCCAATTGAAAATTCGTATTGCATGCTAGGTTTGTAATGGTATTAAGAGAACGAAACCTGTCTGATTTTAAATCTATAGCATCAAGCTCTAGCAATTCACTTTCATCCAATAATAGGAAGACGTTACTTAGATTCTGCGGCACAACAGGCTGATAGATATTTTCAAGGCTAGTGGCAAGCAACTTGAAAATACGATTCCTGACGTTGGGCATGCTAAGAAATAAAGTAAGATAATCCAATCCCACGCCAAAATCAATGAACGCAATATGCAAAAAGTTAATCTGGCTTGAAGTGTTTCCAAAGTGATCTATCAATTCATGCTGTAGCCTAAAGGTATTATTGGTTGTCCCTTCAATAAAATCAGAATGACATTTGTCGAATATGAAGTACTTGATCTTGTTTGTTATAGCCTCCGAAGCGTGTAAAGTTCTCATAAACTCCTTTAACTTCTTCATAGTGAATATCAATGATGTGTCCATATACTTCAAGCCATTGTTCTTTATGAACTCTGAATAGTTATTTTGGTAGACGAGCGGCAACTCTCCATTTAAAACTACAGTAACCCGTTGATATAGAAGATTAGTTGCTACGCTATTGAAGCGCTTACATGTCAAGGCCAAGCTTAAAAGATCAAATTGATGAAGGTTTCTGAAGATCTTAGAAAGTAGGTACTGATCGAGGTCCAAAATTGACATTGTTTTTGGCGAAAGCGTTGATGTTTCTTCATTAGCGATTTCCATAGTATTCATATAGTCAGTCACAGTAGAAACATCTGAGTTGGAGTTATCTTTGGTGGTGAAAAATGTATTTTCCAAGGAATCCGGGGATTGCTGATAGGTTTCACTTAAGTTTAAGTCGTCATTTGTGCCCTTAATTTTCGTAGTCTTTCTAATGATACCTTGATCTACATCTTGGTATGTGTTGGCTGTTAGCAGCTGTGCAATATGTGTACCGAAAAGGGGTATACCATTAGACTTTTCAGACATTATAGGGGTAAAAGAGGTTGGCGTGAGATCAGTGCGATTTTAGACTTAAATTACTGTGGGTCGTGCGGACCGGTGGTAGATATTCTCCTTTGTAGTGGCTGCCTACCAAGTAGAATTTCAGTTCGTTTAATATTTATTCTGTCTTTATTCTATACAATCTGATACTACACTTTCAAAGCATATTACCTAAATTAACGTGAACGGCTTTAGCTTGGGTGTAATGTTCTAAGCCATATTCACCTAATTGTCTGCCGAAACCAGAGGCTTTGACACCACCAAATGGAATGTGAATATCGGAATCATTAGAAGAATTTATCCAGACCATACCGGCCTCAACATCTCTGGCCATGTTGTGAGCAACCATAATATCTTTGGTGAAAATAGCTGCACCTAAACCGTAGTCAGTTTGGTTAGCAAATTGAAGAGCTTCTTCGTCAGTCTTGAATTTACCACAGGCCAAGACAGGGCCAAAAATTTCTTCATTGACAATTCTCATGTCGGCTTTAATATCAGAAAAAATAGTTGGCTTGATAAAGAACCCCTTTTCGAATTTTTTGTCTGCATTCTTTTCTCCACCCAATAAGACTTTTGCACCTTCTTTCTTACCGATATCAATATAGCTCATAATCTTGTCGAATTGTAATTTACTGACTTGAGGACCAACAACAGCGTCGTCATCGAAAATTTCACCTTGGGGATAAGCTTCTTTGACATGCTCCACTAATTTAGTCAAAAACTCATCGTAAATTTCTTCTTGAATGTAACATCTAGAAGTGGAAGTACAGACTTGACCTTGGTTGAAAAAAATACCCATAGCAGCCCACTTGACGGCTTGTTCGATATCGCAATCTTTTCTGACAATCATTGGGGATTTACCACCACATTCCATGGTAACAGCCTTCAAGTTTTCTGCAGCAGCTTTTTGAATGAGCTTACCGGTAGCTGAAGAACCTGTGAATGAGATCTTGTCAACCTTTTGGTGAGATGCCAAAGCATGTCCACAAACTTTACCTTCACCAGAAAGCACATTGAAGATACCTTTAGGGAAACCAGCCTTAACAGACAATTGGGCCAAGTATAACATGGACAATGGTGTGATTTCGGAGGATTTAAGGATAGAGACATTACCAGCGGCCAAAGCTGGAGCAATTGCCCAGACACCCATTAAAAGGGGATAGTTCCAGGGAATAATGTGACCACAAACACCATATGGTTCATGGATGGTGTAAGCCAATTTCTTAGGGTCATTTTGGATAACAGAACCATGCACTTTGTCGGCCCAACCACCATAGTATCTGAAGACATCAATACATTCATCGATATCGTAGACAGCGTTTTGATTCTTGGCTTTACCAGAATCCCAGGCTTCAATTGAACCAAGAAGTTCTCTTTCTTCTTCCATGAGATCAGCTAATTTGAATAATAACTTTCCTCTTTCAACACCAGTGAAATTTCTCCATTCTTTGAAGGCGGCTTTGGCAGCATCAACAGCATCATCAACGTCTTCTTCACCTGCACATTCAACAGTTCCGTTAATTTCACCAGTTTGTGGGTTTACCGATTCGAGGGTTTTACCACTCTTGGCTTTGACAAATTCCCCATTGATAAACAATCCGGTTGGTTGCTTAAACTTTAAACCATTTGGAAGAGTAACTTCGACTTCGAGAGACATTATAAGTATAATTGGGGGAAATTATGAAGGGGATTTGTCGCTTTTATAGTAGCTACATTGATAAAGGTCGCGCATTGGCCCCATTGGGCAATCCAATGCGAAATACTTCTTTAGGATAATAGGACTGCTTCTTTAACCCCGATACTTAGGGTCGATCCAGCATCGTTAGCTTGATCTGTAATATGGTACCCTCTTTAATGACAATTAAAGAGTAGTATGATGCGCAAATCAGTACAGGTTTTTCGCTGAAAGCGATTCTTCTATCTCTTATCTTTTCCCCATACTTTTCAGTAAACCGCTAAGCTCTATTGTTTGAGTTACACGTGATACGAATATCAAATGGATCGGCCTATATCACATTTCCATACCATTCCTAGTAGACGTAAGTATTTACATAAGCCATGTAGTCAATGCCAATTAATGGCAACTGTATACATTTTACCGAATCGAATCACGTGACGAGTTTATCTTTGTCGCATAAGGTTTCCTATCGCTGATAGAAATCTCCTTCTAAAATTCACCATCATTATGGACCTTTCAATCTTCGAAGCCCAAAGCCCTGCTCACAATGAGTTCAGAAGTGACACCTTTACCACTCCTACAGCTTCAATGGTACAATCTATTGTCTCTACCACCTTAGGTGATGCGGTATATCAAGAAGATGATGCTACTATTCAACTTGAAAAGAAAGTAGCCAAACTTGCCGGAAAAGAGGCGGGATTGTTTTGTGTTAGTGGGACTTTGTCCAACCAAATCGCTGTTAGAACCAACTTGCTTCAGCCTCCTCACGCTGTGTTGCTCGACTTTCGTGCCCACATCTATTCTCATGAAGCTGGTGGTTTGCCTACATTGAGTCAGGCTTTGCCTGTGCCAATTCTTCCAAAAAACGGAAAATATTTGACGCTCGAAGACGACATCAAACCTAATTTCATCCCAGATGACGGTGAGATACACGGTGCTCCAACAAAGCTCATATGTCTTGAAAACACTATTCATGGTATGTTATTTCCAATTGAGGAAATAGCTAAGATTAGCACATTTTGTAAGGAAAACGACGTCAAGTTACACTTGGATGGTGCTAGGTTGTGGAACGCCTCTGCTGAAACCGGTATCAGTATCAGCGAATACTGTAAATATTTCGATTCTGTCAGTTTGTGTCTTTCTAAGACATTGGGTGCACCTATTGGGTCTGTATTGGTAGCCGACCAGAAGTTCATCAATAAGGCTAATCACTTCAAAAAACAATGTGGTGGAGGTATCAGACAAAGCGGTATTTTGGCTTCCATGGCTATGGTAGCAATAGATGAGAACTTTTCTAAATTGAAAAAGACCCACGAAAGAGCCAAGGAAATCGGCGACCTTTGTAAAGAGAAGGGTATTAAATTAGTTCATCCAGTCGAAACCAATTTTGTATTTCTTGATCTTGTTGCCAACAAAATGGACATGTCCTACTTGAGAAGTCTCTCTGAAAAGTATGGTATTAAATTACTGACAACGAGAATTGCCTTCCACTACCAACAATCGGTGGATAGTTTTGAAAAATGTAAAAAGGTTCTTCTTGAAACTTTTGAAAGAGCACAGACTCATCCTGTAGAAAAAGGGGACCCAGGGTTCTATCCAAACAAAAGATAAGTGCTGAATAGAACCAAAAAATGTTTAGAGAAATAAAAATATGACTTGTTATTTCGGCGAAGTAAACTTTGAAATCTCTGTGATTGAACGATTGAAATTATCAAGGTGGAGTAGCAACAGAGCATACATTGCTTTAGATATCAGGATTTAAGAGAAAAAATTTGACCTGAGAAGACTCTCATATTCTAAGCTAAATTTTGCAGCTTCGCACATATCCTTCATATCTTCTAAAATGAAATGCACCTTTATACAACTTTCATACATGAGGAGCTAAAAGCCTTTTTGGCTGATGACTTCAATTTTGAAATTTGTCTAAGGAAGTTGCCTTATGAGAGTCGACTCAAAGTCCGAAATACAAATGAAGCTACTAGAATTAAAAAACTAGTCACTCAGTTGTTCAACACCTATGTGTTGAACCTAACGCTTTCAGAGGTCAGTGATACGCCATTGAGTCCTTGGAACCAAATAGAATACGAACACTCAGCGTTCGGTAAACCCTCATTAAAGAATAAACCTGTCAATTTCAGCATGTCATCATCAAATGACATAATATGTGTAGCGATAAGTTCTTCGAACTTAGAAGTGGGTGTGGATCTTTCACATTCAAATCAAAACGTTTCCTCAACTAGATTTTTGGATGAATTCAAAGATGCCTTGACAACTCTTGAGATGAAACAATTACTGGATGTGGTTGACATTGCAGATCGATATACTTACTTCAATCAGCTTTGGACACTAAAAGAGGCCTTCACGAAATTAATTGGCAGTGGTTTGTATGTTGAACTAGATAAATTTGAGTTTAATCTTAGAGATGACTTTGTTGATAGTGCACCGTCCATGGATGTGTTCTATCAGACAGATTTGTTTGAGCTTAATTGGAAGAAAAGTATTACTGTTGACTTTTCCAAATTGATATCAGACAAAAACAGCTTCATAACTTTTTTGAAGGAAAAAGACTGCCTTTGCCAATCAGCATTGTTGACCGAAGGAAGTAAGCCCAACGGCACCTTACCAGTAATAGTTTCGGTCATAACATCAAAAGTTCAAAATGAATTACCGAACCAACCTCAAAGCACTTTAAGAAGCGAAGACCTTATTCATTGCTTTAATATCAACATGTTGGAAATCTTGACCGACTTTAAATAAGATCCCTCCTCCGATTAACGATGACCAGGTGTCTGTTGATATCTCAAAAAAGTCACACTTTACCTAAACTATCCCTGCTAGAAACAAGAATGACCAACGAAGTTATCTGGATTCATTTGTGCTATATTCAATTACAACAGGTACATCATTTAGCTCAACCCTAGAATAGGCTTTCGCAGCCAAATAGATTTAGCTTTAAATTATTAAAGAATTCGCCAATAGGGATTGAAAAGCTCGTTGAATACCTTCAATATATAAACATAATGTAACAGTACATATATAATGCATTATAAGCCATTTTTTGCCTACGTAAAATCTTCAGTAGATTTTATAGCTCTAGAGGTGCATCACATCAAAAGTCGCATCAATTACTATCAGTCTTTATGCAGCTGACAGGCATTGGTAGGAGAACGGGCCGGCGGCCGCACCACTTTGCTACCGCTAAGGCTTTACAACTAGATGATAAACCAGTAAAAAGCATCAAAGGTGCCCTAGTAGATTTGCCCAGAAATACGTTGGCTCTAGACAGTTCTCGGGATTACTTATTGACAGGCGTTGTCCTCCATGAGACTAGAAAGCTACTGCAAGACCAGCTAAATATGTATGTTTCAACAGATCACGACTATATATACTTAACGTCAAAGGCAATAGTAGTGGAGAACCTTGTATTCACCAGAGACTGCATTAATTTAATAAAGTTGGGACAAAACCAGATCATCTTCAAGCTAACGTGCGAGCCCTATAGCTTACAAGCTTTCCACCGCAAAAGAACACAGGGTGAATTGGAGGATGACGTGGAATTCTACATGAAAAATGGCTGGTCCGCAAAAATAGAGTACACCCTTCATAATAAACAGCCTAATGAAAATAGCGGAGGAAGTACAAAGACCACAATGGCTCCCCTTGCTATGTACGGCAATAAAAAGATCAATAGCGTTCCCGCTCAAAATGGTTCTGTAAATGATACAAATGGCACTCCAATAGACAACTCCATATCTGGGACGCCGAATAGCATCGAGCCACATACAGTCGTTGAAGTAAGAGACAGGGGAGCAAGACTCCGTCAAAGAAACATAGCCAAGAATGTTCCCGAGTCCGAATTACATACACAGGTAGGTCATCGAAAAGTAGAGGAGGTTTTTGAGTACGAAAAGCCAGCGAATTTTGAGCCACGCTTGGAGTACAAATTCTCTACGGGAAAACCATTTTACATAGCATATCTGGACTTCAAAACTTTGTACAATAATGACTGGGTGAATGATAACATCATAGATTTCTTTATAAATTACGAAATCGATCAAGCTTATTGTTTAGGGAAAGTCAATCCAGAGGAAGTTCTTGCGTTGAATTCTTTTTTTTATGTCAAATTGACTAGCAAACCAGCCATCTCTGGCAATGCCATTGATTATTATGGGAACATAAAAAGATGGATGGAAAAGATCGATCTCTTTACCTATGAGTCAGTCATAGTCCCTATAAATGAACGTTTGCATTGGTACGGTTGTATGATAGTTGGTCTAAAAAGCTACTTAAATGCCGTGTCTTCTAGACATGAAACCGATACCGTATCTCCCCAGATCAAGGTGTATATTTTCGACTCATTGAATCAAAAGCACATGACTATAATAAAGCCCATTAAGGCTTTTCTCAGGGGCTACTGCAAAGAAAAGCATGACTTCGAGTTACATCAAGATGATATATTGTTCAGAAATGTTAAAGTTCCTAAGCAAAACAATTTCAATGATTGTGGTTTGCATCTCATACAAAACGTAAAGCTTTATTTGAATTCTAAAAGACAGTGCTTGGAGGCTTGGAACACAAATGCCTTAAAGAAAAGACTTCAACCCAACTCAGTTTATAAAGAGGTTTACACCAAAGAAAATATGATTAACAGGAGAGATTTAATAAACCTTCTATTGAAACTTCATCTGAATCAACAGGAACAAGTCAAGAGCTCAAATTCTGAATCCAGCAACGAAATCGGTACATCAGAGTCCGAGGATGACATTGAGTTTGTGGCTGAAAACGATTTGAAACAACCATCAAGACGCCAAGCTCTGCCCAATATGTCAGCCGAGGTGGGAAAATTGAAAGATTTGTCTTTGGATGATGTTACAAAGGTGCAGACACCAACTGAGATAACAACAAGCGAATTAAAGAATGATGGGAATGGTGCCACGAACCAAGAAAATGATGGCATGATACCATTAACCGGTTCTTATGAAACTCCAGTGAGAAACACTGAGGCATCTACTGAAAATCTTGGGAGCACAGCTGAAACTGAAACATATCGAACTCTTGACCCTAAATATAGCGATTCACCACGACCTGTTACATTGAAATGTGCCTCAGGCGTAGATGAGGCCCAAGGTAGCACCAATGGGGAATCCTCCACAGAACTTGGATCGGAATTGTGCCTAGTCTCAGGTTTGAATAAATACAAGTACAAGTTCCAAAAAGACTCAGATATAAATTACCACACGTCTGACGCCAATCTGATCACAAACGGTGTGGAAATTGACACAAAAGGTGCCATTGTAGAGAACAAAACAGAAGGTAAACAGTCTTCCACAGCTCACCAGAGAGAACTGGCATTGGCAAACGCTGATGGCGAATGTACGGAACACGTGTTTCGTTTTGAGAGAAAAAATGGCATCAACAACACAAATGGTTCAGCCGAGCCTTCTGAGACTAATGCCTTATTCGAAAGCTCAGAACTCGAAAGAGAACCAAAAAAATCCTTGACTGACCTTAATGATCATGTGGAAGTCATTGAAGCGCCTGATTCAAATGCCACTGAAAGT
This sequence comes from Yamadazyma endophytica, assembly GCA_030571075.1. Classification (NCBI taxonomy): domain Eukaryota; kingdom Fungi; phylum Ascomycota; class Pichiomycetes; order Serinales; family Debaryomycetaceae; genus Yamadazyma; species Yamadazyma endophytica. The sequence continues at coordinate 968,329 of JAJLXA010000002.1, forward strand.
AAAGGGCTTATGGCGTTTCTTAAAAGTGCCGCAGATGATAACGAGGATGTCACGATACTCTCTTCTTCTGACATTATCAAAATTGATGAGGCTAACCATAAAGACTGCGACGTTAAGGCTGAAACCATAGACTTTATCAAGAAGACTATCAGGTTGCCACACGCATCCAAGTTAAGCAATAAAATGCTTGTTAGATTTGGGATAAAAGATGAAGAACTCACAGGGTCAATGAGAAATCTATTGAATCAAATATTTCCCAAACATATGATCATACGGGAGAAGGAGTTTGATGTCGCTAGAAAACTAGTCAAAGAAACCACTAATTATCACAGTAACAGCGAGCTTATGAAATGGGCCATAGCATATGAGAGAGCACTGAACATACTAGAAGGTGCTACCCCAGAAAAGATCAAGAGACCCCGAGATAAGGACTTTAAAATTGAGTATCACGAAGATCGAGTCTTAAAGAGAGGAAAGAAGGACAGTTTCATCGAGGACGAGTAAAAAGCTACCTCTTATAGGGTATTCGGCTTCATTATTTACGACCAATGCATACACAGCTGACAGCTGTATTTTTAGTTCAGATCGCGCGCTTTATAACCTGTCATTATGTCTGCTCCACCTCTTCCTGAAAGAAACATTATTGACGTACAAGAAAAGATTGCCGACCAGGGCATGTTGTCAATTGATCAACCAAGTGAACTGACAAGTGTGTATGACAATTATTTGCTGAGCTTATTGAGTTTGCGACAATTGGAAGTATATCACTCACCAACTATGAATGAGACAAGTGACATATTTTCAACAAAGACGATTCCGAAGGAAGCCGTGCAACCAAAAATTGAGGCTATATCGGCCATGGTTGACTCTGAGTTCTGGAAGCTGTTTTTGAACTCGGATGATATTATTGAGTTTGTTAAATCTAATGATATCGAACTAAATTTGGCGGAAGGCATACCAGATGTAATTCGTGGCTATGTGTACTTAAAGGAGTTTCTCGTTTCATATCAATTAAGTAAGGAGAAGTATGTTAACATGTTACACAAGGCGCAACGACTGAATCAATTGAGTCAAAACTTGGTGGAATTAATCACAGCTGAACACGTGAGAAATCCCGTAAAGGTCTTTTGCTACTATATCGAGGAATCGGGTGCTAATAAGCAGTATGACACAGAATTTGTGCTCCATATCGCTAAGATTTTGACTGCGATTGAGACTTTGGAGGAGGAAGAAATTCTTTATTTACTACTTAAATTTAACAAGTTGATATCCAACACCAACAAGGACGAATTATTCTATACAATAGGCCGTTCATTAGAGGAAAGCATGATGGATGTCTTTGTGCATATATCAAAAAATGGAATAAATTTGAAAGATATTTTCAAAAATGACATCAAAACAATATTTTCTTCAAAAGTTACCGCAGAAATACAATTACAGATAGTGGATTTTCTTGTCTTCCAAGGCTTTCCCACAATGGTAAGAGTTTATGACGTACTTTACAAACATAACCGAAAGAAATTGTTGAGTTTGGAAGGTGACGAACTTTTGACTTTTCTTTTCAATGGAAAATTTGAAGTTCCGGATAACTTTATACAGATAGTGATTGAAATGGAACCAGAGCTTGTCAAATATGAAAATGAGTATTACTTAATCCATGTGAATTCGTTAAGTAACAATAACAACGAACTAATAGTATCGCAAGAGGTGAATGAGGACCTTCATGGTAAGATCACTGCTTTGAAGCAGGAGCTCGAAAATGTGACTACGACCCATACAGACATACTACAACAAAGCAAGGAATACAGAGAACAGCTTTATGAGGCACAAAATGAGAACGATAAGTTGACAAAGCAGCGCGATCAGCTCAAGCAGAGATTTGAGCACTTGACCATGAAAGAAAACCTTAATAATACCATCAAGGCCAATGAAGACTTCTCCAAAAGAAATACAGAACTTGAAGCACAGATAGCTGAAGTCAAGAAAGCGATTGAACTTAAGCTGGCTAAACTTTTAAAAGTCCAGAAATGATATAATTTATATACTTTTATGATAAGATGAAAATTATGAAACTGTAAACCTATCTATGTGGCCGTTTAATTTTACTAAAAGTAACCATAACCATAAATTTAAAGTTTTCATGGAGCAATTCTCGTACCTACTTTAATTCGAAGTCGATGCTAATACGCTACTGCCTATTTTTGCCCCATTTAAAACATCGCAAAAATCGCACCATCTATATAATATATTATGTCGATTGAAGCTGTAGGTATAATCGGAGCGGGCCCTGTTGGTTGCCTTGCTGCATTGTCGCTTTTCTCAAGAGGTTACAAGGTAACATTATTTGAAATGAGGGACAGTAAACCTCAAGCCAAGATGCTTAAATCCATCAATTTGGCGCTCAGTAGAAGAGGAATTAAAACCATAGAAATGACTGATATGGCACTAAACGAACGAATTGCCAAAGAGGTCGTTCCTATGTACGGTAGAATGATTCATGATTCTACAGGTGTTAATCAAGAATCACAAAAATATGGTCTTTTCGGGGAATACAATGGGTCTATTGATAGAGGACTTTTAAACGAAATGCTTCTTCAAGACTGTAGAAACAAAGGTATTGAAATTTACTTTAATCATAAGTTGGTAAAAATTTCGAATGTTGATTTGAAGCCTCTACTTTCGTTTCAAACCCCAGATAAAGAGGGTTTATGCAATTTCGAATTTGATTTTATCGTAGGATGCGATGGCTCACATTCTCAGACCAAATATCAACTACAAAGACATATGAGGATGAATACCGCACAGAACTATGTGGATATGCAATACATGGAGCTTTATATTCCATCAAATACAGACAAAAAAGGCAATGAACGATATAAAATAGATCCTAATCATTTACATATTTGGCCCAGACAAAACTACATGTTGATTGCCCTTCCTAATTCAGACGGTTCATTCACATCAACTTTCTTTAGTAGCTGGTCATTGATTGAACTGATTAAATCAGAAGAGGAATTTTTAAAGTTCTTTGAGGATAATTTCCCCGACGCCGTAGCGCTTTTAAGTGCCAATCATATCAAAAAGGCTTATACCTCGCAACCAAGAGGTTCTTTGTTACAGACCAGTTGTTACCCATATTCAAATCCATCCAACACTGCACTTTTGATTGGTGACGCTGCACATTCAATGGTGCCGTTCTACGGACAAGGAATGAACTGTGGTTTCGAAGATATTCATGTTCTTTTAGACTTATTGGACAGTAGTGAAGGTGACTTGAAAAAGGCCTTTTCGAGGTACAGTGATGCAAGGAAGGATGACATTGAGGCCATTTGTCAATTAGCTTGGGACAATTTTATTGTAATGTCTTCTAAAGTAACTCAAAGATCTTATTTGTGGAGGAAAAAATTGGATTACTACCTAGGAAAATATGCCAATGGTAGGTTTTTTCTGTGGATCCCTATGTATACTATGATATCGTTTAGAGAAGATATAAGCTACTCGAAGGCCGTCGAGCTTGAGAAGAGGCAAAATTTATTTTTGGATAGAGTCGAATTTGGTGGATTGGCTGCGTTTATTGCTTTGGGGGCTTGGAAAGGGTTCGAGTTGTACAGAAGATTACATAAATAAAATTGGAGAGGTTAATACGTTCAGATTATGAATGAATTCCTACATGCGAGTGTATGTTCACTGGCATTAGAAAACTTAAGCAGAACCAAATGATTATGGGAGTATTATGAAGTTGGTGGTCCTGAAAGTATTCACTTTGTTCACGATTTTGCCCTTCATTTTGCAACCAATCCACATGTGAGCTAAACCAGTGACCACAAGTCACGTGAGTAAATCGAAGCCTTCATTTTGATGGTTGATGCTTGAACCGAAATAGCATATGTAGGACTTTTATATAAATAATAACAAGGTATGTGGATTATAACACACCAATTATACCAGAAGTTGCATCCATCAAAGCCTAAACTTCGAAGAGTTTTGTATCAAAAGTTCGCAGCGTTGTCGGTGAAAAATTTTAGCTTGTACATAGAATATGTTAAGAGGACTGTCACACACCATTGTCCTTGCAGCCAAAACTCCTCTCATAAGTAGAGTGGGAGTGAGAGCTTTTCACAACTCATATATACTCAAAGATGGCAAACCTCAGTCTCCTTTGAAAGTCTTTTTTGATACCTTTAAACAAGAAGTCAAAAAGTCTAACGAACTTAAAGAAAATATCAAAGCTTTGCAAGACGAAACAGGCCGTTTGGGTGAAAGTGACGCTTTCAAGAAAGCCAAGGAGGCTTACGATAGAGCACAAAGGGGTTCATCAGCTGCCAGTAAAGTTGCCAGTAAGGCTGCCGAAACCGTTGGAGATGCGGCTTATAAGGCTTGGGATAGTGACATCGGTAAAGGTGTTCGTCACACTGTTAAAACCGGTGCTGAAGCTGCTGACAAAGTGTTTGAACCAGTCAGACAGACTAAAGTTTATAAGGATGTGTCAGAAATCATGGAAGAAGGTGCTACCCAGTATGGTGGTTTCTTAACCAAGGAGCAGAGAGAAAGATTAAGACAAAAAGAATTGAAGGAACGTCTCAAGAGCGGAAAACATTTGTACTATAGAAAGAAGACTGAATCTGAGACCGACGCCGAAGAAAGGACCGAATTAGTTGCTACTGAACATAAAGCGACCGGCCCAAGTATGTCTGATAAATGGGAAGAGTTCAAGCTTACAAATCCAATAGGTAAAGGTTTTGTTGTGTTGAAGGAAAAATGGGAAGAAAGTGAAAATGGACTAATCTCTTTAGTAAGAACTGTAGTCGAAAAAGTTGTTGGATTTTTTGCTGAAACCGAACAAGCCAAAGTTGTCAAACAATTCAAACTCATGGACCCTACTTTCAGGTTGACTGATTTCCAGAAGACTTTGACCAACTATATTGTTCCGGAATTATTGGATGCCTATATCAAAAATGACGAAAAAATTTTGGAAGCATGGTTAAGCGAAGCACCTTTCAATGTCTGGAAAGCTAACAACAAGCAATTTGTTCAACAGGGAGTCTTCTCTGATTCCAAAATCTTAGACATCAGAGGTGTTGAAATCGTTACATGTAAACTATTACAACCAAGTGATGTTCCTGTGATCGTTGTCAGTTGTAGAGCACAAGAGATCCATTTGTACAGAAACGTCAAAAGTGGGAAAGTGGCTGCCGGAACTGAGGATAACATTCAATTAAGTACCTATGCTTTAGTATTGACAAGAAACTCCGAAGAGTTTGGAAACGAAATTACAGACGGATGGAAAGTTTTGGAGTTCGCCAGAGGAGGACTGAGACCTTTCCATTGAAGCGTCGAACAGTCGTAGAGGATTTTCTTCTACAGTAGCATACAAAGAAAACAGGAGAAGCACGGTGATCAGCAATGTATAAAGTAAATGTATATATGAAAAGCTTAGTCTTGAATCAATACCTAGATCCAAATCAAATCGTGTTCCTAAATGCCTCACGTGACCATGTCATTTCTACGTTAAATACCACGTTTCCGTACTTATGAGGGAAAGCCATAGTAATTGATATCTTTCAAGACCTCTTTCGAAGATTTTCTTCAGCTTTCAATCCTCAATAAGAGCATTTAATCGCATTCTGGTTGGTCTCCGTGGTATCTTTATCCGCGTCCACCTCGCGAAATTTTCATCACTATGTCAGAGTTTGCTTCTAAAGACGAAGTCAATAAAGTCTTTAATAGACTTAAACAGCATCCTGCTAACCAAAAATGCTTCGACTGTGACAACAAGAATCCCACGTGGACTTCAATTCCGTACGGAATCATGCTTTGTATCGAATGTTCAGCAGTACACAGAAACTTAGGTGTCCATATAACATTTGTTAAATCTTCAACTTTGGATTCGTGGCAAAGAATACAATTGAGAAACTTCAAGTTCGGGGGTAATCAAGCAGCCAAGGACTTTTTTGTTAAGAACGGAGGTTCTCAATATCTCAACAGAAACGCTGATGCTTCGAGCAAATACAATTCCACCGTTGCAAGAAAATATAAAGAAAAATTGAAACAAAGAGCTTTGGAGGACGAGAAAACACACCCCGATATTGTCACATTGGAAGATGTGAATGATGTTGAAGCTACCGGTGGTGACAGTTCCAGTGAATCATCGAATGATTTCTTCTCCAACTGGTCCAAACCTATCAATGCTACACCTTCACCTTTGAGCTCCAAAAACAACACCCCTTCTGCATCCACCGATGATTTGTCAGTGCCTTCAACGACAAACACCATCAAAAAGCCTATTAGCACCCGTAATTCAAGAATCACTCGTCCAAGCGCTGGGAAATCAATTTTATCCTCCAAGGGCAACGGGCCAAGAACCTCCAGATTGCAAGCCAAGAGGATCAACAAAGAAGAAATTGATTTTGATGAGTTGGAGAAGAAAGCTAAGCAAGAGGAAGAGGAAGCAAAGAAATTGGGTTACACTCCGGAAGAATTCAAACCTGAGCCTAAACCCAAAGTCATGCCTAAGGTGTCTCGTTTTGACTCTACCACCGAGGAAGACACTGATTTCAGCGACAGTCTAGGTGGAAAGGAGAAATTGGCTCCGGCACCAATTGAAAAAACCACTCAACAATTCCAAAGATTAGGATTTGGTATGGTAGCCGGCGAAAACAATACCTCAAATCCTACTCAAAAGAAGTACAAGGACGTCAAGTACACTGGCGAAATCACCAACAAGTTTGGGACTCAAAAGGCTATTTCATCGGACGAATTGTTTGGAAGGGGCCCAAGATTCGACGAAGGTGCCAAAAGAGAAGCCCAAGAAAAGTTACAAAATTTCAGCAATGCTCAATCTATCAGTTCAGCCTCATACTTTGGTGAGGAGGAGGAAGCCCACACCAGAGGCTCTAGAAGTGCTAGTGGTGGCTTGCAAGGGTTGGAGTCCAGTGCCAGAGACTTTGCCTCGAGATTTTCAGGAAACGCCAATCAAGACATTGACGTTTTGAAGGATGCATTGGAAGAAGGTGCCAACAAAGTGGGTTCCTACTTGAGAGAGTTCTTGAGATAAGGGTTTTCATATCCAAGATGCCCTCAAAGCCATGTATGACTAGCTACCCAGGTGTGGGATTCATCGTGGCGTAATTGTACCAAATAGATATTGAATATAAGTATTGATTCGGACTTTTTGAATTTTTGCAACCATTGCCAAATTTGTACCGATGGCCTTCAACAGAACGATATGACTCCATACAGGGCCCCTTTGCTTGAGCCCAAGCTTTTCGAAGCACACTTTTGACTCTTCCCTAATATAAGCGGACACACACTTCTACATCTGAAAAAATACCACCCTAACCTACCGAGAATTCCCCTGTTTTGCCCGAACATTATCACTGAACACAAAACTTTAAATTGAAAGAAGACTATATACGAGCTACCCCCCTCAGTTATGCACCCAGTAAATCCGATAAAGGTTGGGTTGATGCGGACTCAACCAGCCACACGAAGCATTTCACAATTTAAGAAACAAGTCTGATAGTCGACAAATAGTCACAAGAAGAGGACCATAATAGCAAATAAACAAGAAGAACATCTCCAATCGTTTTGGAGGAAGAGAGGTCAACACGCCACACGTACAAAGAACTGCAACGCTTAGAGCTTTTTCACCAGTGTTTCAAATGTTTCTCGGAGGTTTTAGAAAGTGACACAAATCCGGAAATGAGAGGTGCATAACGCATGAATAATTATGCTAGGAACATGATAGAACAGCATGTCGTTAATCTTGTTCTTGAAATCCACTGGCGATTTATACACCCCTAGTTTAAAAGAGGAATGAAATTGCTGGCGATTTTGGGGCAAAGCTTGCATTTGTGCGCCATTAGTGCGGCTGAATAACTCATTTTGAGGACTAGGCCCATACTGACCTTCTCGATCACACATGAAATTATGTAACTAGTTTGGAGAATACTTTCAATGGCCAGAATAGCTTACGTGTACAGAGCAACAAAATTGCTGAATTTAAAACACGATCGACTAATACGAAAACACTTGTAACTTCATTCTCGGTGATAAGTAGGCTTCTTTTAGGCTCGAGAAGTATTTATCAAGAGTAGTCAGCTTGTTTCAGACAATAAGAGGTGATAACCTTTTTAGATTTAATACAGTACGAGGAAACGTTGCAATTCAGAGCAGGCATCATTGGTTTCTTGATATCGAGCGGCCGGTGGGTAAAATCCCTTGGCACAGGTGTCATTGTTACCACAAATAAAATTTGGATAACTTGAATATACAATGATCGAATTAACAAAGCAAGGAGCATGCTTCAATCTCACACTGGTCTCTCTTGGCAGATCTAAACCGATGGCTGCAAATATCTCGAGATATACGCAAATCATGATCGTTGAGAATGTGACTAAATCGATCTGAAAATTAGAACAATAGTACCGCCACAGGCCCTTGTAATTCGAAGTGTCACCATTCTCAACCAGCATAAAATATGCAGTGTCTCTAATAATGTGAGATGGAAGTCCATGTTGTACACTATCTAAATAAATCTTTTCGATCCACCGTTTTAGTACAGAGATCAGCGCTTTGGCTGCAAATCTAAGACACGAAAGCCCATTCGGCGCAAGAAAACTGAACAAAAGAGTTGGGAACACTTCGATGAAATTTCGGGGGATTTATGTAAGTTGCACAAAACAAACCCTTTGTCGGCTGTCGTTAATAAACTGGGGAAAATTACGTAAGGCACTTCAATTGCATGCTTCAACGGTGATTTTCACTCAATTAGGATATTTTTTGAGAAAAGTCAATGCCGCTAGTAGAGGCGTGTAAATTTTAGACGGTTGGTGCGTCTCAAAAAAATCAGGGTCCACCTGTTATAGCTGGGCACGATGTACTATAGATTGGTAAACTAAGTTTGCGTTTCCACATACTTGTGTTAAAATAGCTTATTGATCGATTGTGCCACCAGATTAATCTCGATACATATAGCAATCAATGACCTTTTGGCCGGCGCCGGTTGTGACCACTGGTCAACCCCAGAATTATGATGTAATGGTAGACATGGCGGGTCACTTGTGTACAGGAGCGGAGTATGTTGCATGTGGCCAAAACCTTTTATAATAGGAATGTCGCCTTTTCTAGGCTGAATTACGTTCCTATCGTGTGCTACGAGAAGTTCTTGCCATGAAGAACCAAGAAAATTATAAAATCTTAACGTGGAGTACCAAGCATTCTTAGCCCTTCCTGCTTGAATCCGCAAGTACTTAAATAAGCTTGAATTTTCTCTTCAAAAATTTCTTAAGCATGTCAGAATCACCTAAAGGCGTAGAGAATTCGTCTTCATCTAATTCGGTCGATGAGAAACCTAATATGGCCGAAGATCTTTTAAGCGTCCACTCTAAGAATGCAGAACCAGGAAATGGTGAAAAGGGTAATATTCTTTCACAATACTCTGAGGAGCAAGTGATGCAAATGGGTAGGAACTACGCCTCCAAGCATAATTTGGACCAGGATTTATTTGCAAAAGCGGCTGCATTAGCAAGAACGCCTAGCGAATTCAATTCCATGCCACAATTAACTGAAGAAGAGAAAATGGGCCTTAACTTGGAAGCAACCAAGAAATGGCACGTTCCATTTAAATTATTTCAGGTCATTGCATTAGGTTCAATGGCTGCTGCTGTGCAAGGTATGGATCAAAGTGTTATTAATGGTGCAACAATTTACTACCCAAAGCGTTTGGGAGTTGCAGATATGAAAAATGCAGATCTTGTAGAAGGATTAATTAATGGTGCACCCTATTTGGCAGCTTCCTGTATTGCCTGCTGGACTTCCGATTATTGGAACAGAAAATTGGGAAGAAAATGGGTTATCTTCTGGACCTGTTTCGTTTCCGGTATAACTTGTGTTTGGCAAGGCTTTGTTAACAACTGGTGGCATTTGTTCATTGCCAGATTTTGTATGGGTTTTGGTGTCGGTATTAAGTCTGCTACAGTTCCGCCCTATGCTGCTGAGTGTACACCAAGACACATCAGAGGTGCATTAGTCATGTTATGGCAATTCTTCACTGCTGTTGGTATTATGTTCGGTTACGTTGCTAGTTTAGCATTCTATACCGTTCCCGACAAAGGCATTAGTTACGGCTTGAACTGGCGTTTGATGTTGGGATCTGCTGGTATACCAGCTTTTATTGTTCTTTTCCAAGTCCCATTCGTGCCAGAATCTCCAAGATGGCTAATGGGTAAGGGAAGACATGAAGAAGCCTTCGAATCTTTGGTCAAATTGCGTCATGACAAAATATGTGCTGCCAGAGACTGTTTCTACCAACATGTGTTGCTTAGTGAAGAAGGGTCTTACGTTGGTGTAAGCTTCTTCTCTAAAATGAAGGAGATGATCACAATTAGAAGAAACAGAAATGGTGCATTGGGGGCTTTCATTGTCATGTTCATGCAACAATTCTGTGGTATCAATGTTATTGCTTACTATTCCTCTTCGATTTTCATTGAATCTGGGTTGGGTAACAGAGAAGCATTATTAGCATCATGGGGCTTTGGAATGATTAACTTCTTGTTCGCTATTCCTGCTTTCTACACTATCGATTCATTTGGTAGAAGAAACTTATTGCTAACCACTTTCCCATTAATGTCGATCTTTTTGTTAGTGACTATGAGTGGGTTTTTCATTGATTTGGAAACAAATCCTGGTGGTCGTACTGGTCTTGTGGCATTTGGTATTTATATTTACGCCTGTATCTACTCATCCGGTGAAGGGCCAGTTCCATTCACTTATTCCGCCGAAGCATTCCCATTGTATATCAGAGATTTGGGTATGGGATTTGCTACTGCTACTTGTTGGTTCTTCAACTTCATTTTGGCGTTTACGTGGGTTAGATTAAGAAATGAATTCACCGTCCAGGGTGCCTTCGGGTTCTACGCTGCCTGGAACATCGTTGGGTTCTTCTTGGTGTTACTTTTCTTGCCAGAAACCAAGGGGTTGACATTGGAAGAATTGGACGAAGTGTTCTCTGTGTCATTGAGGAAACACGCTTCGTACAGACTCAAGGAATTTATTAATAAGATCAAAAGAGGAATCTTCAGGCAAAATGTACCACCTTTGGAGCCATTGTATGAGCACCAAAGATTGGCCGTGACCAATCCTGAATGGAACGATAAAACAGAAGTTTCCCACGTTGAATAATCAGCTTATTGTAATTGAAATGTACGTTGCAAGTATTTTGAGAATCTTTACCGACATTTCCAAAAGTGACAGGTTTGACGCGCCAAGACCTCTATAATCCGAATTCGAAAATAATGGGGTTACAGCTTAAAGTTGCTCCTCAAGGGTTATTTGGAAACGAGAAAAAAAGCTGAAGCATTGATGAGGTTCCACTTTTACTTTGAAAGGAGTATGCTGTTTAGATAAACATCACTGTCCCATGTCCTTCTAATCTCTTGTTAAGGTCCCTGACACGTATTTTTGTGGAGATACCTTCACATAGCTATCAGACATGCCCGGGCGCACAACGCCAGAGTACTTTTTTTTTTTTTGCACTTTCCAGAATAAATTGGAATGGCCCCAACTCCAGCCAAAAAAAAACTATTTAAGGAATAGAATCCCCCCAGTGCTTATATTCTAATTCCAATTATCATGGGTGATTCAGAAAAACCAGCTGTTCCTGCGGCTGATACTGCACCCGCTGCAGACCAAGCTTTGATGACAGGTGACACACACTCTTCTAGTACCTCGTTTGAAGACAAACCTAAGACGGGGGACGACTTAGAAAGCATTCACTCCAAGCTTGCGGAGCCAGGCCAAGGTGAAAAGGGTAACATTCTTTCACAGTATTCCGAGAAACAGGTGATGCAAATGGGAAGAAACTATGCGTCTAAACATGGGTTGGACCCGGACTTATTTGCCAGAGCCGCTGCTTTAGCAAGAATGCCAGCTGAGTTCAACTCAATGCCATTTTTGACCGAAGAAGAGAAAATCGGACTTAACTTAGAGGCCACTAAGAAATGGCATGTTCCTTCCAAATTGTTCCAAGTCATTGCATTAGGTTCAATGGCTGCTGCCGTTCAAGGTATGGATGAGTCGGTTATTAATGGTGCTACCTTGTATTACCCATCAGTGTTGGGTATTACAGGTAAGAAGAATGAAGATTTGTTAGAAGGGTTAGTCAATGGTGCTCCTTATCTTTGTGCTTCCGTATTGGCCTGTTGGATGTCCGATTTCTGGAACAAAAGACTTGGTAGAAAATGGGTTATTTTCTGGACCTGTTTTATTTCTGCTGTCACTTGTATTTGGCAAGCTTTTGTCAACAACTGGTGGCATTTATTTATTGCCAGATTCTTTTTAGGATTTGGTTTAGGTATTAAATCTGCCACAGTTCCTGCGTACGCCGCTGAGTGTACACCAAGACACATCAGAGGTGCATTAGTCATGTTATGGCAATTCTTCACTGCTGTTGGTATTATGTTCGGTTACGTTGCTAGTTTAGCATTCTACACCGTTCCTGACAGAGGTATTGGTGACGGTTTGAACTGGCGTTTGATGTTGGGATCTGCCAGTATTCCAGCTATTATTGTTCTTTTCCAAATCCCATTTGTTCCCGAATCTCCAAGATGGTTAATGGGTAAAGGAAGACACGGTGACTGTTTTGAGTCTTTGACGAAGTTACGTCACGAGCGTATTGCTGCTGCTAGGGATTGTTTCTACCAACACGTCTTGCTTAGTGAAGAAAGTTCTTATGAAGGTATTCCAACATGGAAGAGAATGGTCGAAATGTTTACCGTCAGAAGAAACAGAAATGGTGCTTTGGGTGCATGGGTTGTTATGTTTATGCAACAATTCTGTGGTATTAACGTCATTGCTTATTATTCCTCCTCCATTTTCTTGGAGTCTGGTTTGGGTGAAAGAGAGGCTCTTTTGGCTTCTTGGGGATTCGGTATGATCAATTTCTTGTTCGCCATTCCTGCCTTCTACACCATTGATACCTTTGGTAGAAGAAACTTGTTGCTTACGACTTTCCCCTTGATGGCAATCTTTTTATTGGTCACTATGAGTGGTTTCTTCATCAACTTGGAAACTAACCCAGACGGACGTACCGGTCTCGTGGCTTTCGGTATTTACATCTACGCTTGTATCTACTCATCCGGTGAAGGGCCAGTTCCATTCACTTATTCCGCCGAAGCATTCCCATTGTATATCAGAGATTTGGGTATGGGATTTGCTACTGCCACATGCTGGTTCTTCAACTTTATTTTAGCCTTCACCTGGGTCAGATTAAGAAATAAGTTCACAGTGCAAGGTGCCTTCGGGTTCTACGCTGCCTGGAACATCGTTGGGTTCTTCTTGGTATTACTTTTCTTACCAGAAACCAAGGGCTTAACTTTAGAGGAATTGGACGAAGTGTTCTCTGTGTCATTGAGGAAACACGCTTCGTACAGACTCAAGGAATTTATTAATAAGATCAAAAGAGGAATCTTCAGGCAAAATGTACCACCTTTGGAGCCATTATACGAGCACCAAAGAAGAATGGCGGTTACCAACCCCGAATGGAATGAAAAGACCGAAATCTCGCATGTCGAATAAAACTTTGTAGTAATGTAATATGATATTGAAGCCGCTCACGCTCTACTTACACGACCCTCGCGCTTAACCATCTCGATATGGCAATCGGAGTACTGTACAGGTGTAACCGAAATGGCTAAAATGCACTCCGATGTGATTCCGCAATCTGCCAGATAAGACGCAACATTTTACCACCATCACCATGAGCGACTTCAACGCCCTTTACATTCTGTATCTAACCAGATACCCGTTGCTCACCAAATCCACCACGTCGGGTGTGCTCAATGCCTTCAACGAGATCATCGCTTCTGCGGTCGCCAAAGACTTCGGGTCGTTGAAGCTTCTGCCTAGCTCAAAGCTCTTCAAAATGATCATTTTCGGCAGTTGCATCAACACCCCTATAGCCCATTACTTATACGCCATTTTGAACCGGGCATTTAAGGGCAAAAACATGACGTTGACGTTGAAATTGGTACAAATTTTGGCGACGGTCACCACCATCACGCCGATCATGTCAGCGGTATTCACGGCGTGTATCTCCATTATCAACAACTACAAACTTGACAAGGATGCCAGCGTCAAAAAGGAGGTCACCAAGATGTTGAGGATCATGAAAGAGGGCTTGAAAAGCAATTACAGTCGAATTGTGAAGACGTCCGTGGTAACCAATGTGGCGTCTTTTGTGATTGCACAGAATTTTATCAGCCCCGAGCTTTGGGTGGTGTTTTTCGCCTGTGTGCATTTCGTGCTTGGTACATACCAAAACTCAAAACTTAAGCTTAGACTCAGAAAGAACGAATAGGCTCATAGACGTGTAGAATACCAATATACTTCAACTCGATGCTTGCTTAGAAGCGCACATTTTCGCAACCATTTTTCCCCCGCTGTTGGAATAATGTTAAGAAGTCTCTCACTTAAACCCGTAGTTGTATCGAGAGCTTTTGCCAGAACCATGATAACTTCACATGCTGTTATGATCAAGGAGCACGGTGAACCCAAAGATGTTTTGTTCACCCAAACATACGAAATCGACGATGATAATTTGGATGCTGATTCTGTCATCGTAAAAGTGTTGGGATCGCCAATTAACCCCAGCGATATCAATCAAATTCAGGGCGTATATCCCAGCCAGCCGGAGAAAACCACCAAATTCGGCACTTCCTTCCCTTCGTTTGTATGTGGGAACGAAGGATTGTTTGAGGTGGTGAAAACTGGTGCCAATGTCAAAGACCTTAAGCCTGGCGATTGGTCGGTGCCATTGAGAGTGTGCATGGGGACATGGAGAACTTACGGGGAGTTCCCAGCAAGCAATTTGCTCAAAGTGGCGAACCCAAGTGAGTCCGAAGCCAATGGAAGAAAGGGATTGAGCGTCAATCAGGCTTCCACCTTGTTGGTGAATCCGCTTTCTGCATATTTGATGTTGACACACGAGACCAAGATGAACGAAGGTGACTGGTTCATTCAAAACGGAGGAAATTCTGCCGTGGGTAAATACGCCTCCCAAATTGGTAAGATCATGGGACTCAACTCTATTTCCGTCATTCGAGACCGTCCCGATTTGGACGCTGTCAAGCAAGAGCTTAAGGAGTGTGGAGCCACCCATGTGATCACAGAAGAGGAAAGCAACTCCAGAGAATTCTCGGGTACCATCAAGGAATGGACCAAGGGTTCGCTGGTCAAATTGGCCTTCAATTGTGTGGGTGGAAAGTCTGCCACTGGAATTGCCAGAAAGTTGTCGCCAAACGGAACCATGCTTACTTACGGAGGGATGTCGTTCCAACCGGTCATCATTCCTACATCTTTGCACATCTTCAAGAATGTATCCAGTAAGGGGTTTTGGTGCACCAGGATCGTAGAGGAGAACCTCGAGTTGAAGAAAGAGATCGTGGGTCAAATTATCCGATGGTACGAAGAGGGCTTGCTTAAGGATGCCCCCAGTACTGCCAATCATTACGAAAGCGGCGACTTGGGCGAATTCTACATCAAGGGAATTGCTAACTCTAAGTCCGGGAAGCAATTGGTGACCTACTAGGATGAGCACCCTATAATGGCTGAGCGAAAGTATAAAAATAGTACATAAACGAATGATTTTGGTAGACACAAAACCTGAACCCAATTGCCTTTCTGGCATTTTCTTCTCTTTTTCACTTTTCTAACATTGCACATGTTCCTCTCTTCTCCTGCCCACTCCACTCCAATGTGGCCCTTCTCCAAACCTCGTGTGAACCGTTCAGTGCCACGAGCCATGCGCTCCGGCAAATCGATTCCATAAGCGAGATTTAGAGCTGCATCGTCCTAACATTTCAACCAGCCGGTCCGTTGCTACCTCCAGCACCCCACGGTTGTTCAGCCCTGCTTCAGGGGACCTAGTACCCACCTGCTAATGCCCCCATCTGGTAGCGGCCTCGCGGTGTCCTCGGGGAGCGCCATGCCACCGGTTCCGGGCGCCGGAATACCCCGAAGGTCTTATCTTGACTCTCGTTGGTTATGAGTTGTAAACTAATAAATTTGCAGTTTTTTCCAGCTTGATCCAAAACACCATGTCTCGTGCCATAGCATCCAATAAGGTGTTGATCGACGGCCAGCTTGTGGAGGCCACCATTGTGTGCTCGTTGGAGACGGGGAAGATTTTGCATGTTTGCAGCCATATTTTACAGCCAAATGATAGCGTGTACAAGTTGTACAACGTGACACAATTCCAAGACGTATCACCAAAGGTGGTGATGCCGGGGTTGGTGGACGCCCACGTCCATCTCAACGAGCCGGGGCGTACCGAGTGGGAGGGATTTGAGACCGGCACCAAGAGTGCTGCTTCGGGTGGTGTCACTACCGTGATCGACATGCCGTTAAATGCCATTCCACCTACCACCACCGTGGAGAACTTCAACTTGAAGATAGATGCCGCCAGAGGGCAGACGTGGGTGGACGTGGGGTTCTGGGGTGGTTTGATCCCAGACAACATCGACCACTTGGTGCCTTTGATCACCATGGGGGTACGAGGCTTCAAGAGTTTTTTGATAGAATCCGGGGTAGAGGAATTTCCTGCCATCACCCCCAAGCACATCACCAAGGCCATGAGGGCGGTGCAGGGATACGACACCATGTTGATGTTCCATGCCGAGATGCAGCCCCACACCAAGGGCCCTGCGTTGAGAGCGGTGCTGGTGGACAACAAGACGCCCAAATTGGTGCCCAACGAAGCCAGGTTCTTCTTGGGCGGTGACGACGAGTTCCACACCATTGACGGGGCACTCAGTAGTGATGAAGATAGCTCGGTTGATGCCTCGACCGACAATGTACACGCTGTTACTCAAGAAGGGCCGGAGACCTTCACCAAAGAGAGTTCCACCACATCGCTGGCTTCCAGAAACGGTTCCAGTTTGGGGCTTTCTAAGGATGACTCGAAGACTGTTCTTACAAAAGATATCGACGATTTCGATTTGGGCATGTCTGCGTCATTTATCAGCCGTGCTCCTAAACCGGTGGTGCAAATTTTAAGTTCAAACAGATGTGAGCACGATAACGAGCACGAGTTCTGCAGATTGCCACATAATCATGCCGCTTCTATCGACCACAACGTTTTGAGTGACGAACAAGCCAAGGCATTGGCCAAATCGCCTTATTTGGCAGGGTCGGAGCCCATTTTCGGAAGATACGCCAGAATGGCTCACCACCACCAAGCCGAAGCTCAGCCATTCCAAAGTCCCTTATTAATGGCCCAGCAGGAGGACCTGATCTTAGAAGATGTCGATCCCACATCATATGCGACGTTTTTGGCATCAAGACCCGATACATTCGAAACTACTGCTATTGCAGAAATCATCAACTGCTCCACTTTGTTTCCTAACATTCCGGTCCACATTGTTCATTTAGCCACACATGAGGCTATCCCCTTAATTAGAGCTGCAAAGGCTGCCAAGTTGCCTATTACGGCCGAAACATGCTTTCATTACCTCTCGTTATACGCCGAGAACATCCCCAATTGTCACACACACTTCAAATGCTGTCCACCAATCAGGACTGACGACAACAGGAAGCTTTTGTGGAAGGCTTTGAGAAATGGCATTATTACTACTGTTGTGTCTGACCACTCTCCTTGTACACCAGAATTGAAAGGTTTGGACAGAGGTGACTTCTTCGAGGCGTGGGGTGGTATTTCCTCTGTTGGATTTGGGTTGCCTATTTTGTACACCGAAGGTTTGAAATTGTCACCTCCAATTACATTCGCTGAGATCTCCAAATGGTGCTCCCAAAACACTGCCAAACAAGTAGGTTTAGACCATGTCAAGGGTAAAATTGAAGTCGGTTACGACGCAGATTTACTTATTTTTGATCCTGAAATTGTGTATTCTGTTGACAACGCTGATACTCATTTCAAGAACAAACTTACTGCGTACCATGGTATGAAGTTCCACGGAAAAGTGGTCGAGACCATTGTTAGAAGTACCACCGTTTACACATTGAAAAAGGGACACTCTCAAGCTCCATTAGGAAAGTTGATTTTGGAACCCAGAAAATCTAAATTAGTCGAAATCTGAACGTTTCTTTTTATGACCCACAACTAAACTTTCATTCATGCACTTTATGTCTATAGAAACATTAAATACACATATATAATGAGATTTCCAACTTCTATTTGCAACCTTTGTCACGTGATCGCTCTTCTCAGTTCGAGGTGCGATGAGATGAGCTGAAAATATATTTGAAAATTATTTATGAATCAATTAGCTATTCATAAAGACGACGCCAACGTCTTGCTTCACACTAAGAATGTTCTTGACGATGCTGTCTTGGACAAATACAGAACTGCTGCACATATCACGGAGTCCGGGTTGAAGTACGCCATAGATTTAATCAATGACATGTACCATTACAAAACCAAGCCGCTCTTGAAAATGAGTGAATTAGCTCTTGTTGTAGATAGTTTCCTACAAACCCTGTTGAACAAAGTATATGTTAAATGTGAAAGGGCTATCAGCTGCCCTACCACCTTCAATGTCAACGAAATCGTCCAAGGATTCTCTCCGGAACTCGATAACGAAGAAGGCTTCTACTTTAAAGAAGGTGATTTGGTCACTGTGTCTTTAGGTGTACATGTTGATGGTTACACCAGTAATGTCTCCCACACCGTAGTGATATATCCATCTGGTGACAAACCAGTAGGCCCACTCTTAGGATCTAAAGCTGATGCAGTCATCGCAAACTTTATATGTAATAAGGTGGCTGTCTCTCTTTTAGGATTGAGTTTAACACCAGAAAAGATTCCAGAGCAAATTAAAGCCACATTTGGTTCAGAAATAACAGGCAAAGTTATCAAGCATTACATTAATTTGGTAGCCGAAAGCTACAATTGTAGAATCGTACCGGGAAGTGAAATCAGACAAATCAGAAGATTCTTGAGTGGCCAAAATGAATTAATCGAAGAAAAGGGCTACAAGGGAATTAGATGGACTGAGATGGACCAAGAAGTCTCCATTTTGCTGAAATTAAATTTACCTTACGAAGACACCACAGAAAATATCACCATCAAAGCTGGTGAAGTGTACCAAATCGACTTGAAAGTTGCATCTATTAATGAACAAACCGAGTTGGGACTTTTGTGTGTTGATGAAATCAGTGAATTCAGCGGTGTTAACAACAAAGACGACTTCATTATGAAACCAACCATTTTCGTCAGAGATTTCATCATAAGGTATCAGCTCAAGTTGAACAGTTCCAGAGCTCTTGTCAACTACATCGACAAGAACTTGCCCGTATATCCCTTCAAATTAAACTATTTAAGTGAAGGATTCCCCATAAATAACGAATCCCAAGAGGAAATCGAAAAAGTCAGGAAATCATTGATTGACAACAAGTTGGGTATCAATGAATTATTAAACAGACATCTTATCAACGGTAGAAAAATCAAAATGATCAAGTTTATGCCCTTCAAGTCGATCTTGCAACAACACATCAACAGTTTCAGTCAATTGACCAATGTGGCCAAATTATTGAAGAACAGTGAAGTTGTTCCATGCTCCAACGAAACCACCACCGTGTTGTTAAACAACCTAGGCGGCGAATTGGTCCAATTAACTAATAATATCGAACCTGCATACTGCCATTCAGAATACAAAGTAGAAAACCCTGAAGTAGAGGCATTATTCAACTTATTAATCGACGAAAAATTCGGAATTAAGACTAAGAAAGTGGTAGGAATGACAGTCAAACCAGGAATGGCCATGGATTAGAGATTAGCGGGGTCATAGCATGTAGAGTATATAGAAATACAAACTAGGAGCCAGGGTTCCCTCAAGCTGCTTGAAGCACCGGTGTGGATAGCACCCAAGGTAGCGTCCACGCCTAACCCTCGGCCGACACCACCTCGCCACGGCAAGAACTCAAGCGGGCCTGGCGGGGTCCGCGCTACGCTCGGTCCAACCTCCGTCCCATTTGGGCCACTTTCTGCCCAATGAATGACGCGGCGCTGTTAGATTACACAAAAAGTCGTTGACGTCAATACACGACACGAGCAATCGACGTATGATCCAGCAACAAGCCCACCCCCACCCGCTAATCAGCCCGAAAGGTGCATGTTAAAGTCGAAGTAGTGTTCGAAAAGAGTATGTTGGGCTGAATCCCCACCCAAGACTATAAATGTCCTCTTTTCTAGCACCATTTCGCCCTAATGCGTCACCAGACTTTCCACCACTTCTGCACCTCTAACTCCTCGCTATAACCCCCACCCACTAACAATCCGATATCCGCGACACTGGTCCCGCCACGACAGTGTCGCACCCTGCCCGCGCCTGCGACATGTGTTTTTCAACGAACAACAACATCCTTTTTTTCCTTATTACAATTAGATTATTTTAAAGTATGTATTAATTGTGCATCTAAATGTGAACAAAACGGATCCATCAAGTTCAGTATAATTGATAGGCCGAAATGTATTGGATGGTGCTTTTGATGCGCCAACGTGGGCTTTTTCAGTGGCAACTCGTCTCGGCAATCGAATCAAAGGGGCTGGAACATTACGAGTTTTAAAGAACCCTCGTGTACACTAATCCAATTCAACCTGCAATTAGTCCATAATTTAGCAATGGATTGGTGGCATACATCAGAAAGATTTATGGGCTCAGGGACGTTACAAGAAGGGGGGAAGCACCGAAAAAGCCACCGTTTCATCTACATGAGTGAAAACCACAAACCGAAGGGTCCATTCTGTCCACTAAACTTGTAAACTATGTAGCATTACTAACTTTCATAGCATGGCCTCTCGCGAAGACTCGGTTTATCTCGCTAAGTTAGCAGAACAAGCAGAAAGATACGAAGAAATGGTGGAAAACATGAAAGTTGTTGCTTGTTCTGGTCAAGAATTATCTGTTGAAGAAAGAAACTTGTTATCTGTTGCTTACAAAAACGTCATTGGTGCTAGAAGAGCCTCATGGAGAATCGTCAGCTCAATCGAACAAAAAGAAGAAGCTAAAGGTAACAAATCTCAAGTTGAATTGATCAGAGATTACAGAAGCAATATTGAGACTGAATTATCCAAAATCTGTGAAGATATCTTGGATGTTTTGACCAACCACTTAATTAACTCCGCTCAAACCGGTGAATCTAAAGTCTTCTACTACAAAATGAAAGGTGATTACCACAGATACTTGGCCGAATTCACCATCTCTGAAAAGAGAAAGGAAGCTGCTGATTTATCTTTGGAAAGTTACAAGGCTGCCTCTGACGTTGCTGTCACCGAATTATCTCCAACCCACCCAATTAGATTAGGTTTGGCCTTAAACTTTTCTGTATTCTACTATGAAATCTTAAATTCTCCTGATAGAGCATGCCACTTGGCCAAACAAGCTTTTGATGATGCCGTTGCCGATTTGGAAACCTTATCTGAAGATTCTTACAAGGACTCCACCTTGATTATGCAATTATTGAAAGATAACTTAACCTTGTGGACCGACTTGTCTGAAGCTCCAGCTCAACCTGAAGAACAAGATGTTAAGCAAGAAGATGATTAATCGTTGTTCTATTAAATGTATAAAATGCGTAGTGGTTTCATTTTTTCAGCACATTTCCACCTCTGACAGCTCTCAAAGTCTATTTGTTTATTATGTTACCGTGGCTATGAATAACACAATACACCTTTTTTATGCTTGAATCTATATGTCATTGACTCATAAGTGCCGTAGTGTTACTTTAAATATTGCTCCAAAATTATGGTTTCATTTACAGATTTGATCTCTAAAACCATTAAATATTGATATCGGTTGACTAACACTCTGTCAAAATCCACACCCTAACACCACAAACTCAACGTGGACCTACTCCCTGGAAATTGCACTATTTTGAATTTTGTAAAATATATGTGTGTGCCTTGTTTCGTGGCTTTGTGACAGTACTATTCTTATCGCTCTAAACTCTTTTATTGATAAATTTTTATCGTATCTCCTGGTTCCTTAAATCAACCTCGCGCTACGCGAAAATTTCATCGACAATGGTAGAACCAGTAGGAATATCAAGCTTACCAAACCAAAGATACAAGATCATCTCAAAGCAGGGTGCCACCTTCACGCTTATGGTTGCAGGAGAAAGCGGATTGGGAAAAACCACCTTCATCAACACGCTTTTCCAGACCAGTTTGAAGACTCATTCGGATCCAAACGAAAGACACAACAAATTCACAACACCACACCAAACCGTCGATATTGGTATAATTAGAGCTCTTTTAGAAGAGAAGGGCTTCCAAATTAGATTGAACGTCATTGACACGCCTGGTTTTGGAAGTAACGTCAACAATCACGATTCCTGGACTCCTATTATTGACTTTATTGACGACCAACATGAGAACTATATGAAGCAAGAACAACAACCATCGAGAGAGTCCAAAAAGGATCTCAGAGTGCACGCATGTTTGTACTTCATCAGACCTACTGGGCACAGTTTGAAACCCTTGGATATCGAAATCATGAAACGTTTGAGCACCAGAGTGAACTTGATCCCAGTTATTGCCAAGTCTGATACATTAAACCCGGTTGAATTGGACAACTTCAAGAACAGAATAAGAGATATTATTGAAGCTCAGGACATCAATATTTATACCCCACCTTTGGATTTGGACGATCCAGCTAGTGCCGAACACTCCAAACAACTTATTGAGGCCATGCCTTTCGCCATAGTTGGACTGGAAACTGATGTCGAAATCTCCAAAGGTAACTTTGTGAAAGCCAGAAAGTACCCATGGGGTGTTGTCGAAGTGGAAAATGAAAACCACTGTGACTTCAAAAAGTTAAGATCTCTTTTGTTAAGAACTAACATGTTAGATTTAATTTTGAGCACCAACGAGTATCACTTCGAGACCTTCAGATCATTGAAATTAGGCAATGACGAGAACAACGACGAAATCGTCAACGAAAATGGTGAAGTCATCAAGAAACTGTCTCTCAAGAAACCAAGAAGATTCCACAACCCTAAATTCAAGGAAGAAGAAGATGCCTTGAAGAAGTACTTCACCGAACAGGTCAAAGCCGAAGAACAACGTTTCAAGCAATGGGAATACAACATTGCCAATGAGAAGAAGAGATTGAACCAAGATTTGGAGGATATGAGAGAAAAATTAAAGGCTTTGGAAGACCAAGTGAAGAAATTACAACTTAAAAAATAGACTGCTCGCCTTTGGTGTCTTTTCCACTTAGTTTTCTACGTTTCAATACAGCTTCTTTATGCCGGGCTATCGCCCCGTCTTATGTATACTTCTAGATGTATCTAGCGCTCATATATAGTGAAATATATTGTTTTAAATCGCATCTAAGAAAAATGCGCATATGGATAAACCAAAGCATAGAAGAAACTACCGGGCCTGTTTGAATTGCAGAGTCCGTAAAGTGAAATGTGATTTGGGGTCTGTGGATGATCCTGTTGACGGAAAGTGTGCTAGGTGTAAAAGAGAACGTAAAGATTGCGTGTTTGTGGATAGTAAACGAGGTGGGCATGCTAACATCATCAATGGGAAATTGAAGAAGTTAGTCTCGACCGGCCAATTATCACCCAACATGGCTGAATTAAATCAAATGAGATCTATTTCCCAATTATCCAGTCGAGAGTCGTCACGCCTGCCGCAAATTAATGCATCCAATGGATCACCAAGACCTGCTTCATCTGACAACAATACGGATCAAGACATGGGGCATTTCTCAACTATGGAAGGTGCCCTTGTGTATTTAGCTAAAGCTGCTGGTACTATAGCAAAGGCTGA
This sequence comes from Yamadazyma endophytica, assembly GCA_030571075.1. Lineage (NCBI taxonomy): Eukaryota > Fungi > Ascomycota > Pichiomycetes > Serinales > Debaryomycetaceae > Yamadazyma > Yamadazyma endophytica. The sequence continues at coordinate 992,123 of JAJLXA010000002.1, forward strand.
TGAACGGGATAATATTGATGCTGATAAACGTCATCAGCAATTAGAGGAGAATTTGGCTGCAAAAAATGATAATTCTAAATCAGAGAATAAAGACACTACTTACAAGGCTCTTTTGGCTGAGAACGCAACAAAGGTACCAAAGCATATTCAAGACCAGTCCAACTACTTGAGCATACCTATCAGTAATGAATTTCTGATTAGGCCGAAAGGTTCTAATAAATTATCAAACATTGATTATATTGGGGAAAATGGACTTTTGACTGAGTACGAAGCAGAAATGCTTATTAATTTATTCTTCACAACCATGCATCCATACTTCCCACACATTCCAAACTTTCTCCATAAACCTCAAGTGCTAGCTGGGTACCCAATCTTGTTGTGTGCTATTCTAACTATTGCCTCAAGATACCATTCTTTGGACGATAACCCCAACAACATCACTACTGGTAACGTTGATGGGGTTCCTAGAAACATTGAAATCCATGACAAACTCTGGCTTTACGTACAGCGACTTATTTCCCAAACCGTTTGGGCCGAAGCCAGTACCAGAAGTATAGGAACGATTTTCGCTTTTCTTCTTTTGACGGAATGGAATCCTCGTGCCATCCATTGGCGTTGGAGTGATTATGCAAATCGTCCGGAAGATAAGCAGAAAACAACCGTCGATAGAGAACAAAATTTAGCAGGTCTTGGAGCTATGCGTCGTAGTTATCGAATGGCCTGGATGTTGATTGGATCTGCGGTCAGACTCGCTCAAGACATGGGTTTCATGGAAATCAGCTCTAAAACATTTTTGGCAACCCATATAAGCGAAATTAATTCTGTGATGAACATTTCGAGAAGATCCATGTTGTCACACAGCTTGTCAGAAATTGAGATCGATGACCAAGACGTGGATGAAGATCACGACGAGGACCACTTGATTTTGAATATGTCAGAGGACGAGATCAAAGAATACCTGATTAATCACGGCTTGAGATTTTCTCAGAAACAAAGAGCTAAGATAGAACTTTTACAGATTATGTCCTTGGGCCACGAATCCTTGTATGGTCACAAAGCACAGTTGGGGTCGTTATCTCAGCGTCAAAATCTTTCGGTCTTAAATATAATGAGTCCTTTAATTAACAACTGGCATAGGCGCTATAAGCACCTTTTGGTTCCGACTGCCTACAAGAATTACAATTTAAATAACCTGAACAATTTATTGGAACAAAATTCCAAGTTGGCCAAGGACTTGTATGCATGCATTGAAAATGAATCTTTCATTTTCGAATTTAATTATGCTATTCTATACATTTATTCGTTAGCCTTATCCTCATCCCCTAAAACAGAGACAGATGGCTCTAAAAAGCGAAAGAAAGTCAATCTTAAATTGGATGAGATTTCCAAATCTGCGAAGTACATTGAACAGGCATTTTATGCAGCTAACGAAATGCTTGCAGTATTCCACAGAGTTCATAAGTTGAAAATGCTTCGTTTCATGCCTGTGAGATGGGTGACGAGAATGGTCAGAGCTGTAGCGTTCATTGTGAAATGTTACTTAACCATCACTGCTCATAAGAAAGCTACCAAAGAGCAACTGGCGATGAATCAGAGTCATCTCGATAATTTCGATGCAACAGTGCTATCTCTTTCACTTATTTCACTTGATGACATTATGATCTCCATTCAAAAAGCTGCCATCACTCTACGTGATTGTTCTCCTGACGAGCTTCATCTTTGCACACGTTATTCGAATGTTTTAATGTATTTGTGCTCAGAAATGAAGACTTCTTCCAAAAACTTTGAAGATGAACACATCAACTATAACGTGAGAACAGACATCAATTATTACATGAATGATGTTCAAACCCAACCAGTTTCTACACCGAAGTTTTTCGAGGAACATAGTAATGGTGGGTCAACTGGCGTCGGTACGCCTACACAGCCACTTATTGGGGATAGCGATGTTATCGAGTGGTTCGCCAATAATAAGAATGTTGGGTTAGATTTTGTAGGACCTTGGACAGAAATGATCGAACAGCAATTGAATCTGAATGAATTCAATTTTGATGATGTGCAATTGTAATATAGCTAGTCGTGTATAATAAATAGCCCTTTTGAAGAATTTTCTGATATATGCATTAATTAATTATACAAAAGATACTTTCTACATAGGAAAGTTGTGGAAATCATCCCAACTTTGAAGGTTGTTGACCATGGAAACAAGAGTGTTCTGAGAAGGCCAGGAAAGGTTGTAAATTCTATTATTGGTTAATTGATCTTCAAACTTTCCAGAATAATCTTCAACGGGGTATTGGATTGGATAGTTTACAGGGTAAGATATTTGACCCATGTTGTTCATCATGTTAGTGCTTTGGAGGCTCCCGCTTTGGAGGCTCCCGTCATTAGTTTGTGCGTTTGTTACTGGTGTTGTTAACAAATTCTGATCTCTAGAAATATTCAGATTTTCGTTTAATGGTAGACTCATGTTTGGCATGTTCATGTCAACATTGTTCATATTATTCATTGAATTCACGTTTGGAGGCTGACTTACTTGATTGGGTTGTCCGGCGCTTCCTACCCCGGACAATGGCCTATATGAAATGTTATCCGTTTGCTTCATGTTGTATTGATCAGCTGAACTTTTTCTCTTGAATAATCTAAAACTTGATAATTGGAAAGGACTAACCTCATATGGATTGAAGAAGTCTTGATTTAAGTCAAAGTCATCTTTCTGTTCTAGCAAGTCAAATACGTGTAAGTTAAAGTTGAATCTGAAATCAATTTCGGGCGTTTTAGAAAGATATGTGTTTACTTGCTCCAATTTCTCAATACAATTCTTAGCGTTAATGTTACCCTGTTTTGCCATATGATTCAACAATGCCAGGGCTTTGTTGATAATTTCTACACATTTTCGGTCGGTTATTGACGTCATAAGAATCATTAAAATTGATGTAAAAAGATATTGACTGTCGTAGAAACCTATGACAAAAACTCGTTTCAACTCAAAGAGTTTTATCAATAGATTGATGTTAGCAATTGCCGCCGAGATAGCTCTATTAATGACATCTTCAATATCTTTTGCGTTCTCCATCAACTGAGAATCGTTGGTCTTGAAAATCATCGAAACCAATGGCTTTGTTATAATAGACAAAAGCAAGTTGAACCTTAAAAATAAGTTTGCTAGTTTTCTACCAGCAGGTTCAATAATATTACGTCTCTTGTATTGGAACAAGAAAGGGACTTCAAATCCTTTAATAAGCTCATGAAAACATGACAAAACATTTTTAACTAGTGTTTTTTGATTATATTGATCTGTGTTAATGTAATTCACCGATAAGGTTCGAATGTTAGCGCCATATATCTTCGTCACAGACATCGATATATGTTTGGCAAGGTGGACATTTACAGCTAATACATTAGTGTCAAAGTTATCGTTGAGGTCCAATGGGTTCTCATTGGGTAGGTCTACGTCCGTCTCAGTATAGTCGATTTGAGCAGGCATATTCATCTTAGCGGTCCACGTTGCGTCCGTAATGAAAATTGTCCACCACAATCTCTTCCTCTTCTCCCTCCATAGGAGCTTATCTCTATCACCAACGTCAATGTTCGGCTGACGATGCATACCTTGCAGTATAGCCAGACGTATTGCCACACCGAAATAATTATAAACAGTATTATAACGGTTGAGATTAGCAGAAAACAATGCAAACAATGTGGCAGCTTGCGTGAACTCAAAAGAGACTACTTCATGTGTCAAGTTGAATAATTCACTGGCCATTAAATAATATTGCATTCCAGGTAAATCATTACCAACGGACGTCTGATTCGTAATTTGCTCTCCATAAGCAATGATTATAAAGAAATAGCACAACGTTTGACGCTTGATTTTCTCGTTGAACATTTTAAGAGAGTCAATATCATCGGCTTTCATATCCTCAACGAGCCCATATATGTCCTCTACGTACTGCATCAAAACTTGATAGTCAATCAAATAAAATTCAGATGCGTAATGTTCATACACTCTCTCGATTAGGTTGATTGTTTGAGACTTTTTTGGCAACTTACTATTCATCAGGTTGAGTATACGCCATTTGACATACTCATTGGCATTATCAGGTATCAAAAAGTTCTCCAACCCTGAGTAATTAAAGAAGAATTCCTTATTGTACTCATTCAATCTCTCTTGGATCAACCCGTTTGCATCTTGTGGTTCTTGTGATGATACAAGCGGTGTCGCCTGTGGTTGAAGCTGTTGTTCTTGGGTTTGCAATTGTCTTTCATCAAGACCATTTTTCGCTATTATGGTTTCAAGGGTTCTTACCCTGTCATTTAAGCTATTCAAATCACTCTCCATAATGACAATTTTCCGGTCTCTTTTGGGATACTTACACTCATCTCCCTTGTTGACGTGTCTACAATTAGTACATGGTTGTTCTCCTGAGCACCTAATCTTGCTCAGCTTACATCGAGAACAGGCGTAATGACTACGCCCATACACTTTCAAGGGTCTTGGTCTAGAGCTCATTTGTGTAAAGGCCGCACTTTTTTCCCACCGAAATATGAAACTCTTTATAAGAAGGAAATTTTAAAAAATGCCTAAACTAACTAGTTGAAAGAGGGATGGTCCTTTTTTGCCGATTTATCAGGCGGATATTTACGCTATTTCTATAATTAAGTTTTGGGTTTAGACCTATTTTGGGCGCATTAGTCATTGTTTGGTAATGGCTGCGAAATTTCAGATGAGCTTCACTTTAAGCTTGCTATACGTTCTTCGGGATAATACATGAGGGCATTTCGATGATTCTAGTAGCTAGATTCGTTAGGTTTTTCTGTATCAATAACAAACTAATACTAAAATGGTTTTATGCAGCATAATAAAGCCCATTTTTCCTTCTTAATGGGGCTTAGAATATTTGATAGCTGCTGGCCGAAAATGTCCGAACTATTGCTCCAGTGGCGCAGAGGTTAGCGCTTCGTGCTTATAGCCGGTTGACGACATCAGGTTATGCCTAAAGTCACGGTCGTGTGAGGAACGCGACGGTCGTGGGTTCAAACCCCTCCTGGAGCACTAGTTTTCTTTTTTGGTTATGGAATGCCCTTCTAATACTTCAAAGGCTCCCCTTAGGTGATATCAGACATGAATTGGGGGTGCTATTCTATCGTGGTGAGAAACTAGCGTGTTCTAGAATAAATTCTCGTATAACACCATCTCTCATCACACTCTCATCTCTTCCTCATATTTCGCGATGAGTTCGCATTTTACCTCATCGCTCATCAATGGCAGAGAAAGTTAGATACTATTTAGAGCAATCAGTGCCTGAGCTTGAAGATCTCCAAGCCAAAGGTCTATTCGATAAGAATGAGATAACTATGATAATGAGAAGAAGGACGGATTTCGAACACAGAATTCAGGGTAGAGGTTCAACTGTTAGAGACTTTCTCAAGTACAGTGACTTCGAAAAAAATGTTGAGAAATTAAGAAAGAAAAGGTACGCTAGATTGCTGAAAGTTGGTCTTGTGGATACCAAACCTAGCATCTCCGATTGGAGTGGAACCAGAAGAATCATGTTTATATATCAAAGAGGTGTTTACAAGTACCCAAAAAGAATCGATCTTTGGGATGAATATTTAGCCTTTGCCAAATCAAATGGGGCAATCAAAGTCATATACAAGATCTACTCGAAGCTTTTACAGCTCCAGCCGAGAAATGTGGATGCATGGCTTTCTGCAGCAAAGTATGAATTTGAAGTCAACAACAACGCTAAGGGTTCCAGAGTGCTTTTCCAAAGGAGTTTAAGATTCAACCCAGACAGCGAAAAGTTGTGGATTTCGTACTTCCAATTTGAGTTGACATACATTGCCAAGTTGATAGCTAGAAGACAAGTTCTTGGGTTGATGACTGAAGCGCAACAGAAGAGCGAAATGGATAAGGAAGTCAGGGAATATAATGATAAATTGGAGAATGACGATTTGGGCGATGATGACGACAATCATATAGTTTTGCCCATGGAGGATGCTCGAGATGAACTCAACAGTTTACCTGAAGCGGATATGAATATGTTGGGTAATCCTGAAACCAATCCTGCTTTGAAAGGTGATGTTGCATTGGCTATTTTCGATACAACCATGAGTAAATTTAAAAAAGAGAAGTGCCTTTTACTCTGCAGCAAGTTTCTCAGTATAGTTGACAAATTTTCCAATTTGAACCAAGATTACTTATATTTGCATATTTTGAACTACTTACAAACCAATTATTCAACTGAGGTAGAAACTTTAATGATTGACGTCACTTTACCTATCAGAAACATCACTGCAAGCGACCCAAGTTTTGCTACAAGCTTGCAACTCTCAGTCAACAAGTTTATGGCATATAAAAACAAAGGTATGAATATTACCCTGGAATATGTCAAATTTTTGCAGGAGTACATTAATGGAGAAAATGAAAAGGTAGACGATTTACTTAGAGCCATTATCAAAAAATGTCAATAAAGATATTAAATGTACGTACATTATTTCATTTTTCCTGTTCTTTTTACAGGGTAATTTAACCCTGGAACTAATTGCATGAGCATTTTCATAACAATCAATCTCTTTTTCCACTTTCGTTATCCATATGTATATATCTATGTTTGGTGAATTTGTGACTGATAAGATTGTAGCTCACAGCCAATGTCAAAGCACTAGAAGCCATTGCAACTATAGCCATGTATATCATCATAGAATTGTATGACATTGGTATGAATTTAGCTGGGAAGGAATAGAACCCATCTAAAAATGGAAGTCCATTATTCGCTTTGTAATCAAGCGTATTACTTTCAGCTACTTTGAGGTCCTCAAACCATCTAACAGATAATCTTAAGGTCATATCTTCGTTGATCACAACCCTACTAACATTAGTGCTGGAACTGAACGCGGTAGCACTAATTACCGTGTTTAATTCATCATTTGCTGGCTTGATAAATAAGACGTTCATCGATTGATCAATGTCAAGATGTGAGTCATGCAATTCACCTCTAAAATTGAATGTCAAGGGCACAAAGGCTCCACCCTTTTCAAGGTAATTATTCTCGGTGCTCAATGGAACTCTACAACTAAAAGGTGCATCCTCATGTATATATAATTGGAATAAATGGTACAACTCATCATCAAAGTTGATTGTGCAATTGACATCCTCGCTAACACCATACTTAAACATCAATGGTTGGTTGGTTTCCTTACAAATTGGGAAAGGAATATATATTATACGGTCTTGAGAATCAAACTTATGTTCTCCGTTGTCGATATTCCTAGCAATGCAATCCATCATAATATCTTGCCCCAATTCGTATGGCTCTATCTTTGGAATTTCCCCATTTTTAGTCAATGGGTAGAATTGACAGTAACAAGTAGCAGCAAAAAGAAGCAATTGCCAGATCATTAAATGTTAACGCGCGGTGGACGATGCAAATTTACCAGGAGATTTATGCTGCGACACCGTCGTAGGATTAAACAGGGACCTCGGGATTGAGCTTTGCAGACGTTGAATTGATTCCAATAAAGTGGGAATTAAACATGAAGGTTTAAAATTACCAAATGCTCTTTAAGCTTGAGAACACCAGCCCATTTGGACAAAAAATTCATAAATTTTCAGCGCTTTGTTCACGTCTATCTTTAAGCTTTGTCTGGCGTCTTTCTTCTTCAAAACACCGTTATTCTTTATAGCTTCTTTCATGAGCTGTGTTTTAATGGCGAGATACGGTTTGGGTAAGATTCTCAATGTGGAACACAACTGTTTCTCTTCATTCGACAATAACTCGAAATCTGCAGCGTGTGAGATATCCAAAGGAGCCCTTACGTTTCCTAATTTCGGCTTGTATTCAGGTTGTGGTGAGAAATTTCTGTTCCCGGACATGGAGTTGTTCATTGAGTGTCTACCCATCGAACTGGATCCATTGCCCATTCTTTGATAATGTGCACTACGTATGAGCTTGTCTTTCTCGAATTTATTCCCATCTTCTATTAAGGTGATCCCATTTCTTCTCCAATTTTGTAATTGTTGGATTCTGATTCTACATTTTAATTCCGTTAGTATGTTTTTCAGGAATTCGTCAAAATCTTTTGGCGTCAAAACTTTGATGAATGCATTTATTTTCCTTTGCAATTCTTTTTCTTCTTTTGATTTTCTTTTGTCATTAGCAATGTTTTTTCTATAGTCAAGCAAGTTGTTGAGCAAAAGTACTCTTTTACGTTCTGCTCTGGTGGTCAATCTGGAGTTGTAGATAGACAAGATGGTTAACTTCAATTCCACATCTTGAGGTGTGTCCTCAGGATCAAATATCATGTCTTTCACGGGTATTTCTGCGTCATTCTCCACCTCATGGTCGAATTCCAATCTACCAGGCATGTAACCTTGAATTTCGTGACATAAAGGAACTGAAGAAACCGGCTTCTGTTTTGGTGGAGGCAAAGGCAAGGTCTTTCTTTTCTCTAACCTTTTCTTTCTTTCTTTGAGGAAATCTAACGGGCTTATTTCATCAAAATCCTTGTCCATCTCCGGTAATGGGTAAGTTTTAGATTCGAGATATATCTTTCCGTAATGCTCTGCTACTTCCTCCTTCGATCTATTTCCTATGTGGTCGGCAATATCAGCCCAATTACCCAAGCCAAATGTTTCACAGCCTTGTATAAGCAAAAGCTCTTCATCGGCTCCCCATTCTCTATCAAAAATAGGATATGTATTCTGTTCAATAATCTGATAATCATGCCATGGTTTATGGTCATTTGTAGCGGCCCCCAGGGCAAAACAAGGCACACATAAATCATAATCTAAGCATATAGCACATTTTATTCTTATACGATTGGTGCAGTCTGATGAACAGACGTCACAATGGTAAAGTCTACCTTTAGCTTCCATGTTATGGTGATTGATAAGAAGATCTTAGCGCGAAGAGTTGAAGAATGGTGCCAAATGGTGAGGAGCTCGCGCGAGCTGGCCAGAGCCCCGGCAGAGCATAGACGGTGGTAGCATCCACAGACATTTAGGTAAGAACTGAAGAGATATAACTAAGCTACAACATCCTGTATGAGTTATTGTGACAACCACCTCTAATGTCGAACATGCCGATTATATTAAACATGTAATGTTTCGGTACTATTTTAAAGTTCCAACTGCACCATAATTACACCTCTATTAATTTTTGATCTTTGGTGCCGTCTCATTCTACTTGGTGCCAACTGGTACGAAGTGAGAGGCTAATTATATTTTAGACGTGCGCACACCATCTCAAAAAACAGTCACACTAGTCAGCTGACTGGCGCATTTTTCAAAAATTTTCATCAATATGCAGGCAGACTATCATTTTCAGTTTTTTTTCTCTCAAAAGATTTTTTTTCATATTTTCCATAGTAACTATTTATCAAAATGGTATGTTGAATTTAATTCAAACACCTTGTGCTATAATCAAACACCCAAGCATCTGAAAAGCGACCACACACATAGCAACCCAGCTAAGAAGATCCAGCAAATGCAAGAAAACCCACATCAATTATGTACATTTAAGATCACTGAAGATATTTTAAAGATAGAACATGACAGACAAAGATGGAATCCATATCCCAAAATTACTAGACACATAGGACTTAATCTTAATTCATATTGTATACTAACTATTATAGGCTCGTGTTAGAACTAAAACCGTCAAGAGAGCTTCCAAAGTCTTAATTGAAAGATTCTATCCTAAATTAACTTTAGATTTCGAAACCAACAAAAGATTAGCTGATGAAATCGCTGTCATCCAATCCAAAAGATTAAGAAACAAGATTGCTGGTTACACCACCCACTTGATGAAGAGAATTCAAAAAGGTCCAGTTAGAGGTATTTCTTTCAAATTACAAGAAGAAGAAAGAGAAAGAAAAGATCAATACGTTCCAGAAGTCTCTGCTTTGGACTTGTCTCACACCAACGGTCAATTAGAAGTTGATTCTGAAACCGCTGACTTAGTTAAATCTTTAGGTTTCAAATTCCCAATTCAAACTGTTGCTATTTCTTCTCAAAGAGGTCCAAGAAGATTTGCTAAAAGAAATTAAGTCATGTATAATTAATTTTAACATTTGCTATATAGCTAATATAAAGATTTAAATTGAAATTTAATGAATTCCTAGGTCGAGAAAGAGCTCTTCAGAAACAATTTTGAACTGGTGAAACTTTTCAAGATTCTCTTTATTGTGCTCTTCGATGATGTCGTTGTACTTTTCAAAGCTTTCGACCATCCACTGGTATCTTTTCAAAAGCTTGTACCTCTCCAATATGATTTGATTATTCAAATCTAAACGCTGTTTAATGAATTCTCTGCTTGTTTTGGCCCATTGAGTAAAATTCAAATTATTAAGATCATGTTGCTTTAGAATTTGATACTCTTCGCTCTCGTTATTGGTTTCATTCGACAAAATAGGGTCTAGTTTTAATTTTTTATAATTTACTTCCTGTTTTCTTGTCTCCTCTTTGTTAATTTCGTTTTTCAATGGACTACCTAATTTGGATTTGGGTGAAAGCACTGATAATTTGGGCAATTCTAAACAAATATGGTTTCGCTTTTTAATTTGATCGAATGGAGAAGTGTAATGTTTTGGAGATAAAGTAGAATCAAATTCTTCCTCATTTACTAATATTGGTGGGTTGGTATTATTAAACATTTTGTAATGGCTGCAAAATTCACAAATCGCGAAGAGTATATAATATGTTCGAAGTTGGTTGGTATAATGTATATGTGAATTTGCAGTATATAATGAATATTACAACAATCATAACATATTAGCGTATTTGAACACGATATCTCATGTTTAGATTTATGCTTGAGCTAGAAGTAGGTCAGATTAAGCGGAACATCCAAGTCTAGGAAGATTGATCAGGATCCTCTTTGCTGCTAATTTCAGCTTTTTCATCCTCCTCCAGGTCCTGTTCTTCTTTCTCACTACCTTCATCGTTATCGATCAAAATACTTGCGTCGAAATATAACAGGGGATCTAATGCCCCTACCTTGGCACTTTTACTTTTACCATCAATTAATATTTCACTCATAATCTTCCCACTTCCAGGTGCGTTGTTAATTCCCCAACATGAATGACCGGCACATAAATACAAGTTGGTGACGTTTGTTTCACCTATCAAAGGTCCACTAGAAGTGGGTACCTCCAAAACAGGTAAATAACAGGCTTGCCTCTTCAAAACATGGCCTTTCCTAAGATTGGGAGAAAATTTAGATACTTGTTGGAATAATTCATCACACTTAGCTGTGACCACTTCCACATCATCTGTTGTTTCCGGAACATCTACAGCACTGTCTCCTTCGCCACACACATATACTTCGTCTTGTCTGGCGTAAATCTCAGGGGAAACATACGTGGTCGAATCTGTCTTAAATTCGGTGAAAATAGCATAAGGACTAACAGGCTGATCCTCATATGGTGCAATTGTGATCGAATGGGCTCTCAAACCGCTGATAGGACAGTCAGGTAGCACTTTGGAGGTCCATGGTCCGATCGTCATGACAATTTGAGTAGCATCAATATGCTGTATTTTACTCTTCAAATTATCCATATCTTTGATAGAAGTAGGCTCATAATTAACCCCTACAGCTGATCCGCTTTCCACGGAGTATTCAATGTCGATAACCTTACCTAAGATCAATTCAATGGAGCCCTTACTTAACTCTACAGCTTTCTTTAACATGAAGTTAGTGAATTTATATGGATGCACCTGTGCAGTAGTATCTGTGCCTCCCAAAGTAGAGCAATTAGTTATCAACAGGCTGTTTATCCAGTTGAGATCTTTCGGTAGCTTGTTTCGAGTAGACTTCTTAGAATTATCACTCCTCCTGGAGTATTTTTTGGGTTGTTCCTCTTCTGTGCTCGTGCTTGAATTCAGATTATTATTACTTATTGGTTTCGACGATTCCTTACTATCACTGTCGTCATCAAAGTCTTCAGGAACTGAAGTTAAATCACCTTCTAACAGCACAGTAGTTAATCGTCTGTAGCCCCATTCTTTTTCTCCATTATACTTGTCCAGTAATTCTTGATGCAAACCAAACGATAGAGGGACAATCTGTTGGGGGAATGCCCATAAAGCTAGCAAACCACCAGCTTTTCCAGAGGCACCACCAGCTACTCTCTTGCTTTCTATTATCGTGATGTGGTACTTTTCGGCATCATAACTGGGGTGTGTGACAAGAAAATACGCAGTACAAACCCCGATGATTCCTGCACCCACTATGACGATATGGTGTTTATCCTTGGCTCTATCGGAAGGGATGGACTTGAAATTAAGATAGTCTGCCATGGTAAAAAAATGTGAAGCTATTTACCGCGTGGTATTGAACGGTAGTTCGATTCTCGCTAAAATGAAACGATGAGACGGGAGGATACTCGCGCTGTAGACGGCGGTGTGTGCGCAAGATATGGGCGGTCTTACGAGACAGGAACGGAGATGGGAGTAGAAGCAGAGTTCTTAAATGGCTATAGTTCGAGTTTCTAGTACTGGTTATGGTACTAAATTCAACTTATAAATTAAGGGGCTAGCTGAGAGCTTAGATACTGTGGTCATTGCCTGTCAATTGAAGAATAAAAAACAGCTGATTTTTAGTGACACAAAACCACTTACGGCAGGTCGGACTTGTGAGTCGTGTGTAAATCTTCTCTGATGGGATATCGCCGAAAGGGAAAGAACTCTGACTTGATTATGCAAGTGGTAGTAATTTAGCAATTTATTGTTCATATTTAATTATAGCCCAGTTGTGTTTTTTAGTATACGCTGAGTAACTTTTGTATGTGACATTTTCGATTCAAAAATTAGGCAGATGCTCAAGCTTTGTGAAGTAATTTACAATGGTCTATAATTTGCTATAAGCCCTATTTAGTAAAAATTCTTGGACCCAAAGAGCCTTCTTATTCTTAAAAGCATACCTGTTATAACCATGATGATCAATGTCATTATAATCTTTTCATTTTTTTCCCATAATTCATAATCGAGCAAACGAACTGTGTCATGTTCTTTGTTCTTCAAATATCTGTGGATTGTATTTTTGTCAGGGTTCCACTGTGCTTCAGGGGCATGGAATCTGTCATTTAACTCGACTTCGTTTTTTCTCAACTCATTGTTCATGATTGAGTCGAATACATTAAATCTCTTTGGCTTCGCCTCTATGACACTTTCGGGAATAGGATGAAAGGATGCCAAAGACGATGATGTTAATATGATAGTGAAGTGGGGAGATGGCAATTTCCTGATAATTTTACGAATGAATTCATCGTTTTGATGAATTTGGTGAGTTCTTTCTTCTTCATCGTTCGAAAGCTCATCGAATTTGATGTCAATCACTCTGGTTCTTGCATCAATGTAATTAACACTTCTTTCATTTTCAGTATCTGCTTCAAGATACTCAGCATTGCACGTTTTGATAGCGTAACGTTTGATGTAGTCGAGATCAATGACATCATTTATAAATGGAACACCTAAAATGGTAGAGGAAATGGACAAATACTTGGTCAAAAAAGGCCACTTATGGGAATTCATGTCATTTATATCCTGATAGGTTAGTCCTGGTATATCCAATATCACGTATTCGTCAGAAGAACAATCTGTAATGAGCCTTTTCAACATATTGGTAATATTTTCACCGTCTTGCCTGACGTGGTAGCCACTACCTTTGAGCTCAGACTTCAATCCTTTCACAAGTTTGTGTGATGCAACAACCAAAGGGACGGCATCAAAGGCCTGTACAGCGACGAGCAATGTCGCTAATAGTAAAATTAGCTGCATTTGATGTTTTCAATGAGGTGTGATTATACGCGAATGTTTCAGATTTGGCTGCGAAAAATATCTGAAACATGAGCCAAAGTAAAATATAAAAAGTGCATGGAAGTGCCTCTGAAACAATTTAACAATGAAGTTATATCATGTTTCTTTATTAGGAATACTTTTGGGGAGAATTAGGGGCACTATTACTTATTATGAAACCGTAACTGTCTTTCTACAGCCAATTATTTTGCCATCAAATCAAGCAAGTAGTGAGCAATCTTTCACACCTTTACCCTTGGACCCAAACGAGCCTAATTTGAATATGTCGTTTGCAAATGAGATTTTAAATCTTCATAATGAAAAGAGAAGATTGCATGGCGCACAAGATCTCAATTGGAATAGTTCATTATATCAATATGCAAACGCATACGCAGCGAAGTACGACTGTTCAGGTACTTTAACACATTCAGGAGGTATTTTTGGAGAGAACTTAGCATTAGGTTACACTACTAAAGGTGCAATTAATGCTTGGTATAACGAGCAAGATGATTATGATTATCAAACTCACAATCAATACAGCCATTTCACTGCCATGATATGGAACTCAACTTCTCAGGTGGCTTGTGCATACAAGTATTGCAATCCAGTATGGAACTACTATATAATATGCTCCTATTATCCAGCAGGAAACATTGTCGGTCAAAACGAAGCGAACGTGTTTCCTTTGTAAAACTGATTTATGAAGTTTACAAGCTACACAAGCCGTGAAGAAAGGTATACAAGTTTGGTCAGCTTAACTCAATCATGTTACGTATTTCTAGGTTTTGAAAGAATTGAATGGTGCCAAAATTGAATCATAATCTCGCTTGATTCCTGGCGTTATTTAGTATCGGCGAAAGTAGAGTTAACATGAACAAAATCAGTACACGATTAACAGAGATCTACTTTACTCTTTATTTGCTTCTGTCTCTTTCTTTTATGTCAAGAACTTCTTTGTTTCTACAGGTTTTGCCTGATTGTATCATTGTACGTACAAAACTCAAAAAAGACGAAAGTCTCTGTTTAAAAAAGATCTGGTCGATACAGAGGTGTCTTGTTTCTGTGTATTTACATTTGAAGCGTCCACCTCCGTGTTTTCTCTTGTACTTGAATTAGACTCGAAATTCCGGTTCTCAAAATCATCAACTATAAGACACTGATTAGGCACTGGGTAGGAAACTTTGCTCGGTCCGCTAAATTGGGCGGAGAGATTCATGATCGAAAGGCTCTACTTTCAATCAATAAAATACTATAAAGTACTCTCAAGACGTATTATTATACTAAAAAACTTTAAAGAATAGGTTATAGGTAAGAAGAGTTTATTTTTTGCAGCCATCTTCGTAAGTAGTGAGAATTGCCCAAATAGGATGGCTGGCAAAATTCCATGCCTTTAATTGCAGCTTTATTGCATATGTCGGGTAAAGCTATTGATTTTTGTAATGCTAAGATGGCCACATGTAGCCAATTCACCAAAGTAGCCATACATGCGAAGCATGCATGATGACCTCATTTTAGAGGTTGTAAAGAGTTAACAGGTAATGTTATTTTTTATATTAAAGTGCCATCTGATTACTGGTGATCGGCGATGATCTTCTCCTCTAGTTCGGCAAACTTTTCAAAGTAGATTTGAAATAATCGGGTGAGGGTAATTATATCACACGACCCACCAGTCTCCCTAATGGAATGCATAGACAACTGCGGATTTCCTAAGTCCAAGGTTCTAATACCTAGTTTAGAGGCCAAGAAAGGACCAATGGTAGTACCGCACGAAGAGTCATTACGAATGACAAACAACTGCAAGGGAATTTTCCCAAACTCGCCGAGAGCTTTGAGCAACACAATACCTGGCGAATTAGTAGAGTATCTTTGATTGGAGTTGATCTTAATAACCGGCCCTTTGTTAAGTTCGGGTCTGTTCTTCTCCTCATAGTTGCTTTGATAATTAGGATGGATACCATGAGCCATATCAGAAGACATCACAAAGGATTTCGACATGGTTTGGTAAAATGTTTTTTCTGTCGTCAATCTGTGCAAGATGTCAGGCAAAAAGCTCGAATCGGCACCCTGAGCAGATCTTGATCCCACTTCTTCGTGGTCGAACAAACTTATCATTTGGATACCTTTTGCAGAACCTCCATGTTGAATCAATCCTCTGGTAGCAGTATAACATGATTCAAGGTTATCCAATCTTGGAGAAAAAATAAATTCTTTGTTCAACCCCCCTATGCAAGATTCTTGTGTATCATACAACAGCAACTCAAAATCTTGAATTTGTTGGGATCCTACGCTTAGTTCATCAGCAATAACCTCGATAAGATCCTTATTGTGTCTGGTGATAACAGACTGAATTGACTCAAATTCTTCAGAGGTCAATTTCAATTTAGGATCATCACTACAAGAGTGGGTTTGTCCTGCTATTGGAAGAAGTTTTTCTTCCTTGTTAAACTCAAATTTAGTGGCAGCTTCTCTGTTCAAATGAATAGCCAATGTAGGAATTCTCAAGAGTGGTCTGTCAATTTTGATCAACTTGGGAATATAATTTCCGATTTCATCAACAATATACACTCTACCAGCAACTGATAAGTCTCTATCGAACCAAGTGTGGGCGAGCAAACCTCCATATTGCTCCACTCCTACTTGAATGAAGTTTGCCAGGGCTCTATTAGAAATCGGCTTAATTTTGAGACACGGCGAGTCGGTGTGTGCACCCACAATAGAAAACCCGTCTCCTGGTTTGAATTGTGAGCCTATGGTGAAAGCAATGATCGAACTGGCGTTTCTGGTGATGAAATACCTACCTTTTGGTTCAAGGTCAGATATGTCCCAAGCATCCCTTTCAAGAAGATGTTTAAAACCCGCTTTGGTCAACATTGACTTTACTGTGTCGACAGCATGGTAGGGTGTAGGCGACGCATTAACAAAGTCAATGAAACCTTCCGCATATTCGAGTTCTTCAGTAGTTATCATGGTGGAAAGAACTTGAAGCCGTTGGCAGAACGGCGCGATTAGATCTAAAACCAAGGCTCGTGCCAGGCGGTGCCGGGTCGTACCTGATGAAGCCGAGCCAGTTCGAGCGAATATAGGCGTACGGCGGTGTCATAAAGGTGCACACGACTGATTTGCGATGGGGTTGCTCTTGTTCGGTGCTTAAAAAATACCCCTATTGAAGCAAATCATAGTATGAGGTGATTGAGTTGCTAATTTTCATTGGTGGCATTTTCTGAGGTCAGTTTGGCATAACTTTATAGAAAGACCAGCATTTGAAGCATACGTGGACACCCATGCAACTGTGGACCGATGAGATGGGGCCCTTTCCGGGATGTTCACGTGCCATATCCTTACACATATTTCTGTTCCGAACAAGGAACTGAGATGCTCACGTGTTATGGCGCATCCTCAAAAATGCCTTTTAAGATTTTGCAGCCATACCATAATTATTAATTTGATGTCACTCCAGATTAACACCTCAGGGTCGGAAAGCTCGGTCAAGAAGGCCTTGGATTTGGAAGCATCCCACGATGCTGCTAGCCTTGATTATGAAAGAGCGGTGACGGAAGATTTGAATAGAGGATTATCTGCAAGATTGATTAATATGATCGCCATGGCAGGTATTATAGGAACAGGTATTTTCTTGGGTACAGGGAAATCCTTGGCTAATGGAGGTCCTTTGAGTATGTTGATCACCTATACAATCATTGGTGTGATTGTGTACTTGACGATGTTGAGTTTGGGTGAGATGTCTACACTCATACCAGTCTCAGGTAGTTTTACCACTTACGCCAAAAGATTTGGTAGCGAGAGTTTCGGGTTTGCCATCTTGATAAACTACTGGTTCAATGACGCAATTAGTGTTGCCAGTGATTTAACTGCAGTCCAATTAGTGTTGCAATATTGGACAGACTTCCACGGTTGGATAGTGGCCTTGATTTTCTGGGTGTTCTTGCTCTTTTTGAATGTCTTCCACGTCAGATTTTATGGTGAAACTGAGTATTGGTTAGCATTATTGAAAATCGTCACCATAGTGATATTTTTCATTGTAAGTATCATTGTTAATGCAGGAAAAAACCCACAGCATGAGTACATTGGGTTCAAATGGTGGAGCTACGGCGATGCACCTTTTGTCAATGGGTTCCGAGGATTTGCTCGATTATTCGTCACTGCTGCCTTTGCTTATGGAGGTACAGAGTCGATTACCTTAACATCCGGTGAAATGAAGAATCCCGTAAGAAATACTCCCAAAGTCATCAAAATTGTTTGGATCAGAATTTTCGTATTTTACATTATGGCGATTTTCTTCATTGGTATGAATGTGCCATACGATTATCCGAACTTGTCTACTGGAGAAGTCATCACATCGCCATTTACCATCGTTTTCCAAATGGCAGGTGCCAAGGCAGCAGGTTCGTTCATGAATGCTGTCATTATGACATCTGTGATTTCCGCTGGTAACCATGCCCTTTATGCTGGTTCCAGATTAGCATTTACCTTGGGAACCCAAGGATATTTCCCCAAATTCTTTACAATCACCAACAGATGGAAGGTCCCATACGTTGCAGTCATCATTACTTGGTTCTGTGGTGGTTTAGCATTTGGTGCTTCATTCATTGGTGCCGGTACGTTGTGGGCTTGGTTGCAATCCATTGTAGGGGTCTCAAACCAATTAGCATGGTTATGTATTGGTATCACTAGCATTAGATTCAGAAGAGGTTTGGCTAAACAAAACAAAACACATTATTTGAAATTTAAAAACTGGACTTACCCTTTCGGACCATGGATTGTTGTTGTGTCTGTTACATTCATTATTTTAGTCCAAGGGTGGACTGTGTTTTCTCCTTGGAGTACCAATGACTTTTTCATGACGTACCTTGAACTTGGTGTGTTTCCATTGACCTTTGTTATTTGGTGGGTCTTCAGAAGAGGAAAGGATAGATTCGTCAGATTAGAAGATATGGATTTTGAAACTGACAGATACATTGAAACAGAAGAAGAACTCGCTGAAAATGAATACGCAGATAGCTTGAAAGGTTGGGCAAAATTCAAGTATAATTTTGTAGATAATTTCTTGTAGACACTAATAATGACATTTTACGATATTAAGTATTTTACATCTTCTATATAATACATCAGGCAGCCAATAGACCCACCCACTTACTCTAGGTAGACCTGAACTTCAAAGTCTTCTTCTAGTTCTGTGTCTCCAATTGTCTCATTAAGATTCAAACGCTCATCATCAAAGATAAGTTTTGCTTTCTTCATATTTACAGTTTTCTTGTCAATCTTATTTACTTTTAGAAAGTGTTCTAACAAGCTAGAAAGCTTTGTATTGACACTAACTCTGACAGGTATCCTTTTATTGTCTTTGCCTTTGAGACCAATCACGAAATCATCGTCCACTGCAACAGGTTCAGGAAGTGGTGCATGAGTAGTGGTGTCCGCATCGGAAATATCATCTTCATAATCTTTAAAATCTAAGTTGCTTGGAATGTCATTGCTTTCTTCGATGCTATTATCTTGGTTCATGAAAGCAGGCTTAAGTTCTGGGTATATGGTTGAAATTTCCAGAACTTCGTGTGAATGTACCAAGTAACAAGTCAAACTGACATCAGCATCTCCTGGGATCTGCAAATTTTCTAGTTTCAAGAACGGTTTACATTCGTAGTGCCCTTCTACCCAGTATAAAGTGCTGGTGGTGGCATCCACATCACAGCCATTAGTTTTACACTGTTCAATTACAACTGACAACACATGCGAAAAATAAGTGTCCCCAGAGAACTGCATGAGGAAGGTATTATTTCTGTTAATAATTTTAGGCACGACAGTGATTTCGTACATTCTGGAAGCCTCATTGACCTTCTCGACAGTTTTGTACTTCTGAGATATCCCCTTTACAGATTGAAGTATGTCCTTGTATTCGTCGTCAGACTCGCTCAGTTCATCATCAATTGACTTGGTTTTATTCTTTAAGGCCGCGTCCTCCTTAGTTACATGTAACCTTGATTGCCCTTTCAAAGGGGTTCCATCCTGACTCTTATCCAAAAGAGTATCATCAATTAGATTTTCGCCCAGTCCAAGCGATTCTACGCCTGCTTTTTCAATATCAATGATTTCAACATGATCCAGCCCCATCAAATCTTTGTTTGTTTCTGAATTCTCTGTAGTCTCTGCTTGCAATATAACAGGCTTATCATGCATCACTTCAAACTCAGTTCTCACATCATGGTACTCATCCTGTGAGGACTCTCTTTGTACTGGTTTTTCTTCACTTTCAATGGTTCCACTAACCTTTCTGTGCTTTCCCTTTTTGGAATCCGAGCCGCTTCCCTTCTTCCTCTTTTTCTTCCGATCACCTAAACTAAAGATATCATCTAGGTAATCCATTCGCGAAATTTCCTAAACAACATGTCAAGAGTAAGACCTATTAAAGATCTATCGTTCAAAACACGGTTTCTACATAGTTTTGGAGCAGATGAAACTCAATTTCAAGACATAACAAATTACATAAAAATCTGGGGCACTCAATTATTTCATGCGGATGAGAAGACCTTCAAAAACACCTATGATATCATAGAAATACCTGAAATAGATCACCATATCATAAAGGACCTCCAAACCAAGCCTCTTGGAGCCAATGAAGTCCTCAAAGAAATAGATCCTGGTTCTATAATGGTGAACTTAGAAGGCTCCGGGAAAACTTCAGAGCAATCTCTTCAATTCAAGGATCAGTTAGAGTTAAAAAGCATCAAAAGAAATGGATTTATATTAAACGTGGGCGGTACTATCACAAACGCCAAATGGCTCCCAAAGCAGACAATAAGTGATTACCAATATTTGGCAGTTTCTGTTATGTATGATGAAAGAGGACTCGACCACCTAGTCAATAATGAAGAATTGAGTATGTTTGCAACTAAAACCGGTACCGTCAAGACCAATATTCAAATTTGGGAATTAAACACCAAAGCTAATTCAATGAGTTTGCTAAAGTTTATGGAAACTACACAGATGGGTGCTTGTTCCTGTCTAACTTGGGCCCCATTCGGCAATAAAGACATATTGGGTGTTCTAGGTGCCACCTTCCAAGATGGAAAAATACATTTTCTTAAAGTGACCTCTCAAGAAGAGCTGTTCAGTATAATAGAGCCTTCTTTAACCTATAGTTTACAGGATCCGAGAACGAGAGACATACTCGCCATAACAAGTTTTGATTATATCTCTCATGACAGAATTATAGTTGGATGTATAGATGGGTCAATTGCCGAGTTTGTCCTACCTGGACACTCCGAATTTGGCGAAGACTACTTGGTACCATCATTCATAAACATAGTAGTTGATGCACCAATAAGCCACATAGCAGTGGCGCATCCCAAACCTGGAAAATTTCTTGTTCAAATTAACACAATGAGTACTTTTAATGTAATGTTTGATTATGATAATTTCAGAACAGACCGATTGGATACTTTTGCTTCAACGGTGAAACCGCAATACAATCCTCAATTGAAAGTTTTCGTTGTGGCCGATCCCATGGATACAGTGGCTTACTCCATAGTAAGGCATCCTCAAGAAAAACCTATTCTTGCTTTAAGAATTGACGGCCTTATAACGTCTATCGGTGCATCTCAGAGATATGGACACCCACTAGTTTTGGCTGGAAACAGTTTTGGTGAAATAATTGTGGAGAATATAGCCAGAAAGCTCTTAGCCAGTTCGAAACCCACTAACAGGCTTTTGGTGCCATTGCGTCTATGGAAGGTTGTTTATAAAGGTCCAAGGAGCTTTTTGTTTGCTGGTTCCTTTGAGAAATTACCGCCAGAACTTGCTAACAATAATATTTCGGTCAGTCCATCCGAACTCACTGTATCTGCTTTAGATTGGAACGAAAACGTGGACGCTAGCTCATGTTATGTGGCGGGCTTACATTCAGGGCTAATGATTGTTGAGCGATTGGATGCCGACGCTTAAGTGTATACTAAATATTGTACTATTAGAATTTAATAATGATGAAATCTTAATTAGCCCAATTTAGGAGTTAAGCTTTTCATTCTAGTACATATTTGCTCAATGATGATAGCAGCAACCCTCTTTTCATAAAGAGACCACTTAGTTCCCTTTAGAAAGTCGGGAACGTCTTTTAAGCGTTTATGTTGACCGCATTTCTTCTCCTCTGCTCATTAAGATGCTCATCGCGAAAAGCTCATCACATCTCATCATCATGGCTAAATCGAAAGATACCAAGAATAAGGAGCAGAAGCCTATAACCACTGATAGTAGGTTTGCATCTGTTCACAATGATCCAAGATTTAAGTTACCTAGTAGAAAGAACCTCAAAGTGAAGGTTGATGATCGTTTCAGCAGAAAAGAATTGGAAAAGTTAAACGCTGGATCAAGTGGAAAAGCTGCATCTATCGACAGATACGGCCGAAAAATCAAAAAGAAACACTCCAACTTAGAGAAGTACTATGATTTGGAAAGTTCAGACGATAGCGGAAGTGAAGAAAGTGAGGACGAAGGCAGTGATATTGATCAAGAGAAGGCACAAGTCAAGTCAACAGAAAACTCAACACACTCGTCCGATGAGTCCAGCGACAGCGAAAGCGAAGATGAGGCAGAGACTGCAGCACACGATCGTGCACGTGGGGAAGGCCTTAGTTCGTCTTCAGACGAAGAAAGCTCTTCGGATGAGGAAATTGAATTTGAAGAAGAATCTGAATTGGAATTGGAAGAGACCAAACCCGATGAAGGAGAACCATCAGATACATTTGCAGTCGTGAATATGGATTGGGATAATCTTAGGGCTGTGGATTTAATGGCCACATTCATATCATTTGTACCAAAAGGTGGCGCTATTAAATCAGTCACAATTTTTCCATCAGAATTCGGTAAAGAGCAAATGCAAAAGGAAGAAATCGAGGGCCCACCAAGAGAACTCTTCAGTGGCAAGAAAAAGAAAGACGAAGAAGATAGTGATAGTGACATTGATAGTGATGTAGATGCAAATGATCAAGCTGGTATTGAGAGAGCTACCAGAAAATTATACGAGGAAGGTGATGGAGAGCAAGATTACGACAGCAAGGCCTTGCGTAGATACCAATTACAAAGATTAAGATACTATTACGCTGTGGTTGTTTGCGATAGTATCAGCACATCAAAGGCTATCTATGATAATTGTGATGGAACTGAGTACGAAAGTACAGCTAACATCTTTGATTTGAGATATGTACCAGAAGGAATGGAATTTGATAGCTCAGAGGCCAAGGACGTGTGTACCAAAATTCCCTCCAGTTATAAGCCTAATGCATTATTTGTCACCGATGCTTTAAACCACTCGAAAGTGAAGTTGACTTGGGACGAAACTCCAAAGGAAAGATTGGCCGTTGCCTCCAGGCTGTTTTCACAAAAGGAAATCGATGAGATGGATTTCAAAGCATATTTAGCTAGTGATAGTGAAGAAGAGGCAGACGAGAAATCATCAGCCAAAGATAAGTACAAATCGTTATTGGGCGGTTACCTGTTTGGAGATAAAAGCAAGGACGAAGAAGAAGAAGAAGACGTAGATATGGAAATCACATTCAATCCAGCATTAGAAGGTGCTAATGCACAAGAACCTAAGGATGAGGCCGAAGAAGAAGATTCCTTGACGGCCTATAAAAGAAAACAAAAAGAACGTCGTAAGGCAAGATTGGAGAAATTCAAGAAGCAAAAAGACGCAGAGAAAGAAGAGGTCAAGGAACCCAAAGCTAAATCCAAGAAACACAGCAAAGCAAATTCCACAGAAGAAGATGAAAAGAGAAAAGCAGAATTGGAGCTTCTTGTTATGGATGATAACGATGAAGACAGCCATTTCGACATGAAGGATATCATTAAGGCCGAGAAAAAGAAGAACAAGAAGAAGCAAACACAGGCTGAAGATGACTTTGAAGTCGATTTGAACGATTCTAGATTTGCAGAAGTTTTTGAAGACCCTGAATATAGGGTGGATCCAACCTCCAGTGAGTTCAAAAAAACCAAAGCCATGAAAAAGATTTTGGATGAGAGAAGTAAGAGAAGACAAAAGCAACCCAAAGCCACCAAGAAACACAAAGCCGATAAGAAGTCACAAAACGCCTCTTCAGCCGTGGATGTCACTTCATTGGTGGAGAAACTTAAAAGAAAGCATAAGAAGTAAATTAGCATAGAGTGCAGACAGTGTAGATAGAACCTCAAAAAGAGTCTCATTGGTTTCGTTTCTCTGCCTCGTAAATTGAAGAGCTCTAAGCAGTGTGTAGAATTAATAGTCAACAGGCTCAATACATATAACGGTTAATAGCTTGATGAGATGGATGGCTTTATGAACCCGATCTACTCCCACTACTGACATACCCCCACAGATCAGTGATGTGATTTCTCCCCCAATTTAGCGCCGCACTCGCTCTTTAAATAGCTTGATCACCGCACGCGTTGAAAAAAACCACCATGTTCAAATCACTTCTTTTTATATGGCTTTTTGTCCTGGCTAATTGCTTGCACTTCTACCTAAATACCGGTGAAACCAGGTGCTTTTTCGAAGAGCTTCCTATTGACACATTAGTTGTGGCCAAAATCGAGGCTTTGGAGTTTGATTCAAACTCCAACGAGTACTACCAAAACAAGAACTTGAAGATTCAATACACCATCGATGAAACCTTCGACAACAATCACCGTGTGACCAACACCAAAGCTGCTTCCGTCGGAGACATTCCATTTACCTCGTTGGATTCCGGTGAACACAGATTCTGCCTTAAGCCTGTTTATACTGACAAATCTCCAAACACCAAACACAGAATCTTCTTCGACATTGCCATTGGTTCTGCCAACGACTACGTTGATTCCAAATCAACCAGTCAAGTTGACATGTTAATCCAAAGAGTGCACGGATTAAACAAAAAGTTGGAGCAAATCAACTTAGAACAAGAACAGATCAGAGAAAAGGAAGCCGTATTCAGAAACCAATCTGAAATGACCAACTCCAGAGTAGTCAAATGGACTTTTATACAATTGTTAGTATTAGTGGGTACCTGCTACTACCAATTGAATCACTTGAAGGGATTTTTTGTGAAGCAAAAAATTGTCTAAGAATATACGCCTAGCGCTATGGAAACCGCTGTCACTGTTATTTTACCTGCTAAATTGAAGTAGCTATTATCTTTCTACGTTGTTGCTTGACCACAAAGAGTAACTTTCGAGATTTTGTGTCGTTTTTTGACACCCTCTAAATACTTAATCATTCCCTCGCATCTCTCATCGCGAAATGGCTTCACATCACCTAAAAGAAGAGCTAGAGCTGTTGAAAGCCGAAAATGAACGCCTCAAAAAGGAAATCGAGAGCTTGCACGCCCAAGGCACCTTAAAGGTGGACTCACATGGTCCTTTCGACACTGCCTCCCTTGAAAGAACCTTTAATCAATTGTCTCTAGATGAGTATAAGAGATATGGTAGACAAATGCTTGTGCCAGAATTTGGCAGCATAGAGGGCCAAAAAGCGTTGAAAAATGCTAAAATTCTTGTTGTTGGTGCAGGAGGATTGGGGTGTCCTGTATTGCTATATTTGGGTGCCGCTGGGGTAGGCACGATAGGCATAATTGACAACGATGTGGTAGATACTAGTAACTTACATCGCCAGGTTCTCCACACCAGTGACCATGTAGGCATGTTCAAATGTGACTCGGCAAAGGTGTATATTAACAAACTTAACCCATACGTTAATGTTGAGACTTATGCTACCAATCTTGATAATTGCAATGCTTTTGACGTATTTAAGAAGTATGACTTGATTTTGGACTGTACAGACGCACCTGCTGTAAGATACCTTATCAACGATGTTGCAGTAATACTTAACAAACCGGTAGTAAGCGGCTCGGGGCTTAAAACGGATGGCCAGTGGACTATATTGAACTTTTTGGATGGCCCGTGCTATAGATGTTTCCATCCGAAGCCTCCGTCACCAGATTCAGTAACTTCTTGTCAGGACGGAGGAGTCATTGGTCCAGCTATTGGTATTATAGGGCTTAATATGGCTCTTGAAGCTATCAAGGTGTTAACAGGATTCTACGACAAAATTAACTTCAGGCCATTTATGTGTGCATTCTATGGGTACCAAACACCTCAATATCGTCATTTTAAGATGAGAGGCAAACAAAAGTCGTGTGCTGTCTGTGGTGAGACTCCGTCGGTTACTAAGGACGCTATAGAGTCTAGACAATTTGACTATCATGTTTTTTGTGGTAGATCGGAGCCTTACAAGTTAGATCCTAAATTTAGAGTTTCTGTGGAGGAGTTTGAAAAAGCTTCGAAGGTTTCAACCTCTATCACGTTGGACGTTAGACCAACAGAACAATTTAAAATCGCCTCACTTCCTGGATCTATCAATATTCCATGGGGTAATGACTTTCTAAAAAGAGACCTGATTGACGATTACCTTCCTCCTAAAGCTTCAAAAGATGTTCCACTTTACGTCGTTTGTCGCTTAGGAAACGACTCTCAAATTGCAACCAAAACCATTCAAGACAAATTCGGTTTCACCAACGTCAAAGATGTAATAGGTGGCCTTCAAGCCTGGTCTGAAATTCATAATGAGTTCCCCCAATATTAATCACTTTAATGACTAAAAAATGCATATGTATATAACTCTATTAAGTGTGCCTATACAGAGCCACCCGATCCTCCATGATTACCTACCAATCCCACCATTTCCAAAAACGCTCTATCTTCTCCCAAAGTTTTAAGGTTGACGCTTTGTCTAGCTTCTGCCTGTTTTTGGTCCCACTCCCACTGCTTCTTTTGTTTCTCTAAATCTGCGGTAGACCCAACCCCCCATACCTCCAAATCAGTGATCATAAACCGATCCTCATAATCATCTTTTATACACTCACTCGCTTTGAAGTAGTTAATCGAGTTGCCCATTGGAGTGTGACGAAAGATGGCAAATTCAAGATTCAGTTCTATTGTCAAAGAGACGTCTCCTGGAAGATATTTCTTGACACCATTTTTGTTGAGTGGTTGATTATTGCCGAACCCAATTCCCATTCCTGTGGTATTAAAATAGACAGGGTCTTGTCTGATGCATTTAAAGTAGTCTACATGTGGCTCCATGCTAAAAATTACGGTTTGGGAGCCACCAAAATTAGTTTTGTTGGATAATTTCCAGGGTTCCTTCACTAAAACGGCATAGGTGATATGGTCATATTCCTTCTGCCAATCTCTCTTGTGGTTTTCGGTGGACCTAAAGTACTTAGGATATTCCGTCTCAAGTTGAATGTATCTTTTGTTGGTGGAGAATGTTTTCAGCTTAAGCCTTTTACCAGAAACAACAAATAAAGTAGGGGCGTGCCATTTAAAAATTTTCAGCTCCAAAGACCTTATCAGGAATCCAGACTCTTTGCCTATGTAAAGTTTCATCAAGTTCTCGGTGGTTATTTCCACCTCTGATTCGAGAGACCGCAACACTGATCCTATAGATGAAATGAATGCTGGAGTGAGTACTCTGCTCAATGATACCGGCGATTCAATTGCTTTGGTTTCATTGGACTCGGTGTCGACATTTTCTGTAATCTCCACATCTTTAGCTTTGCTGTCAATGATGGAATCAGTATTGCTCGTGAGAAAAGAGTGAAACAACTTGGAAAAGCCTTCTTTAAGTATCTTTCCTATTATATCATCATCAAAAATTTGGCCGTAAGAAATCGTTTTCAGATACATATTTGAAGCGGTTATGCTTGTGTCCAATCTTTTGACTATGCACACAGCAGTGGTTTCAAACTCGCTCCATTTTTCTATTGATTGGTGCAATATCTGGTTCATCTTGGCAAAAGACGTTTTGAAGACACTAGATAAAACAAGAAACAATGTTATAAAAGATACCAAACTTTTTACCGGTAATTTCATGGCTTCGGCATCCAAACTATCGTGGTTTTGAATGCATGTTAAGTCTTTCCAAATAATTTTATCTTGCATTGGAATGTCCTCGTCTTGGATCAATTTTAAGTCAACTAAGGACTTTTCGTCTGGCTTCTTGGTTGGAGTGTATGCCATCGATATGAAAAGCAACTTTTCGTACTCCAAATCCAAAAATCCTTTGTGCTTTCCGGTAGGGAATACCAGTGCAGCGATCAAATCATCTATAGTAAGAGCATCGTTGAGATCATAGGAAATAAACGGAAAATTGCCTAAAATCTTTGATGCTTTGTACAAAAGTTTCATAGTATCACGGTAGCCGGAGCTAATGTCTTGCAAATCCAGGTGATATTTGCTTGAAATTTGGAATAAATACGATAAATCAGATGGAGTGAGTATGTTCTTTTCCTTCAAAGAGGTTATATTTGCCTTTGCAGCAATGCAAGAAGCTTCCAAAGAAGACAAGTGGCTTTTTGTGTATTTGTGGAATAAATCCACACATTCCTCCACTGAAATAGTCTCGTAAACGATGGTCTTTTCCGAACTTAAAGCCTGTCCCATAGTATAGATCAGATAAGAAAACGCGACTCAATGACCTCATTATGTGGTTGCATGGAACGAATTATATAATTAAACCTTAGAATAAGTATAAAAGGGGCAAGTTTTATGACTTTGCAATGTATATTCATGACCCTAAATTATTAACTAAAGAAATCCATCAACATTTCTTTGGATTCTACTTCTAACTCGAAAATATGCTTCTTGATTCTGTTCACAAACAGCTTGCTTTGGAACATATCCAGATCCTCTTCTTCAACAGTTTCACTATTGGAATGCAGTTTTATCAAAAGTCTTGTGAACGACAATATTACGAGGTTGAAATAAAACCTGAAAGAAGTGCTGATAAGGGTAGCACTTATAGTAAGGAATAATTCTCTTGTGGCAGAAGCAGATTGGGAATTGGCCTCTGCTCTGGCATGCAATGATTTGGTGTTGGTGGGATTAGTGTCCTCATTGTTGAACCAAAAATAAGAAAAGTAAAATGTGTAAAGTAAGCCGAAAAATGTATCGAAGGTGTAGATCAAACAGACCAATGACATCTTTCTGACGTTCTTGACCCGTTCTCCCATATGAATGACACCTGATATGTAGAATGGAAGCATAATAATACACGACATGTTATAAAGCCATTGCCAGAAGTTGATAGGATGGCCTGTCAAAAGGGAAATAATACCATAGGCTCCTCCGGCTTTATTTAATATGGCAATACCTAACACGATTTCAACACCTATGAAGAGCGGAATGAGCCCCAAAAATTTCTTATTTGTTAGTCAAAAGACACTGAATGTCATTAAAGCGCACGGAAGGTGTGCATAGGCCTGCTACTTACTTGGGGCATAACTAAGACCAATGTTGATGCTAGCTTCATCAATGCGAAAATTCGATGCGCTAAAAATTTAAAATTGACTGAGATGAGCTTTGAAGATGATTTTGCCTTGGACCGCTTTCATAAGGGAGATAGGACCAATGAAGAAGTGGTGACAAAATATGGCCACAAAATAACGGAGCAGGTGAAAAAAGGGCCAAAAGTAACGAAAGATAGAGCAAATCGAGCTACTGTGGAGCAGGTGCTAGACCCTAGAACTATGAAGTTTCTCTCCAAACTTATCAATAAAGGCATCATCACCAGAATAAATGGGTGTATTAGTACAGGTAAGGAAGCAAATGTTTATCATGCCGATCTCGACGACGAAGAAGACAAAGTTACCAGAGAATTTGCTGTCAAAATCTACAAAACCTCCATTTTGGTGTTTAAAGATAGAGAACGTTATGTTGATGGGGAGTATAGATTCAGAAATTCCAAGGGACAATCGAACCCACGTAAAATGGTCAAATTATGGGCAGAAAAAGAGTTTAGGAATTTAAGAAGAATCTATACATCAGGTATTCCATGTCCTGAGCCTATAGATATACGATCTCATGTTTTAGTGATGGAATATTTGACCAAAGGTAAAGGACAACCATCGCCAAAACTTAAGGATCACGACTTTAAGAATGTGGACGAAATCGTGCATTATTATCATCAAATGCTTTTCTATATGAGAAGATTGTACCAGGATTGTAGATTGATTCATGCCGATTTGAGTGAGTATAATTCCATTGTCCATAATGACAAATTGTATATTATAGATGTTTCTCAATCTGTAGAGCACGAACACCCCATGTCTTTGGATTTCTTGAGAATGGACATAAAAAACATCAACGATTTCTTTACCAGAAAAAAGATCAATGTGTACCCCGAAAGATTGATCTTCAAGTATATTATAGAGAGTGGGGAGAGACTCAATATTGCAAACAACACTGATGAAGAATTAGCAAAGCATTTGGACACACTTCCTCTCAAATCAGAAGACGATGACGATTTGGAAGATGAGGTTTTTAGATCTCTTCATTTGATCAGATCGTTGAATGTTTTGGATGAGAGGGATTTCAGCAAGTTCTCAGAGGGTAAAATAGACACCTTGACCGATTTGTTGGGTAACGAAGACGATGATACTGATACCGACACTGACACCGACGAAAGCGATAGTGAGGATGAGACTGACGAAGAAGAGGACACTGACACTGACACCGACACCGACGAAGAAAAGGAGTTTGAGCCTAGGGAAAAGGAGCTAAGAGGGAAGAAGTTTGAAGATAAAGATGACAAAAAGGCACGTAAAGAAGCTGCTAAAAAGGCAAAGGCTGAGAAGCGTAAAACCAAGTTGAAAAAGCATGTCAAGAAAAAAATCATCAACAAAAGAAAAGCCAAATAAGCAATCACTAGTAGAACAGAAATTAATAATAAGTTTTACTTTTTTTTTTTTTGTGGTTTAGAATTTATATGGCTTATATATACGAATCATCAATAGCATCAAATTGCTATTTTCACATAATTGAGCTAAAATTGAGGTAGAGAATTTAAACATAGAGGCCAAAAATGTTTGAGCCGTGCTTGGAGAATGAGACATAATACTTGTATGCATGTCAACCCCATCCCTTCGACCCCCTTCAGTACTGAGCTTAAAAGTTTAATTGGGATTCAAACGCCAAATAGAGTTTTTGGCGTCTCTTACGAATTTGCTCATATTCGCTTGAAGCCACAGACTTAGCTAATACTAGGACCTAAGGGGTCGAGGCTTCGTCTACACAAATGGGTAAGCATTTCTCTGTCTTTGCCATTGCACCAAAGTGATCGATACTGTACATAAGCAAGGGGTACACACATTGATCCGCTGTTGCTATACAGGAATTCGAATCTTTAGAAAATAAACATCACCTGTATATTGCAAAAGTCTAATGATTCCAGCTAGCTCTTTTGGCTATACATCGAAGCTACTTTGTACACTTCCATATGTGTTCGGCCTAACTAATAATACAGACACACATAAGCTACCCACGAAGAATACTGACTTGAAACCTTGAGTGATCTCGTCAGTTTCGAAAGAGGAAATTTAATTTCGATTACGCTTATGCATTCTAATGCAATACACGGTAAGCTTTTGTACTTAAGCAAACGAGGAACCAGATTTCCCAATAAGCTTTAGAAAAAGGGGATGTAAATGAAAAACCTAAATAAAATTTACAACATTGTTATGGCTAGCGTACAATCGTTGATTTCGAAGTTCGAAGACTCCGACGAGAAGTCGTTGTCAAGGAAAATAACCAAACGGAAGATTGTTGATCCTAGCCCAGACCTAACCAAATCGATAAACAAAACCAACATAGATATATATGAAACGCCCTATAAAAGCACTAGTAGGATGCTACGAGGGCAGAAGATCGACCGGATCCAGGATCCTACTGCTTATTTGAAGAGGCATGAAAACCAAACGGAACGGAATCTCCAAGACGGGAGTGCCCGAAAAAGAGCTGAGTTTTTAAATACAAAACCGCTTCCACCTATACGAACTGATTATGGAGCAAATAAAGGCCCTGAAGGCCATCCAAGAACAGAAACTAGAACAGCAGGCATTGGATGCTCAACCCCGGATAATAGAAAGCTGATAGGCTACTCCAAAACATCAACAAACTTGATTTCCAATTACGAAAGATCTTCAATGCCACGGTCAGCTACCACTGGTGGTATGCTAGACAGCAGAAATAAACGTGATACCCTACAATCCACGACCGACTCAATTGATTCCAGCACCTCTGGGTTTGAACCTGTTATACTGAATGAGAGACCTTTTGGTCATGAACAAGGCACACATAGCTTTACAAGGCCAAAAGAGCCTGAGGTGCTTCCACCAGCCAATTTGCCTCCTTTTTCAGCTATTCCTCCTGATCCTCCTAAGTCTAGACACTCCATATATAGCGCCATAGGGTCGTATGGTGCACCAAACGCATCTAGTAGATCACTAGGTTCTAGTCTTTCAAAAAAGCTGGCTATAACCTCCAATGTTTCTAACAAGTCGTTTAGAGAGGAACTGAATCAAACGACAGTTTCCAGCTCGAGTAACAGTAGCTATTTCACTACATCGGGGGTTTCTGTCAATTCGAACTCCGAAATCACAAACGAGCTGGTGTCTGATGATATCTGTAGAAGTGTGAAACCTCATATGAGTGAAAATATGTTGTGGGCCAAGACATCCTCAGAATCCACATTGGAAGTTTCGAGTTTGGGTGATCCGCCTGCCTTGTCAGAGGCTACAAGGTTGTCGTTCCAGAATTCTTCTAGCATACATGTGCATATAGCCCCAAAGACTGCAAATAAGAAAGTCAAATCTGAAGATCTAAGCAACAAGCCGAACAGCTCCCAGCAATCATTCACGCCAATTCAAAAGAATGGACCAGATGATCTCTATCACGTCAGTACAATAGAGCCGAAATCAGAATCATCAAAGTATTCCAGTACACCATTGCCTGAGGATGCCAAAGTATATCACCGAATGGCATCAGAATACCAACCCCCATGTTACGATGGGAGTAACGGAACTATTTTATCTCTTGATAAGATAATTTCAGACAAAACCATAGACAAGCACGGGCCCAACATCCATTTCGTTTCTCCATACCTGGTACAAATGAGTAATTCGGTTCTAAGACTTAGTCAGATATCAAGATTAAGTGATGGCCTCTCCCACCTTGAAGAAACGAACTCTGAGTCACCCCAAAAGATTTTTGATCACAAGGGGACCAGTAAAGTTCATGATACCCCGGTGACCCCAGTGGAGGGCTTTAATACATTCAGCAAACCGCCAACATTTACTGGTGCACTTGGATCCCCAGTAAGATTTGCAACAACACCACCAACTAACATCGAAGAAACGAAGGATGATATACTACCTTTACCTGAAAAGAAGCTTAAATGGCATGAAAAGATAATGAAACGACTCAAAAAGAACATACCTCATGTGCCAAAGAACGGTTCGAAAACTACAAGAGTGAAAACTTCCATAATGCCCATGAAGGAAGCAAAAGAAGAGCAAACAAACACCAGGCGCCTAAAGAGTCTCCAAGGTAAAGTTTCAGTAGATATGTTGAGGATTCCCCATTTGGAACCGAGAAGTGCTTACACGAATCAGCTCACAGATCAAGGACAATTTGTTGGACCAATACAACATATACTGCAACAAAATTTCACTTCAGAATCAGAAATCCCTGGAGCAACATACCGCCCTGTGGACTCGCCCAAAGTCAATGAAAGCTTATCAAGCAGTGATATCAACACCATAATGATGTACGACAACGAACGTACCACCGAGGACTCTCTGGTAGGAGAAAGTGTTCGTACATACGATCTAGGCCCACCGGTATTAGGCCCACTGGCTGTGACTTCGACACCAACGTCGAAACGCTCTAGAAACTTAAATGTGGGTATTCAAGCGGAAGATTCCAAATTATTAAGCAATTTTGCAGAAATCCGTAACTCCATTTTAAGTGTATTAAAGCGAGAAGAATCTAACGAAGGCCTTGTAGATTACAGACGTTTCTCGGCATTTTTGGAAGAAAAGTTTCAGCTTTGAATTTGATCCAGCCATAACCATAATTGATGTGCTTAATTGAATATGATGGCTCTTTGAAGTACCACCTAGGGATTATATATAGGAATTTTAATAGAATACAGAAGATAAAGGAGATGTAAGTTGTACTTGAGGTCTCACATTGTGCTGTCCATAGGTACATGGCTAAAATCGAATTATACCTAAAACGGAATTGTCAGTCCGCATTAGGTAATTTATTAGCGATTCCATCCCATAAGCTCTCTATCAAATTCAGACGCAGAAGACGACCAAAACGACTGTTTAGACCACATTGTTGAAATCGACCGTTTTGTGCTCCCCACTTGACCAACCCTTTTTGTATAACAATTAACCCTAAAGCCACCGGGTCGTGCGGCGTCCTAAATAAAAATTCCCTTCGCGAACCGTTGCTAACTTTCTCCAACAAACTATGGACCAATTCTTAAGGGACAGCCCTTCTGAGTTTCAGATGGAGAATCAGGCCAACGAAGCACCGGAAGATCTCCAGGCACACATCAATTACAATATGAATATAACAAATCCCGCTAATGCTAACGGAAATACCAACACTAACAGCTTGAATACCTCAAGCACCAATACGGATACCACTACTCCTACCAATACTTTCAGCTTAAATTTAGAACAGCCCTACGTTACAGACGATTTTCCTGTAGTTCCAGGCACAGAATATTTGAGCCCGAATTTGAATGCTTACAATCCTAACGAATTGTCTACATCTTTTGATAATGGCTTTTTGGAAGATTTAGGGGCCTCACCACAATACAGTAACAACCCCACGAACTTGGATGAAATAATATCGCCCGCCAATAATGGCGCCAACAATGCATTTTTGGATTCCCAATACTTCCTGCCACCAGGAAAGCAAACCATCCCTTCAATTCCTTTCCAAAGCGGACACCTTGATGCCAACGCATTTGATTTAAACGGCAGTTCGTATTTATCTCCCTCCAGTATGGTGTCGCCTTATAATAGCTACGACACCCTCCGATCACCAAACAACAACTTTGGCAGTTATTTAAGCAGTCCGCCAAACAATTACCAAAGTTTGAGCTCCCCCAATCAATTTTTATCACCATCCAAAAATATGGGCCAAGGTTTTAACTCAGGCTCAGTGACAAATTCTTTAGTGAATTCACAAAACCAACTCCAAGGGCTGAATCAGGGACCCAACATGCAATCCTCATCTAGCGGGAACTACAACCTAGGGTCAGACTTTGGAGGTTCTTCAATCGGGCAAAAAAGTAACAACCCTCACAACATAGCCGAAGAGCCTAAGGCTTTGACTAAAGAAGAGAAAATTAGGCGTCGTAGGGAATTCCATAATGCGGTGGAAAGAAGAAGAAGAGATCTTATCAAAGAGAAAATAAAAGAGTTGGGACTTCTCGTGCCTCCTTCGTTGCTCAATCCCCAGCTTGTCGCAGTACAAACGTTTCAGAAACAATCACAAATGAACAAAAGTGAGATCAATGAGCTCTTAAGTGCCATTAAGGTGAAGGAATCCAAACCAAACAAGAGTACGATTCTTAACAAATCTGTTGATTATGTTAAACATCTTCAGTATGTTTTGGATCAGCAAAAAAGGACAAGGGAAGATTTGGAAAAAGAAATAAAGGACATCGAAGCTGGATTCTATATTCCAGTGGAAGGATTTGATGATAATGACAATTTTGATCCCGATGAGTTTTTTCTGGAGATAATAAGCGAGAGCCAATAGATGCCGAAATGGGTTCCTAAACCTTGTGAACTATGACCTTGGCGCAATCACCAGACTTTAATCATGAGGTAACAATTCCTATGTAAATTGGACGTTTAAATGTCCATGTAGTATAGAGTGTACATTGAGTGTACTATATAAGGGGCGTGGTTAGAAGAAATATTAACTTCTGTATAGCCACTCCACAATATACATAAGTTAACATCCCATTCATATATTTTAGACTCCATGTGTCCTGTTTGTTTAAAAAGCAAGGCTTGATCGTCATCAATCCCCAGATTTTCGCGTTTTCTGTTTTCAATGCAAGCAGAGAATAACTTTAGAACGCAAGTTAATAATTGGAACACTTCTAATGCCAGGCCATCTCGATTAAGCGAATGGTCGGACTATTTGAGGACAAATGCCAATGGTTTATACGAGCAACTCCCCACATACAGATCAGACCAGCCTGTAGAGGAACCCTCGTGGTTTCAACTCTCTAACTTTGAAAGATTGGTGGCGTTTGGGTGCTGCTTAGGAAGCTCGATCCTTTGCTTTGTGATAAGTTTCTTTATGTTTCCGGTGTTGGCTTTGAAGCCTCGAAAGTTTGGTATGCTCTGGAGCTTGGGATCTTTGTTATTTGTATTATCTTTTGGGATTCTTCAAGGTCCCAAAAAGTATACCCTTCATTTGATCTCTCCAAATCGTGTGGTGTTTACGACCATATTCTTTGGATCTGTGTTGGCCACCTTGTACACATCTGTAATATTGAAAAGTACAATTTTGACCATCATAACAGGTTTGGTTGAAATAATAGCGGTGATATACTACACCATCAGTTACTTTCCGTTTGGTGCACAAGCATTAACCTTTTTCAGCAGCTATATGGTTGGTTGGGTAGGTGGGTTTATAGGAGGCATTCTTTAGGTCAAGGGGTGATTTTGGTGGCCAAGTAGAGAGCAGATTGTGAGAATGTACCAAACCTTTTCAAGTAGCGTATGCTTTCCATTTTGAAATAGTCACATTTCTTGAGTACTACTACTAATTCACAAACACATGAACGGAAACAAGGTACAGATTTCATAGAGCACAGCCTTTTTGCTAAAAAAATGGAACTAGAGAGTCGTTTTTGGGCCTTTTGACCTTGGGTTTTGGGTGAATAATGATAAATACAATAACTAAAAGATCTCACAGCCATGTATCTGCACTCCTGCAAGCTCTGAATCGTCGCTTTACAAAACAGGTAAGCAAGTTTAGGCGGTCAATTGCTCCTGGGAATGGACTAGTCATCCACTGCGCTAATACCTAAACGCTCAAAAGGCTCAACTTAAGCAATACATTCATTACATATCGTTTGATACCAGTAACTACATAGTCAATGTGATATTTTAATTTTGGGTTCACAACTTCTCCAATTTCTTCTTCAATTCCTCGTGCAACTTACCCAACTTTTCAAAGTCAGTCTCTTGAGCTGGCCATCCCACACCTAACCCGGTTTTATCATCTTTCTTTGGTATCAAATGGAAATGCACATGGTCCACCATTTGATGAGCAATTCTTCCGTTATTTTGCAACACATTGTACCCCTCACCTTCAGGGCTATCATTGACGTCCAAATTCAAAACCTGGGTAAGTTTCTTCACCACAGGTAACACATCGGCCAAGTATTCGTCTGGGATGTTGTGCAATTTTGCACCGTGGTGTTTAGGAATCACAAGACAATGGTATTCCGCAGTAGGTTGTATGTCCAAAAATGAGTATGTGTGCTTGGTTTCAATGAGCTTGAAAGAGGGAATTTCCCCCTTGATGATTTTACAGAAGATGCAATTCATGGTAGAACGAATTGGAATCAAACCGCACCAGTTGGGGTTGGGCGGTACGCGCACGTCCCTCCGAATCCATTCTCCCTTGGTGGCGATAAGTGGTGCGAAATAATTCACATTTAATATGGCTCAAGAAGAGAGTAAACCACTTTTAGATGCGTCGGGAGCGGAATCGAAGGAAGATAGAACCGCCACCGCTATCTTGAGAAGAAAGAAGAAGGACAATGCCCTTGTGGTTGATGATGCAACCAACGATGACAATTCTGTGATCACCATGTCGTCAAACACCATGGAATTATTACAGTTGTTCAGAGGGGACACCGTTTTGGTCAAGGGGAAGAAAAGAAAAGACACCGTGTTGATTGTTTTGGCTGACGACGACATGGAAGATGGAATTGCTAGAGTTA
Organism: Yamadazyma endophytica; assembly: GCA_030571075.1. Taxonomy (NCBI): domain Eukaryota; kingdom Fungi; phylum Ascomycota; class Pichiomycetes; order Serinales; family Debaryomycetaceae; genus Yamadazyma; species Yamadazyma endophytica. The sequence continues at coordinate 1,029,772 of JAJLXA010000002.1, forward strand.
ACAGATGTGTTCGTAACAACTTGAGAATTAGATTGGGTGATATCGTCACTATTCATCCATGTCCAGATATCAAATACGCCAACAGAATCAGCGTGTTGCCAATTGCCGACACCGTCGAAGGGTTAACTGGGTCTTTGTTTGACGTATACTTGAAACCATACTTTGTAGAAGCCTACAGACCTGTTAGAAAGGGTGACTTGTTCACTGTGAGAGGTGGTATGAGACAGGTGGAATTCAAGGTTGTCGAGGTTGACCCTGAAGAAGTTGCCATTGTTGCTCAAGACACCATTATTCACTGTGAGGGTGACCCAATTAATAGAGAGGACGAAGAAAACAACATAAATGAGGTTGGTTACGACGACATTGGTGGGTGCAAGAAACAAATGGCACAAATCAGAGAATTGGTTGAATTGCCATTGAGACATCCACAATTGTTCAAGAGTATCGGTATCAAGCCACCAAAGGGTATTTTGATGTACGGTCCTCCAGGTACCGGTAAAACCATCATGGCCAGAGCCGTTGCCAATGAAACCGGGGCATTTTTCTTTTTGATCAATGGTCCTGAAATCATGTCTAAGATGGCTGGTGAATCCGAATCCAATTTGAGAAAGGCATTCGAGGAAGCCGAAAAGAACAGTCCTTCTATTATCTTCATCGATGAAATTGACTCAATTGCTCCAAAGAGAGACAAGACTAATGGTGAAGTTGAAAGAAGAGTTGTTTCCCAATTATTGACATTGATGGATGGTATGAAAGCTAGATCCAATATTGTTGTGATTGCTGCCACTAACAGACCAAACTCCATTGACCCTGCCTTGAGAAGATTTGGTAGATTTGACAGAGAGGTTGACATTGGTGTCCCAGATGCTGCTGGTAGATTAGAAATCTTGAAAATTCACACTAAAAATATGAAATTGGCCGATGGCGTTGATTTAGAAGCCATTGCTAGTGAAACTCATGGTTTCGTTGGTGCTGATGTTGCTTCTTTGTGTTCTGAAGCTGCAATGCAACAAATTAGAGAAAAGATGGACTTGATTGATTTGGAGGAGGAAACTATCGACGCAGAAGTCTTGGACTCTTTAGGTGTTACCATGGAAAACTTTAGATTCGCCTTGGGTAACTCCAACCCATCTGCCTTGAGAGAAACTGTGGTTGAAAACGTCAACGTCACTTGGGATGATATTGGTGGTTTGGATGAAATTAAGGCCGAATTGAAAGAAACCGTGGAATACCCTGTTTTGCACCCAGACCAATACCTCAAGTTCGGTTTGTCTCCTTCTAAGGGTGTCTTATTCTTTGGTCCTCCAGGTACCGGTAAGACATTGTTGGCTAAGGCCGTGGCTACAGAAGTTTCGGCTAATTTTATTTCTGTCAAAGGTCCAGAATTATTAAGTATGTGGTATGGTGAATCCGAGTCTAATATCCGTGATATTTTCGATAAAGCTAGAGCAGCCGCCCCAACTGTCGTCTTCTTAGATGAATTGGATTCCATTGCCAAAGCAAGAGGTGGATCCAATGGTGATGCTGGTGGGGCATCCGACCGTGTTGTCAATCAATTATTGACCGAAATGGATGGTATGAACGCAAAAAAGAATGTTTTCGTTATTGGTGCCACTAATAGACCAGATCAAATCGATCCTGCATTGTTAAGACCAGGAAGATTGGACCAATTGATCTATGTTCCATTGCCAGACTTAAAAGCCAGATTATCTATTTTGGAAGCCCAATTACGTAACACTCCATTAGAGCCAGGCCTCAAATTAGAGGAAATTGCAAATATTACAAACGGTTTCTCCGGTGCCGATTTATCATACATTGTTCAAAGATCAGCCAAATTCGCCATTAAAGATTCTATTGAAGCCCACATCAAATCTCAAAAGGCCAAAGAAGCCAAGGCTAAGGCTGCTGAAGAGGCCGCAGGTGAGGATGTTGAAATGAAGAAAGAAGAGGAGGAAGAATCTGAAGAGGACCCAGTTCCTTTCATTACCAGAGCACACTTTGAGGAGGCCATGAAGACAGCCAAGAGATCAGTCTCAGACGCTGAATTAAGAAGATATGAAGCCTACGCTCAACAGATTTTATCTTCAAGAGGTCAATACACTAACTTTAGATTCTCCGATGGTGAAACTGCCACTCAAACAGAGTCTGCAGGTGCAGCCTTTGGCAATAATGAAGAAGATGATGATTTATATAGTTAAATTGAAATATAAGTTTAGTGCGTAACACGGAAAAGAAATTTTTCATAATTCATCTCATTGCTATTGATAAGGTAAATTTGCTATAATTTACTACCCTAGTCATTTTCTGAAAGAATTTTCACCTTGATACCCCCATATTAGTATTGTACTACCCACATAAACTCTGAAGCATTTAACAACACATTTTACACGTATAAAAGTTCATATTTTAAATCCTCACCAATGATCAAATTTCCTACAAACGGTTTGCTTTTAGTTTTAGCACCTATTTTCGTGGTCTCCAGTGACATACTTGCATCGAAATTTACAACCACAGCTGCTGTTGGAAATATAGCACAAAAGAAAAGACAGGAAGAAAGAATAGGCTCGAGATACTTCAATACCCAGTTGAAGAAATACCCAAAAAATTGAGCTAAATTTTAAGGTATTTCATTGGACTTGAAAAGTCGATTCACGGGTTACGCCTGGTAATTTAGGCAGCGCATTTATCCACATCAAGAGCAGGTATCATGATGGGGTTTTCTGTTACGATTTGTATATAGCAGACAAAGGTAATATGATTTTAATAATTTTAACATGAATATGAGGCATTTGAATATAAAATCTTTAAATTTTTAATTATTTATTAAAATCATTTACTAATCTATAATTTATGGTAGAAAGAAGCTTATTTCTTGCCTCTGGTACCTTTGGGAACTCTGGCTAAATAGTAAAATAACAAAGCTAATCCCCAGTTAAAAACGATGAAAGAAATAAAGACACCTAAATCTCTAAATCTAGTGTCATAGTTAGAACTGACTTGTTTCAAGAAAACATTAGTTGAAGCTATTGGACAGAACTCACAAGATTCGGTATTTGAAGGATCCGTCAAGTAACCCCCAGCTATTGACATGTAAGATTTCATGTATTCTGCACAGGTTTGACCCTTTGGAACATCAAATTTGACTAATTCCTTATCAGCACAAGACACAGAAGAGTTTGCCAAGCCGATAGACAAAACAGCACTCACCAAGTAAGTGAATGGGTTGAATCTGTACATGAAAATCCAGAATCCTGGCATACTGTCCTTACTAGCTAAAACACCACAGAATGTAAGACACATGTTGAATAACAAGTTAGACAAGTTAGCAGCATTATCGGAAAGTTCAATGAAAGAAATACACATTTGAGCCATACTGGAAGCGTAGACGTAAAACAAGACAATGAAGAACCACATCAAAGCACCTCTCTCATGGACTGTGTCAGTTTCGGCAGCATTGTTGTACAACCCAAGAGGGTAATACCAACAGAAGAAAGTAAGGGTTCCACAAAAGATATCCCATGGAATTTCAACTGTAATTTGAGCAGTCATAAATGCAATCCAACTGAAGGTTTTGGAAGGTCTTTCTCTCACTTCGTACAAGTCTCTTTGACTGACGAATAAAGGTAAGTATTGTTGGACCAAGGTACCGAACAAAGTCAATAACATGAAAATAGAGAACATTTGATTCTGTAAACCTTGCATAGACTTAGAAGCCTTGAAGAAAGTGAAACCATTCAATAAGGAAGCCAAAACAGACATAAGAACTTTGGAGTATACATACTTGGTAGTTCTCCAGTATTGTTCAAAGACTCTCTTAGTGACCAAACAATACTGTAACCATAAAGTAGAAGCAAAAGATTTGTGTTCGTCACCAGTGCTTTGCAATGGTGTTTTAGCCAATTCAGTTTCCATGTAGTCTAATTCCTTAAGAACATCTTGGTATTGGGTGGAGTTTTTCCAAACTTCGTAATAATCTTGGTTAGCGTGAGAACCTGGAGCAGCACCGATCACTTCTAACATCCATTCAGCTGGGTTAGCTTGTGGAGGACATTTTGGTGCACCATATTGTTCAAAGTATTCGATTAAAGTGTGGCAGCCTTTACCTAAATCACCAAAATAAACAGTTCTACCACCCTTTTGTAAGAACAACAATCTGTCGAATTCTTGCAACAAGATAGCTGAAGGTTGATGAATAGTACACAAAATAGCTTGACCATGGTCAGCCAATTTTCTGATTAATTTACAGATGGACCATGCAGTTTGAGAATCCAAACCAGATGTAGGTTCATCCAAGAAGACCAATAATTTGGGTTTAGCAACCAATTCAACACCGATTGTTAATCTCTTTCTTTGTTCAACATTCAAACCTTCACCAGCGACACCGACAACGGCATCAGCATATTTTTCCATTTCCAATAATTTAATGATGTAATCCACGTACTTGTCCTTCTCAGCCTTAGAAACATCAGAAGGTTGTCTAAGATAAGCAGAGAAAGCTAAAGCTTCCCTAACAGTAGATGTTTCCAAATGCAAATCTTGTTGTTGAACGTAACCAATAGATCTTTGGAAAGAAGATTCCAAAGGATGTCCATTGACCATTCTTGTACCATCAGTAATAACACCAGAGGTTAATCTTTCGGACAAAGCATTCAACAATGTAGTCTTACCAGCACCAGAGGCACCCATTAAAGCGGTAACCTGACCTGGTTTAACCCAACCATCTATTCCGTTTAAAATGATTCTGTTTTCATCTTTAATCTTAACTTGATAAGTGATGTTTCTCCAGTGGAAGATGTTTTCATTCTTTTGGATATTGTCTTCAAGAGCAAGATCGTCAGAAGAGTTTTCGAATTCTGGAGAAACTTTTTCGATAGCACCAGTTTCGATATCGCCCTTAATTCTTTCCCTCTTAACCTTTTTCAAAGCAGATTGTTGGAACAATAATACTTCACCTTTTTGTCTGGCCCCTTTGTTATATTCACAAAGAATAATGTAAGTGAAGAAGAAGAAGATAATGAAAGCAATGTTGATACCAAAGTTTCTCCATGCATGCGACCAGTAGTAGCTGAAGGATTGCCCGATGTAGGTGTCACCGCTCACAGTGAAAGCACCTGGTTCAGCACCAACGACTGAACAACTAATTTCAGTACCAGAAGTAGGATATCCAGGACCAGATGGAACGAAGGTAACACACTTAAAATCTCTACCATGGAATTCATTGGCAATCAAGGCCTCAAAAGTATAAGCGATAGGATTTAAGTAGTTAATCCATCTACACCAGCCCAACATGTTGGTTGTAGGAATAACAAAACCAGCAAAAACAATCAAGACGGTTAACAATAAGGAAGCAGGTGTCATAGCTTCATACAAGGACTTGGTGGCAGCACCAATAGTTCTGAAAATATGAGACATAACCAAGGTAGCAGAGAACCCAATTAAAATAAAGAAGAAGAACGCACCCGGTTCTCTCTTCAAATTAACCATAAAGTAAATAACCAAGTTGAAGGCAATGCTTGTGACCACCTTTTGTGGGAACTCAAAAACAATCGATGCAATAGCATCAGAAGCAGGATGGTATAAGGAATAAGATTTGTGTTTCTCAACAATAGGTCTGGCTTCGTATAAGGAGAAAATTTCCAAAACAGAACAGAAGGCATTGAACAACGTTGCAAAGAATAAAGCGGCGGTTCTGGAATAAAATGAAGCGGTATCGTCCTGTAAGTTGTAGAATAATGACGACACGATGAAACCCATACCAGTATTACCAACAGCAGAAAAAATGGCGAAGGAAGGATCACCCTTTAATCTAGCCAAGTTCCTTTGCATGATGTATTTAATTTGCATAGGAACAGAGACAACCATACTGGAGGTCTTTCTTGAAGATTTGGCTTGTCTAGCGTTGTGCATTTCTTTGAACTCGATGGCACCATTGGTGTTTTCAGCCATGTATTTATCAATTTCAACCAATAATTCAGCTCTGGATTTGGAATTTTGCCAGAATTGGTAGAATTCAATTGGAGACCTTGGAACTCTACCTTCGAAACCTGGTTTAACAACTCTTTCTGCAGGGTTAGTTAAAGACGTCAAGTAATCGGCGGTAGTTTGTCTTGGTGGGCATTCAAAACCCATGTCCTCGAAGTAAGCTTTGGCAACGTCCGCTTTACCAAAGAATATTTCAAAGCCTTCGTATAAAAGCAAGACATTATCAAATAAATCGTATGCGTCTTGAGAACATTGGTAAATAGCGATCAAAGGTGTAACTTTTTGTACCGCAGCTGAAACCTTCAAGGCTTTGATGAACTCCAAAGCAGTGGCAGCATCCAACCCTCTGGTAGAGTTATCCCAACATTGAACTTTACTTTGAGCCAAAGCGGCTTCCGCAATGGAAACTCTCTTTCTTTCACCACCAGAAACACCTCTAATGAAGTCGTTACCAACCTTGGTGTTTTTGGTGTGTGATAAACCATAGGTGGCCATCATGACTTCAGACATATGTTTGGCGTATTCTTCTCTGGAAACACCTAAGGGTCTGTTTTGCGGAGTGGTCATTTTGGCTGCAAATTCCAAAGTGGTACCCACAGTCAAATGTGGGAAATGAGTTTCGGTCTCAGCACAGTAAATGACGTTACCTCTGTAATGTTCGTTGATGTCCTTTGGAGTTAAGCCATTGTAGGACAAAGTGGAGTTGGGGTCAATTTCAAACCCGTAAGTTTGAGATGCAACGGTTTTCAAAAAAGTAGAACAACCTGCACCTGGTCTACCCAAGACAACGGTCAATTCACCCGGTCTAATCAACCCATCCATTGGTTTCAAGATGTCAAAGTAGTCGCTTTCCTTTCTGGGGGTGAATTGGTGGATGAATGCGTTGATGTCCTTGTAAACACCATTTAAAAAGTTCTTTTGGTAATCAGCATCAGAAGCAATACCAAACGCTCTTAAATCTTTAAACACCACTCCCAATTTACTTGGTTTGTAATAATCCAAGTCGGATTCGGTCAATTTTCTGATATTTTTCACCCAAAACTTGGAGTCGAATTCTTCACAATTAGGGTCCAATCTTGGATCAACCTCATTAGCATTGGTAAATGGGCTCAATCCAGGCACTTGCGACATGTTGGTCAAAGTTTTCACCAACGATAAGCTTCCAGTTCCATCCTGAGATGTCCTGGACACCTTTCTGGCTAATTCATGGATCTCTTTCTCAACCCTGTCATTGAACCCTTCATAAGGTTCATTGGCAAATTCATTAGAGGAATTATAAGAAGCTTTTTCTGCTTCAACCGATTCTTCTTGTGACATATTTTGTTGTAGAATAAAGGGCAGAATAAATTATTTATATATCAGGTGGTGCTATCATTAACTAGTGGTTCGGCATTGGGTAAATTAGCTGACCCGGTGCCGAAATAAAAACACCACCAGGGCTTAAACTATACCGCCGCATGCTAGGGGGTGCGCAGAGACGGTGGTAGGTTTAGGGCGGGTATACGCAGGCTGAAACAAGTGCCTGACATGGAAAGGCTAGCACGGTTCGGGGCAGTAATGGCTGGGGGGGTCCCGCACTGGTGCCGGCACTGTCGGGGTAGGTCTCGGCCTGGCCCCACGGGAAGCTGTTCCTCAGTGCCGGGCTGCGTCGACGGTTCGCAATAATTTTTGATGTTCAAAGTATTCAAACGTTTTAAGATGACAGCAATTGAATGGAACGTGATTGTTTACGATAAGCCCGGAACCTCTAGAGCAGCAGTTAGACCTACACATTTGAAGAAGATCCCAGGCGATGTCAATTCGGGAGTGGTCAAGTCTGCAGGGGCAATCTTCACCGATAGCTCAAAGACGGCCTTTGCTGGGTCAACCTTTCATATGATGGCAGAGAACAAGGAAGAAATCATAGAGTTTTTGAAGAAGGACCCCTACTACGAGGCTGGTATCTGGGACATCGACAACGTCATTGCCCACCCTGTGGGAATTGCCGTCAGATTACCTAAATCGTTAGAGGGTACCGATCAGCTGTTTTATAAGATTTAATATATGGTACGTTCGATACCGAGCTGTGTTCCGAACCGGCGCTCTCGTAATCCTAGCCGTATTTCAACGGTCCTGCACCTGGTGCAGGTCATTTCTTCGGTGCAGGGAGCATCTAAAATAGCTTTTCGGATGAAAATGGTGCAGGTAATTGATGCGTTCCGAGGGGGTGCCAATTACGGCGTGGAGGTGATATGACACGTTGAATTAACGGATCAATTAGTGGCTTTTAGTGCCCGAACCTTCCTAGTTTGGAGGTGGTCACTCAAAAAGTCGTATGTGTTAAGCACCGTTTAGGCACAAGTACAAATAAACCAACGGCTACACTGCATCTAAAACACCCGAGAAGACCCTTGAGTTAATCCGGTTGCCTTAGCGTCATTGGGTTCGGATGTTATATACGGACTCGGCGGCGGCTCAATGTGAATGGAAGAGTTTGCATGATGCGTGGATGTAAGCTATTTTAGGCACTTGGTTCTATGGATGAACACTTCACATCTTTATGAGCTTCTATCTTTACAGGCTTGCATTTTTGTGAGTTACACCTAGAGTTTATGAGTATGTGTGCCAAAGACAAACATGGAGTGCTTTTTTGTTTGGTGTGATGAGTTAAGGTTGTTTAAAAGCAGATAAAGCTAAGTTTTGGTAATTCAAGCTGTTCGAATGAGTGTGGGCTCCTTGGGTACAGTATTGGTGTCTTTCCTTTCCTTTGTTGCGGTGGTTTGTATGTTTTGGGTTTGCATACATTTCAGAACATTTTTATGGTACGATCAAACCTTTTTGGGAGATTTGCGGACGTTTGTGGTTATGCAAGGAAGCATGTTGGGCAGCACCCGCCTTCTGCAGCTCTGTACAGGTGACTGGAATGCCGGAATAAGCAAAATGCACATAGTATAAAGGGTGCCGCAAGTGTGGGCCTATAAATGGTTTGTGTGGGGTTTCAAGGCCCGGAGTATGACGTACTTAAAATGGTTCGTTCTATCCAGCCAAAATGAAATCAAAGTTCATAGGGATGTTACAGGATAAAGCCGCTACTCCGTATGAATTCTCTAACGCATTCTAAGTCCTCCTTCACTGATTTTTCAGCACATATTTGGAGGTTACCTTACTCCCTCAACAATCCAAAGGTCAAAAACCTTCAATAAACTTGCACCCCATCAAACCTTTCAGCCCCAGCCTCTCCATAAGCGAACATCTTTTCAAATAATTTATATTAATAACCTACCTAAATAGCCTATTTATCTAATAAGTTAATGCAATGTCCTAATTAGCAGGAGCAAAATACTTGGTGTTTTCTCTTCTCGGTCCCAAGGTGTCCAATTTTATACCGGAGCCGAACTGGTTGTCGACTTGTGAGTGGGTTCTTATTAAGGTGACAGGTACTGGGCCTTCGCTCATTCTCTTATATTGTTTTTGGCCTATTCCTCCTTTGTCTCTCATGAACCCTTTTATGAAAGAGGTTTGGTATCTCTTCAAGTAGTTTTCTGTTCTCAAGTGTGGTCTCTCCTCCACAACGTTGTACAATTTGGTTTTGATTATTGGGTCGTTACCGTTTTTGTAGTTTTTGTAAAACATGTAGGTGACACCAGAGAAGATAGCAAAGCCGAAAACCTTGGTGAGGTTGATTTCTGTTTCCTTCACAGGTTCTACATGGTCGTGGCCATGTCCATGACTGTTGAAACGTCTAAATGTGGTGAAAGCCTTAGACCTCTGTATATTCTTGAACATGATAATTAGCTTTAAATTGGTTGGTCAATTTTCGCGATGTTGAGGGTGTGCGGAGGCCAGAAATGGGCCTGGGTGCTGGTGCCGATTGTGCTCTGGTGCCGCAAGATGGTTGGCGCGAGAGGGTGACGGTACGTGCCGCGCGTCGTGCCATTTGTTCGCCACTGGCGGTACCATCGTCACAGCACCTACGGATCGCATCGTACACGGCAACCAAACACCCATCAAACGACACCAAGGTCCGTGTATGGCGCCAGAAACTCGGCCGGAATAGCACTACGCTGCACAGTGTCCATGCGCAATATGACACAATTATTCAGAATCGTTTATTCTACTTAGTACCCTACACTAATTAAGTAATTAGCCAATTTCTCAACAACAGCAGTTGCATCACCAGCCACAATGGACTCTGGGTAATGGCCAATCAAGATAGCCTGTTTGGTACGGACACATACAACACCCTGAGCATCCAACTTACCGTAGATGGATCTGTCGTCGGCCCTCAAAAGGAAGTATTTGGAGCCTAAAACGTGCAACCCTGTTGCTTGTAATTGGGAAGGATCATCGAAGCCCTTGGCGATTTCAGAGATTTCCTTGGCGTCCAATTGGAAGCCGTTGGATTGTGCCCACAAGGAGTCACCTGCTCTGGAATACAAAGCGGCCTTGTCGATTTTTCCGGTGCTGATTAAGTTATCTGTGTAAGCTTGCCAGGACATATTAACGAAAGAAATGGTGAGTGCGATTTGGTGAAGAAATCCTGGTGTAGTGCGGCGACCGTTTGCGTAAGCGGGCGAACGAGACGGCGGTAGCGCAATGGTGCTGGACGGTGAAGACATCGGAACACTGACCAGCTAAGTCACAGAAAGGGTGTTTTGGTGTATATGTGCTGAAATGAAAAGACGGCAATTTTAATTACTAGAAAGAGTTCTTCGTATTATCGAATTCAGTATGTTAATTCTTTCAATAATTCAATGGCTGCAAATTTTGCGAGAATGGAATATTCCACAAGATCAATGGGTCGTTTTGAATTGAACCATTAAAGTTCATATTAACCGTTTCGCCATACACACGCACAGGAAAATATCGACGCCATCACCCCCTAATTTGAGCTATTTCCTTACCTTTTTGCATCTCGTGATATCTCGTTTAATCGATTTCTGAAACATATCACGTGACAACACTTGAGATGCCGTGTTTTCAATAAAGGGCCCTACAAAACTACCCCAAAGAGAAGTATTTCTGCTTTTTCTTTTGAATTCACAACAACTCTTTTTTTGTGCGTTTGCCGTCCAAAAAGACCCTATATCGCCTGGGCCCTTGCTGGCTCCATATCTTAGATTCGCATCGAAAATTTTTCTTCTAGACATGTCTGATTTCTACATTCTACTAAACATAGAAACGACGTGTGATGATTCCGGGACCTATTTTGGTAAAGATATGAACGAGACCATCGAGTTCTCCTGGAGTGTCGTTCAAACAGAGCTGTTGGAGACCGTTCACACCAAAACCTTATATGTGAGACCAGTGAACACACCAGTAACTCCATACTGCACGAGCAAGACAGGGATCAAATGGGAGGATGTCAAAGAGGGGTTGACGTTCAAAGACGCCATAAACCAGTTTGTCTCTTATATACAAGAGAATGTGATCAAGCCCGAGAAAGACTTTGTGTTTGTTTCATACGATATCACCAAGATCAAATTACAACTTCCAAGAGAAGCAAGAGACAAAGCCGTCGTATTGCCTCCTTATTTGCAACACCCCAGAATATTTGATTTGCAAAATGAATACACAAAGTGGCAATCCACCCACCCCGAGGCGTTGCTGTATCTGAGCAATTCTTTGTTGAATGTCATCACCGCTTTGGAAGTGGATATACAACCCAGCAAGTTGGTTGGCAATGTGAATTTAGCGTCTATAAACTCCACGGCTGCATCCTCAACTGGCTCCCTTTTAAGTTCGTCCAAAGATGGTTCCAAAGATTCGTTTAGTGAGCCTTCAAACGCACCACAGTCACTGAAGGAATCTTCCCCCGAGTTAAGTAGCCCCGAGTCCTTAATCAACGTGTATACCAAGACACTCGTACAATTAGTGAAAAAGTCTTTGCCCTTAGAGGAGCATCCTACGGTTTTGACTAAGCCTTATGACTTTAGTCAAGACGTGAAAATCTTTTTGAGCGAAAGATCAAAGATATTGTACCTTTCCAATTTGGCTCCTGATACCACCCAAGGAGAGCTTGAAAGTTGGTTTACACAGTTTGGGGCCAGACCTATAGCCTTCTGGACGTTGAAAAATCTTGAAAACAACAATAACATGCAAAACAACAATATGCAAAGTAATTCCATTAATGGAGCACAAATGAACAGCCCTTACAAGAAGAAAAGTCTTTATGGGTTTGCCGTATTTGGTACACACGAGGAAGCTACCGAATCACTTTCTATCAATGGAAGAGTCATAAATGATAGATGTATTGAAATACTGCCTTCCTCCACCAGAGTTTTGGATAAAGCTGTAGATCTCTTAACACCATTTCCACCATCAAAAAATCGTCCTAGACCTGGTGATTGGACTTGTCCATCATGTGGATTCTCTAACTTTCAAAGAAGAACCGCTTGTTTCAGATGTTCATTCCCGGCTTCTAGTGCTACTACTTTCCAAAACAGACAACAAAGCCCTATAGAGGGATCTGACAAATTTTCTTCCTACAACCAATACTACGACGGCTCCAATGGCACCACCAACCCCAATAATGGATCCTTAGGGTTAGGATCGAATTCTTCCAACTACAATAATCATAATGCAGGACATGGTGGAAGATACAGTAATAATTCCGTGCCCTTCAGGGCCGGGGACTGGAAGTGTACAAATGAGGCCTGCCAGTATCATAATTTTGCAAAGAATCTTGCTTGTTTGAAATGTGGAATGGCCAAACCTTTCAATTTAACCAATCAAAAATTGAACTCTGTGCATATTGCAACAGCCATTGCCGGGGGACAATCGGCCACCAGTGCTAACGTGAACAACGGGGCCATTGGAAATACACAGACCCCAAACAATGTACATGCTAATGGTCAATTGAACTACAGAAATAACTTCAAGCCTATACAGCTTTACAGATCCTCTTCAAACAACACCAATTTGGACACAAGACAATACGACAACAGACAATATGGAGATAATAAAAACTACGGAGATAGACAATATGAAAACAGACAATATGATAACAGACAATACAATAATAATTCGTATTATTACGATCCATATAACATTAACAACCAGTTTAATAACTTGAATTTGAGTTAGATTGGGCGTTTGGGTACAAAAAAGAGATTCCTGACTAACGGCTCACAGAAGTTCCTCATACAGAAAATAAACGGTTGCTAAAAGGCTTAATTGGGATATATATTATGCATCTTCTGTAGATTAATAGACAAACGAAATATATTCAAAGCGCGCTGAATTTTTCAGGTTCAACTACGTGTTCTTCTTAATAACAGTATGTACTCTGTGATCTTGCCAACATATAACGAGAAACAGAACCTTCCGATTCTTGTGTATCTCCTTGCAAAGTCGTTTAATGAAAACAATATCGACTGGGAAGTGATCATTGTCGATGACAACTCCCCAGATGGTACTCAAGAAATCGCCAAAAAATTAATCACCATTTTTGGTGCCGACCATATTCAATTAAGACCAAGAAAAGGTAAGCTTGGATTGGGTACCGCCTACGTGCATGGACTTCAATTCGTAAATGGTGAATTTGTGATCATTATGGATGCTGATTTTTCACACCATCCAGAAGCTATTCCCGAATTCATTGCCAAACAAAAGGAAGGTGACTACGACATTGTCACCGGTACTAGATACGCCGGTAATGGTGGAGTCTACGGATGGGATTTGAAGAGAAAATTAGTCTCAAGAGGTGCTAACTTTTTGGCCGATTTACTTTTGAACCCAAAGATCTCCGACCTTACTGGCTCTTTTAGATTGTACAAAAAGGATGTTTTGAGCAAGGTCATTTCCGAAACCAAATCAAAGGGTTACGTGTTTCAAATGGAGATGATTGTTAGAGCCAGAAACTTGGGCTACTCTATTGCTGAGGTTCCTATCAGTTTCGTCGACAGAGTTTACGGGGACAGTAAATTGGGTGGAAGCGAAATTGTTCAATACTTGAAAGGGGTATGGAATCTTTTCACCGACGTTTAAGACCCTCAATTAGTCCGTTTATGCAAGGAAACAATCAAATTTGTTGCAATCATGATAACTTTTAAATGGGGGTGAATTTATGTACATGGTACGAACTCAATTGTTGTCCTAATTGAGACATATAAATACACACATTATCAGAAATGTCGACTCTGTCATAGATTCATGCAAAACTAAGATTAGCTCTTTGAATACTCTTCCTCTAGCGCTGTATTTCTAGTTGAACTCGATCGCGAATTTTTCACCTCATGGCTAAAGACACATATCTTAGGAGAGTGCTAGGGGACTCCACATACAACAATATACGCGGTAGTAAAGTATTGATGGTAGGAGCAGGTGGTATCGGATGTGAACTATTGAAAGATTTGATACTCACAGGGTTCGGGGAGATCCACATCGTTGATTTAGATACTATCACCTTAAGTAACTTGAATCGTCAATTTCTTTTCAGACAGAAAGACATCGATGAACTGAAGAGTTTAACCGTAGTCAAGGCAGTAGAAAAGTTCAACTATTTCGGCTGCAAGCTCACCCCTCATCATGGGAATATTATGGATACAAAACAGTTCCCCATATCTTGGTGGAGCCAATTTGCCTATGTCTATAATGCCCTTGATAATCTCGAGGCCAGAAGATACGTCAATCGTATTTGCCTCTATCTTCACAAACCATTAATGGAAAGTGGAACTACAGGGTTTGAGGGCCAGGTCCAGCCAATTGTGCCTTACGTAAGTGAATGTTTTGAGTGCCAGGCCAAAGTTACCCCAAAGACATTTCCTGTATGCACAATCAGGTCTACACCTTCTAAGCCGGTCCACAGTATAACGTGGGCCAAGGAATTTCTATTTCAACAGCTCTTTGATGAAGCAGGGGCTTTGAACGAGGATGACTTGAAGAAACAACGAGAACAACTAGAGAAAGAAACCGACGATAAAGAAGAAGTGGAGAACATCTTGAAGGAGCAAAACGAACTTTATAGTTTGCGTTTAGCTGCGTCAAGCTCAACAGACTTTAGCTCCTTTTTTGAGCAAATGATAGAGAAGCTTTTCATCGAAGATATAAAAAGACTATTGAGCATAGACTCTTTATGGAAGTACAGAACCCAACCAAATCCTCTTGATTATAAGCAATACCAGCAGACATTAAGAAAGATGATATCTGACGATGAAACATATTTGGATATTTTGCATCAAGATACCTGCACTTGGGGTATAGTTGAGAACCTTTACGTTTTATATAAATCAGGCGAAAAAATTATCAATAGACTTGCTACAGAGCAAATGATTTCGTTTGATAAAGATGACGAGGACACACTCAATTTTGTGGTAGCATCATCCAACATTCGTAGTTTCATTTTTCACATTGACATCAAGTCAAAGTTTGATATCAAACAAATAGCAGGTAACATTATCCCAGCCATTGCTACCACCAATGCTATAATATCGGGGTTCTCAGGATTAGAATCTTTGCAATATTATGAAAAAATGTTGCATTCCGCTAAAAGGGCGTCTACAGTGTTTATAAGTATCAAACCAAACAAATATGTTACAGCTGCTGGTTTGAGCGAGCCAAACGACACATGTGGAAGTTGTGGGATGTCTCAAAAGGCAGTTTTAAACATCACGAAAGAGAATTTAGCTACTATGAAATTATCAGAATTATTAGGTGCCTTAAAGGATGCTTATGCTATTGAATCAATTTCATTAATTTTGGGAGATTCAAAATTGATCTATGACGACTACGACTTTGAGGAAAACCTTCCCAAAACTCTCCAAGAGCTCGGATTAAACTTGCACGAGGTTTTGTTGGTGCAAGATGAAGATGATGAAAAGGAAAACCTTGAGTTGTATATAGATGAAGGTGAATTTAAATTGCCTAATGTAGTATTGAAGCCCAAGAAAATTCAAGCGCCAGCTCATGAAGATAAGCTGATGGCAGACTTCGATGATGTTATTGAAGACGATATAGAATTGGTTGACACAAAAGAATTACATATAATTGAAGAGCCTCCTCGAAAAAAGGCCAAAACGAATTAATATTAGGGTTATGCATAAATATATAGGTAGATAAAACCACTCAAATAACCACTTTTTTGACATTATTATAGAAGAAATCCCAACCAGAGGATTCCCAATTATTTTTTGTTAATATTGCATTAATTTCATTCAGCAATGCACCCAAACTTTTCAAATGATCGTTATAAACCTCAACTTCCTGATTAGTGGCCTTGGCTTTGATCTTCTTTGTGAGGTTATTAGAAAGCTTGGACACCAATAGATTGACATTGGTAGAATTTTCGAGATACTCGGGGTATAACTCAATCAATTTTGATAAACTAGTGTAAGTTAACATGATGATATCGAACTCATTATCATTCACACTTCTTTCAACTATATTAGTTATAATTCCACTATAATCTTTTTTTATGTTATCGTTATTAATAATCAGGTAAATCAACTCAAAAACCAATTTTCTGATCTCAAGCCCTTCATCAATAACATACTTATAGGGTCCCATAGGAATGACTTTCTTAAACTCATTATAAGTCTTGAGTTCATCAAAGATTTTAGGTGAAATAACATCTAGAATATTATTGAATGAACCTGGTGCGTTGTACAAAAGATTCGTTAAGTTTTTGATTATCAAAAGCTTGATGTCAATATTCAAGACATCGATATATTTCAACGATGTGATGATCAACCCTTCCACTAGCTGTGCATCATTCACTTTATTGATGATGTTATTGATTATAATCAAAATTGTGTAAATTATACCGTTGCTTTGATTATCTAGATTTATAAGACTCTGAATTTCATCGAAATTGCTCTGTTTGATACTAATAATTGCCAATGCCTCACCAATGAGTTTAAATTCTCTTGGTTTGATTTCATTGATATTTACTTCATCCGGGAAGATTTTCCAAATGGTGTTTTCGAATTTGCTATTATCATAATTATGCAAGAAAATCTTGATCAGAGTAATGATGTGAATGCTTCCTTCTTCACGGCCTTTGAACTTCTCAAGAAGTACTGACGAGTGATCTCTAGTAAGGTATCCCAACGATCGAGCAATTTGAGCTTTGAATTCTTCCGGAACATTCACATCATCGAGAAGATCCATAAGATTCAGTAAGTCTATATCTTCGACGTTGTATTCCAAGTTAATATAACTAAGATAGCCCAAATTCTTGGTGAAGCTTTTGTCAAAATTCCTCGTGCTAATAAGGTCGTTCAATTGAGTAACATGAGTCGAGATTTGATCGACTAGACCAAGACAAAGTGTCATTATAGCCATGGTTCTCACAGCGATAATCTTTTCGGAATTCAATTGGGATTGAAATTGTCTGAAATAATTGCCTTTTTCGCAAAGCCTTTTGATAACTGGATTCAACTCAATGTCATCGGCATTGCTATTATCGATACTGTTGAGTAATTCAATAAACTTGGATACAATGTCACTTGTAAACTCTATTTCGCTCAATTTATGAAGTAAAAGGTTTGTTATTTTAGTATCATCGACCTCTTTCATTCCATAATCTAATAGTTCGATGGGGTCCATAGAATAATTCAATTGATTAATAAACTTCAAAACCGAATAGTGAATGCTTTTGTTGGAGGAATTTGCTAGATACTTTTTCAACTTATTGATCAAGCTATCTGAGAACTCTTTATTGCTCACGAAGTCGTCATAATTTTTGTTTTGGGAACTGAAAATAGAGGATAAATTTGCAAGCAAGTCCTGTATGACTAGTTCTGAGTTTAAGTTTGAATCAAAAATATCACAAACAACTGTCAATTGTTCAGAGCTCAACTTGTTTGTGCAAGTATACACAGTTAAGGAATCAATGAGTTCAGTTTTCAAATCCAGAAGCAACTTTGAATCTTTTAATTTTTCGATGATAGAATCGAATATAGGCTGGCTGTTTGAAACTTTTGCAATCAATTTCTTCAATATTCTTAAAGCAGAAAATACAGTGGTGGAATTCCCATCAAACAAAGCACATAAATGATCCGCCAAATTAACGTTTTCTACAATCTCTTTTGATGTCGAGTCAATCAAAAGATTGATCAAGTCAAGAAGCTCGATAAGCTCGAGATTCTTGTGATTAGATCCAATGAATTCAAAAAAGAAGCTAACAAACTGGTCGGAGAGCTTTAAATTGCATTTGATAATGGCTTCGATTAACTGCAAATATGTCAATGTAGTATCATTAGTAAGGTTTTCCATCAATTTCTTTTCCATGGATGGTACTAACTCCTGATCCTGAGGTCCAAGAATCCTAGCTATTGTATTAATGGCCTTCTTACATATAAATTCATTTTTGTCTGCAAGCTTATCTACAAGTTTGGGAAGATAATCACGAATTTCTGACTTTTCAATCAATTCTATGGCTCTGTGTCTGAGTTTCCACGAGCCGTCATCGGAGTCTTCCTGTTCATTCTGTAAATCCTCGTCACTAAATTCCATGTCATCTTCTTGAATGTCGAAAGTCTCGTCATCGCCGTAGTCGTCGTCTTCAGTTCCCTTCATGGGGTCATAATCAATGAATTTATCTACGACCGAATGTAATCGATTGATATCAAGTGCTTTCGAGTTGAACTGTTGCAACGCAACCAAAATGCTCAATGCCAACTCTTTAAGAATATTATCTTGAACAATATTATCATAATCTAAATCTTCCAAATCAACCCAGTCTGATAAATATTTGTTACAAACATTCCAAATCTCTTCAACAAAAGATGCATCGACCTCAATATGAGATAATTGGTCTAAATTGAAGACGAAAGAACCATAGATGCTTAATGTGTTTCTTATTGTCTTGAAACTCGTGCCACAAGCATCATAATTGGTCTGCGTGATAGCCAAAACCGCAGCAAATGCCTCATTATTTATATCGAGGTTACAACTTAGCAAATTGTTAAGACTATATATGGCTTTATTCCCCAAAGAGTTATTGAGGTTTGAAAATGACAAATCAACAAAAAACTTAATAAGGAAAAGAGCCTGGTCTGATTTTAAGTCTTGGCCATAATTTTTAGTCAATTCAATTAGGATTTCCATTTCGGGTGTGGTGATGTCGGGTTTGACTGACCCTTGAATGAACATGTCAATTATTTGCATCTTCAAAGAATTCTCAAATTCATAATTGGAATTGAGAATCAATCTTATCACCATCAAAGAAATGGTATCATTTTTCTCCTTCAAATTGGTATACAATTGATGCACAATGAAAAGGGTTTTCTTTTCTGAAATGTAAGGTAAGATTACGGGAAATATCTTGATCGTTTGACTTTTGACATCTGAATTCGTGTCGCTAAGTAATTTAAATAAAATTTCCACAAATTTCTCTATATTGTACTGATTAGAAGGATTTAGAAACTTCTTGAAGTCTTCAAGTGCCATGAACCGAAGATCAGGATCCACATCAAGCGCCTTATCTCTAATAGCCTGGAAATCGTTCATTCGCGAAGGAGATTTTATGGTGATGGTTTTCGAGAAGAAGGAGACTTTAAGAGGTGAGATGTTTGTATGACGGGTGGGGACTAACGAAGAATGAAGGACAATTTCAAAGGGTCTGAAACAACTCTCGATGATATATGTAATTTTACAGTTCTGAAATTGATTAAATGATTAAAAAGGTTGAAATGTGTATTATAATGCAAATATCTTCTTTCGATAGATAATATTGTGGGCCTTTGAGACGATAATTATACATCAAGTGTGTCTATTAAAAACTTCTGGGTGTAATTTGATTTGATGGTGTCGTTTTTATCGTAAAATACCCGTAATCAGGCTATGCTACATTTTAAGCTGTAAAGAGAGGGCCTTGTTCGTCATGTTCAAGGCTAAAATAAATCATCTCATAACCCCGTAATTTTATTTAATATCAATGATGCTTGACAAAGCTATAGTTTTGTTCAGCATAGGTAAAACTGAGGTACCAATGTTCATAGATTTCGATTACACGCTAACATCATCGAAGTCAATGTTTTTTGGTATACGTGAGCTATTTTTAGATTGGGTCTTGGTGTCGCTTGCGTCATCAGAATCACTGGAGTCATCAGAATCACTAGAGTCATCAGAATCACTGGAGCCATCAGAATCACTGGAGCCATCAGAATCACTGGAGCCATCAGAATCACTGGAGCTATCAGAATCACTTGAGCTATCAGAACCGCTATCAGAACTACTATCATCGCTTGAAGTAGAATCACTGCTGCTGTCGGAGTCACTGGAACTGGTCCCTTTAGAGCTGCCCGACGCATTCTTTTGTTCGAGGGGTTCATCTTCAAACCTCACGCTCTTTGTGGGCCTTGACTTGTCTTTCGCTTTCTCTTGGTTGAGTTCTTCAATTTTATCTTCTTCTTTGACTTCTTCTTTTACCTCTACACCTAAACTGGTAAGAATTCTTTTACATCTTTCAATATACTCTTCAGTATATTTTGGATCCGATTCCTTGAGTTCTTCGGGCTTACCTGCAGCCTTTGCAGCTAACTTCTTCTCAATATTGTCCTCAATAGTCTTTATTATCTGTTTCCATTCCTCAAGAACCTTCAAAAGGTCTGCAATCACACGATCTCTTGAACCACCTTGGATGGTAGAAACGTATTGGATCAAATAATCTTCAAATTCCTCGGGAATTTTATCCATATTTTTCAATATATAGTTCTGTTTCTGTTTACTAAATTTCCAGTTGTCCTTATCGGTGGAAAATTGCTTCAAATAAACCCATTGATCTTTGATCGGAGGAGGCTTTCTTTCACTTTTGGGCATTTTTACCCTCTTGGGGGGCTTTTTATTCTCATTTGTTTTTCTTTTAAGTTTGTTGACATTTTTACGACTAGTATCTTCAAGGTGCTGTATACCTTGGGTCTTTTCTTGCTGAACCTTAAGCCCAATTTTCTTCCATGCTGGTTCCATCGTGAGTATAAAAGATGCGATGCGATGCGAAATTTTTCAACGTCTTTTTGGATGAGATGAGCTACACCATCATAGTGTATTTTTGTTTATAATGATTTGTATTGCATGTAACGTTCCAAAGTTGCTTTTAAAGTGGCTCAAAGAACATATGTGTAAATAATGAAGGATTTACTCGATTTATAAACCCCATTGAGTGATTTCTCTTGAAATTGTTCAACAGATGTTTCTCGAGGGGATTTGTAACGTTTATGCTTCAAATACCACAATCATGGAATAAAATTTACAAGAGGTGATTGGCCCCCTTTTGACAGACTGCATCGTTGCAACTTTGTTTCACACGGGGCCTAGATTGACCCACATTGTTTGAGTCTGATTCAGATGTTCTCACCTGTTTTAGATATAGAAATATGTGTACATTTATAAATGGTTTCTAATCAATCTCTTATAACCATCAATAGCATCAACAAGGTCACTGGCAGCAATAAATTCGTTATCACCATGGGCAACATGAATGGTTCCCGGGCCGTACAAGTATCTTTTGGAGAACGTCTTATGCAAATTAGGAACGTCCGTGGCATAGGCCAAAATGATAGATTCAAAGCCATCCACTTCAAAGTCCAAATACTGTGGAGGACTGACGTAGCTGATGGTGTAATTCACATGGTCTTTGCCCTCCAAGGCACTGTTGACAAGCGCAATCAAAGAGTCCACGTCTTTGGCGACTCTGAAGAAGAGTTTGGCCTGGGCATGTGCTGGAATAACATTAGCGGCCACACCGATCTTCACCTCACCAATGTTGAGGGTGGTAGGGCCCAAAAGTTCATCGTAGCTGTAATTGTAGTTCAAGAAATCGTTCAAAATAGGAATAAGAATTTCACTGGAGGAAATCCCCAATTCGGGGTATCCTGAGTGACTGGCCTTACCGGTGACTTCCACATCAAGCATAAGCGTCCCCTTGTGACCAACACCCAATTTGAGCTCGGTAGGTTCGCCAAAAATGGCAACGTCCCAATCCACATTAAGATTGTCGCCGATGTGCATCATGCCCGAACCGTCGACTTCTTCGCCAACAACGAACAAGAGCGCAACATCACCCTCTTTGATTTCCCCTGCTTCCATCATCGACAAGAAAGTGAATGTTTGAGAGGCCACCGACGCTTTTGCATCGCAACTTCCTCTACCGAAGATTTTATCACCTTCCACCTTGTATGGAATGTATGGAGGAACGGTGTCGATGTGGCTGGTGACAAGGATCTTTGTATCTCTTTTAGTACCCAAATAGGCATAGATGTTTTGCCTATTTCCTGGGACTTCGTCCATTTCGACGGTCAAACCCTTATCTTCAAGATATTCCTTAACAAAAAGGCCTACATTGTGCTCGTTAGGAGCGATCGATTGAATCTCCACGAGCTTTTTGTGGAAATCTAACAAAGAAGCCCCGTTTACGTGAAAGTCCGGTAAGGTTTCAAACACCTGCTGGCACAAAACCAAAGGTAAAAGAAGCAAGAAATGAAACAACATATATTTCGAAGTAGGAATAATTGTGCAATTTATCCGCCGCGATATGCTCGAAACGTCCATTATGTGGCTGTTTTAGGAAACCGCTTCTAACGCTGAGCCTACAGCTTTCAGTCTAAGTCCGCTCCAGCTGCGTTTGAACAGACCTATTTTTCTGGATTGGTGATTTTGGAGGCATCACTTTGGGCCTTTTCATGATCCAACTGGGCTTGTTGCAGCTCAAGCCATTTACCTAACTTGCCGGTGATATCGTCGGCGATATTCTGGGACGTTTTGTCCTTATCATCGGAGTGCTCCATCTCATTGTAGGCGTTGGAGATGTAATCGATGGTGGAGTTGATTTTGTTGTTGATGGCGGGGTCATTCTGGGGGTTTATAGCGGTCTTGAACTGGTCCAAGAGCTGGAGAAGGTCTTGCTTGTCAGACATGGAGAGAATTCGCAGGGTGCTTGTGACATTGACATGGGGTAGAGGCGGTGCGGTGGTGCGGTGGTGCGGTGGTGCGGTGGTGCGAGAGGAAGGAACGGTGGTGCGAGTTGGCGTCAGCACAATGAATAGCTGGTCAATAGGACCAGTGCGGCTGAAGCGGCATAGGGCCTCTAATGGACGTCCCTAAGCTTGGAAGTAGCTAAGACAGCAGCTAAGACAGCAGCTAAGACAGCGCGACACAGTGGAGGGTCAACCAGCAACCGAGAACAAACGCACAATCGGTCGTTAACCAGCATTGTGGTTTTATGGTGCGGTGCAATGGCGTGGTGCAATGGTGTGAGAGGGAACGGCGTTATATCGGCCAAGACACCGTAGCCATGCCAGGTCAGACCCCGACTTGGCTAAAGCTTTGTCTATTGTGGCTGCTATTCAGCCTTACAGGCGTTTCAGGCTTCAGGCTTCAGGTCACAGAGGTGCATTTTTGCGTTTTCAGGTGGCTTCTCGGCCCCTTCAGATCGACTGCATTTTTGCATATTCAGTTGTTTTTCAGGCCTCTCAGGCCTGTCGACACCCCCAGACCCTTCGCTCCTCTGCCCCGTCGCCCTGCTTGCACAGCAACCGTTCGTAGCTCTTATGGGCCACCGTCTTGGCGCCATCACCAAGCAAATCTTACCCAGCACATTGACTCACCAATCAGATGCTTCCCCCCGTCGCCAATCAGAGACGCTGCACGGTGCCCCAAAAACCACACTCCACAAAAGGCTATTTACATGTTGATCTTAAAGGCTAACTTGGCTAGCCCCAGGGTGTCAGAACTGCCCAATCGGCAGCGACACCGCGGTGGGACGTCTGTGCTTATCTCCAGCACTAACAACGCTATGTTCAAGGCTCCCTTTTGCAGATTTAAGGCTCCTAGGCCCCTCCACAACCGTGTATCTAAGACATTGCGGCGCATGGGGCACACAACCAGGTGGCATCGGCCAATGATATACCCTGGGGTGGCTCGTATATTGACATGGTGCCCGCACGCCGCAGAGATAAGCCAGTGCGAGCCCGCGCGAGGGCCTTCCTTATCTCTACCCCAATTAGCTAGGCTTACAAAACCGTTAATACCGGTACCGGTATGACTCAAGCTCATAATAGCCGTAGTTGAACGCCGTGGTGCAGATGGTGCAAAGATTGACATTTCTGACAGCACCGTGGGGGTACGGGAAGAGCCCCAGCATGTAAAGCCAGCACATCTCATCGCATATACACCGTAGCACCAGCACCACTCGACGCCAACAGGGCGCCATCACAGCGCTGTTGCTGGTGGGTCCCAAAACATCTGCTGCTCCGATTGGCGGTCGAGTAAAACACACCATTTCTGCACCATCTGACGTACTGCACAATTTTACGTACTGCACAATCGCTATACGGCGCAACATGATTGGTGCGATATGTTTGATAAGAGACGAGGCATATAAATAGGCTGCAACTGCAGCTCACGCCAAATATTCAAATATGTCTTCAGCTACTGACTTCCCAGGCACTGGGGATGGAGGAAACATTTTTGAGTTGGATCTCAACCAGCAATTCGACAAAGCAGACATGACGTGGATTTCTACCGCCGGTATTTTGGTGTGGATTATGATTCCCGGTGTGGGATTGTTGTATTCTGGTATTTCCAGAAAGAAACACGCTTTGAGTTTGTTATGGGCTTCTATGATGGCCGCCTGTCTTACGGGTTTCCACTGGTTTTTCTGGGGGTATTCGTTGGTGTTTTCTCACACCGGCAGCGAATCCCAATTTTTGGGCTCTTTGAGTAACTTCTGTCTTAGAAAGACCTTTGGCGCTCCATCTGTGTTGACGAGTTTGCCTGACATTTTGTTCTGCTTCTACCAAGGTATGTTCGCCGCCGTGACCGCCATTTTGATGGTTGGTGCTGGATGTGAAAGAGCCAGATTGGGTCCTATGATGGTTTTCCTCTTTATTTGGTTGACCGTTGTGTACTGTCCTATTGCCTACTGGACCTGGGGTGGTAACGGTTGGTTATTCAACTTGGGTGCCTTGGATTATGCCGGAGGTGGCCCAGTCCACGAAAACTCTGGGTTTGCTGCTTTGGCCTATTCTTTGGTCTTGGGTAAGAGACACGATCCTGTTGCAACCGGTAAGGTTCCTAAGTATAAGCCCCACTCTGTTAGTTCCATTGTGTTGGGAACTGTGTTCCTTTGGTTCGGCTGGTTTGGTTTCAACGGTGGTTCCACCGGTAATGCCACCATCAGATCCTGGTACGCCAACGTCAACACCAACGTTGCCGCTGCCTCCGGGGGTTTGACGTGGATGTTTGTTGATTACTTCAGAACCGGCGGTAAATGGTCTGCCATTGGCTTGTGTCTTGGTGCCATTGCTGGTTTGGTTTGTATCACTCCAGCCGCAGGGTTTGTCCCAGTGTACTTTGCCGTTGCTTTCGGTATTGTGCCAGGTATTGTTTGTAACTTTGCCGTTGACTTGAAGGACATCTTACACATTGACGATGGTATGGATGTGTTTGCCCTTCACGGGATTGGAGGATTCTTGGGTTCTGTCATGACCGGTCTTTTTGCAGCCGACTACGTTGCAGCCTCCGATGGTTCTGTGGCAAGCGACCCAACTTTGAGAATTGCTGGTGGATGGATCAACCATCACTACAAGCAATTGGGATACCAATTGGCCGGTTCTGTTACTGTTGGAGCCTGGTCTTTCACCGTGACTGCCATCATTTTGTACGTCATGGACAGAATCCCTCAATTGAGATTGAGATTACACGAAGATGAAGAAATGTTGGGTACTGACTTGGCCCAAATTGGTGAATTTGCATACGCAGATGACGACGAAGAGGCCAAAGAACATCAACCATATGTCATTGAGCCCATCAGATCAACTGATGCCAGATTGGCCAAATTGAAGGAAGTCAAGAGTGCAGGTGAGCCTGAACAACTCGAGGGCGAGGCTCCAAAGGAGTTGAGCGATAGCGATAACAAAAGCAAGGATGCCTAGGTAATTTTATAGTAATATATTAATGTGATTAAGATGGAAGCGACATGCGATGTAGAAGACGCAGGTTAGAAGGTGCGGTGCGCGGTGTGCGGGTGGAGGTGCAAGGGTGTGAGAGGTGAAATATGTGAAATGTTGAAACGATGAAATATTCTGAATCCTGGTTTTCGGTTTGGCCAAAGATTTGTCTAGAATTGAAAGGGAAATGAGGTCAAAACACTGGTCATCGGCCTGAATACAAACCGTGGACTTTGTGTTAAATGCTTACACTCAGTCGAGGAGCATATATGAGATTAGCCAAAAAGGAGTTGTCCTATCCAGTTCTTCCGCAAGGAGCTGTACACAAATAAAGACACTCCATCTAAACGTAGAGCCCCGTGTACGTCTGGGCGGATTATAGCTTCAACACAATCTTTTAGTTCCTCTATAAAAGTTTGCAACCTAGAAGAGAAAGCGAGCTCTCATACGGGTGCGAGATGGTAGTAAAAAGTGGCCAGAAAGGCAAACAGCGCATTTGACATAGACGTCCAACATGGCTCACCGTGGTAGCACCAGCACCAGTCACCGTGGTAGCACCAGCACCAGTCACCGTGGTAGCACCAGCACCAGTCACCTTGGTAGCACCAGCACCAACACCTGCCGCCAGAAACTCCCACCGAAGCGCCATAACTCCGCTCGTTCACTGCATGGCACCGGTCGGGTCAACGCCCGCTCGCGCACCTCGTAAATTGCGTGAGGGAATCTGACTCCATCTGGCTTGGCCCGATTCAATATTTTGCCCAATTTAAACTTTATTAATTTGAGTCCAGCCTGCACCTATTATTTTGCCTAAAACCGTCGTAATCCCAACAATCGTCTAGCGCCTCGTCTGTGACATGCGCCAGCGACGGTTGTCAGTCTAGCGCCATTGTTTTCGGAGCATCTGCCACCGCAGCACATCAACGATCGACGTGGGATCGCTCCACTCGGAACAGCCTGCAGTGAAGCATGCCCGACCAGGGCAAGCTTGCATAACACCTCGCAAGGGCGCATCTCGCGAAGGTGCAGCACATGCTCCTGCCAGGCTGAGATTTTGCCGATCGTATGCACCCTCGGCATGTTCGCTACTGCATGGCGAGTTTAATTTGGATCTAAGTCGCTGTCCACAGCGGCTGCTTGTGTCTTGACAACCAACGCTAGGTCGTCTAATCTACCTTCCAGGCAGCTCATTGCATTGCAAACAAAGCAACTACCCGACGCCAAACAACAATGTTAGACACCAAAGGCTAATTGTTCGCTTCAGGCTGATTCACGTACCCGCAGCTAGTCAATGCACGTACAGAACCCCGGCAAAAGGTGCGTTCAACACAAATCGCTTAGGTTATTCTCTATACACGCACTATTTAAGCTTTGGGCAGGTGGTTTCCACAAACGTCGCCAAATAAGCTCGGGTCCCAAAAATATTTTGTCACATACGCAGAAGCTAAAAACCTTAAACACAATCAAACGATCTTCCCTATAGTACGGTAATTAAGCGAAGATGGGCCATTGAAGAATTTCATTCTTTGGATCCATATTCTTACCTTAGATAGGAATAAATCCCTAGGGATTACCAGATTTAGACAATTTCAAAATTTAGACAATGTTAGGGTAGACTTACTAATTATTGTTCAGGGGACTTGAAATTTTTCGAAAAATCCCGGTTGCTCAACTACCTCAAAAGCCTGTCTTAAGTGGATTTACAATAAAAGAATAAAGAAGCCCCAGGTGTTCATATTTTTTGTTTATATCGCCAAACATGTCATTCTACCTTTTACCCCCCGTATCATACCAAACACAGCAGAAGTTGAAGAAAGAGGTGGAGAAGAAAAAGAGTCGTAAACACAGACAACAAAGTGTTTCTTCGGGGTCTTCTCAAAGTGCCACCCGTACACCCAGTGTGAGCACCAGCGGTAGGTCCCCCAGCATTAGAAGCTTCAGAGCCCCCAGCATTTTCACCAAAAACAACAGATCCATCGACGAGTTGCTGAACACAGACACCATAAGCATGCACTCCGAAAAGTCTGATAAACACCAAAAATCGGGCAAAACTAAGGATAAAAAAAAATCTACCTTCAATTACTCCTACAACACCGATTTGAACGAGGTGATAAATTACACAAAGTCCCACAAGAAGTCGTCTAGTTCGGGCCATTCGTTCTATTCGAGGGACGCAGACTCCTTGAGAGATAACCAAAGTTTTACGAAGGATACCCACAGCTTTATGAAAGATCAACAAAGCTACATCTACAAAGAGGACCAATTGAGCTTTTCTGACTACAAGCTCAATTTCACGTCACCCTCCACCACAAACTCAGAGGTATACTTGGAGCAGGACCCCGTATTCGATAGCGATGAGGAAGAAGAAGAGAACCAGCTCACACGGGTGTACTCAGACGTGGACTCCATTTTTAGTACCAAGGCTGAGGTGCCTAAAAAGAAGATGTTTGGCAGTGCCTAGAAATGCGGTGCAGACCGGAAAAAAGGGAGCTTTGAAAGACCCAAGATAAACATAGGAAAGACTAGACTGGTGTTAGTCGTAATAGATGTATAGTAAATGTAATATATGATAGGAGCTATGGAGGTACAACGAGAGAGCTGGCACTGACTGGGCCGGCGGCGGTGTTGAGTCCAGGGTGGTGCTAATTAGCAGGGGTGCCCGCTTGAGCACTTCCTCCAAACAGTGCGACGTCGCACCACGAGCGTTCGCCCCACAAACACCGGCGTGGTGCGGGACTGGGCCGAACAATGACCCCCTTCTCTCTGCGCAACCCCTTCGAAAAGCCCACTACACCTGCCTAACAATAACCTGAAAGACCCTAAAGAACACGTGAATATCACCACCATATAGGTGGCTAAAGCGGCCCTAGGTTGTCGACTCATCGGGAGGATCTGGCGAACAATCTGGTGCTGATCTGCGAACGCCCAACATTCAGTTCCGACGCAAGATGCGTTGAGCAAGAAGTGTGCAGTGTCAGATTGTCGCAGATTTTGCATCAGAAAACCGCTTCACCCCCACCCATTGTTGGTTGAAACGCAAACCTGGGTAGCAATTCTTTCTTGCATTCTATTACTGAACAATAGAGAATCCGCTTAGGACGGGGATAGGGTTTGACCAAAATGGTTAAAATCTCTCCCGGGCTCCAGAACGCGATCTAGGCAGCAGATGTGATAGTGTTTGAAATGTTCACATGTGCGGTGGTGATATAAAGTTTCTGTGCATGCTGCAGACGGTGATAAAGTCGTTTACCGTTGAGATCGTCAGTGTGGTACCTCAACGCTCTTTGTGATTTTCTGTAAGACTCCTTCAAGGGGCTAAAGGGACTTTTGGATCGCATTAACGCATAGCTGTTATTATGCATAGATAAATACCCGTGGTACTTTCCGACATATAAGTTTTCTCCCAAAGTAGAAAATAGCGGAACTGATTACAGGTGCTTTTCCGGCTAATTTGACCTTGCATATTGGCGCCATGGCTAATGCAGTACAAAGCACGTGCTCAGAATCACGTTCTGCTCACACGTAATAGAATTTAGGTTGGTAAACTTATCTGTTAACCTTTGCACTGCTTATATGCGTATGTGGACGTTAATATGATATTGAAATATCTTTTGGGATATCCGTACTAGATAGAATATCACAATTGGTGTTTGAAGAGTAGGAAACATCCGCGTTGTTAAGCTTCATCTATGTTTGACGCAGGTTCAGGTTTTACTTGCCTACACACCTTCTACGGTTATTGGATCTCCTTTTGGACTCCAGAAGTATTCACATTCACCATATGTGCACTCTCTATATATACTATATTTAGAAGTACGCAGAATGTTGTGCAAGCATTAAGAATCGAATCACTTCCATTCTCAGATTTAGATCTGTCAAATTATTCTTGTGATGTCTCACGATTTGATTTACCATAATTCTTCTTATTCCTTTTGCGTCAAAATTTTTTTAAATGTCGAATCCTTGTTGTCAATAAAAATTGGATCATTATGATCAGAATAGTATTCGACATCGTTAATTAGTGAAGAATATTCTGGGAAATGGTCTTATAATATCTTGCTAGACATCACAAAGCGCGACATTTCAATGAAGAGAATTTTGAACGAACAATTACGAATTCCACTTAGAAGATCTTCACCAAAGCTTTCTGATCCTTGAGAAGGCATCGGGCACCTAAGATTTAGTAGGTAACAGGAAGTATGTGACTTTTAACCGCTACAGCTTTACACAACTTTTTGGATGTTGTTTCCTTTATGACGGAATTTATTAGTAGTTTGAAATACGAATGATTGAGCAAGAATTTCACCCCTTTAACACCCAAAAAACTATAAATAAAGCAGGAAAGTCTTATGAAAGATCAATAACAACTAAAACTCCATCAAGAAGCATTCAGTATAAGTAACGTGTAAGTAATATCTACAAGTTATATAAATTATTAACGTGCTAAAGAAATAAATTTTGCACCCAAAAGGTAGTGCAAAGTTCAACATGGTTTCAGCACACGTGATCAAACACACGTGATAGAACTTAACCGTGTTATCTCTATCGCGCTTTTGTTATCCTTATCATGACTCAATTGATTGTTCCTGGCGAAGGCTTAACAGGCTTTAAATTAGGCTCCGATCTCTTTGAAGTCATCAATGCGTTAAAGGGAGACAAAATTGACATATGCTACTCGAAATCCGATTATTTAAACACCCCTATTAGGCTCAAAATTATCAATAAGGATATCTCACTAGTGTTCCATCATGATAAATTGGTGCTTATAGAGGCCCAATTGAGCAACCAAAACGTCCAGTATGTCTACAATAACATTAATCTTTCTCGTATGTCTGAGGGCTTGAACTTAAAATTCGTTTACAACAAGATTTTTGGACCCACATATCCCGGTAAGCAAATCAATGATCACTATATATTGGGGTATCCTGGAATATGTTTTAAATTTGAGAACGCAGGCGGCGAGAAGTCTCTTGAAGAATTATTGGCTTCGGAGCCGCCCCTCTTGTGTCGGGATATTATGATTTTCAAGGAGGAGACGTTTGACGAGTTAATGGAGAGACTTTCTGAAAACGCTTTGCCCAAACAAGAATGCTTTAAATTGAAGATTGACATAACCACGGGCTTTTTCGAAATGAGGATCAACAACCCAGATAATCTGAGCACAAAACACACGTTTCAGATAGGTAAGTGTACACAACAGGAGATTTTAAACTGTTTTGGGCCTCCCAGCGACTACTTCAACAAATTTGACCTGAGATTGCTTATACACAATAAGTTTCTCAAGAATAAGACATCGAACTCCAGCCAAATCCTTAAATTCCACAATTATTTTGAGTATGGTTTAGATTTCTTGTATGATCTCAGCACCGGTATGTTGACCAAATTGGTATTACATAACGGCAATTTAATTGAGTCCAATGATTTTGGGAGGTGGAACAAATGTAACTATCAAATTTACAAGAGTAATGGACAAGAGGGCCCCTTTTCGGGTAAGATCACCTTCAACAGCAATCAATATTTCAGTGAAATCCCGCTGCAATTCATGGAGGACCAACCTACGCCCATCGTGTTGAACCGTGGAGATAGTGAAACCATGGATATGGATGTAATTTCTTTGGGTGAAGCAGAATGGGGTCAACTGAAGGTGTATTGTAGTGACAACCTTATATGCGAGGTGTTGAAGGACGAGACCATCAGTAGCGTGGTTGTTTGGTGAAGAAATTAGAATGGGGAGACAGAGCAGAAACGAGTAAATGCGAAGCTAGTGCTCAGGAAGTTATGAATAGAAGTCTAGCATAGGATAATATGCAATTGAGACATCAAGAGAAGAAGATTCTATCGTACGTTTGAATACCTACTGAAAATCACTCAAAACCCGTACATCTACTACGATGTGAAGTCTACAAACAATTGTGGAGAACTTAGATGTATAACACTGAAGATTCCCCAAATTAGTCGAATGGAAAGCTCCGGCGCTGTTCTTCATGTTTCATGCGGCTGCTCAACGTCCTTTAGAAACTACTTTGCACACCTATTTGAATTTGATGTGACTCGTCTGGTATGAGCCACCTTTTTATGTTAATGAATGTATCTATAAATCTGAGCAGGTTGGTATGCCAATTGGCAGCGTACACATTTTTACACTGTGCTCTACCTCTCTGGACATAACTCACGTGACTATATTTTAACATCTCCGAAACATTTCGATGTCAATACTTACCATAAAAGTTTAATTCCATATGATATTCTACATTCAAACTTTGCCCATTTCCTCAAAAAGACACTGAAATCTCCCCTTACACCTCTCCTAATAGGTTTCAAGCTCAGATCTTCTCATCGCATTTCTTCGCACATGAGATTAACACCACAGGCCATAGAAGAAGCCCCCAAAATCCTCAATCCACTAGGGCAAATCACAGTGCAATTGCGCCATGCAGGAGTGTCGTTGGTAGATGATATACAAGGCAATTTCAAATGTGTCGATTTGACGTCGAACAACCTCATAGAGCTCCATTTAAATTCCATTCACGATTGCATAGAATCACTTTTACTAGCAAATAACACCGAGTTTAACCTGTTGGACTGCACAAAACTCCCTAATTTACAACATCTAAACATACAAAACGGGAACATTCGTCTCAATAGTGTGTTGAAGTGGGATTTGCCCAAATTAAGAAACATTGTTCTTGTCAACAACCCCATCACCAGTGTGGAAAATTACCGCCTATTAATGATCAAGCTTTTCCCCAGTGTGTACTCCATAGACTTCCAAAAGGTAACACAGACTGAGCGAACGAAGAGTGCAGAGCTTTTCGCCACGAAAACCGTGCAAGACCTTACCGAGACGGTGCTGGCAGAAATGAAGGCCAAATTACGAAGTCAACTAGAGGCCGCCACCGATATTAGAGAAATTGAACGCATAGAGAGGATGTTGGGGTAAACAAGCATACACACCAACACCCAAAAGGAAGGTGTTTAAGCCCAGAGGACGACTTTTGCGTATTCCCAAATGTTACTTCCAAGGGCCTTACTAAACCACCAAAATAATTGTACATTACATAGAACACAAAATAGCACATCAGGGACAAATACCACACCCCAGTACTAATTGAGTAGGGTACGTGCCCGAACAGTCCTCCTGGGGGCCCTTTTCTGTCTCTGGCATATTTGCTCCATTTTCAGCCTATAGGCTCTTTAAAACACCCACCAAAACTCAGAAAATCTTTACAAACTCATAAACGCCCACCAAGCCTCCTCTTTCTTCAACCACCCTCTCTACACCAAAAACCTCCCCTATGGTCCTCCTTATATACCGCCTCATATGTGGTATCAGCGAAAATTTTCTCATGTCTAGACCCAAGAGAAAAGCAACTGAAAACAAATCCTACAATGACACGTTGGACAATTCCATATTCGAAGATAAGGTCAAGAAGCACAAGCCACTACCCACCCCGCCACACCAAACAGCAGCCGAGTTGAACCTCAAAGTGCCGTATAATTGGCAAGCTTTACCGCAACCTCAGGACTACTTTTCCAACCGGTTGGTAGTAAAAGACGCCTATTTGACGCCCAAAACAAAATCTCTTGTCTTGCCCCATACGCCGGTATTTCCTGGAGCAGCGGCACTTGATCCAAAGAAGAAAAAAGGCATATGCCTCCATAAGGGCCAATATATTTACATGATTAGTGAACCGCCAGGCGAGCCCTATTATATTGCCAGGATCATGGGCTTCAAGAGTGTCAAGAGCGACAAAAGCCCGGAAAACGGCCCCGAATGGCAGTTTCAGGTGCAATGGTTCTACAGGCCTCGAGATATCTCCAAATCGCTGAACGACAGTCGGCTTTTGTATGCTTCCATGCACTCCGATTCGTGCCCTCTAAGTTCATTCAGAGGCGTTGTCAAGGTGGAACACAAAAACGATATTGATAACGTAGATGCCTACGTGCAGGCCCCCAATACATTCTACTTTGATAAGCTTTACGACCGTTATATGATGAAATTTTATAACATTCTTCCCACCAAGTATCTTTTGGATATTTCGGGTTCCACGCTGAAGTTTTTGGTGGCTTTGAACAAAAGGTTCGAATACATCTTCACAGAACCCCAAATGACCAAATTTCTTGTTAGTGGGTTCCAGCTGAACTCATGTAATTGTGAGATATGTGGTCAATGGTGTTCTTCCACCGACTCGGTTTCTTGTGCAGATTGCAACAGTTTTTACCATATGTACTGTCTTGACCCGCCGTTGCTAAAAAAGCCCAGCAGGGGGTTCAGTTGGCATTGTGAAACATGCACAAAGGCCCGTCTAAGGCAATATGAGGACAAAAAGACGTTGATGTTGGGGTTGGATAATAAACTGTCCAATCAAGAGGAATTGAATCTGGAGAATGATGCCATCAGCACGCCCAAGGACTCAGATCTGCTGATGGAGAAAACACCACCCTCCGAGTTGCCCAAATACGAACTCATGGCAACAGAGTTTCTCGAAAAAGATAAAGGACTTAGCTTTGAAGAGCGTCGTCAAAAAGAAGAATGGTGTATGAGGTACTTGGGGCTTCATTCTCGTTTAGAAGACGCCGTGGATTTGGACGACAGATCGCCATACCCCAGAGCGTCTACAAGATTGGGTGCTAAACACCAGGCCACAAATATACCCGAATATGTGGACCATCCTATACAATATTACGACTCTGCCACTTCGGGTCCTTCCACACCTAATGGTGGAAAAAAGAAGAAGACAAAATCGGTGGAGCCATTTGTTAAACCGTTGCCTTTACCAGAAGAATATAAGGACGTAGCTACCAAAGAACTTCCTCAGTGGCTTCAGCCTCGACCCAAGGGTTATCTTGAACGTGGGGTAGACGACGGAGAAGGAGAAACCTGTACAGCTTTATGGAAACCGTTGGAAAAGGATTTGTCGGACGATTTCTCTGAATTCGACAAGTACATTCAACTGTGTGAACCAATAGCTACCAAATTCTCAATGTCGCCCAACTCGCCCAATTTTGTTGATAAAATCACCTACAATTGGTTTGTAAGCAAAGGGGACGTTGCAGCAGCCCAAAAATTGAACTCCAAAATTAACAAAAAGACGCTTAATGAACCCATATTTACATCTGACGAAGTAAAATTATTCGAAGAAGGTGTCAGGAAGTATGGAAGTGAATTATATCCCGTGTTTAAGCATATTAAGTCTCAACCTTGTTCAATGGTTGTGCGTTTCTACTATAATTGGAAGAAAACGCCAAACGGTCGGGAAATTTGGGGTAATTTTGAGGGAAGAATCAAGAAGAAACTGCAAATTCTGAGTGATAAGGAAACTCAAGCCAAACTCCACCTATTTAATGATGACGACGACTCCTCCTATAACAACCAGCAGATGACTACGAAGAAATTCACTTGTAAGCATTGTGAAACTGAAAATAGTGTCCAATGGTTTAGGCTTTCCGGATTTGATACCGACGTTGCACATTCCCACAAGAGAATTAACGTTACAGGTTTATGTTTTAGATGTGCTAAACTTTGGAGACGTTACGCTGTTGTTTGGGAGGATCCCGGTGAGGTTGACCGGAAGGTAAATAGGAGTATCAAGCGTAAAGTCGAGTGGGAACTCCTCAAGGATGCTGAAACTATCTGGGCGCATAGTGGTGAAGACGATAAGAAAAAGCCTATCAAGAAGAAGTCGCCAGGAATTTCCACGCCTAAGAAGAAAGGTCCCGAAAAGAAGGTCAAAGAATCTAAAGACATCAAAGAAACGAAAGAAACGAAACTCGCAAAGGAAGCTAAAGCACAAAAGGATAAACCTAAAGTGACCAAAGCTGAAGCTGCCAAAAAAGAGCCCAAAGAGGTCAGAGATCCTAAAGAGCCTAAGGACAGCAAAGAAGAGGGCGGCCAAAAACGTAAGTCGGAAACCCAAAAAACAAATGTTGCCAAAAAGGCTGCAGTGGGTGCAGAAAAGAAGTCAAAGGTGCTTCCTATTGAATATACCCAACAAATAATTAACCCATTGATGAGTTCTCAGTATGAAACACCCGATGAGCTTACCTTGACGGTCAAAGCCGTCAATGGCGTTGGTTTAAAACAAGAATCTGTGAAGAATATTGGCGTAGCAGCCACAGATCCAAGTATTAGCACTAATGGAGCTTCAGTCGACAACAACAAGGAACGCAAGGAACTCAACGGCAAACCTGGCAAGAAATTGATTTTCGAAGACATCAAGAGATTATACAGACAAGCTCAATTAAAATCACTTCTTGATTTTTCTTCGTTTGTATCGGAATCTAAGTTCACACCCAAACCAAAAACAGAGCATAATCCTTGTTGCATATGCTTAGAGGCGGAACAGATTGGTTTACTTCGATGTGATGGTTGCGGAATTCATGTTCATTCTAATTGCATAGGATTGAATTCAAATACGAACATTCCCGTCAAGGAATGGCTTTGTGAATGTTGTGTTAATGATGACTATACAACGTATTCCAAAGACTACAAGTGCATTCTTTGTGATTCCGAAGCCAAAGAGTATATGAGACCCGTTTGGGGAACGGGTGAATGGTGTCATTTATCTTGTGTGTTGTTCAACTACAATTTGGTTGATATTAGACCCACTAAACAGATCAATTCAGGAAATCTCAAGAAGATTCTTGCCGATGTTGAAGATGAACAAGTATCAACTAAGTACATCATCGAATCATTAGCTAATACTTTTGAAATTTTGAGTGTGAATAGATTGATTCTCAGTAATTTCGACAAAAAGTGTAAGCTTTGCAATGTTACTGGAGGTGCGTTGAAAGATTGTGAAGAATGTAAGGCTTCCGTTCATGTTCTGTGTGCAAAAAAACATAATTATAAGCTTGGCTTCAAGTATAGTAATGACGATAATGGCGCCAAGGTACGAATCGGCACCAAAACTGCCAAAATTGTGCCGGCATTGTGTTGCAAGGAGCATGAAGCTAATGATATCATTGGATTCAGAGCCATGGCCAAAAAGACCCAATCAAGCAAAGAAAGCCATCCTGCCATCCAACTTTTCATGGAAGAATTCGTCAAAAGTGGCATCTCCAAACTTACAGGGCCATATTGGAGCGCTTATAGCTTTCTTTCCATGGTGAAGGATTATGTGGAGGGAGAAAAATTGTCTTTGCCTAAACGAGATATACGAAACTGCAAATGTGGTAAATGTGGAACCACCGCATCGCCAAGATGGTGGCACGAAGGCACATTGTGCCACCTGTGTTTTCATAACCCTGAACCCGAAGATTACGGCACCCAAGAATTCATTCATATTTTAAACGAGCCCATCAGTGGAGAACAGTTTGGTATAATGAGCAATGAGGATAAAATTACCAATGTTTACACCGCCATGGAGCTTTAAAAGTATAATCTGCATATAATGTAGGTACGATTGTGTACCAAAGTCAGCTTTTTTATGGATTGAAACGTTTCATAGTGTATATAGAGCATAATATGATAATCCCAGCGGTTATTTCAAAGCCATCGCCAGTTCGCACTCTTCGACAAACCATGCTTCAACAAACAGCAATGCCTGTGATACCCGGGGAACAGCTTCCTCGGGAGGAGGCGCAGGAGCTAAGATTGATGGTGGCAGACCTCCTTAATAGAAAAACTCCGTCGTTTCCAGGGTCTCAGCCTGTATCGTTCGAGAGATTTCATCTCACAGAAGTGATGATGAAGAAAGATTACTATGTATGTGAAAAGAGCGACGGGCTTCGTTGTATGTTGTTCATAGTTAATCACCCTGAAAGAGGGGAAGGGGTTTTCCTTATTACCAGAGAAAACGATTATTATTACGTCCCTAACATCCATTTTCCGCTCACAACAGACGAATCTAAAGGAAGAACATATCACCATGGAACTCTTTTGGACGGAGAGCTCGTGTTGGAAACAAAAAACGTCAGCGAGTCATATTTAAGGTACTGTATTTTTGACGCCTTGTCTATTAATGGAAAGGACATTACCAGCAGACATTTGCCCACCAGACTAGGGTATATCACCGAACATGTGATGAAGCCTTTTGATAAGTTCAAAATTAACAATCCAGAGATTGTAAATTCAAAAGACTTTCCTTTCAAGGTTAGTCTTAAGCTCATGACATTTTCGTACCATGCAGATGATGTGTTAAGCAAAAAAGACCAATTGTTTCATGAGTCTGATGGGCTCATTTATACTTGTGCTGAAACCCCATATGTATTCGGAACTGACCCCACATTGTTAAAATGGAAACCAGCAGAGGAAAACAGTGTGGATTACAAAATGGAAATGGTTTTCAGCAAGTTTCAGGACCCAGATATGGACCCTAGGGACCCCGACTCCACCTACACCGATTATGACTCGATACCTGAGACAGTGAATTTGCTTGTCTGGAAAGGTGGTAAGTCATACGAAGATTTCACAAAGCTTCACATTGAACCCAAAGAATGGGATTATCTCAAGGGCTTAAATGAGCCTCTTCAAGGAAGAATCGTGGAGTGTCGTAAACTATTGGACAAACCAGGGTATTGGGAGATGTTGAGGTTCCGTGATGATAAGACGAATGGTAACCATGTAAGTGTTGTGGAGAAGGTGTTGATGAGTATACAGGATGGAGTTACTGAAGAAGAAATTACCAAAAAATGTCCCGATATCGGGAGAAGCTGGAAAAAGAGGCACTACGAAAGGTCACAAAAACATAAGATTGATCAAGATGGTAGAGGAGATCCCAAGAGACGAAAACCAGAGCAACCTAAGACAGAATCGTTTGAGGATCTACCCACTTATGAAGATAGTGATGAGGATTAAATCTAGTAAAATAATGTATAGTATGTATGATAATATCTACAGTTTAGCCACCCATTGTAAATACAACTCGATGATTGACTAGTTTAGTGACCATAGTGGCTCCGTGTGGTAGTCAAGAAGTTCTTCTCATTGACATCAATGATTTCAAAGACACTCTGCTCTGACTCGTGTTTGAATCTTTAAAAGGTGAATGAACCAATGTTCAGCCTTTTGTAGATTCTAAATCAATTGCTTGTTAACAGCAATCACAAGGTCACCTTTGACCAAAATCGTTTGTGGGGGTCAAAAGACTCTTTAAAAGAAGGCATTACGCAAACCCCAATGCTTTTCACCGCTCCATAGTAATTCTTATAAACTTCAAAATTACTCAGCGTTCTAAATTGATATTCTTCCCGAATTTGGCGTACAAACTGCCCTTCAATTCATCAAGCAACTCGTCGATTTCTTCGATTTTGGCTTCCATATCTTCCACCAGCTTCTCCAACTTTTCGTTTTCTAGCTCAATACGCTCCACGGCCTTATCTTTCTCCATAAACACGAAAACATCACCGTATTTGTATTGCACCTTGTCGTCATCCAACAATTCGATTTCCATGCCCAAATCATCAAGGTATTCTTTTTCGGTCTTCAATTTGGTTAATTTGTCGTTCAACTCATCCTTTTCTGTTATCAAGGAACTAAACTTATTGATCTTTTGCTGGTCTTCCCATAAGACCTGCACAGAGTTGGTCTGTCCTTCAGGTAAGAGCTCCATTTGTACAATGTGAAAATTTTCTGGTAGCAGTTAACGTTAGCGATCAAAGAATCGCGCGCCACGACCAACCTCTATCACCTTCCGTTAACTGTCATTAACGAAATATATAAATAGGAGCGAAATTCTTGAGCGAAGAAAACGTCTGCTTTACTTAGTAACTACCAGCGGTGAATTTAGTTAAGCAATTTAGAGGCTTTGACAATCATTTAGTAGTTTAAATTCGTATATTTAGCCCAGACATTTAGTGTTCCTAACATAAACTAGCATTTATAGAGTAAAAAAAAAAAAAGGTGAAGTTGTATTACTCTACGTTTGCAAAACAGATTGAGTTGGATTGCAGCTTTATATTTTATATTTGAAAGTTTGCATACTATTTATTGTTATAGAACTATTTATTAGTACATTATTGTACACGTCATATTCAGGAAGCCAATTGAGAGCGGTTGATAGCCAAAAGCTTGCCTTAAACATAAGAAGAAATTCAGGAGTCAATTGTGCTTAAATTTGTAAACCTAAAGTCAAATCTTGAATTGCATAAGGTATATTAAAACCAAAACATTTTAAAACAGAGCTGAAATCTTCAAATGTACACATTGCACCAAGTAACCGATTTGGAGCTCATTCATTTCACCAGACGTCAAAACTCCGTCTCATGGAGAGGTGTTTTGACAGCCGAAGAGTATGTCATGAGAGAATACACCTTGGGAAAGACGGAAATGACCAAAGACCTTTGTGTTTTCATCCTTGAAGACGACAATCAAAAATTGTCTTCCATTGAGTTATGCATCAGAGATGCAACTAAATACAAGTACATCGATGGTTCTGTGGTTGAAACCAAGATTAAATCTGGTTGTATAGGTGGTGTTTATACTTTTCCTGAACATCGTGGAAAAGGCGCTGCCAAAATAATGGTAGACCTCTTAAAAGACAAATGTGAGGAGCTCCTTGGACCCGATGGCTTTCTCTTTTTGTATTCCGAGGTTGGCGAGTATTACGCTAGATGTGGATTCAAGTCTGTGCCTATTCCCACTATGCATTTAACGTTGGATTATTTGAATGAAGAAGCTTTGAAATCACATCCATATGATATTGAATACATTGGGTTTCAAGAATTTCAATCTTTGATGGAAGTGTATGCGCTGGATAGCACCAAAGAAATACGTGCAAAGACAGCACTAGATCAGAAAACTAGAGTTTCTGTAGATGTGAGTTCTAAAATGTTGGATTGGTTCCACATGAGAAACAAGTACATAAGTAGCAAGCTTTTTTACAAAGATTTGGAGGTGAATCTTGAAGATCATGATGATTTGGTAGATAAATACAAAACTATTGATCCCAAGGTCTTTGGATTGAAGTTGTGTCAGAAGGGCAAATTGATAGGATTTATTTCCTGGACGTACGATTGGACTGAAGGGGGTAAGAACGGATCTGTTACAGTCATCAATACTTACGTGGCTGGCGAGATAGCTGATAAAGAGGCACTTAAATTGCTTTTAATTGACGAAACTATCAAATATATCAAAAGCATAGGAACGTTTTCCAAAGTTATAGTTTGGTCCAATGAGTTGGAAAATAACATAGGAGAACTTCATGACAATCCTAGTAGAAGTGCTTATTTAGAAACGAAGGAAGAAATCATATGGGAGAATAATAACAAATTGCCTTGGTTTTAAGGTCCTGCGGTTAGAAGGCTAAACGCTATAGAATCTTTAAATAGTTTGTATATTGTTAAATGCGTAGGTATATGCAAATCGTGGGGAAAAAATTCTTCTTATAATGATTCTATTGGTTTGAGCTCGTACAATTCCAACATCCCTGCCACTTTATCGTGAAGACTGTGTTTGACTTCACCGTTCAACCTCAATATTATATCGTCGGCGCTCCAATCCTTCAGAAGGTAAAGTTGCACTTTCTCGCCCATCTCTTTATACATTTTCAGAAGTTCTGGCTCGTCCACAGCCTCATAATTTGGAATCTTTGAGTTTTTTGCAAGAAATTCATAATTGAGGCCATAATGGCCCACAATCAACGAAATCAAGCTGAGCAAGCACTTGGAGCTTTCGTTGTATTTGACACTCAACTCGTTGAGATTCACAGGTTCTTCACAGAGTTTTTTTGCACTAGCCCTAAGATGGTATTTGACGGGATCAGCTTCTATGTCTTTGCATAATTTGAAGATCCACTCCAAATCGAAACGAGGATCTTGTGGGAAACTAATAAGCTCCGAATACTCACTCTCATACAAAGTAATCAATGCCTTTTTGATGAGCAAATATTTAGACATTCCGCTAGGGTATTTTTTCATGATCTCCTCCTTTAATTCTTCAGGTGGATTGGGGAATTTCTTAAAGTTCAAGAATTCCTCGTCGGTCAAATGAACATTGGGTAAGCCCAATCGCCACAACACACACTTGATATTTCCCCAATGGGCAAACGACTTAAGCGCCACCAAGATGTCAGGGTCTTCCAATGCTTTTTCGCCGAAGAACTGTTCCAAATATTTAATGAGATAAAAACCGTACAATTTGGTACCCAAATGATGATCAGTGTGGAAAAAGTTCACTTTAGAAGCCATGAGTAACTTGAGTCCCATATCTAAATGCCTTTCAGTCACTTTTTGGCTGTAATTGATGGCATCTTTGACGTTTCCCAAGTCCAAATTGGGCGTATAACTAATCACGCTTGAATTCTCAAACCACTGGTTCGTTTCCAATTCTCTGGCCACACCCATGATGCATAAACACAAATCAAGGTATTTGGAAAATAAAATCCCATTATTTATATTGGCAAGGATGTTGTAGGAGGAAATGTACGACACTTTCATGGAAAGATCATTGGCATTCACCACGAGGTGTTTGTCCTCCTGTTTGACGCGGTGAAAGCCGTTATCGACGAATTTGTACTTTCTTCCATTTTTGTTATACTCTAATTTGTTTAAAGTGCCGATGGAGTTGAGAATATGGTCAGCAATCTGCACCAAAGCGTCGCTGGATTGCATGTAAACAAAGATCTAAGACGAGCGCGAGAACGATAGTGGTGAGTGGGTGCGGTCAGAGATATCGTTCGCGCGGGCGTGGCGGGTCGGTGTGGCGGTATGCTCGCGCGCCTGGTAGCAAAACTTAGGGGGAGATGGTGGGACCGGTCGATCAGAGCACGTGAGCTCATCGCGATTACCCCATATTTCGAGACCGCTGATGGTGAACTTTGGTATAACTTTGGAATTTCTTGGGAAGAAGGTGTGAATGTGAACGTTTGGCGTTATTCTAAAGCCCAGAGTGCGATCAAATGGTTAGCACGGTTTCTGGTATGAACTCATACCATTGAAAACGGTCATTCCAAAATGGAGACTGTTATCTCAAGCCTGTGATGTCGGTAAGAGCGGTTTATTTGTCACTCGATGCATTCCTACCCGGTATTTCCAACGCTGCCAACGATCCTCACAGCCCACTCTACCGTTCTCAGAACAGCCCCGTTCTATTCGACTCCCGCTGATGCCGCCAAGAAGCCCATACCGAGCCCGGAACCACACTGTGAAAGGCTGGGTCAGCGCTGGGCTATGTTCTTGGCCGCTTGGCCGCTTGGCTTTTCTGTTACTTGGCTCCACCATGGCCCGCCAGTCGTAGGAGACTGGCTGATCTGATCTGATGCTTCAGTTATACAATTAGCCGCCGAGAAGCGCTAGGCGGTTGTTACGCACATTAACCCGCAGAGATCCAAGAGACACTACACATTGTGGTTCGAAAGGTTGCTCTACGTCATTACTCATACATTCATTATACACTCATGTTCTGCTGTTGCCTCAACATTTTTATTTTTCTTCTTCTGGCGTTGATGAACCAGTTCGAAAGCTGCTGCTGGTTCAACCCCGTCGACATCATCAACTGGTTCTTCTCGAACGTGTTGGGGTATGGGTGGTTGAGGTGTTCGTTAAGCCACTTCAATAGTATATAGGTGGTTTCTTTGGGTAAGTTGTTTCTTGTTTTTCTCTTTTCAGTTTTGGCAGCCCCGTCCAGGTCGCTCAGCACCGAGCTGCTTCTCGATTTGGACTCGTTTGAGTCGAGCCTGTACAACGACACGCTTTCGGAACTATTTGAGGCACTCACGTTTGGACGGGGAAGGGGGAGCGATAACTGGCCGTTGAATGTGTAGTTGGAGGACTTGGAGGGCACAGGCATTAAGCCGGGTCCCGAATGGCCTACTGCCATCTGGGAAGGCTGCGTGTGCTGGGGGTATGTGGTGGGAGCTACTGGCTGTGGCGCGAGCGCTGGCACCGTACCTGGCTGGGCGCCCAAGCGGGAGATTGGCGGCAAGAGTAGCGAGGACCCTAGGGTGGGCAAACCATTGGACTTGTAATTGGGGACCAGGTATGTGAGTTGGGTGGTGTTTAAAATATCGCTAATAGGGGGCAATACGATCTTATTCTGCATAACTTTTTGTGGCAAAAATGAGATATTGTCATGTTATATACTTTGAACCAAGAAATAATCTGTCAAATTTCTTGTCAAAATGGAGATAAAAGCTTGACCGCAACGCTCGGACGGGATAAGCACTGCAGAAACGAGCGGATTTTGGGCTGGGTGTTTTGGCGCAGTGTTTAAGGGTGCTCTGGGCAATTTTATGGGTGTGTAGAAGCTGTATAAGACCCATTTCGCCCGCTTTAAAGGTGGTTCATGACGGTGCTAGCCTTAGGTTTTTTCCGATCCATTACTGCATTTGACACATCCTGTCAAGCATGCCAAGAAAAGGTAAGGCGCAGTGGAGTTACATGCAGGCTTTGACTTTTTTTGTGCAGGGCCCGACATTATACGCCGGATTCTGTGCTTGTGTACAGGTGAAAGATGCTCGTGTGCCGGACCGGTGTTTGTGTGCCGGAGATGGGTACATTTTGGTGAGAGCAACGAAAGATGGATGCAATTGCACAATACGCTCGGGAGGTATGGTAAACAACAAAAAAATATGGCGGTGGGGTAATTGGTTGGAATGGCAGGCTAGGCCTCATAGACGCCAACGTTCTTTTATACGCCTCCTAAAAGCTTAGCTAAATTTCATCTCCTATTATCAAAAAAAGCTTGGTCTACGGCATTGGCAATGATCGTACCGAGATGATTCCGCTGTCAAGAAAATGACACCTTCCTAATTTGGAAAGTGCACCTTTCGTCCCTTTTGGTACAAAGATACGGCTATCAGTAGTAGTGTTGTGTTCGTGTATTATGGGATTCTATGTACAGCCCAGCACTATGGTGTAAAAGGGACTCTTAAGGTGATCCGATAAGCTCAGCGTTTACCCCGACCCCAGCGGCACTTGCTTTAAGTTATGCAAGATCAGCAATATTTCTTGGTAATGTGAATTTACGAGCCACTAAGGTGACAGCTGTCAGCACTTCCCGGGGCTCGACCCGAATCGCGACCCGAGCTGCGAGCCAGTAAGCCGCCGTGCGATACTACACGGTGCGACCTTTGGTGCGACGCTGTGCCAAGCTTCTGCCATAGTGTGTTAGCACTCTACACCCACCG
The DNA here is from genome assembly GCA_030571075.1 of Yamadazyma endophytica. Lineage (NCBI taxonomy): Eukaryota > Fungi > Ascomycota > Pichiomycetes > Serinales > Debaryomycetaceae > Yamadazyma > Yamadazyma endophytica. The sequence goes on from JAJLXA010000002.1 coordinate 1,074,689, forward strand.
ACAGTCATCTTTACATCTTCAGAAGATGGCATGTGGTCTGTGTGGGCAAGGCGTAGTCGCCGCCATTTTCAATTTTAAGCTTGCGTCTCTGGAAGACGATTGCTGAGGACTTCTTTGTTCAGCTAGGCTTATGAATAACGACGCCAAAATTTCTTGGCGAGACATAACGACATAGGGACAGGATTACTTAGCGGAAGGTTACGCTTTTGGCTGGACCTAGCAACACCCAAATGGACCCGGCTGGTGCTGGTTTGTTCGGGATTGGCGGTGTATTTTGGCATCAAGAACTTATTACTGACATTTGACGCCTTAAAGCCTCGAAAAAGACATATTAGACTTCGTCAGCTACGGCTATTGGTGATATTAAGCTCTTACACGAAACATATCACTCTTTCAGTATCAGCAAACTCTGTGCAGGCATTTACCCGGTCTGGATAGAATTCTGTCCATATGTGGTTGTTGCATGGCGTACTTAAATAAGCTTAGGCTTGAAAGAATGCTCACTTTGAAAGTTTGTAGCTTTCAACATATTCAATGCTTAGTACTTATAAAACTGCAAAGTTCCGTATGGAATAATCTACCCCAATCTTTCTGCCAAAACATTCTCGAATTCGATTTTGTTATACTTCACGTATTTGCCCTTATTCTTCGTAAACGCACCATTACCGTATTTGTCATAGAGTTTAAAGTATGCGTTTCTAATGAGTTTTTTGATCTCTCCTGTTAAGTAATTTCTTAAGTTTGGATCCGAAATGTTGAATTTCTCGTAGTTCTTCAACGCCTCCTCGAAACTTTCGTTGAAAGTCTCGAAAAGTTTCTTGATTTGATCTTTCTCCTTAGATGAAAGGTCGTTCGATGGATTTGTGGCACTCAAGGTGGTCAATTGCGTCATGTCTCTGATAATGATATAGGAGGCGTAATTCCAGTCATCCAAGAAAAGCTTCAAAAACCGGTTTTTAAGCTTGTTAATTCTTTCCATACCCACAGTTCCAATTAGTTGGTACAAATTACCCGTTCTGTTGACGATGGTTTCAATGAGAACAACATTCTTCACCAAAAAGAATCCCTGTGTTGCTTTCTTGTGCTCCTTGAGCTTTATCTCGAGATTAATCATGATACAATCAATCAAATCACTAAAGAGGTTTGCAACTTGATCCATGTCTTCCACATCTGTCTTAATCACCGATGTGTATACTGGAAGAAACCTCAAAGGTTTGATGTTGAGCCATTCACCCATATTGTACTTGCTGATTAAAAGTCGTAAGCTATCGGGATAATCACTAATCTTTCTGATTTTGGTTATCAATTCAACAACCACCTCAGTGCTATTAAGTTCAGTGTATTTCTCCACGCTGTGTATACGATTTTCAATGTGCTTGAAAAGTTCTTTGAAGAGACCTTTTGCATTATTAGTAAGTTTGGTTATGGTTAGGTTGATTTTGAACTCTTTTATATCGCCAAATTTACCCACAAACATGGAAAGTTGTGAAAACACATCACAGATCTCCAAGATCAAAAGATCGTTATCCATGAGGTTCTGTGATTCTTGGAAATACCCTACGAAATTTGTGTTGACAATGTCGTCAAACCTATCCATTTGTCGAGTGATAATTTTCCCTAAGATGTCGGTGCTATTCAATTTTTCAAGTAATTCAAGCTCTTTATTTACCAACTTGACAAATTCCGCATAATACACGTTGATTCCATTGCTTCCACGTTCGTATGGAGGACTTCTTGGGCCCATCGGTTTGGGCTTGAATGTAAGCTTCTGCTCAACCGCAGCCATTTTCTCTACAAGTTTGGATCCCCTGGAATCAACAAGAATTTTGTTAATCTGAGGATTGGTACCATTGAAGTACTTATTCACTACCAAAATATCGTTGAATCTACCGTTTTCTACCGCTTTCCTGTAATATGACACGAGAATCAACTCCGATTTATCGATAAGGTTTTCAAAATTCACAAGTATACCGTAAAACTTCCTGATGTTTGTTTTCATCTCTTTCAATAAGACTTTCGATTTGTTCAACGTATCGACGTATTTCTTTGCTCCCATAACATCCACCGAGGTGCCTAAAAGCGCTTCATAGCTGCTTGTACGTGCTGCATAATCACTAACCTCTTTGAGCTTATCTATTCCCGCAGTGATCTGTTTCTGCTCATTTGTGAGTTTGTTCACGCTTTGAAGAATTGGCTTGATTTTGGTAGACGCATTGGTGGTTTTATTGGATATTCTGTTCAAACTTTTCGATATGTTTCCAAATAGTTCCTTCGACTTGATAAGATTCTGGTTTAACACCGCCACGTCGGCTTCATCTACGTCGACCATGGTGTTGTAACAGTTCTAGCGCGACATCGCGAAATTTACTGATGATTGTACCTGTACAGGACGATGTTTCTGAACTCACGCAGTTCTTTGGACGTCTTGATGCCTCTTTGGGCAAGAAAAAGACAGGTGGGAGTACGAAGTTTGAGAACACCGTCTCAGACTTGGTGGTAACATCATGGAAGTTTCGAGAATGGGATTACTATAAGCATCTCACGCCATGTCAGGCTAGAGGGCTCTTCACAGCAGGCAATAAAATTGCCGTTCGTGGTTATGATAAGTTCTTTAATGTAGGGGAGGTACCGCAAACTCAACTCAATGTGTTAAGGACTACTTTGGGACCGTACGAGCTTACAATTAAGGAGAATGGATGCATTATATTCATAAGCGGATTATCGAATGGATCGATTGCAGTGTGTTCAAAACACTCTGTGGGAGCACGAGATGACTTGAATAGAAATCATGCACAGGAGGGAGAGAAGCAGCTTCTTAAACAATTACAACAAAGAGGGTTGTCAGTAGAGGACCTAGCAAAGACGCTTTACAATCTCAACATCACCTTGGTGATGGAGCTCTGCGATGACTCATTCGAAGAACACATTCTTTCCTACACAGACAAGGATGCAGGTTTATATTTGCATGGAATCAATTCGAACACGATAGAATTCCACACGTACCTGATGGAAGAGGTAGACGTCTTCGCCAGGGCGTGGGGCTTCAAATGTGTTAAACACTTCAAAATGGACGATTTCAATAATCTCATGACATATTTAAAAGAGTGTGAAAAAACCGGTACGTGGGAGGGTAAGGAAATCGAAGGGTTTGTAATCAGGTGTAAAACTAGTAAGGGTAAAACCTTCTTCTTCAAGTTCAAATTTGAACAGCCCTACTTATTGTATAGGAATTTCAGAGAAATCACCAAAAAATACATAGCAGGGAAGCCGCCTGTAGAAATCATCAAGAAGTACACCGTGGACAAATACATAATGATAGAGTATTTGCATTTCATTCAGAAATATTTTGATGAAAATCCTCAAGAGATGGAGCTTTATAGCTTGGGCCATGGGATCATCAAGATCCGTAAGAAATTTCTCGAGAGTTTAGGTTTGAGCGAGATCAGTGGAATGAACTTGCTTAAGATCAATGAAGACCTTGCAAGTCAGCAACTTAACTCCAAAACTAAATTTAAATATGTTTTAATTCCGGTGGCCACTGTCGGATGTGGAAAAAGTACCGTGGGGATGACTTTGGCCAATTATTACAACTGGGGCCATGTCCAGAACGACGATTTACCGAATAAACACAAATCTTTACTTGTAGAGAGATGTTTGGAAAAGTTATCGTCCACCGACGTTGTCATCTGTGACAGAAACAATCACATGAAAAGAGAAAGAAAGCAATTATTTGACCAGTTTGCACAGTTTAAAGACAACTATTTTGAGCTAGATGAACATCTTGTGTTTGTTGCGTTGAACTTTATCCCAAATCATTACACAGACGAACAAGTATTTAACGAAACTTACTCCAGGATATCTAAAAGAGGCGATAACCACCAATCCATCAAGAGCCAATCGGATCCGAATCTTGCCAAAAAAATCCTTGAGGGTTTTATAAGTAGGTTCCAGCCATTGGATACCGACAGAGAACCTGATAAGGACTTTGACTTGGTGGTTGATTTGGACTTTACCGAACCAACGCAAACAAGCGTTTTAAAAATAATCACCAACATGAATGCCAAATTTCCAACAATTGGACTTCCAGTTCCCACAGTTGAAGAATTGCAACCTGCACTTACGAAAGCGTTGGAATATAAGCCCACTTTTACCAAAACGTTTGGTAGCAAAAGCAAAAAAAATAAAGTGTCATACTTCAAAATTAATATAGCCAAAACAGTTTTGCTAAAAGCACTTGCGTATGAACTTGTCGATAATGAGCAATGGATCAAATTGAAGAACATTCAGCGAGTCCAAAGCGAATTTCACGTCACTTTGGCCCATTCCAATTCCTTGAAAACTGACATCAAAAAATGGGAAATACTCAACAACCTCGTCGCCACAAAAAATGCTCCCAAAATATTGGCAGATGTGGAAATCACCAAAGTGGTGATAGCACAGGATAGACTTATCTGTTTAGTAGTGAAGGTGCTTCGAACGTTTTTTAGTGCTTCTGCGGAAGCAGTGGAAGTTCCACACATTAACAAGGTTTTGCACATAACAGTGGGAACTATGGATGAAAGTATCAAACCGTACGAGTCCAATTTGGTGTTGCAAGAAACTATGCAGAAAAGCCCAGAGCTCGGGAGTGGCACATACGATACGATAACGGTATTGAATCTCAAGCAAGAGTTAATTTTATACGATCAAGTGGTAGGAGCTGTATATCAATAAATATGTAGAATGCACAAGGAATTCTGCGTGACCCTAAAGCCGATTATCACAGCATTGTTTACCCGGTTTGCATTATGCGTCTATTTCGAAGGCTTCTTATGCTGGTTATTTTTAGAGCATTGTCTCAATCAGGTTCGCGATGAAAATCGCTGCACTAACTTAAATCAAACAATGAAAATAGTCACAGACTTTGACGAAACCATCACGCGGGCCGATACGGTGTCGATTTTGGCCCGGGCACCCTACATCAGGAAACCACTGTTATCGCCCGGATTTGAGCACTACGTGAGCGAATACACCAAGTCATATAACCAGTTTTTATGTATGACGGAAACTCCACGGACTTTTGAGCAAGAATTGACCTACCAAAAGCGCTTGAAAGACGTGGAAAATGAATCGATCGCCAGGATCGTCGATGGAGATGTTTTCAAGGGTGTTACGACGTCGGATATCCAGCGTTTAGCCCCTTTGGTGACACTTCGTGAAGGCTTCGATGAGTTTCTCGCAGAGGTGCCCCAACTTCACATTTTAAGTGTAAATTGGACCTCTTTGTTGATGAAGGAGTTGCTCAAACATACCACCACACCAATTACCTACATGGTCAACGAATTGGCGTTTGAAAACGGCATATGCACCGGGAACTTCACCGGACCTCAAATACGAACCGGCTCAGACAAATTAGAGATGTTGCAGCAACTAAAGGATGACATAATATACATTGGAGATAGCCGGAGCGATCTTTTGGGTCTCCTACATAGTCGTGTGGGCATTATAATTGAAGGGGGGTCATTAGCACACAATTTACCCTGGGAAATACCAATCAAAAGCATTGAAAGATACTCTCCAGAGCATCGTGGGCTTTACAGCGGCAGCTGGTGCCAGATACAAAAATTTATAAAGCGTTTCAAGTAATTAACGGCCCCAATACTGTGGGTGAGGGGCATAGCCATAATACATGGAATTGGGATAATTTGTAGGTGATGCCTGGAATGCAGGAGGAGGGCCATTTATGAGAGGACCTGCCATATGACCATGGCCCATTCCGTTCATCATAGGGGGAGCTCTGGAGCCTCCATCAAGCATAGGCCCTGGTGGTGCTGGCACCATCATGGGGCCACCATAAGGCGGATGAGGAGTTACGCCGCCGGGGACGTTATGGGAAAGAACACGATACGAAGGTGAATGCATGGAACGAAGTGACATTCCTGGTGGATGGATTTGGTTGGGATGTCCCACGGGAGTAGTTACTTGGGGCCGTGGAATATGGTGGACAGGAGCTATGGGTGCATTTCTGGGCGTTTGGTTGGAGGTGGGACCACTTTCGTTGGGCGAGGAGGAGGAGGAGGAATCGAAAGCAATTTCACATAAGTCTACTCTGTCCTCGAAAGGCATGGTGATCAACTGATTGAGCAACTGGAGCGGTAACAGGAGTGGGTTTCTGGCTACAATTCTGATGTCAGAAGCTGATTTCAAGTATTCGGACCGTTCGTGTAGAAGCTTACATCTTTCTAAGTCGTCTATGGCTTCGAAGCAACTAGCAGAACGATCACAGGCATCGGCTGCATCTAGAAGCTGATTTTCACACCGTTCATATACACAACTGAGTCCGTCCCATATAATGGCCGACGTCATGGAATAATCGTCGTTCTGCAACCTAAGCGCCTGGGAGTATGCTGACAATGCATCGGGCAACTGGTTTAAGTTAAGGTATAAGTTTCCGAACAAGCACCAAACCAAGGCGGTTTTGGACGTCTTCTTGAGCGCAAGCTGCAAATATTGGAAACAGGCTTTAAAGTCCAGCTTCTGGAAATGGATCAAGCCTAGAAAAAACCACGGCAAAAAGTCGTTGGCAGTGTTAATATTGGGCATCACTCGATTGTTCAAAAGCTCCAGGCTGTGGTCGAACCTATTGTCGATAAAGCTCAAGTAGCTGCTCAAAAGCAACAATTCGTAATCATCGTTGTAAAAAAGCAACGAGTTGGCCGAATGGGTCTTGCATGAAGCAAAATCCATGTGGTGAATGAGAAATTTAATCAAATCAACATACACCTTGGCAGAGTTCTTCAAGTTTAGGGCATTGGTGAAGTAGTTCAATCCTACGTTGTAGTCATCTTGAAAGATGCGCCCTAAACTGCACAATGCAGAGATCCGAATGTCTACAGGCGGCGTAACCTCCAAAGACCGGTTGAAAAAAACCTTGGCTCTTTCGATATCGTTAAGTTTTGTCAATAAGAGCCCGTGTAGCTGGAAAGTTTCGCCAATTTGCTCACAGTTGTTGATGTACTTCAAACCCTGCTCAAAGTTTTTCAAGTTAAAATTGAGCTTTGCCATAAGCAAGTTAATTTCATGGCCGGCATCAATGTCGCCGTCTTTGTGGTAATCATCAACGTAGCTTTCTAGAAGCTTTAAAATCTCCACTGTTTGGGAGTGTGAAGGCCTCAGTATGGGCTCTATGTTATATACACTTTTTGCCATGCCCAAAATGCCGTTGAGATTGGGTAGTATGTTGAAAGAGTTCCGAAAACATCGTATTGATATATCGAACAAATTTAGATCAAATGAGACCTCACCAATGTAATTCCATAAGTCGATGATCTCATTCATTCGATAAATTGAAATGAACAAGTGAAGAAAAATACAAATTAGTGGATTTAGGTTTTTTTATATTTTAAATAAAGGTAAAATAAATTTCAGATTTCAATATAAAATTGCGACCAAACATGCATATTTTAGTTCCTCAAGAGCGTTATGCATGAACAAAATACATGCCAAACTTTATTGCACATTTTGTTCTTATGCATGATTACTTAATTGTGCTGCATGAGCAGAAGATATGCTGGAAATAGGTGCAGAGCCTTTGGCTAGCGTATTTCCTGAAATAGGGATAACCTAATAAATGGCCAGGAATGCAACCGTTGCATAAACAGTCAAGCACGGCCACCTGAATGGGACATGCCATTTGTGCCCAGGTTTTCAAAAAAGCATATGAACTAACTTAGTTTTATCTCATAGGCGGCCACCTACATGACCCGGCCAAATGCGAGTCCCTAAAGGTAAAATCTAAAACTAAATGTACATAGGGTAGAAATGTTGTCTTTATCAAAGGTGCGTTGCGCTAAACAATACCCAAAGAATATCTTAACCAAATTATCATTGACTTTATGATCTACTTGTAATTCGCCTTATTATTTTTCGGAAATGCTCCTGCACCAACTGTGCATTGACCGTGGGTTGCGAAGAAATAGCTGCCTCACTATGCATATGGCTTGTTTGTATGTATAATGCCAATTGTAGGAAGGGTATATGCGCAATCTATGTGCTTACGAGTTTCAGGTAGATTTCTCGAGATCCGCTTCTGCAACTGTTCGTGCCTTTTGCATGTACGTCAATATGAAGCTACGTCGCCAGTGAATTATGCGGTTACTGTATACGCCTTGAGCCTGTGACATCTGCCCCCAAAAATGAAATTATTCACCTTCGTGCATGCATCAAGCCGTAAACAATGCTGTCTTCATAGCCAAACAAATAGTCGGGCTTAAACAATAAATGCTTAAATTATTATCCTAAAAAGAAACTGAAGTCCGCGCAAGGCAATTATGTCACTATGTATAAATGATGACCCTCTATATTATCCTTTATACAAAGTATGCAACTGTTAAATCTGCGTCAAATACTTTAAGTTTATTTTCGTGTAAATCTTTTGCACCCCTAGGTGGTACAGTCGAGCGGCTAATTCACTCTAATCTGGTAGTTGCACCTCTCTTATACCTAGGCTAAAGTTTCTAAAGCATGTTCGATAACAGTGCGTACATCAACAATAGCAGCTGGTTGTCTACCGTGCTATTTGTTGGGGAACGTCGATTCCACCGTACCATCGCCAACCGAGAAATTCGATTCGACAGCGACATGCGGAATGCCGCTGCAGCTCCACCGGTGGACCTGGTACGAGGTCCGGCGGCTCGAATCAAAAAGGCCTTGCGTCGGTCGCACTGTCCCCGCGGAGGCCACACAGTGCCAAAAATAGCACCGAAAGCAGTCACGTCCGCCTTTGTAGCACCTTACATTACTTCGGCCGCCGGTGCAGAAAACGCACAAATCCACGAGCATGTGCCAAGCCCTATTGTGCCCGTCTATGGAAGCTCTACATCCATGCCAGGTAGGTGACATGACCCTGCTGCGGTCATTCGTTGCATTGTAGAATGAATATGTGGCTTGTGGATCGAGCAATTATTGGTTAGTAGTCTCGGCAGATCTGCCTGAACATGGGGTGTGTCGGGCGATTGCATGCGTTGCAGACCATCACTTGCAGATATTATTATGCACGCAAACAGATCCCTTTTTTGCTAATGCGCTAGCCGGGGAGGGCCGAGACGCTGCAACGGATTTATTAAACTTTGTATCCAGCACCTCCACCAAGACAAGTCCATCACATTCGCCTAATAGGTAGTTTTAAGACTGAATGCATCAACGGCGAACGCTAATTAATAGCCCTAAAACTAAAATACAAACTCGTGCTTATGCACCTTTTAAGCAGGAGGATCTCACACGCGCTAGCAGCCGCATAAGATTGCACAGTAAAGCTTCTCTACGTCCCTGCTTGAATAATGCCGACAGGACGCTGTACCATTCCCTCGGGTGTCTTGTTCATTGGTTATGCACAAAGAATCGCCTAAGCCTAACTGTCATAATGGAGCCCTTACCGCTCGCAGTCGATGCGTTTAGTTACTTCCACTGCTTAGGTGTAAGTCCGTGTGGTGTCGATGCGTTAAACATTCTGGCCACCACCCATTTGAAACCCTGTACCATTTACTCCTTACTTTTGCGTTTTTAAAAATTCGTAGTTCAAACAAGACGCATTCTGCATTAACCTAATTTGTAGCATTTAAGGTTCAACTGGCCCTTTGTGTAATGTGACATTTGGTTTAGCTTTGACTAAATGCATGTACAGTTACTTACTGTATGTATGTCTAACACCGGGCATTAGAATTTATTTGTGCCTGTGCATAATAAGCTTTCTAAGTCTGCTTATGGCCTCATTTGGGCCTCCTTTTGACTTGCGTTTTAGGCGGTTCGATGCGGTACCATATCACGCCTCGCTGCCGGCGCGGGCTCGCCCCAGATGGTGCGAGCATGTTTCTCTTCTCTGCTCATCTGCGCACCTCATCTGACATGAAGAGATTCTACTCCATAGTTGCAAATTTAATTCAGCAATGCAACTCCTGTGGCATCAAGCTACAACTGGTAAACCCGAAGATTCCGGGATATATACCGAAGGTGAGTGTCAAACCGTTTCGAAAATACGAGGATGCGGTGTATAATCAACATTTATCGAAATTAAGTAAGGAAGAATTGGAACTATTGGGAGGACACGATATTTCTAAGAAAGGCGCCAAAACAGACCATAAAGAGGACCATGACTACAAAGAGTGTATGAGATGTCGTAAGGTAAAGACATTCCATCAGTTTGATCCAGAAGCACCCGATCTATCCATAAAATCGAAAATCAAAGATATTCACTTGAATCAAAATGGGAAATTCATCTACGTTGTCAATGGAATTGATTTCCCTCTTTCGTGCGATTTCGACATGATAAGGCGATACAAACCTATAATCGTCATTACTAAGTGTGATTTGTTGTATCCCAGAGAAGACCATTTCAAGAAAAGCACGTTTTTTAAAGAGTTTTTCAAATTGAAGTTTGGTATCGATCAGGTGTTTTTGATAAGTAACAAAAAGAGTTGGGGGCTTAAAGAGTTGAACGCACATCTCACCAACAGCCTTGTTCCGGAATATTACCTTATTGGAGACATAAACTCAGGAAAGTCGTCATTGGTGTCGAGATTCTTATTTCTTCAGAACGGCGATTTCCGTATAAAATTCGACAAATGGATGATGAAAAACGGGCCAGGGATTTCTCATTTGCCTGGTTTCACTAGGGCCCAACTCGATTACAATCTTAGCACATACAAACTCGTGGATTTGCCGGGAATGAACCAATTTATATTACCAAATTTCGAGAAATTCAAGAATCATCTAAAAAACACAGCAATGTTCAAAAAAGGGCTCTATTACAGTGATTATAAAACGGTTGTGGGGGATAAGGTACTCAGTTATAACGGCCTTTTCTACCTCAAGTTCCCCAAAAATGGAATTTTCCAATACAAAAATGTTTTGAAGCTAGAGCCGATGGTTTTGAAAAACGTCGACAAATTAAACGAGTTGGGCGTGCAATTTGATAACCACCCCGATCAGGTGAGCGAGGCACTAAAGGCGAAGTTCATCGTTAATCCCACCTCCAAAACAAAAAAGTACTTGATACCGCCCTTCTACGGCAAATTGGACATCGTTGTGCAGAATTTTGGTTATATTGAAATAAAGCCCACCGGGGCCAAAGACTCTAACGAGTTGATTGAGGTCATTCTTCCGGAAAATGTCGACTTGAAGTTCATAGTTCGAAGTCCCTTGGTGCAATTTCTTTACAAAAGCCTCAGCGGCAGAGACAAAAAGGGTAATCCTTTGAAAGCAGAAAACCTGTGGAAATCCACCAAAGAGTATGCTCACTACAAGGGTGATATTTTTCATAGCAATTTGGTGCCTATGACCAACAATGATCAATATGAAACCATCAGTTCTGCCACAAACGTCTCCTACACACCCACCACGAAGATAACTAAAGATAACTACAAGCGCTACTGGCTCGAGAATTAGACACGGTGCTGGTTTAGCAAGTACGACATAGTTTCTCGTGAAGCCTAGACTTTTATTTGAAACTGCACATTGGGCACACGCATAATAACGCTCAAGCTGCACAACAGCTTACTTGCGAGTGCTTTTAAATATGCATATTCCCCTAACAATTAAAGCAGTTGTGGGCTCATTTCGTGGTGTTAGAAAGTTTATGGTAGTGATCTACAATCTCGGATTGACTTCTGGCGACTCCGCCAAATGGTTTTAGTATAGGATTACAGCATTGCAGGATACTAAACCTCCTTCGACAGCCATTTCCTGTTTCTCCAGAACCATCACCAAGATTATCCGATACATCTTCAACGGCATTCCGGGGGCTTTATGTGCCTCTTTGAAACCATCCCTGGCATACCCTCGAGATCAACTTTAAAGACTGTGTACACGAAGAGTGCCAGCCTAGGAACACTTCAGGTCAAACTACACACAAATAACCTCAGAAAAAGCCGCAAACTAATTCGTAGGCGAAACTTTATACCCGTCATAAAGCGTTATCAAGCTACGCCTAAAACCCCCAACTGGTGCACAAACACAGAGAAAAGTTGAAACGGTAAGCAAAGTGTACCGATTTCAACTGCACGCTTAGCGTCAACCAAGATGATTGGCAAAGAGAAATATTTGACATAGCAAACTAAAAGTTATCAAAAAACGAACAATTAAAAAGTGCCGGCTGGGCATGTAGGACGACCCAACTCACGCCAGTATCACAAAAGTTCCTGTGTGATGAAAGCTCATTGCCTGAACAGGAAGTTGCCTATTGCAACCCCTATTGTGGCCCTTTTCCTTGGTTCTAGGATATCAATGCAACGCTTCAGTTCCATGAGTGTTCCGACACCCGCAGAGTCTCCACGTCCGTAGCAGCTCAAACGTCCACATGGCATGCCAGCCAGAAGGTGCCACTTTTCTCTGAATGATTTGCGTTCGGAAGTATGAGCCAACTGGGCCGCAAATTATTCTATGTGCTTAAACGAGAGCCGACGCCCACAGCGGTACCATCGTGCACACGTCAAAAATCGATCCGGTGTTACCAAAATTTGCTTGAGCGAGTTATCTTGGAGGCTTTCAAACCCTCCCATCGTCACAACCTTCCCTGCATCCAACATACCTGTAAATATTGTAAATAAATGTAACTTCTCATTGACCGGCAGAAAACTAAGCAAGTTTAACCATAGACAATCAGACGCGCATGGGAAAAAATAATCGTGGTGACGACTGACCGCGACTTGCCCCAGATGGCACCACGCTCGACCCATGGCTACCACCACCTTCGGCCAAAATGAGGCTTCTTCCCGCACCATTCCTGCACCCGGCACCAGATCCCCCTGTATTTAGATTGCACGCCTGCACCCAGATCTCTTTCCTGCACCTCACCTCATCATACGCGCTTCTCCTATACCGCACACGACCCCCCTTTGTTCAATGATGAAAAATAAATATCTTTCCTTTGTCTTATTTAATTCTTGCTTATTTAAGAAACCTGTCCTCATCACGTCGTTTATTTCCTCGCAACCAAACAAACAGACGATTTGTTGATCCTTCTATTTACACCCTTCTGAATCAGGCAAATTCCCCGGTTCTTTTAGACGATACAGAAACGTTATAAACCCTCCAAAAGACGCCCCCTATTATGGCTTCAGTCAAAGAAAGAAAAAGAAGACCCTTGAGTCAATCGTTTTCCCTCAACAACCTCAATCTTTTGATGAGAGATAAGGACCGTTCCGATGATAAGGAGAATGTAAGGCATTCGAACTTCAAACCCGCCATCAAAGAGGTCCCCAGCAGAGACAGCGTTTCGTCCCGAGAGAGCCTCAAGTCAAAGGACTCCCTCAGATCCAAGGAGACCCTGAAACCAATAGAGATGCCAAAGGTTAAAGAAACTCCCAGACCCATAGAGACCCCAAGAGATGTCAGATCTAAGGACGTCGTTAGATCGAAAGAGTTGCCCAAAACGAAGTCGCCGGTGGAGCTGAAGTTCCCCGTCGAATCGCCCAGGCTCAATCGTGACAGCATATGGGCCAGAGACAAAGAGATAAAGAAAAACAAGCGGTTTTCTATCAATTTCATAAAGCCCATCGATACAAGTCCTATTAACGAGGAAGACTCAGAGCCCAACAACAGCCCCTTCACCCAGTACGACAACACGTCGATGGACTTGTCGATGATCTCCATGGACGAAGAGTACGAGCTCGCCACAGACGCCAAAAAACGAACCTCCAATCTCTCCAATATCATGGAGTTTATCTCCCAGATCAACTACGATTACGACGACCTTCTCACGTCTCAGGATTCGAGCTCCGACTTGGACCTCGACGACTTCAACAAAGACTCCTCCTACAAGGCGTCCATACTAGAGAACGTCGTGACGTTTGACTACACCACCCATGTGTACGACTTCGAGGACATCGACTACCTCAGGGCCATAAAAAGCTAGCTCCGCCGTTTTGGGCAGGTGCTCGCACCTTACGATCTCGATGAAAAATTGTACTATAGTTCGCACCAAATTTACGGTTAATGTATAAACTATTTCGGACCAACCTCGCCTGGAAGCGTTCGCTAGGCGCCGTGGGAGTTTGTGGCTTGAGCTACGTACTGTACCGCTACGGTGCTGCTCGCCGCACGAGCCCTGTGCCCTCTGACAGGTTTCCGCTCGAGTCCACCACTCCACTCCACAAAATCTCTTCTCCAGAATATTGCAGACCGGAGGACTTGGCGGCCGTGGTGGGGAAATTGACCCTGATTCTTGGTCCTGATAAGATCACTAATACGAAGATCGAATTGGAGTATCATACTCGTAACGAGTTTACTCCTCACGAGCCCAGACCCCATGAAAAACCTCGTTATGTGATCTACCCAGAATCCACCGAAGAGGTCAGCCAATGCTTAAAGGTGTTAAATCACCACAAAGTGCCTGTAGTGCCATTTTCGGGAGGTACGTCGCTAGAAGGCCATTTTTTCTCCACCAGACAAGGAATTGTCATGGACACATCGAGAATGAGCCTGATAGTGGCAGTAAACGCCGACGATTTGGACGTCCAGGTCCAGGCGGGTGTAAATTGGGTCAAGTTGAATGAACACTTGAAGCCCTTGGGGCTTATGATCGGTAGTGACTGTGGTCCTGACGGGCTTATCTCCGGTATGATCAACACCAATGCATCTGGAATTAATGCGCTGAAATATGGGGCCATGATATCCAATGTTATTTCTCTTACGGTAGTGCTAGCAGACGGAACAATTGTCAAAACGAAGCAAAGGCCTCGTAAACTGAGCAGTGGTTATAGTTTGACACAATTGTTCGTTGGAAGTGAAGGAACTTTGGGGATCGTCACTGAGGCAACCTTGAAATTACATCCTATACCGAAATACGAAAGAGTCATAGTGGGTCAATTCCCCACTTTGCTCGACAGCACTAACACCGTGAGTTCTATCTACCGTACGGGGATTCATCCTAACGCCATTGAGCTTTTGGACAAGGACATGATGCATTGCATTAATTATTCAGGTTATTTCTCCAAAGAATGGGAAGAAGTGCCTACTCTCTACTTCAAAATTGGAGGGATAAGCGAGAAGATGATTGATGAACAAGCAAAGATTCTTAAACAAATCGCCATGGAGAACAATTGCTCAAAGTTCATTTTTGCCAAATCAAAAGAAGAAGGTGAAGAATTGTTTAATGCTCGTAAAAATGCATTTTATGCCATATTAAATTATGGTAGAAACGAAATTGATCCTGATGTGAGATTATGGGTGACAGACATTGCGGTTCCTCTACTGAAATTGTCGCCTGTGTTGACCAAAATCGATGAAATGATCAAGGAATCGGGTTTGAAGAGTATCATACTTGCTCACGCTGGTGATTCTAACTTCCATTGTGATGTGTTTTATAAGGCCAATGAAAAGGACAAATGTGAAAAGCTCATTAACAAAATGATGGATTTAGGTTTGGCAAACGAGGGCACTTCTTCTGGTGAACACGGTATAGGAAACGGTAAGCGTAATTTTTTAGTTCAAGAATTAGGTCAAGATGCTATTGATTTAATGAGGCGTCTTAAATTTGCCTTAGATCCTAATTTAATTCTTAATCCAGACAAAATTTTTAAAATTGACCCATCAGATGATGGTGAATTATAGGTTGTGAAAGACCTACAATATTTATAGAGTTATAGAAACAATGTATTAATATGACGTGTGGAACATCTTCTTGCTTTTAACGGCTTATTCAATCATTACCTAGCAAACGATTCATTTTATCAACTTTGTTCACTAAATATTTTTCTGTGGAAATTTCAATAAATCTTGCAAATTTTATATATACTGAACTAATTTTTCTATACCTCTAAACTCGATATAATGCTTAACAAATCGTTTCTGCCCGACACACCAAACTTTGCAGACGTGCTTTTACATTCGCTGTCCAAAGCAGCCACTGTCAAAACACTTTTGATACGCCCCTGTTCATACATCTGGTTTCCAAAATTATAATTGGGTTCATCAAGAATCGTTGTACCGCCAGATACAAATAAGCCCTTCACGTTTCGTTCGAAATTCTTAAACTCAACACTAGCCCGCTCCTTTGTTGGTGTAGACAATGGCGATTCGTTAATTTCACGAGGCTTGAAGTCTTTCAACGATTCGTTATTGTAATAATTGACCAAAAAGTTTAATGCTCTGAGTCCTAATTGGTTTTTTTGAACAACAATTGTGTTACGGATCAATGATGCATGTATACCGTCATGATCATTGAATATCTCATTCACGTGTTGTATGACATCACCCATAAGATCCAAAGTACGAGCTTGGTCTTCGATGAAAGACGCACCAGGATGGAAAATGATGGTACAATCTTCAACCTCGCATCTTGAGCCTGGTAATCTTTCGACTTTTGCATCGATCAACTGTTTCACTTGGGAAATCCACGATTGATTTTCTTCGTCCACTAAAGATACCCATTTTTTATTATCTGAGAGTCTTATATAGCCTCCATTTTCTGCTATCAAGCCCAACTTTGGAAGTCTTTTGAATAATGTTTCAAGCGTCAGTCTTTTCATGTAACTGCACAAATAAACTTTGTTATGAGAATCATTGAGTAAATCGTTGAGTAGACTCGATAAACTGGTGGGTGGTAATATATCCGAGTTTTTGATATCCTGTGGTTTTGATGAGACGGTTACCTTGGTATTGAAATCTGCAAATGAGCTTATGGCGGATGCAGTTTCAAGATTGATGAAAAATAAACGTTTTCCATCGGTTGTGTCCTGGTAAAAATCACGGAACATTGTTTTATTAAATGGTCTTAAATTGATGGTCTTATTTCTTTCATTGATTTCCCATGCTTCATTAATGGTCAATAAGCATCCTTCTATCCAATTTTTGTAATCGTGACGTGTGACCACATCATGACAATTCCTCCATCTTGAAAGCTTCTCGTTTGGATCCATTTCTAAACACTGCTTGAATCTCTGAGCAAATGTACGTACGTCCCAAGGATTGATCAACACGGCACCTTCGCCTTGACTATAAAGTAATTGAGACGAACCAGTGAACTCACTCAACATCAAAGGTGATTTTTTCTCTGTAGTTGCTATGATGTATTCGTGGCAAGTCAAATTCAAGCCTTCTCTCATAGATGATACTACAAACAAATCAGCTTCAGCCTGCAAAGCAAGATATTGATCAAACCCAATGTCCTGTTGAAGTAATACAACCGGCTGACTAACGGCTAAGTTTTCAGAAAGAGAGTTGATCCTGGAGACAATTTGCATGACTTCTGTGGCATAGTCTTCATTTGAGGTACTCCCAATACAAATTTGGATCATAACAGTATTGTCAATATAGGAAGGATTCTTCTTAAGAAAGATTTCGTAAGCCAAAAGCTTTTCCTTGATGCCTCTAAGCTTGTCAAGTTTATCTCTTGATACCAAAAGCTTTTGATCAGCCCATCTTTCTCGTATACGATTTCTCCATTCTTTAACGTTCTCGCTGGCCAAAGTTTCTGACAAAGAATTGGCGTCAATACCAACTGGTATGGTGTTTACCATAGTTAGACTTCCATCGTAGGTAATACCATAATTAGTTGTATCAGCCAAAAGCAATCTAGAAGTAGTCTGCAAGAAATGTCTGACATATTCTTCTGTTTGGAACGAAATAGCATTTGCACCTAGCATACCCTCCAAGAGTGCTTTTCTTTGAGCCAAACAACGGAAAACCTCCGAAGATGGGAAAGATACATGAAGAAATAAACCTATTTTTGCATCTGGTATCTTTTGTCTGATCATTTGCGGTACGAGCAAAAGATGATAATCGTGAATCCAAATCATGTTTTCCGGATCATTGGGATCCAAATTGCCGTTTTCAGCTCTATACGTTTCAACGATTTTATCAGCGATCATTTGATTTAAAGCTCTGTAGTGTTTCCAAGAATGGTCTTCGAAGGCCTTAGATTTTGGATTGTCGGGGATCTCATAATGGAGTGTTGGCCAAAGCACTTCTTTACAAAAATTATTATAGTGACCCGAGAAAGTATCATCAGACGGAAACACAGCAGTACTAAAATGATCTTCTTTAAGAGTTTTTGCAATATCGTCTATGACGTGTTTGGGAACTTGATCTGTGGGCATAGCTAAAGTACCTACCCACCTTCTAGATTGAATGATATTGTCATCAACGGCAGTTTTGACGGCTTTGATCAAAGAACCATTACCTTTAGCGGCAAAAAGTACCTTCCAAGGACATGTTTCGAATATATTCGAAGGGTCAACAATTCCCTTTTCAATTTTTGGATCAGAAAAGCCCCCAAAAGGAGCCAATTTGATTCTTGCTCTTGGATTCACCATTTCGTTGAAGTCGTTATCCCAGTCGTTAGTATCGCTATCGTAATCATCAAATGGTGCCTTGGCACCGCTTTCTTCGTCTTCTTCGTTCTCTTCAGTGATTGGATCAATCAAAGAGGAGGAGCTTTTATTTTCATTCAATGTGAGCGACAAATTGGATCTAGCAAGTGATGCCAAAGCCCTGGAATTGCCAGGATTCAGTCCTTGGTTCAAA
Organism: Yamadazyma endophytica; assembly: GCA_030571075.1. Lineage (NCBI taxonomy): Eukaryota > Fungi > Ascomycota > Pichiomycetes > Serinales > Debaryomycetaceae > Yamadazyma > Yamadazyma endophytica. Next base: position 1,093,187 of record JAJLXA010000002.1, read on the forward strand.
TTGGCCAAATTAGTGCCAGATCTACTGATTTTCAAGGATGGCAACAAAAGATCGTCAGATTTCTTCTTCAACTCTGTCACAGAGCTTCCCACTTTGCCAAATGCAGTTGATTTGGGTTGGATATACTGAGGGTTCAATTTCTCATTAACATCAACCAAAGCGTCTGAATTTTGATGTTTCTCCATGAAAAACTGCTCGACAGAGCCAGAAGTATCTTGCACATCGTTAAAACTGTTCTTCCTCAAAGACGGGGACTCGGATGGTGAAACTTGGTGAGAAACCGCTGCCGAGGAGAGCGAGGGAAGGATGCTGCTCTGTTTGATTGCTAAGGGCCTGGAAGAATTCATACTTGGTCGGGAACTTATGACTTTGTGTTTAGCAGTTGGGTTTTCATCACGAAGAAGTTCCTCTTGCGGTCCAACTTCGAATTGAACCGTGTAAGGAAGAAATCTAAAAGTTAGTACTATGTAAACGTGGTTGGATTAATTTCGATCCAGGAACTCAATTGTGGCATAAAAAGTACACAAATAAATTGCTATCCCTAGTGACAATATATTTGTATCCACACTAGTACCCCTCTGCTTCCTTTTCATCTACATACAAAGAACCTATAATCACAGTCATGAAGCAAGAAGCAATATCGCGAAATCGATGAGGTGAGGTAATGGAATCGTATGGAAATATTGAAAATAATCGCTTTTATGATAACCATTGCCACTTAAGTGCGGATATAGATAGAGAACAGGTTGAAAGGTTGATAAAACTCTTGAACAATGTCTTTGGTGACCTTCCAGAGTCCTTTTTCAGTGTCATGAGCACCAATCATAGAGATGTTCAATTTATAGATTATATAATGAGCTCTTTGGGTAAACCTTTGGTGTATCCCTTCTTCGGCATACATCCGTGGTACTGTCACTTATACACCGAGATAGAAGTGCCCGACGAAACTACCAAATTAGAGCATTATAGCCGAGTTCTCTCACCAGCCCCTACCCCAGATTTGATTGAAATGTTACCTGTTCCCATCAATATCAACCAACACCTTTCCGTCATACGTAGCTTGTGCATCAAATATGGTGGTTCTTTCGAGGAATGCTTTTTAAAATCCAAAAACTGTGGAATTGGTGAATTGGGTTTAGACAAATTATTCAGAATACCCAGCAATGGATACTTTGGGAACATAGCAGTCAAAAACGACTTTTCAAGCAAATTGACTAATAGCAGGACTTCTATGGAGCACCAGAAGCTTGTATTTACTAAACAACTAGAACTTGCAGACGAATTAAGATTGCCAATTAGTGTACATTGTGTCAAAGCTCATGGACCATTATATGAGATCATCACCAGATTTAGACATATTCCTCGTGTGATTCTTCATCTGTACACCGGTTCTATTGATCAGGCAAAAATATGGATACGGGAGTACAAAAATAGACCGAACCAGCAATTATGTTTTTCGTTTTCAAATTACATCAATGGAGAGAAACAAGAGCATCTAGAGCAACTCATTGGGTTGTTAGAAGAGGACCAAATATTGGCAGAAAGTGATTTGGGAATAGACAGACATCTCCAAGGGGACTATTTTGTTCATATGAAGGAAATTTCAAGCAAAATTCGGGCATATTTGGAAAAGGTATAGGAGAAAATAGACATGAGGAAACAAAATTTGTGATGAATTGAATTACTATTTGAGGCACTCAAAAAAAGGTAAGGAGAAGACTGTGATAGAAGACTGGATAGAACAAGTTAAAACAAATGCACTGGGTGTTTTCAGAGGTTAATGGAAAATGCACACCAGACTGTACAATGAAACAAGTACACCACCACAACCCTAAAACACATACAACCACCGTTATGAAAAAGCATTTCATCAGACAGTATATGAGCATTTCTTCGACGACCCCAGAGCATGAGCTCATACAGTACTTTTTCAACAGCTTTATAATATATATATTGTCAGTATACTTATAATCTAGACTTGACAATGTCAACAAATTCTGGTTTCAAAGAGGCACCTCCAACCAAGAAACCATCGACATCTGGCTTGTCCTTGAATTCAGGAGCATTCTTACCGTTGACAGAACCACCGTACAAAATTTGCACTTTTTCGGCTTGTTCAGCACCAATGGTCTTGGCTAAGTGAGCTCTGATACCCTTGTGGGTTTCTTGAGCATCTTCTGGAGTGGCAGCCAAACCAGTACCAATGGCCCAGACTGGTTCGTAGGCAACAACGATTTTAGACCAGTCAGAAACAATCTTGGAGACAGCGTCCAATTGTCTGGCACAAACGTCCAAAGTGACATCGGCCTTTCTCTCCTCCAAGGTTTCACCAATACACAAAATAACAGACAAGCCTTGTTCCAAAGCAAATTTGGTCTTTTCAGCAATGAACTCATCAGATTCCTTGATGATAGTTCTTCTTTCACTGTGGCCGGTCAAAGTCCAGGTGGCACCCAAGTCCAACACTTGGTTGGCAGAGATTTCCCCGGTATAGGCACCGCTGGCCTTGGTGTAGACGTTTTGAGCGGAGACTTCGACGGTCTTTTGGCTGTTCTTCTCGACTGCCAAAGAGATGTATGGAGCAGGAGGAGCAATAACCACTTGCACATTGGCTGGCAAGTCGGCCTTGTTCAAGTTTTCAACAATTTGAGAGACGGACTCCTTGGTACCGTTCATTTTAAAGTTACCTCCGACGAAGAATTGACGAGACATGTTAGTTAAAGCAGAAAGTTGAAGAGTGAGAGAACGAGGACGAGGTTGATCCGAGCGTCAGTCATGTGATTCTGGGGTAGTGGTGAGACCTGGTGCGGCAGCCCGGCCCCCATGCACCCCGGCGTCGCACCAGGTGTGGTGCCATGGCGAGACCCCGGTGTTAAGGCTGTAGCACCACAATGTGGGCCAATTACGGGTGTGGTTGAAGGGTTCCACCAGGCTATGTAGCGAATATGGCCGGGGAAGACTTTGTTTAGCGACCAAATGCAAAAAAGACATGGAATTAAGAGAGGTGCTTGGGTTTGAACGCTGGGGCTCATTCTACAGCAATTCGGTCTGAGGGACCCATTAGACTGCCACCGTGGTTTGTAGAAGCGGTGGTTTTGTGTGTAGGATGTAAACTATGGTTAAACCAAAGACAGACAGGTACAAAGAGAACCAATTAGATGCTTGGGTAGCAACCTTTGGCTTACCTTTGATATAGCACTTATTGGTTGTATGAGCATAAATTTAATATATGCGAATTCTGCAATTTGAAGAAAATCTTGAAAAGTCACAGTATTTGAACACTCTTTTGTTTGGTTTTCATCTAACTCCAACTACAGTACACACCAAATTCTTTCATCCCTCTATATTCACTATAAATATTATTCGGTGCCGGCACCTGTGGAAGCAGAGCTGCTTGCAACCTCCAGCTCCAATGCATCTACGCTGTTTGCCTGGCTCTGGTTGTCGTATTTAAATTTGCTTACCACCTTGGTGCTGTAATCACCGCCGTTTTTCACCTTCATAAATGCATCTTTAATGGCCTTGTCTTTGTGCCTTAATTGTCTAATGGCATCCTTCTGTGCGTTGATGATGCTTCGAATATCCATGTCCTTAACATTGCTCAATTTGTTGACAGTGTTGAATTTGATTTCGGCACAGATTTCTCTGTCGATCTCTGAATTATGGTCGATATCATCATCATCCACATCGTCCCATGTCTTCAATGGCGTCTTGAGATGATACTTACCGGTTTCCATTTTCTTCATAATGAGATAATGACAGTGGGGGATATTCCTTAAACTTTCAAACTCCTCGTAGCTCCATCTAAACCATTTCATCAAGAAGACTCGTGCCCAGATACCATGAGTAACCAAAACTAAAATCTCAGGAAAATCGGGGTTCTGAAATTGACGAAATAAAGTTTCGTTGAAACTGGCTATTCTATCGTAAACATCGGCAGCACTCTCTCCATGCGGAATTCTATAAAAGAAATGTCCATAATGGGCTCTTTCTTCCCAAATTTTCTCCATCTCTACAGGTGTGCTCTGGAAATTCCCAAAGTCTTGCTCTCTCATCCGAGGCTCCTCGTGAATATCATAATTCACATTAGACATATCCTTTATACCTTCTATGATGTCGTTACATGTCTGTCTTGCTCTCAAATACGGCAGTGTGTAGAACAAAAGATTCATCTTTTTGAACTGTTTAAGAAAATCTCGCAAAACCAACCCGGCTGAGGTCGCCTGGTAGTGTCCTCTTTCAGTAAGACATACCTTATGATTGGGAGTGAACGAATTTACGGTCTTATCACAATTACCCTCGGACTCCCCGTGTCTGACAAGTAGAATATATTTTGGTTTAGCCATTCGAAGGGTTTTATCGCGAATTCTCATTTTAGCAGCATTATGTCATCTGATGACACACGAGAGCGACTCCATGCAGGGCTAAAATTGCTAATTTGAAGGTCAAAAATGCAAATTAAGCTCCTTAAGGTTGCAAACAATTGAAAGTTTCAACATCTTTGCACAAATATCTCTATAAACCTATTAAACATCGAAGATCATAAAATGTATGATCTGCCATTGATTTTGACAGGTCATACATCACCACTCATTAATGTGTACATGACTATACATCTATTAACTCGTTCACAAACTGAATGATTTGTGCTTAATTTACAAAGTTTCAAAGCTTCCCTCTATAGCAAAACTTTTGGTCAATTCTTCGTCACATTTTTTTAACAAATCGGCGGCCAAATTGTCTATAGCGTTGGAATATAACATGTTATTATATCTAGAAGGCTCGACTGGCAATTTGAATAAAGATTGCCATTCATTAGGATCCAATTCCTTTTCACCGTTTTTGGATCTTTCGATGTTTTCCAACTTTCTGTTTTGCTTCCATTGTATGATTTTGTTGTTTTCCTTTTGGTAGTATCTTTGGTAGTAATTGAAGTTGTTTTGGTCGTAGTTGTAGCTATCGATCTGTGAAGATAAGCTTTCCAACAATTTGGAGGTAATGTTGTGATTAGATGATAAGTTCAAGATCTCGTAGTCCTTCAATTCATTTTCAAGACTCGAGTTGACAAGATATATTTTGATCAAAGACATGTTGCTGATTATGATGGGGATCTCTTCGAATATGTTTAAGTAGCTCAACTTGTTGTTTTCCAAATCCTTGGATTTCCATTTGCCTTCCAAGTAGGTGGTTATGAAGTTTTTCAGTAATCTGAAAGCTTTCAAGTCAACTTCCTTATTGATACTGGACATGTTGTGAATAATTATGAAACTGTTTTTGTTGCTCAATTGTTGTTGGATCAAACTTTCCACCAATTGGTTGGTGACAAAGTTACCGGAAGTAGTGCTTTGAAACCATCCTAAAAAGTCCAATCCGTAGCCCAATCCTTTCAAACTTTCCAAAATTTCTTGTTGGTATTTGGCACCGCTTCTTGATTTCAACGAACCGCCTTCATATTGATCTGGATAAGGATATGGGAAGCTGTGGGTGACATCCAATTCACCTTGATCGTCTTCAAATCCAAACAAAGCACCAGAATATATGGATGGGTAGTTCTCACTGGTGTGTCTGATCAAAGAAAGCAAAACACTGGCTTCCAAATTGATGGTTTTGGTGGTAGGGTCCTGGTATTTCTTCTGGTTGAGCTGAGTAAGGCCAAGCTGACTCATAGGCTCACTGATTTGCTGTGTAATTTGACTCATTGATTCTGGCAGTAAAAATTTTTCAACTGAGGAAAAGTTGGTGAGATGCCAGAAAAAATTTTTAATTTTCAACCATCAACATGTCTGATAACAAAGTTGAAGAAGTCACCGAACAAGTCGCCAAAACATACCTCGACGATGTTACTGGTGAACAAGTGTCCAAGTCCGAATTAAAGAAAAGACAAAAAGCAAGAGCCATTGAAGCTAAGAAAGCTGAAAAGGCCAAAAATGCTACCCCAGTTACCACCAAAAAGAAGGACTTGTTGGCTGATTTGAACCCAAACCAATATTACGAAATCAGATCTCGTCAAATTAACGAATTGAGACAAGCCAACTTAGAAGACAGCTCCAAATTAAACCCTTACCCACACAAATTCCATGTGTCTACCAGATTACCTGAATTTGTTGAAAAATATAAGGATTTGAAAAAAGGTGAAAGCTTGAAAGACGTGGAAGTCTGTGTCAGTGGTAGAATTATGAACAAGAGAGAAGCCGGTTCCAAATTGAAGTTCTACGTTTTGAAAGGTGAAGCTGTTCAAGTTCAAGTCATGTTCCAAGCTCAAGATTGTGCATCTGTTGAAGAATATGAAAAAATGAACGAATACCTTAGAAGAGGGGACATCATTGGTGTCAAAGGTTACCCAGGTAGAACCAATCCAGCAAAGGGTGGTGAAGGTGAAGTGTCCGTCTTTGCTACCTCCATTGTGTTGTTGACCCCATCTTTACACATGTTGCCCTCTGAACACTATGGTTTCAAAGATCAAGAACAAAGATACAGAAAGAGATACTTGGATTTGATCGTTAATGACAATGTCAGAGAAAGATTCCAGGTTAGATCCAAAATCATCAAATACATTCGTAGCTTCTTGGACAATAGAGATTTCATTGAAGTTGAAACTCCAATGATGAACGTTATCGCTGGTGGTGCTACTGCCAAGCCATTTATCACTCACCACAACGATTTGAACATGGACATGTACATGAGAATTGCTCCTGAATTGTTTTTGAAAGAATTGGTTGTTGGTGGTATGGACAGAGTCTACGAAATCGGCAGACAATTTAGAAACGAACAAATCGACATGACTCACAACCCTGAATTCACCACTTGTGAATTCTATCAAGCATACGCTGATGTGTACGATTTGATGGACATGACCGAGTTGTTATTCAGTGAAATGGTCAAATCCATTACCGGTGAATACAAAATCACCTACCACCCAGATGGACCTGACGGTAAGGCTTTAGAATTGGATTTCTCTAGACCATGGAAGAGAATCAACATGATTGAAGAATTAGAAAAGATCTTCAACGTTACCTTCCCACCTGGCGACCAATTGCACACTGCTGAAACCGGTGACTTTTTGAAAAAGCTTTTGAAAGACAACAACCTCGAATGTGCTCCACCTTTGACCAACGCCAGAATGTTGGACAAACTTGTTGGTGAATTAGAAGACGCTTCTATCAACCCAACCTTCATTTTCGGTCACCCACAAATGATGTCTCCATTGGCCAAAAAAGACAGAGCCAAGCCTGGTTTGTGTGAAAGATTCGAAGTTTTCGTTGCTACCAAAGAAATCTGTAACGCTTATACCGAGTTGAACGACCCATTTGACCAAAGAGCCAGATTTGAGGAACAAGCCAGACAGAAGGCTCAAGGTGATGACGAAGCTCAAATGGTTGACGAAACCTTCTGTAACGCCTTGGAATACGGTTTACCACCAACTGCTGGTTGGGGTTGTGGTATCGATAGATTGACTATGTTCTTGACCAACTCCAACACCATCAGAGAAGTGTTGTTGTTCCCAACTTTGAAACCTGATGCATTAGTCAAGGGTGAAGAGAAGGCCGAAAACTAGATAGGTCGTGGTAATATATATTAGTAGATTGAAGGGGATAGTTCAGGGCGCTTGATGTTGGTATGTATTTTGGAGCTGCGTTGCCTGTTCTCAAATGACCCCAAATGTTTACGCTTATTTACTCTCTGCACCTTACCTTGGGTGCTGTCTGTTGAAATTGCAGATCCTAAGAGTTAAAAATAGTTCAAAGATTAGGCACGAACTAACGTTGTATCATATACTCTTAGTACACCGTTTTCTTAGGTAGACCTTCACTGAATATTATATACACGAAGAGTCACTTTGAGCAACACCTGCCTTAATTACAAGTCACTGCAAATAACACTCGCTAAGTATAACACGCTCTGGTCCCTACCGCCTGAGCTCTCCTCTCCTCTTCATCGCTAATGCTTCCTTATAAGGCGGCGACGTAGGCATCTGCACCGGGTCCAAAACAACCCTATTATTATCCAACGTATACGTGGCGTCGGAATCGGTGTCATTGAGATCTCCACAAGCCATGAATTTGGCCACCAATCTTTCGTCATCAGGCATTTCCAAATATTCCATGTTTCTGGCTTTTCCTATATCTAGAGCCTCAAAAAACTCTTCTGTGGATTGGTTTACGTCCAAATGGGGCTTCCAATTAGCAGGTGGTTGATAATCCAAACACACTATGAATGCTTCCAATGAAGTCCCTCTGGAGGACCTAGGTTTGGCACAGATGACCTTCCTAAAAAGGTAACTTAATTGACTATATAATAAATCGATGTCCCTTCCCCTGAAAATCTTTGCCACAAACGCCCCTCCGGGCTTAAGTATGCATGTAGTTAACTGTAACGCCGACAATATTAATTGTGCCTGAATATATTCGTCTAAGTCGTGTAATCCTGTAACATCTGGTGCCCCATCACTACAGACGAAATCGGCCAAACCTCCATCAAAATGTTTCGAAATTTGCTCCAATGTCTTTGGATGGGTGATATCCGCTTGAATAGTAATAACGCCATCGATAGGTGTCATTGGCTGCAAATCTACCGCCACTATTTTGGCATCTGACTGGTGCTTTAATTTGGCAGACAAAACTTGAGACCAAGAGCCTGGAGCAGCACACAAATCCACCACTTTTGTGACACCTTTAAAAAGGTCGAATTCCTCGTCTAGATGCAAAAGCTTGAATGCTGAACGGGCACGATATCCTTCCTCTTTGGCCCTTCTATAGTACAAATCTCTCTTATCTTTACTACTCTTACCCATACTTAAGATGAGATTTTCTTCTGCGATGCACGACCCGCGATGAAAAATTTTGATGCTCGATCGCTCGCTATTGAATATATCTTTGACAATGTCTTTAAGTTGTCGGATACTCAGAAGAAACTTTGTTTCGTCCGCACGTGCATTGAAAACGGCAAGGACTACTCCAAAGGAGTTTGTTGCGCAAAAAAAGCAGGAGGAAGTGCAGCAGAAGGAGTTCCAGGATGCCCTTTTATCTGGTGAGTTTCCCTACAAACCACAAATGGTGACGCCCAACGAGATTAACCCCGCCACTAAAAGACCTATACCCATCAATGTAGAGCTCTTGAAGTACAAGCCAATACGTTTGGAAAAGACCCACGGCCACAAAGTGGCAGAATTGAAATTCAGAGGCTACGATAGAGACGAGCTTGAAATGGCTGCTGAGTTCGTCAGCAGAGCCGCCTACTTCCTTGGAATCCCTGTTTCTGGGATTATTCCAGATAAAACAGAGAAGCGTTTGTACACGGTGATCAGATCGCCATTCGCTCAAGCCAAATCGAAAGAGAATTTCCACAGAACCACCTACAACTTCATCGTCAAGGCGTACGACGCCAACCCCGAAGTGATTGACTTGTGGTTGAGTTATGTTAACAAATATGCATTGGAGGGTGTAAGCTACAAGGCCAAAATACACACCAGAGAAGGATTGGACTTTGTGGAGCAATTGGACAATATCAAGGTGGAAGAATTGAAGATCCCTCAAGCATACAAAGACCACGACGATCCTGTGATGGCCAAGGTGGAGGAATTATTGGATTCGGATGCATTCAGACATTACTTTAATAAGGAGCTGTAAATAGATATGTACATAGAATAGACGACTGAAGGAAGGGAAACACTCTTGAAGAACGAAGGCCACTTTACAACGGGACACGTCAGGCATGAAGCACTTTCTTCTAAGTCCTCTTGAAAGCACCTTTTTTCTCTGAAACACCCTCTTGGCAGCCCTTTCTGGATAATGACCGTCAGACCCTAGGTTGTAGCGCCATCACCTAGCACCAGCCAGCAACTAACCGTACATATCGTCGTCCTCTTCCTCTTCCTCGGCCTCCCGCAACTCCTGAAGCTCTTTCTCCAACCGTTCCTTCCTTTTCGCCTCAAGCTCCAATAAATCAAATCTACACAATGGACATGTGGAGTTCATCTTCAACCACGGCCCTATGCACTCCAAATCAAACATATGGCCCTTTTTGGAGCACGGCAACTTCACTATCAACGGATACTTATCGTCTACATATCTATTTGTACAAATCGGGCAGTCTGCATCGCCATCGAGCGTCTTTACATCCACTCTCTCCAATCTATCCAAGTATTCGTCGGAAATGCCCTTTTTGGAGGGCGATTCTTCAAGCTGACGGATCAACTCAAGTGCCAATTCACTTCCTTCCTCGGCGTTAAGCATTCGAAGGGCGCTTTCTATAGAGTTAATTACATTGGTGGTCTCACTGTTGCCATTCATGAAAGTCTCAAGCGCCGATGCAAGCGTCTGATGGGGCCTGGAACCGCCTCTTTCGGGGTCCGGGGTGTTTGTGTTGGTAGATATATTATGGTCGTCTATGCTGTTAGTACCAATTGGCGAAAAGGGCCGTGTTCTCGGGGTGTTTCGTACCTTCGTAGGTAGACATGATGCGAAATCTCAAGCGTCAAATTAGTGTATATTATGTCCTACATATTCCCATTAAGTGTGCCTATTCTACCATGTCGGAGATCTCAGACTCCTCCGATATCAAATCGGTTCTATTAAAGTACTGTGCCTGCAAATCGCCATTCAAATAAAGAGGAGTCATGGGCATTTCTTCGCTGGGGGTCTGCACCGGGTTTAGTATGGGCAGGTCGTTGCCCTTTCGGGGGATCAGCATGGGCTGCATGGGCTGCACAAACGCCTGCGGGTTCATCTGCGGGTTGGGGTGGTGCATAGCACTAAGGTTGGTTTTTTTGTACGAGTTGTTGTACGATCTGGGCGGCGTTTGGGACGACAACCAAAATCTGGAGGGAGAGCCATTCAACGACGTGGGGTCCAAGTTGGGCAGGTCCGGCGTGATCATCTTGGTGTTTATGGGTATCAGGGCGATGGTGGCATGATCGGCACCCCCCGCAGGCCCTCCCACGGGCCCGCCCAAAGGCGGCGACGTCAACCGCTGGTACGTTTCGTATCTTTTGTGGTTCAAATGAGTGATGGAATTTCGGCTGCGAAGGCCTGGCTCGGGAAATGCTGCTTGTTGCTGTAATAACGGCGAATGATGTTGATGCTGGCTGTTCAACGATAAGAGGGAAATCGTTGATGATGACGGGATGAGTCTTCCGTTGAGGTCCTTGCCCACAGACGTGGCCAAAAGCTCGGGCTCTCGAGGTGAGGTTTCTTCGTGGCCACAGGGCGAGCTCATAGACGAATTGGACGCCGGCGGCGGTGGCTGTGCGTTGCCCTTTTCTCTTGCCAACGAGCTGGACAACAAAGACCGAGGGGCACGGTTCCTGTCCTCGATCTGTAGATTATCTAGCTTGGTGTTCAAATCAGTGTTCATCGTTGATAAAATTTTTTTTAATGCTCGCTTGCTGCTGATAAGGATTTTCTGATAAGATGCCGGTGTGTGCAGGACCCGAATAGGGGTAGCGGCTGCAACTGAGATTGGGGCTGTATACGGGAGAAGGCGTGGAAGAGGGTGGGCCCTTTGAGGGTGTGGGCGGAGCACCAAGATACGGCAGAGAATTTTGGGGCCGATTTGGAGCCGATTTGGAGACTGTTGGGGAGTTTAGAGATGAGTTGTCTGACGAAGAGCTTAGAGGGGAAAACCCCCAAAAAACAGTACCGGTGTATAGAGGCAGTGTGGGTTTGGTGATTGGAAGAAACTGTGGTGGTTTTAAGAGGTTAGGGGGGGCGTTTCAGCTCGTCTTTTATGTATTTAAGCGCTGAACAACCGAAGGTTCCTGAAGCGAGTGAGTTACCGGCGTATTTTTCCCATAAAGGCCACGAAACCCGAACGACCATTTGGTTTGGTTGCAAAGCACGTTTGCGTTCCATATGGGGGGTTTTCACGCCGTTTTGGCCTCTTCATGGGGGAATGCTATGCAAATGTCTCAGATGGCTTTCGCAGCCACATCACGTGAATATTCGTAACCGAAGATACCAGATGCTTTCGACTATCTTATCGGAGTTTATCAAGTGTGCAGCACGTGTTGGACATGCAAGCAGCCCACACATGTCGTGTCCATGTTTTGGTAGCTGTTCAGCACTATAACTGGTTTTAAAAGGCCCTGAAAAATTTTCAGCTCATGGTGTGAAAAGTTACCCAAAGCAGAAAAATACGGGGTATTCAGCTTGTTGAACACGGCACACCTTCTGGTTACGATAATGACTTTAAAGGATGGCCCAAAGGAGGGCAAACCACCTAAAGGGTCTGAATCACGTGAATGTGTATAAACTTAGGTTTAGATGCATAGAAGGGCCTTAGATTTAGATCGAATGAATGTGGAGAAACAGCTGGCACAAGTTTCAATATTGTATGGCGAAAAAGAGCCCATAAACATCATCCCGGTGGTCATTGTGTATTATAGTGCCGATAATTTTTCAACTGCATTACAGTTCATGGTGGAACATTTTGTTGGTTATGGCGATGAAAAATCGGATTCTGCTAGTAAAAACGCTACTTTTGTGACAAAGACATCTGACTTCGGTTGTGAATATGGGATCAGCGGCATCGAAGGTTTCATCTGACGTTCTTAATGTGAGTTTACAGTAGTTACACCTTTATACTTTTACTATTCACCTTTGAAGCTCTGAAGAGCATCCTATAGAAGTGTATGAGTCTTCGTTTCGAAGCATAAGCATCTGAACAAGTTGAACAATCAGTTCTATTCCATTCAAGCTGATGCCTTACAAATATTAAATATGCACAACGTTTTTTTATGGTAAATGCAACGTCGTCTAAGAAGTAAGTCAAGCGTAATTCGATACTAAGAAAAGGCTTAAACAGGAATTACTGAAAAATGAAGGGAAATAAACTTTATGGGGCTCATATCGAGAGTGTCTATTAAGACCTTTCCTTTTGCTCTAAAGGACTTTCTCGGCCTGTATGATTGTCAACTTAGATGATGTTACATTACTATAATACACTGTAATCGTTAATTTTACGTTATTTTAAGCCAACAATACTTTTCTAGCGGGGTATGTCCCAAATGCTAATAGTAAGGAGGTATGAAGTTTGACTGATGGAGTTGTAGCCATTTATATAATCACCGTTTCAACACACTTTCACCGCCTTCAAAATTGTTCGTCCTTGTAGCTGTCTGCCACCTGGACATTATACTCGGCCAAACCGTTCATCAATGCAGCTTCGGCGTCTCCTGTAAGAACATCGTATTTGTTCCAGTAATAATTGAGAAACTCGTCTTCAGTGGGAAACGCCGAGTCAGTTGGTCTTTCCACAATCCAAAGGATTTCCTTCAGTCGTTTATGTGCTTCTCTATCGTCCTCCATTCTCTGGAGAATTTGCTTTTTGGTCAACTCGTTAGGATTGATTTTATCCTTTGGTTTGACATTAAACATGCTCATCTCATCTACGTCCTCATTGACTTGTGGTTGATGCTTGAGCAATCTCAAACGTTCGTAAAAGCTTTGTTTACGCTTTTCAATAAGTAATTCCCACGTTTGTGTGACGGGATCTTTATTGACGGGCTCAAAAGTGATTTCTGGATACGGCACATTCAATTGAATGTTATCGAGGTCTTCGGGCTCGAGTACGTCTATTTGATAATCGTAACGTTGTTCAAACTCTTTACAATCCATTTTTAGTGTTTTTGAGATGTTCTTCAAGCTGTTGAACACGTTGTAGAGATTGTAGCTGTTTGAGTTAGGTAACACTTTCAATAAAATCTGCGGCAATGACTGCTTCAAATTGTTTATATATGGATACGAGTAGTTTGAATTGGGACGCAGACTCACCGTGTACAGCTCTGCTATCAAAATGTCTATGAATTGAAAGATGGTGGACTTGGTATTGATTTCAAGAGATGAATCATCTAAAACATTCAATATGGCAGGGAATAAATAGTCCTCTTCTTCCCAGTTTTTCATGGCGAAATGTGCCACCTTCCTTAAACTTTGCAAAGACGGATTGACTGCCTTCAACAAATTAGTGAATTGCGACGTGATCTCGAAAGAATCCATGATTATGATGTAATTTGTAGTCGTGAAGATTTGATAGTCTCAAATTTGTGCGCGACCATCGCAAGTAAAAATTTTCATTTAATCATGGGTAAGTCAGGAAAAGGAAAAGGAGGAAAAAACAGAAGAAGAGGAAAGAACGATAACTCCGGTCAGAAAAGAGAATTGATTTACAAAGAAGAAGGCCAAGAATATGCACAAATTACCAAAATGTTGGGAAATGGTAGAATAGAAGTCAGTTGTTTCGATGGCATTAAAAGAATGGGTCACATCAGAGGAAAATTAAGAAAGAAGGTTTGGATGGGTCAAGGTGATATCATTTTGGTTTCATTGAGAGATTTCCAAGACGACCAATGTGATGTGGTACATAAATATAACTCTGACGAGGCCAGAACCTTGAAGAATGTCGGAGAATTGCCAGAAAACGCCAAAATTAATGAAACCGATACCTTTGGTGCCGATGATGACGAAGAAGTTAACTTTGAGTTTGGTGCTGATGTCAGTGAAGATGAAGAGAGTGAAGAATTAGACATAGACGACATTTAGTATTTATTGGTGTACGATTAGGGTGTGTAGTAGTATAATACATGGCCAAGAGCAAGGAGAAGAAAGGAGCGGAGAGAAAGAAGACAAATCTCAGAGCAGAACTGAATCAAACAAACAGAAGAAGTAGGAAAACAGCAGGAATTCAGAAGGAGACATAAAAACCCCCCATCACTATACCTATGAACTTGTATTTTACTATTACCATACTTCTATCACCATATGCACCTGTCTAATCTTCCAACTCAAAACTGTCGAATCGTCTCAACCCCACAGTCTCCTCGCTATATTCGTCTCTGTTCAATTGCATGGATCTTCTCAAACTTTGGAATCCGCTGACTCCAGCGTCCATTGGGCCCATGTCTTTACCATTGTGAACCCCAAAGATTTCACGGTTCTTGCCGTCATTGTCCTTACGTGAGATGTTCAACAAGTACACACCACTGAAAATAATCAAGAATCCAATCAATAATGAAATGATGTTAACCGCAGAAGTGGTGTTGAAACCTCTGAACAAAATGAAACTTGCAACCAATGTACAGGTGGTGAATGTCACATAGTATAATGGGTTCACTATGGAGGTGTCGAATTGATCCAACGCTTTGTTGAAGTAGTTCATTTGTGTGACAATACAAACTGCCACGACTATAATGAAAACATATGTGGAAGCATGGGTGAACTGGTTGTTTCCTCCAAGTGTCAACTTCAAAGCAATACCAAATGCCTTGATGGACATGACGGAAATACTTCCTACAGTGGAACAAATAGAAATGTATATCATTGGATTGGTGTGTCCGTGTTTGGGCACTATTTTGTAGATCATGAACAAAGAATAACACAACACCAAGAAACAGTAGAACATAAACCCTGGCTTGGTGGCGTAATCGAGAATCTCGTCCACGGTCTCGATCTCCTTATCTGGAGGAGCATGCAACACAATTATCACCGATCCCAAAAGACAAATAGCACATCCCATCTTGCCCAAAACACCTAATTCTTCTTTAAGAAATATAGCGGCCAATACAGCTCCAATAATCACCGCCAAAGCGCCCAAGGGGGTCACTAAAATCGGTGGCGCAAAGGTGTACGCAGCAAAGTTGGCGATTTCCCCTATGGCCATGGTGATCATCCCAGCCCACCAGATTGGATTTGTCAAATATTCGTGTCCTTCTACATTGCTGCTCCCATTTCTCTGACTGGCGTCGATGAGCCCTTTTTTCGTGATAATGAACGACGTTCCTATAGCAAGCGAAGACGACATTGCCAACGCTAACCCGATATACTTATCATCTACCATTTTGCAGGAGTATAAAAAATGGAATAACGAACCTTCAAAATTAAATTTCGCGTTGGCTGTGTGGAGTGCGAGCCCTAAATCGTGCCTCGATCGCTGCGATGGCTGCAAATATTCACAAAACTATGTCTATCACCATTAGCTACTTTCCTGAATTGGAAATGACTTTATGTAAACTCAATGCAATATATAAGCATATAAGGAAATGGCTTTACCAGAAACGGACTTTCTTGCTTGCGAGGGTGTATTTCTTGATGTTATACGATACCCTTGCACAAGTGAGATTCACTCTGATGGAGCTCGTTCAATACGTTTGGCTTTTGAGCCATTTTTTGACAGTTTTTGGTACACTTTTAGGCTTGAAATGTATTATTTCATCTAAACTTGAAGCTCCACGTTATTATGTGTGTATTACGAGCATTTTGACCACATATTCGATCGTATTTATTCATCATTTCAGGACTGTGTGGAGTCAAAAATCCAAAACAGGTACAGTGCCTATCGTTGAGGTCATCAAGTCTGAGAACACCTATGCTTTATTCATGGCCTTAGCCGCCGGGTTCTCTAAACAAAAAGTGGCCAAGTTGGTTCCTTTTATGCTTTATTCGTTGTTGAACATTTACACGATAATTTTAGACGATTTCGCCAAAGGTTCTACCGTGTCCACGATTCTAGCCCCATATAACGATCACGTGGAACTGTGGGTACTAAAACTAGGCAGCAAACTTGAGCTACTCAACATCTTCGTATACTTGGTTGAGTTCGAAACTTCATCAGCTCTATACACTTTGGTTATGATTATGCGTGTTGATTCTTCAGAGCCTTTACGAGCCTCAATTTGCCAGTTTTACAGGTCTATTGGGTCCCCAAATTCCATAAAAGACATGGAAAGACTCTTTGGCCTCAGTGAAACTCTGTTAACCAAAAAGAAGACCAGAGTGGCTTCATTGAACCTCGAAAATTATAAAATTGTCAACGACTTATAGTATTTAATCGACTCTATATCCTATATCTGATAAATACAACCACCTCTTTATACATAATCTTGCTTCAATTCCACTAGTCTATTCCAACCTTCCGAATCCTCCCACATATCTTTGCCTTTCGACAGAAGAGATCTGATGGTTGATCTTGCTTTATATTTCCAATCTTTGCATACTAAATCGCCAGCACCGTGTTTCCCTGGTAGTTCTCCAAGTGATTCGTACGCTGCACACAAATCAAAACATGCCTCTACGGCTTCGTTCCATATTTTCTCATCGATATCGAGGTCAGGGCTACTGGAAACTGCTCTGTATGCCTTTTCATGGCATTCCAAAGCAGACCATGGCTTTTTTCTCCATAACTCTACTCTACTAACAATTCTCCAACACCTGGAAGAAGTAGTGATCACTTGAGGCAAAATATTGCAAACCAAATCAATGCACGATTTTTGATAATGTGTGAAACGTTGCTCATCTGTGTTGGGGAATTCTGTTGATACCAAAATTTCCACCAATTTTTCTATAGTTGGTATATCTATAGACCTTTCGCCATCATTTTCACCCTTGATCCCAATGAGTTCTCTCGTTGCTAATAAAACATCGTTCCACTCATTCAATTTCATGGCCACAATAAGATAATTTTCGTAAATTCTCCACGACTTCTTATTTTCACCAGCACTTCTAATGGCCTTTTTCAAGGCATTGAAAGCCGGTCTGGTCTTATCCTGTCTCAAAAGTGCAGTGGCCAAATTGGACCAAGCATGAGAATTACTATCGTCTAAGGCCACGCATCTGGTGAAAGCTTCTGCAGCTAATTCATATTGCATACTCTCTAAACCACAACAGCCGTAGAAGAACCAATTTTCATAATTAAGTGGATTGACTTGTAACGCTTCGTTCATATGTTTGATGGCCAATTCCACATTCTTGTTTAAACCGGTGGACTGAGGAGGAGCATAGTAATATTGTGACAATGACGCTTTGGCTTTGTGGTATTTACCAATTTCCCAGGCCTTCATCCACAACTCTGGATCTTGTCTGATATCACCCAAAATAGAAATTGCTCTAGCGTCTTCGGGGTGATTTTTAATTCTTTCGACCAAAATCTTTTCGGCTTCGGCTTCGTTGTCGACAGCAGCATAACATAATGCAGCTTCACAGTGTAACTCCAATCTCTCGTAAATTTCCAACGCCGATCTGATCACACCAATCGACATATATTTCTCTGCCAACTTCATATCCATGGACCATTGCGGCATCAACACCATTTGATGAATAAATCTAAGTCTTGAAGCTGCTGGTGAGTCATCTTGTTCTTCTACCAAGTCTTCTGCTTTCGCTTGTGGTATGATTCTGGATTTGATTTTGACTCCTATTTCTTCTATCAAAGACGTCATTTGAAGTATACCTCTCTCAATGGTTTTGGCCTTGTTGGTCTCAAGCAATGACCTTTCCCAAAGAGCTCTTGAAAAGACGGACCAGTTTATCTTACCAGCATCAACGTATAAAATTCTACTAACCAAAGCCAAAAGCTCTTCTTCAACGAGTGGATTTCCTGAAGGAGAAGTTTGTCTGAGTGTAGTTAATCGAGAAAGAAGTTGAATATTATCAAGATCAAGCAATGGTGGTTGATTGTTTGGATCCAACTCCTTTAAATGAGCAGGGATGTCATCATGTTTCATTATTAATGGTAACAATTTTTCGGATTGATCATCCTGCACTTCAAAGGATGGGTCAAATTTGATTCTCTTGCTATTCGGTTCATCTGCAATCTCAACATCTTGGAGCGACTCAAACTGGGGACGCTCCAAAAGAACCTCAGAGTCCAAGTTCATGGTTTCAGGACCATCCCCAGAAGATTCAACACCTTGGTAGAAATCCTCATGATTACTTTTGGCCAAAAGTATAAGATTTGAGGTGAAAAACTCTTGATACTTGGTTCTTTTGGCTCTAGCACCTGTTAAAACAAGGTCCATGTTAGAGACGTTCTTGGCTTTGTTCAAAAGTGGAATTGCAAATTGCTCTGTTTGACTATGGATACCAAATCTGGCCGATTCCAAGTAATATATGAGCTGAATTTGTCTGTGGAGCTCAATGTCGTTGTCGGAAGAATTCCAAAGAGTGTTTGCAACTTTAGGCGTCACTAGTATGGTGGAAAGCGTAGCAATTATACTGGGAGGTTCGGAAAACAAAGATGAATGAACTTGTAATAATCTTGATCTCCACCAGAAAATGCTGGCAGCCACAGCATTATCCAACTTTTCCGATTGTGCAGTTACATTTTCAACAGCTGCCGGTATATCAATAGCACCAGAAGGACCTACAAGACTCAAGGTAGGAGGCACTTCGCTGAGGCTCTCAAAGATCAAACTGGCTAATATAAAGAAGACAGGATCATTGATTAAGTCGTAAGCCGACTGCCCTTCCAACGTCAATACTTTGATAGCCTCCAAATTCAATAATTTGTCATCAACAGTGAAGAACACTTGTTGATTGTAGCCTATTCCAGGACCTGTAAAATTCAATTGGATGAATAATTGAAGAAGTGCAATTCCTATTATATGGAGGTGTAACAAACCCAAATCACCAAACTTTGCACTAAGCTGTCCTCTCAAGTATTCAACATATTGCCTCAAAACCTCGGTCAATTCTCTGTTGGGATATAAAGAGAGAATTTCCTGAGCTTTCGTACCATATAGAATATCATCATATTCGTTGTCTTTCACGAGATCAGCAGACTTACCTTGAATCAAGTATAGTATAGGTTTTTTCACAGATTCAAGCTCTTCACCTGAGACAGCACGAACCTTGGAAGCCGGTGCTGAAAGAAGTAGAAGCGAAAGAAGTTGTTTCAAATCTCTAGACATGATTTTTTTTCGATGAGCATCGGCTCGAATTTATAAGCATCAACATGTAGAATATGGGGAAATGCCAAAAGAAGCTATGAGGGCAACATAGCATTAAATAAGTCCATACACACAACCTATGATCGTAATTATCGCTTCAAATACTCTTTTTCTCTTAATAATCATTTTAGAGTATATCATCATACTATAATTAAGGCTGCAAAAAATGGTCAATAGTCCATACTGTATATTTCTATGTACTTTAGCAGCGTGGCTTTTATCTATAGTTGGCGTTAACAATGTGCTGATATCATTCTTTAGGGTCTTTGGGATCACCTCTATTAATCAATCGGCTCAATCTCTTCCTATCTGAAGAGGCACTCTCAGACCGCTTGGGCTCATGCTTGATGTCTAATTTCTTTGTGCTATCTGATCTCTTATGTTCACTTGACTTTCTAGACAGTTTTCTCAATGAGTTTCTTATGGACACTCTACTCATCTCGTTATTGGATTGTGTTTCGTCATCAGACGCCCAATCAATAACCTCTTCCTCCATCTTCAATTCTGAAGGCTTGGTCAATTGCTTGTTTTTGAAATGAGGTCGATTGCTCTTCCTTTCAAAAAATTCCAAGTCAATCAAAGAATCCAGCTCTCCTGTTAAGGATACCGACGGAGTTGTCGAATTGGATTCCAAGCCTATCTCAAGATCAATGAGATTTGGCTGTTCTGTGACGGGCTTTTTCGGAGCTGACGAATTGGAAATACTGAGCCCATTCATGTCAGGAAGTTGTTGTGAATGCATGGGCAACGGTTGCACCACACTCTGTGAGAGTTGTCTTCTCATCTGGTCGTTTGAAGGTGCTTGTTGGTAGTTGTTCTGCCTACCAATATTGTTGCTGTCAAGTACATTCTGGTTGATTTGGTGTTGTTCTTTGGGTTCGGACCTAAACTCACCCCAAGGATTGGACTTGGAATATGGCTGCGCACCTGGGGTAGGTTCTTTTGCAGGGACGTTATTATGGTTCATTGAGTTTGAATGTTCAAGGTCTACAGGGAAAGGATTTGAGTTGAAACTGGAGCCCATGGGAACATTAGGAGAGGTCTTTGCCTGTTGGGTGCTTGGGATATCAAGTGTATTTGACACAGGAACATCATTAAAGTTAAAATCAAAGTCGTCATCCTCAAGCAAAATTAATTCACTGGGCTTGATCGATTCATTATTTTGGATTGCCTTGTCCATAATGGTATCATTCTGGTTGTCATTAAATTTCAATTCAGCATGCGACGAATTGTTACTTTTTGTAAGACGGACCTCGTCGGTGGGCTTCTGTAAATCGTTTCCAAGATACTGGCGTTCTGGTTCTGATTTCATACTTGTAGACGTTTTTTGAGCCACTGGAGAGACAGACTCTACGTCATAATCTGGGGTCTTTCCTTTATATTCTGCAGTCTTGGACTTACTTCCAAAAATGTCATCGACCAACTTTTCTGCATTCTCGTTGATTTTATTGTCACCACGAGTCCATGCTTCCGGATTATCCCAGTCAACGCTTTTGGTTCGTTGAGTTGGAACACCTACGTCTCCTTCTTTGGCGGAGGCACGAGAAGTAGCACTAGAAGTAGCTTTTTCGACTACGATGTTGTCCAAAGAAGGATATCTTTCTTCGACGTTATCGAGCTCTAATTCAAGATCAGAATCGGACACATCAGGCTCCACAAACTCGTCTTGAGAAACCAGCCTTAGTTTATCAGAAGTCGTCGTTGATGGCTTCAGATATTGCGCTTTATCAACATGCTGAGATTCCACTGCCTGAGGCAATACACTGCTTTCTGCCTCATTTTGATTTACAGTATGTGGATAATTCGTAGGAAGGCCATGTCCAGGATATGCGGCTTGGTTTTGCTGTGGCGAGATATGTTGGCTATGAGACTGAGTGGATGTATTTCGTGACACTTGTGGCACATTTGAAGGCGCATGTGCAGCATTTGGAGGAACTTGGTGGGAATTGGGAGAGATATGCTGAGGATGCAGTTGTGGGTATGCATTGGGATTCCCTGGTGCTATAGGCGTACCTCTTCCGTGAGTTTGTTGCATCTGTTGAGCCTGAGCTTGGGCCTGAGCCTGATAATACATCTGCTGCTTCATCATTTCATTCTGTTTCTTTTGCTGGTACTCATGCAATGCCTGGAAATTGTAGGACCCTGAGTCGTATATATCTTCGACATCGAGCAGTTTGAAGTCAACGTTTAACATTTTACAAACCAATTTGATAACTTGAACGATGTTTGGCCTAAACACAGGGTTTTCCTGTAATAAGATGATTATCAAGTTCTTGATGTCACCGGAGTACACCGGAGCAGGTGGAAATTGAAACGATGCATGCAATATAGCTATCTCACCATTGGTTTCGAATGGAGTAATATAATAGCACAACTTATAAAGAAAACAACCCAAAGCCCAAATGTCGGACTTTTCGTCAATTGGAAACCCTCTATAAAGATCTATCATTTCGGGTGCTCTATATTGAGGTGTGGTCTGGTATGTAATGTCATGAGCAAGAATCTGGAATTCCTGCTGGTTTTTTGGTGGTGGTATAGGCATGGTGGTGGACCCGAAATCAGCCAATTTATATCTATGATTAACATCGATTAAAACATTCTCAATCTTAATATCTCTGTGTATGAGCTTCACTTTATGCATATCGTAGATTCCCAAACTTATATCGTACATTATTGACAATATTTCTTGTTCCGTAAGCTTGGTTTTGATTCTATCATTCATAAAGTGCAAAAGCGATTTGTGTGGACACAACTCCATCAACACCAACACCTGGTAGGTGCCGTTCTCCAATCTTTCAGCGTGTGAGTCGTAGTACTGTACAACATTCTTACTTTTGCTTAATTTTTTCATCACATCCACTTCTTTCCGTAATTGATCCAACCCTACTTTATCCTTCACTATGACTCGCTTCAAGCAGGCGACTTCATTGTCGTTTTCAACGGGATCGATGGTGACCTTATAGATGTGTGCAAAACCCCCTTCGGAAAGGTATTCAACAATGGTTGTTTTGTGAACACCTACAGTTAAAACTGTTCCTTGAGGTAGACGTTCCATATAGAGGCTGGTGAGAAAATGCGGATGATGTAATTTTTAGATATTTCCCAAGACCTCATATACACTATTTACTTGCTAGCGACTCTTTTAACAACCGATTGAGCTCTTCAACGGTGAACCCAATATAAATCCGTTCCACACCCAGCTCGTCTTTGGTGAGAACACACATTTTGTGTTCGACGAATTCGCCAACCATGGCCCTGAAATTGATCTCATTCGCTGTTATTAATTGGTCGGTACATTTCTTATGTAATTGTTTGAATTCAATGCTTGTCTTTAATGTTCCCTTTAGGGCCGATGAGTTGTATCGCGGGTTAGTCTCTTTGAGCCTGTTCAATTGCATCTCTATTAATATTTTGTAGATCTTTTTGGAGTTGTCATTTAATGCACTAAGCACAAACTTGGCACCTCTGCTGCTAGCGGTCTTTTTGGTTTTGCCCATATTGATAACGTCTTTGAAAGATGTTTCCTCCAAATAGGGTTCGTATGTGGTCATGTTGTGATAGACAAACTTAAAGTGCTCCACCTTGTACAGATCCCATAACAAAGGCACGTTGATGTTTTCAACGGAGCATACGAAGAACACTTCGGGAAGACTAGCCAATTGAGAAAGATACGTTTGGGTTTTTTGGTCTCGTATATGCTCTGAGTCAATCCCATGCACTATCAAGATCATTTTGGGTTTGGTTGAGGTGTTTTTATAACGGGTTTTGTTGAGGTATTTGAGTATGAAAGGTAGCACTTCCGGTAATGTCTTATTGATTTTTTCTTCGGAAAACGTTTCATTACCCACGAGATTTTCTATTAACACATCGATGAGCTGCCTCAAGTTGAATGAAGGGTTAAACCCGTTAATCACGATAATTTTCGTGGGATTAGACGGCATCTCATCTGATTCTATCTTCTTGACTTCTTTATAATGCTCCTCGATCCAGTGAACCAAATAGCCGCTTGAAAACGCATTAATGGTACTGATTTTAGACCCCACTCCATAGAAACACAAGTTGAAGCCTTGAGAAAGCTCGAAGCACCATTGATGGTAGAGATTCTCGTAAATCTTTACCAATTTCGTTCTATCATCCTTTCCGAAATAATCAAGAGCTCCGATGCCCTGGAGAAAGTCTTTGTACAGAAGTGTCACGCCTAGAGTGGAAAGGGAGAAAATGGAATGACGGTCTCGATTACTGGTTTGGTCGAAGTACCCTTCGCTTCCCTCGTAGAAATAGGCCCTATCGTCAGCCAAAGGGTTCTCTTTCTGGGATTCCCACCTAATCTTAGACAAGTACTTGTTAATATAACTTTGTGGGATACTTCCATCCTCTTCTATCCATGGAACAGGCATTTCCTTAAATTCAAGCTCCGTCTTGGTGACTTTGTATGCGTCGGGTACACCTGAAATAATTGAGTTCTGTTCCACCCCTTTTGGCTCCTGTAGGTTATTCATGTCGATTTCCACCATAGGCGGTATTTTCTTGGAAGGAGTCGATGGTCTTGATTTAGCCTTCTCCACTGATTCTTTGAAGAAAGTAGCATCGTCTTCGGCGAATATCGAAGCTATGTTTCTTTTCTTACTAGTTTTTTGTTTCTTTTTGGGGTTTTCAGAATCCACAAATGGATCTTTGGCTGCACGTCTTCTGGTCTGCTTGGGCTTAGGGTTAGTATCGAAATCTTCATCCGACAATTCTACGTCGCTCCCTTCTTCTTCTTCTTCTTCTTCCATGCTTGTTGAATCGTAGCTTTCACTCAGAATTTTCGCCTCTTCCTCACTATCAACGTGATCCTCGTCGCTTAGATCTTCCTTGTATCGTATTGGGCGTCTGTTTCTACGCGATCTTCCATGTATTTCTGTTGACTTATTGGTACTTTCTTCGGTCGTCGATAGATTTTCTGGCTCCTTTGTATATTCCGCTGTTGTGGAAGACTTTGGGGGCTCGGTAACATCTTCCTCAAAGGGGGTAGATGTTGTTGAGTCGCTTATATCCTCTTCAAATGGTATATCATGAAAGTCATCTTCACTTTCCTTCTGCATCGCTTCGAGTTTTGACTCCCTGATTATTAATTCGGCTATACTAAGATCCTGCTCATCCAAAGCCTCATCATCGTCAATGAAGTCCTCATCATCCATGATATGGGATATTTTCGTATTCATGGCACGCTTAACCGCCGACATGTTAAGGTCTTGTATATTCCGACGGGATGGTGACCGAAGCCCTGCACGTCCTGTTGGTGTCTTTACTGGCAGTAGTAGCGGACTAGCACCTAATCTAAGCCTTTTTGGCGATAGGATATCTTTTGATAAAGGTTTTGTTGATTCTGCTTTGTTGAGAGAGTGAGACATTGAACCCCCCATTAACGGTTGCAACAGCGGCTCGAGAAACGTATTCAACCACATATACTTGGAATCTTCACCAGAATCATGTTTATTACCTAATTGATCTTTTTTTACCATGACTAACACGCGGTAATCTTTATAATACAGACACCGTTGAACAAGCGACGTTCGTTTGGAATTTTTTGATTTCGCAGTATATCACAAGGTTTCATAATTTGTCGCACCTCATCTCAGATCATCTCGTGAAATGCTTTCGTTCTGTCCGTATTGCTCCAACATGCTCTTGATATCGCTGGACGAAGGCGACTGCAACAAGTTCTACTGTCCAACATGCCCCTACGAGTTTAAAATCGCCGGCTTTCAAATGTACGATAAGAAGAAATTGGCCAGAAAAGATGTAGACGATGTGCTTGGTGGTGAAGGAGCTTGGGATAACGTCGATCAGACAACAGCACAATGCCCACAAGAGTCGTGTGGTGGTGATAAGGCATATTTCTTCCAATTGCAAATCAGATCTGCCGATGAGCCTATGACTACATTCTATAAATGTACCAAATGCTCACATCAATGGAGAGAGAATTAGATTTGGTTTAAGGGAGTACTTTTCTCCAGAACATATAGCCTTTTCGAGAATTGCATGCAAAACTGTAAACTAATGAATAATTTGGGCTTCTTGAGTCCTACTGTACAATAATACTAAAAAATAGAGCACTTCTTAAATATATACATTATATCGTAACTATAGACATCTTATTAATGACGATGATTCTCAATACATTGAAGGTTGTATTTGAAAACATAACTCGGATCTTCAAACTTTCTTTTATGGTTGTGGATTTGTATGGGATCAGGACCACTGTTTTCGGAACACGAGGAGAACGAAAACTCAATTGAGTCAAACGATGAAAATATACAGCTGTCACATTCTTTGAGCAATGGTAGACGCCGGACTAAAGTATCCTCCGTGGTGTTAAAAACATTCGTACACTTGCTTAACACAACACCAAAGTTACCCTCAGGAGACAGAGCTGAGTCTGATCTATCAAAGGAATGCATTTTACTGGAGTATACCTTTTCTTCTGTATTTAAGTCGGCCCAATCAAAATGGAGAGCAGTTCTGTTGCCTGGAAGATTCAGTACAAGAAATTTGCGGTACATTCGACTGATTTCCTCGATGAATCTTTTGTGGTGGTCTCTATCTTTGATGATAGTTGTCAAATCATTTGTTTTCGATTGGTAATGAGGATTGAACTCATTTATTAACTTGGTGCCTTTGATTTTTAAAGTATTCCCTTGATTAAAAGCCATTTTCATAAACTCTACTTCATCTTTGCACTGCTGGACATCCCATCTATTAATGCATTTTATTGGCCTTTCTAGAACATCATTATGTACTTCTCCCCATTCTTGGTTCTTCTTGATATCGAATATGAAAGAAGAACCAGAGCATACACTTCCAAATACTCTTGACATCAAAAACCCTTTCATATATGACTGTTTCAATTGCTCCTCAGAGCTCATATATGGGGTCACCTGCTTTGGCTTAAACGCTTCCACGAAGTTCCTACATTCAGTGTACGATGAATGCCGTGAGAAAATGAGCTTTATGTCGCAGGGCAAAAGCAACTTGCTGGTTTTAATCCACCTTCTACCTCTGAATTCACAGACTGCGAGACCCGAGGGTGATGTTGCGGTCACATGGATTTCCTTTAGATCCTCTGAGTTGATTTCTTGAATTGAGAGTGGAGTAAGTAAGCCGATAAAATCAACAATATTAAAATTGATGCATTGCTTGATTCTGATTGAAAATGGGCTACTTCTCTTACCCACGTCAAATTTCAAACCTTGTCTGCTCTTTAAGGCACCCAACAAACATTTAGAATAAGGAGTAGTGACATCCTTCGAGATTAAATGCAATCTATGCCTTAATATTTCATTTTCTACATTCAACTGGCCCTCCAAAGAGAACACGATTTGAGCCCAGACTTCTTCAAACCCTAATGTACTATCTTCGAGTACGAACAGAAGTTGCTCATCAAATGCATACTCCTTAATAAGAGTGAGCATCGCAGCTATTCCATCAGCGTTTGGCAACATGTCAATGTATGGCTCACCTCTGTAAGCAAAAGTCGTATCCAAATAGATGTTATCTAACGACTTAAGACCATGCAAATAAGGAAATAAACCACCATTCTTATAAAGTCGCATGATCCACCAGTCTTCTGCACGTAAATCGCCAGTTACAAGAACATTAGGTCCTGGCAACAATGTCAGACCAACAGACTCTATAAGAAACATGCACGATCCGGGGCAATGATACGAATCTATGGCAGTTATTCTTAAACCTTTACCTCCAACATAAACATGGATGGGGTCATCTAGTTCAATGGAGACCAAATTATGACTAAGAGGCCTGTATCTAGGATCAACCAAAAGAAGGTCTCTCGTCATCTTCGTACAGAACACTCGACAATTGAAGGATTTGTTCAAAATTCCTGCAAGATGGTCCGCGTGACAGTGTGTAAGTAAGCACACGTCTGCATCCACGTTAAACCTATCAACAGACACCGAAGGGAACTCATAGAGAGTGCCAAAAGTTCCAGACATACGCGTGGTAGCAAATCCGATGAGGTTAGTGCGAACGTACGGCCATCGTAGTGCAAATCGCTCTACAGCTTGCACCGCACAGTTTCATCGTAGGCCCATGCTTCAAACTGATGCTACAGCCTCACACTAAAATTCCATAGTACTCTGCTCGTTTGTATTGAATTGCCAATTCTTTCCACTGCACAACAAACCTGTTACATATTGGCATTACAAGTTTGCCTGTGACACTCAACTCTTTGACTCTAGCAAGACTTTCAATATAAATTATTCTGGTTTTCGAAAACCCCAAAAATTTTAACCCAAACAATATATAAGCGATGGGAACACTGGTACCAGGCCCGTTGATAAGAAGTACTGCAGGTTGAGACTCCAAATGCCATATTTGCACAAAAGTGTCTACAAAAGACTCTAAGGTGCTCTTAATGGAGCTTAATACCGATTCTCCCACATCTCTGGCTCTCTTAATTGTGAGAAAAGATGGCTTATAGGCGCTTTCGATGCTCTCCTCATACACCTTGCACTTTTCAAGAGAAGTAGTGTCCTTTGAGGAAACAACCCAGGTTCTGTTGAGTCCCAGAAGATCTACAGAATTCAAAAGCCTAAACATCTCGCCGGTGTGGCCGCCGGAACCTAGAAAGATCATAATGTTTGATCCTTTGGCATTGGGTGAAAGCTGCAATAAAGACCCATTTTCCGACCCCACAGACGCATTCACGGCAGGCAAAATCATCATAAGTCGAATTGCCACCACAAAGAGCGGTAACAAGAAGAAAAACACTCGGAAAACAACCTTGGTTTCGTAATCCATTAGGTTCTATATAATATACAAGGTAATTAAAGTTCGCAGTATTTAAAGCTCGAAATCAGCACCAGAGGTTTGGTACGACGTGGCACCATTATTTCGCGTTTTGGTGCGGCGTTGGGCCATTTTCTTCCCAGACTCGGTTCCAGGCCCGGTCGACCTGGCACTAGAACTACCATCTTGACGTTTTGTATGGGAATTTGCTGGTATCGACATCCCTTTTGAACCCCCTTTTTTATCCTTTTCAGCTAACTGTGCCATTATCTTATTGACAACCAACCCTATTTTTGCCTGATCTATTCCCGTTCCTAGCGGCTTGACTTCACTCCAACAAACCCTTAAAGCAGACCCTGCCAAAATCATCAAACCGGGAGTTTTGGGGTTTAAATTAAACCCATTTTGCTCGATAGAATGTGCAAATGTCTCGGCTGCACTTCGAGTATTGAACGTTACAAACCCAGCACGGGCCCTATGAATAAGTGAAATAGCCCTTATTTTGCCAAACTGCTTGCAGTAATCTTGGAGTTTGAATTGAGGGAAGTCTTCGTTAAATCCAAATACGAAAAACGAAAGGATACTTTCATTAGAAGGTGCCACCAAAGAACCGTTGAACGGCAAGTTTTTGACTACTTTCGAGACATTGGAAGAAACAGCTTCTGTCTTGAGCAGCTTTGGTGCCACTGAGCTTGGCAATTGCTTCAATTGGAGACCCTTGGCCAATTTGGATAGTATTTCGTTGGCCTTCGAGTCGGAATACATCTGTGTGCTCTTCTCCTCTTGTTTATCCGCTATAATAGCCTTAACCTCTGAATTCCTCAGATCGCTGAATTCCTTCACTAAGTGGCCCAACCCAGACATCTTCAATGCTGAATCTCTTACGTCGATAGGTATAAGAAAGTGAATGTCTAACATACACGATTGGCAGCAGCTTTTGTACTTAGCACAAGATTTACAAATGAGCGTCTTTTTAGAACGAGTAGACCCATCGTCGACCTGCCAACGATAAACTGTAAAGGGTCGAGTACACACTTTACATTGTTCACCTTGAGGTTGTTTCACCATACGTACATCGTCAGATCCAAGACATTTAGTACAAAGTTCAGGTATATCCATGATGCGAGTGATGCGATGCGTGAGATGAGCGAGATGAGCACGATGAGCGAGATGACCAGAATAACGTAGATAAGAAAATCACGACTGTGAAGTCGCTTCCGATTAAAAAATTACCGTTTAAATCAATGCGCTGGAATTGTCAATAATTACGGCTTAGAGTATTAGGATAATCCTTCTTACAGCTTAATTTATCGTTCAAGTATCTCGGCGGTTAAATAGTACTATTGGAGCCCGCCGTTGCACCCCAATAAGCCTATATCATTCCTATGAGGCCACAAAAATAGTAGGATTCATTCAAAATATTCAACAATACTGACAGACCTACCCATGTACACATCAAATAAGTTATACGACCAATACCTTGTCAAAAGAACTCAGTGTTAAAAAGCTCTGAAATTTTTGTTCCACATGAAGATTCAGGTGAAGAAATTCGTTGTTTCAATTCATCAGCGTTCCCAGACTAAGGTCAAGGTAGAATAGCATTGTATACTATTGCATTGGTTCGTATTATCAGTACCATTTTATCTTGAACTAAATCTACAGAAAAAATATTCACGAAAAATTTTCAGTTTAAATACCTGATATTCTGTGCCGGGCACGCTTTTTTTAGGAAGTATGTACTACATGGGATGATATATCAGGGTCTTAAAATGGGAGAATGCATGTATATGTATTTAGATTAGTTTAATTGTGGGGTTATTTGCAACATTGGGTGGGTTTGGTACAAATTTGCACAAATTTGCTCCACTTCTGCAATAGGGTGTAAGCCTTTAATTAAATCGAACACCACCAAATATTGGAGCCATTGATTGTAGATCATTTCGTAATTTCCGGCTATAAATGGCATTGTTGATTCTGCAGTGTATTTGAAAGCCTCAAGCTCCTTTTCGAGAATTTGCAGCATGCAGTTAATACTATTTTCACTTAGTTGGCGAGGACATAATTTGGCTGCAAATACCATCCATAGATGGGTGTCGAAATAAGTATGGTATTCGAACTCATCATAAAGAGAGTTTTGAACACCAAAGGAACCAACAATTAGATTGTTACAAAGCTGCTGTCTCTTGCAAACTTGATAGACGAATTCCACAGCCATCGACTCATCGGGACTTTTAGTCCAAAATTCAAGAAAAGCTCTAAGTAAATCAGTTACCGTCTTGCTTCTTTCAAAACCTAATATCTTTGATAAATAGTGGCTGGCTTCGTGACGGATATTTTCATCTTCATCGAGCAAAAATGGTACGAACCAAATTAAGTTATTATGGTGAACTGAGCTTGATACCACCGTTAATAACTCGAAGTATTCTTGTTTCCTCTCAAATAAGAGTTGCTCCATATCAAGAGTCATCGGGTCTAGTCCACCAACTATATTCAAGTATTGTTCCATATCATTTCTTGCTAACAAAATATGGACGGGTATATGAAGGTCTGCCAAGTTTTGGGACAAAACCTTTTTTAAGATAATTATACGACTTTCAGATAGAGTCGGAAGGTCGTACTTTTTGATGACTGTAAGACTTTTATACACCAAATGACGGTTTTCTAAGGATAATAATTGGTTCCACACAATGGAAATATCGAAATTTTGAACATCATTTTCGATCAAATACTCAAGCACCAAATCGCTAAATTCATAGTTCAATCCCAATGCTAAATCCACAAGATCACTAAATTCCGATTTATTTTTGGTTATTCTTAATAAGTATGATAATAAATTGTTCATCGTCAATTTTTTTAGCCCATTTTTGTCTATAGATGATAAATTTTGAACAAAGACATTGGAAAGAACACCATGAATGGGATGATCATAGTTTAGTTCCAATTTTTCCAAGATACTAATATATACATGAAAAAGGGGCCATTCTCTGTAATCAATTAATGGCAAAAGATCTTCTTTTAAACTTTTGTATAAAGCTGGTGTTTGATGTAACATCTCCAATATTGTTAAAAAGGTACCATGGCATTGATTGATATCTTCCTGGTTCAAATTTTCAATTAAACCCAACAAAAAACTTTCCTTTTTGGCTGCAGGAACTAAACTTGCTAATGATCTTGCCATCTGCTCTCTGATTTTCCAGTCAGGTATGTTCAATTTTTTTAGCAAACACTTCAGAAACAACGCAAAATCTTCTTCACTATCAGAAAAATTCAAATTTTCAAGTATAATAAAGACAGGATAGTAAATTTCTGAAAATTCACCTTGAAGTTCATCCAACAAGTGGTCTTTAACTTGTACTTGTCCAAAAAAGTGTCTGGAGAACATTTTTGATGTTGAAGAGAAAATTCTCGATTGCAAAGTTGAAAATAACATCAAAGCACAATTCTTAATGGCCCAAACTTTTGATTTGAAATTGTAAATGCAAAGTGACATGCATGTGTTTAAGTATGCTTTAGTGTTTTTGGCTAGTTCTGAGTGGGAAAATATGTATCTTAATGAATTGAAGGCAATGACAGCGGGATTTTGGTAGTTACTAAGTTCAGTAACGGAGTCTAAGCTTTGGTCGATTATTTCAAGCAAGCCGTCGAATGCTTGTGCTATCAAACGTGAGGATTTAGCTTCATTCGTGCCTAAAAGTATGCTGGTGATTATATGAGGTATACTGCCACCTCTTCGGGTGATTAACTTAGAGCTGCTCCTAATTTCTTGCAAACAAGTCGTTAAAAGATCCACTGGATAGTCATTTAGCGTTGATTCGGTATTAGAATAATGAATTATCTTGGTGAAACAAGGATAGAGCGATTCCAACGCACCTTTGTGGTTGACCTCCGTCATTTGAATTAGAAAAAGATTCACGATGTTCTTATACTCATCTGGTGTGAAAAGCTTCCATGAGTAGGAATTAATTTCCAGCATAGTTACCAACATTTCCGATGATTCTTTCAACGCTCTCCAACAATAATTCACAAAGACTTTGTTCTCCTCTATCACGGTATTTTTAAGACATACTTTAAGTCGATTCCATATGTTGAAATAATTGTCGACAACGAAACGGCATCTCTGCTTCAACTGTTCAATATTGTCAACATCACTTAAGAAACTCTGTTTACCAAATTGAAGCACTAAGTTGATGCATCTATGCAAAGTGTGGACTCTTAAATACAGCTTTTCGGTGATATCATCAACGTTCCAATTTTGAACTGATTTTAGATGGCTGCAAATTTCATCAACAAGGTCCAAGACTAAAGTAAAATTGTCGCTTTCAACGCGTACTGGCAAAGAATATGACAATGCAATACCCTCGGATACTCTAGTTTTTAAGGAACCACAAAGATCCAAGTATTTTTGGGATTGCAATGGTTCAAATAAAAAATTATCTCTTTTGGTCTTAGAAAGAAGAGCATGGCACTCGAGTCTGATATCTTCATAGTTACTGAAAAGCCCGTGATGTAATGTTTTACAAGAAGTTTGATCAAATAAAACAAAAGTGAACCCTTCGTTCTTTGAAATAGGAAGGTTTGACTCACAAAGACCTACATCAACCAAATGATTCAATAGAACGTAAGCTAGTAAAACCTTTTGGTGGTTTCCTGAAGGCACAGTCAAGGCAATGAGATGCGGGATGAGCCATAGTATGAACTTTTCGGCCTCTTTTACTGTATCTGGTGATTGGCCTTTCTTTAATAACGTATGGGTTGAATCACGAACTCGAATAAAAAACGTTTTCATGATCTGCATGAACCTATTACGAACCGAAACTTCAGACAAGTCGATCATCAACGACGAAAGGTGATTCCTGGTTACCTCAAGGATATATTTGTCAATGGGCTTGGTGATTTTTTTAGAATAGCAGAGTAATTCAAGTGCATTGACTCTTACTGTAGTGTCGTAGTCTGATAATGAATTCCTGAAAAAGGTAGTTGTCTTAACGTCATCGCAAGGTAAGGAATTCTCTTCCGCCATCATCAAGATGTTTATGTGTAATAGCAAGTCCATCAGTTTATGATTATTCAAAAAATCTTTCAATGCACTGGGTTTTAGCTTGAATAATTCACATAAAAGATACCTTTGAATATTAGCTGATAATCTTGCATCACATAATTTGGTGTATACAACATCATCCCAGGAATCTAGCCAAAAATCACTGTCTTTTGAAGGAGATAAAAGTGCAACAATGCATTTTGAAGATGAATTTGACAATTGATCACTTTGTAAGTTATGGAAAAGCGTAGTTATAAGTTGGGATTGTGTGGTGAATATATCGCTATTTTTAGACCCTGTGTATGCTAAACATATTTCAAGCAAATTCAACGTAAACTTAGAATTGTTGTAGTTACTCACAATATAATTGACCCACTCCATAGCGAATGCTGGGGTTTTTTCCTTTTGTGTGGTGTTTACATATATCAATGCCTTCTTGGCCAAGTTTAAAAGAGCCACATTTATAATGGCCTTGCTGGAGCTATCTTGATTGTGAAATATCGACTGAATTAGATTACTATCCAAATCAATGGCAGCTATTTTCACTTTGATGAATTTGGTCAAAATAATCGATGAAAGGTCCACCTTGACCACCTTAATGTCAGGAGCCACGTCTAATTGCAGCATCTGGTCATAAAACAACGCCGGTAGTTCCTCAATACGGACTTCATTCTTGATAACAGCCGTCTTTATATCAACTCCATCTTTCATAGACATGGCTTCGCGATGAGATGAGATGAGCTTCTCGGAATAGACACTATCTCTTTAGAAACGAATTTCGCCACAAAGGACGATATTTAGTCTATTTTAGCTTCAAAGGTACTTTACTGTCCATGTTGTGTAGACATGTGTCATAAATCAAAATCAAGGTCAAAAAAGTCAGTGTATAGAGACTATTCAATACTAGTGATAACTGAGTCTCAATTGAATCCCTAATACTCCAGAAACGCCCAGATTCTGCTTTGATTTTGCTTGATACAGCACCTTCGGTCTGTAGGGCTTTCAAATTCAGCATTTAAGGAAAAATTCTGACTTTTCAACCCCTACACAAACCAAGAGTGCAATGCTACTAATAACGGCTGCAAAATATAACGTCAGCAAAATATAACGTCAGCATATTTCCATACCATGTTTCTCTTAAAAACGAAATCTGCACATTAAACCCCAAAATTACTTTAATGGAATAATCTACCACCAAAACTACACTAAAAACACCAACTTCGTACAAACTCGGAGATAATCCTGTCTCGGCTACATTTCCCCTATATAGTTCTTTATCTCGACCGATGCGAAAAATTCAATTATCAACATGATGGGCCCTAAAGCAGCTTACAATTTATACTATCATTCGCTTCCACATTACATGTTGACCAAACCAGAGAGTTTCTTTCTCCGTATGTTTCACCCACGTACAAGCTTGTTACGTATACTAACAATTTAGACACCATTTTCTTGACTTTCATTTTGGTTCTTTGCTATGGGTTATACAACATTATTCCTAGCCCCGCCCTGGTTCAACGTTTGTTGACTTATATGGCATAATTTTTAATATATTCTTTGTAGAAATAGACGGTTTGGTAGAAATATGTCACAGCTGGGCATATTGCATGTTTTGAAAGCTTCGGTTAATCATTAGTGAAGGCCACGTTGATATGACGAAAATTTCTCGAATTTGGTACAGTTGCAACCACGGCTCCCAATTATGCATTTGTATGCATAAATTTCAATATGAGCTTAAGACAAGTCGTATCGATTTCCTGTGTTTGTCTCATCACCATTTCTTTAAATCTACAATTCGCGTCGCGTATGATACCACTGGCAGTAAGAGCACCATTTAAACCGCCTAGACCGGCATCTTCGACCGCAGAAGCCTCTCAAACAGCCTCAAGACCTATGGTCGGTCGAGGTCCTCGTTCCATCGGAGTCAAAAGACGACTCGTAGCTCCTGTAGCGGATGTTACAAAAACAGGGCTTGATGAACCCTTTGATTCATCTAAAAAAGTATACAATGTGCAATGGCGTAAGAAAACAGGTAAGAAGAACAAAACTTGGGACGGAGATGGGTCCTTGATAATAAGATCTGATCTAGCGTTAGTAAAAATTGACGGAAAGTCCATTAAATCTGACATATCTAAAGTATCACTCGATGATATTTTCAAAATCGGCTCCTACGAAGTAGAGGTCGACCATGATGTTGAAGTGGTACACAAACAAAGTGTTCCTGTATTCAACAAAAGCACAATACCAAGATCCGTAGAAAAAAAGACCATTGTGCCTCTTCTACCTGATTCCTTTGTTATGAAAAAGACCAAAGACGACGATGAAAATGTTATAGTGGATCCAATTTTAGCGAAGGTCCTACGTCCTCATCAACGTGAAGGAGTATCATTTATGTATGAGGGAGTAATGGGAATGAATTTTGACGGAAACGGCGTGCTTTTAGCTGACGATATGGGCTTGGGTAAGACTTTGATGACCATAACTTTGATATGGACTCTCTTGAGGCAGTCTCCTGACAGATCCAAAAAAAGCTCTGTTGATAAAGTACTAATTGTTTGTCCGGTAACTTTGATAAACAACTGGCGAAAGGAGTTCAAAAAGTGGCTCAATTTGAATCAATTGGGTATACTTATCATTGATAACAATACTGTTAATTATAAACAAGACTTGGCAAATTTCCACAAAACCAAAATACACCAAGTAATGATTATGAGTTACGAGCGTCTTTTGAGTTGCTCAGAAGACTTAATGCAAGTACGCTTTGATCTTTTGGTATGTGACGAAGGACACAAGTTGAAAAACACTTCTAACAAGTCGTTAAAAATTTTAAATGATCTTGATATAGAGAAAAAGGTGCTATTATCAGGAACACCTATTCAAAATAATCTTGTAGAGTTTTACAACTTGATCAACTTTCTAAATCCGGGGATTTTGGGAAACTTTAATAGTTTTCAAAAGAGATTTTTAAAGCCAATTGAACAAAGCAGAGATATAAATTGTTTTAGTCAAGAAGTGATAGAAAAAGGTGAATTTGCAGCTAAAGAACTTACACAGGTTACTAAGCAATTCATGTTACGTCGTACTAATGAAATTTTGTACCAATACCTTACTAGTAAAACTGATGTGCTTCTATTTGTCAAACCTACGGATGCCCAACTAAAATTATTCGAAATAGTCAATTCCCTGTTTCTGCTCAATGAACTAGAATCAGTTACTCCTAGCTCCTTGAATTTGATTAACATTTACAAGAAAATATGTAACAGTCCGCTGCTCCTTGCTGATGATACTCTTTTCAAGTCCTTCGATGTGAAGACTGCTTATGATATGCCTATTGTAAGTGGAAAAATCAATGTGTTGATTCTTCTTGTTTTGGAGGTTGTGAAAAGTCAAAAAGAAAAGGTTGTGATAGTATCGAATTATACTAAAACTCTTGATATTATAGAAAAAGTACTTCAAAAACTTAATTTGGATTTTTACAGGCTTGATGGTGCTACAAATCAATCCACACGTACTTCAAATATCAACATGTTCAACAAAGGCTCCTCCAAGCCTATTTTTTTACTTTCCTCTAAATCAGGTGGTTTTGGTATAAATCTTGTGGGTGCTTCTCGTTTGATATTATTTGACAATGATTGGAACCCAGCAAATGACCTCCAAGCAATGTCACGAGTTCATCGAGATGGTCAAACCAAGCCAGTCTACATTTATAGGTTGTTCACCACAGGGTGCATTGATGAAAAGATATTTCAACGTCAATTGATGAAGACTAACCTCAGCAATCAATTTTTGGATAATTCTGACTCAAATCTGAATGTCTTCGACATCAATGACTTGAAAGATTTATTCACCATTAACGATACGAATTGTAATACCCATGATTTATTGGAATGTGGCTGTGGAGGATGTGGAGAAAGCTTGGATGATGAGCCTGTTGAAGACCGACCGCTAGCACTGGATGCATGGATGTCAGCTTCACAATTCCATCAATTGGACCAAAGTAATAAAAATAAAGTAAGTTCTATGAAGAGAGCTCTTTCAGATTACAAGCATTATCACCCGGAATACCTGTGTGAAGACGAAGTCATAAACACAATCATAAAAGAGGCTCCAATATCATTCGTATTCACCAAAGTTGTAAACAAGAATAATGATGCTTGATTGATGTGTATATATTAGAAATCTACGAGAACCCCTTCATCCTAGCTTCGGCAGCTCTTGCTCTCTGCTCCCTCATTAGCCTCATCTTTTGTTGTTCATTCAATCCCGATGTTTCTGAAATCAACGAGCCCCCGCCAACATGACCTTTATTGGAAAACGTTGGCTTTCTTAACTCCATTTCAGTCTTCTTTTTCAACTCTTCTTCAATATTTTTCTTCTTCTCTTGCTTTATGCGTTCAGTTTCTAATTTTTCTTCCTCTTCGAACTCTTCCTTACTCTTTGCAGGTCCTACTTTGGCAGAGTTCCAATCACAATAAGCTTCCCCTAATTTGAACCTACAAATTTGGAACATATTCCTTACAGCAGCTGTTGAGCTTAGTTCAGCGGCTGTTCTTCCAGCAGAATTCAAAACTATCGGGTCAGCTTTTAAATTCACCAAGAGCACTTGAACCATGTGTGCTACTCCATTATCAGATGCAAAGTGTAATAACGTGGGTGTTTGTTTGTATGCAGATTTGGGTTCCAAGTTATAATTGGGCGAGATGTTATTCTTCTTTAAATAATTCAACAAAAGTGGTGCCTTCGATTTCTTTACAAGTGCCACCAACTCCTTAGTATGTTTTTCAGCTTCTGTTTCTTTCACTTTTTCCACCTTCTTCACTTCTCTCGATTTCATTAAGCTTTCTTGTTGTTGAAGCAATCTCTTTTTCTTTTCCTCGTCGTCTTTAACGACGTTTTCAATGCTCAAATATGACAATTGTGCCCATGCTCTCTTCAATTCCGCCATTGTGGGTCTTTTCGTAGTGAATGGGAAATTCTTTATACGTGGATCATTAGATTTAAGAACCGAACCTTCGTATCCCACTAGAATTTTTCTATTACTGGCACCATTTGCCCTGATAAACACCAGACTACATCCTTTCAAGTCTTCTTCCCATGCATCAAGTAGCAGTCTTACATCCTGGATAAGCAACTGTTCATTTTGACGACGCATGTTGGACCCCACCGATTTGGCATTTCCTTTGGCGTTATCATTGGCACTTTGAGATCCACCTTGCTTTCTACGTGTGGTGTATCTGTGGAAAGTCTTTGACTTGATGACCTCGACTTTTTGTTCATGTACACTTATTTTGTGGTTTATAGCATTTCCTTTGATGTTTTTACGACCATGAGAGATAATTGCACCTGCAAAATGACCACCTCCAATCATAAAAAGGGCCGACTTTCCTTTTGATAATTCTCTGTACGACTTCAATGCCTTTAAAGGGTCTTCGCTTAGTTCCGATGGCTGCAACACTGCTTTGTACAATCCAAAAACCTTTTCTTTGGACAAGAGTGGCGATTTGAAGAATATAAATGGTGATTTAGTATTAAGATACGACGTTGCTTCGCCGGTTTCTATTGTGGTTATGTGAGTCTCTTCGAGTCTTTCATACAATTCATTCTCCAGGTCACTGCTATCGCTTCCTGAAATACTTTCCACGTCTGAAATATCCTCCAATTCGTCATCATTAATAAGCTTAAGGCCTTTTTCTGCTCTTTTGAGATTGATTTTCTGTAAATCATCCATTTTCGGCCCTTTTTGTTCCTTTTTAAGGGCCTGTTCTATCACCGGCTCTGGTTCATATTCAAATGTAGCCAACTCCAACGAATCAAGCAAGGAGTTGGCAAGCTCGTACACATAAAGGTTATCTTTGGACGGCGTACTCATTAGAGATCAAATTTCGCAACTGCGACATCTTCACTCTTTAATATTAAAGATTTACCTTTAATGACTCATAATGCAGATAACACTAAAAGCAGAGGAATAAGACTTATCAATCTACAAAGAAGCAATTACATTCATTCTTTGTGCACTCTTTATCCACCTGGAATTGAACCTAGCCGTGTATATACATGTCTAACCTTAGTATTATTTAACGTAATTAACATAATCTTATCTTTGATCGGTGCATATTAAACTCAAACAACATAGTAAAAATACTAATTATATGACTAAGTCGTTTACATCAGACCGATTCTGTGACACTCCTTCAAAAAGTGTTCTATGTTTTCTGGCTTCATAAATGGATGAGTACCATGACCAAAATTGATGATATAATTTTGCTTACCTCCACCAAATCCTTTGATCATTTGCTCGACCTTTTTGGTAATGGTTTCCTTAGACCCGTACATGATACCAGGATCTAAATTACCTTGCAAGGTGATTCTTCTGCCATTGACCACTTTGACAGCATCTTCTGGCTTGTACAACCAGTCAAGAGAAATAGCATCGTAACCAATGTCACACAATTCATCCAAGGCATACCAGGCACCCTTAGGGAACACAGTAATCGGAATTTTATCAGTAATACCCAATTCTTTTAACCTTTTGGGCAATTTTTCAGCAATTTGCTTCAAATATGGCATACAGAACTCATCGAACTCGTTGGGTCCCAATTCTCCGGCCCAACTTTCAAAAACCTGCAACATTTGGGCACCAGCCACAACTTGTTGCGCCAAGAACTCGATGCAAACATCGGTGATGGCTTGTAAAAGCTTATGGGATTGTTCGGTGTACTCGTAGATCCATTGTTTCACAAATCTGAACATTTTCGATCCTTGGCCTTCTACCATGTACACCAACAAAGTCCATGGAGCACCACAGAATCCAATTAAGGGACATCTTCCGTTCAATTTCTT
The DNA here is from genome assembly GCA_030571075.1 of Yamadazyma endophytica. Taxonomy (NCBI): domain Eukaryota; kingdom Fungi; phylum Ascomycota; class Pichiomycetes; order Serinales; family Debaryomycetaceae; genus Yamadazyma; species Yamadazyma endophytica. The sequence continues at coordinate 1,133,572 of JAJLXA010000002.1, forward strand.
TCTGGTGAGAGTAATAGCCTTGAAAGCCCAATCCAATCCTGTCAAAACGTCTGGTTTGAAATTGACTCTTTCTAAATCTTTTGGTTCTCTCAATGGAGACACAAAAACTGGCCCCTTTCCTTCGACCATTTCGATGTCAAATCCCATGACTTGGGGGACCACCAAAATGTCACTGAAGATGATTGCTGCGTCGATCAAATCATTGAAATGATCAATTGGTTGGATGGTGATTTCACTAGCAGTTTCAGCATCTCTACAAGTTTGGAAAAAATCCTTGTTTCCCTTAGCTTTGTGGTATTCTGGGAGATATCTACCGGCTTGTCTCTAAAGTTGGTTAGTATGCCATGTGATACAATATCTTGAAAACTCTGCGTGGCTTGTACATACCATAATCCACATGGGTGGTCTTTCTACCTTTTCACCTTTGGCAGCCCTTAAGATAAGGTCGTTTTTAAGTTCGGGGAATTGTGTCATTATCGAAGGTTGAGCTGCTGGAGATGCTTTAATGGTTCAATGATTTCGCAATAATTTTTCACTTTCGTTCATGCACGACTGTTGATATCACCAATCTACAAAATATGCTATTTGGGGAAATTTTTGAGTTGGCGGGCATTACCATGTATAGGTCGTGGAAGCTGTTGGCGTGGAGACACAAATTGTCTTGTGTTGAGCTCAATCTATCAATTTGCAAAGTTCATCTCACATGAGATATAGAATTACCAAAAACGGCTAAATTCTGCGTTTATAAAGAAACTAGGGCTATTGACCGAGAATCCCCGTCACCAATACAAATTTTAGGCCTATTGAATGCTCGACTTGGCCGGAAATGCTCACAAGGGCTTATCAGAGCTCCTTTGAACCATTTTACGGTTTTATTTGAAATTGCCCTATTTCCATCAATGAGCTCAACTTTCTAATGAAACTTCATTTTTGAAAGCTTACACCGTATATCCACCCCATAAGCATCCTAAACCGTCATATTGCCCTACATTCTTGCCAAGGGGCGTTGTGCCATTATTTAGCACTTAGCCATCTTATGCACGGACACGCACTTTGAGACTGGCACCTTCCCTTTTAGTGCGAATTTCATCAGGTTTGGTCCCTATCTTAATCTAAATATGTCAGATGCTCCAAATGACCATGGCTCTATGAGCATGGGAGATGCGTCGATTACACATAAACCGGCAACTGCTTCCAAAAAAGGCCCACGCCAGCCTAATATCATTGTTAGGTTCATCAGGGCTGTTTTTGGCTACAGAAAAACTACTCTTTCCCTTTTGGTGTTCATTACCTTTGCTGTGGTGATGCTTTTGTCTGCTTACGACAACAGCCTTGAACTCTCCATCGCAATGCCCACAGATGCGACTGATATAGCATCTCTCGAATTTGCCTGGAAAGAATTGCAAGAAATTGGAAGATTTAAACACCCTTATGGGTCCAAAGGTAATGCTTACGTGCACGATTTTATTGAAGAGGAAGTGTCTAAACTCGTGAAGAAAATTCCTTATGCTGAATATGACAACGATTTAAATAACACCAATGATGTTCTTCTTTACAATTCTTGGAAGTCTGCTGTTTCATATTACCAAAGCAACAATATAGTGGTTAGAATTAATGGTACCAGAAATGACCTTCCCGCCCTCCTTTTGAGTGCACATTATGACTCGGTCCCTTCCAGTTATGGTATCACTGATGATGGAGTTGGAATCGCCTCGCTTATGGCTGTGTTGAAACATTATACTAATAAAGCTACCGGCCAGCCATTGCGTACGCTTATTTTCAATTTCAACAACAACGAAGAATTTGGCTTATACGGTGCCTATGCATTCTTGAACCACCCTTGGAGCAAGGCTGTTAAATACTTCATTAATTTGGAAGGTACGGGTCAAGGTGGTAAAGCGATCCTATTCAGAGGAACCGATTATGGTATCACCAAAGAGTATTCTGCTGTTAGATATCCTTATGCCTCCTCTATTTTCCAGCAAGCTTTCAATGGTAGGGTCATTCATAGTGAAACTGATTACAAGGTCTATTTTGAACAAGGTGGCTTTAGAGGTATTGATATTGCTTTCTACAAGCCTCGTGACATCTACCACACAGGAAAAGACGACATCCGTCATACTTCCAAAAAGGCCGTTTGGCACATGTTATCAAGTGCTTTGGATTTCACTTCCAATGTTGCTGAAAATGAAATTGACATTGATCAAATTTACATCGAGGATGGCGAACAAAAACAGGTCTATGCTAGTTACACAAGTTTCTTGAACTTCTTCTTCATTGTGTCATTGCCCACATTGATCACTGTTAATATTGCACTTTTGGTAATAGTGCCAGTTGTCAGCATGTTTATGCTTTTTATCATTTTTGGCTACAAACAAAACTGGAGAATTGGGTTTATCAATTCAATCAAATTTCCATTGTCGCTTGCTATTTCAATTCTTGCCATCAGTACCATAAATGATACCGTGACATTTAAAATTAACGAATTCTTACCGAACTCACAGTCCAGCCTTCTAGTGGAGTTCCTGTCTGAAGTATTTTTATTAACCAACTACATTGTTCTTAATGGTATTAACTACCTTGTCAAGAATTACAAAGTTGTTCAGCACGATGAGAAATTGATTGTCATCATTCAAATTGCGTTTTTCTATTGGGTCTTCTTAATTATCACTACTGCTAGATTAGCTGGTAACAAGATTGGAAATGATCATACTGGTGAAGCATTCTTAACACTTCTCTTTGCAATTCAATCAGTGGGTGCTATTTTCGGTTTGTTGGGATGGTGTTTCAAAGCATCGAAGAAGGAATTGGAATATGAGCTTATCGCATCTGGTGCTGCTCAACCTTTAATTGTTTCCCGTACCGAAGATTATGGTGCTAATGAAGATGGCAATAATAGTGAAGTGCCTCCTATTTCTGATACCTCTTCCTTGATTTCAATCGACTCATATACTGCTCGTAAGAAGCTCAACTTAATCCAGAAAACTTTCAGTTATGATTGGCTAATTCAATACCTCATCTTGGTGCCAGTCCCTATGCTTATTTTGTACAATAACGGTTGGTTAATCCTCACAGGTATTGCCAAGTCAATTCAGGAATCCTACAAAAGTGAGATTTTAATTTACAAACTTATTGAAGCCATCTCAATTTCATGGGTGTTTCCATTGTTGCCTTTCATATTCAAGATCAATCGTATTTTGGTTTGGCTTTTAATAATTTTGATCATTTCCAATTTCGCTGCCATTTACTTGGGAGAACCATTTGACGTTGAAAATCCAATGAAATTAAGATTTATTCAAAGCAGCAGCTTAAGCTCTCCTGTTGATTCTTATGTGTCTGTTAAAGGCAGAGCCAATACTGGAGTCTCTGATATTCTAAGCGATTTACCCTCCATCAAAGAATCTGGAGAGAAGGTATCATGTGAATCATTAGATGACGGAATGGAATTATGTACCTACAAAACATCATTGGTTCCAAAGATTGTTCCCGGTGCTAAAGACTCCAACGAATACTTGTCCATTGATGTATTGAAAAATTCCTCCTCTAGCAATCAGCCATATGGTTTACTTACAGGAGAGTTGAAAATTAATGTCAAGAAAAGTGGAACATGTTCTGTAAACTTCCTCAGCAGTAAGAAAAAGGACTTCCCCGTCAAAACAGTTGTGGTTTACAAGAATGAGCTTGAAAATGCCTCCATTTCAGCAGTTACTTCTATTCCTGAAGGTTTCTCCAAGGATAAATTTGGTAATTTAATCTATAAAGATTTGGATGGTATTTCCAACTTTGAATTAAACAAATTGGACGTAGATGCCCCTCATCACATCGGCTTCCAATGGTTGCCAAACTTGATAGATGATTTGGATGGTTTGGATCTGAACAGCTTAAGTGTTGCAGTGGAATGTTTCTATTCCGATTCTGGTAAAGGTGATAAGTTAATACCTGCTTACCAAGAAATTAATCATTATACCCCAAGATACACAAGCTGGGCCAATCTCTACAGTGGTATGGTTTCTGTGAAAACCACTGTTGAAGTCTAAGTAAGTAATAGATGTAATATATTTTAGTGATCGCACGTCGAGACAATTTTTTGCAGCCATTCTTTTTTGCAATAGTCTACTCTTTTATATGAGATCTTCATTATTATATATTGTATACTCTATAGTCAGTGTTTATGCGTATGTGCACCCACTCACTGTTCAGGGCCGTTATTTTGTAGATTCGATTACCAACGAACCGGTATGTAAGTTTTATAATCTCAGGCTTTCATTTACTAACAATGCAGTTTTACATCAAAGGTATTGATTATCAGCCAGGAGGTTCTTCTGGGATCATTGAAGACAAAGATCCATTATCAGATCCCGAAACTTGCGCAAGAGATATAGTCCTATTTCAAAAGTTGGGTATAAATACTATAAGAGTTTATTCAATCAACACAGATTTGAACCATGATATGTGCATGTCTATGTTAGCCGCAGCAGGGATTTATCTAGTTTTAGACGTAAATTCACCAATTCCAAATCATCATCTTAACAGGTACGAACCTTGGACCACATATAATATTGATTATTTGGAAAATGCATTTAAGGTAGTTGAGCAATTTTCTTACTACAATAATACACTTGGGGTTTTTGCTGGTAATGAGATAGTCAATGATATAACATCAGCAAAGAACTCTCCCATTTATATCAAGGCCATCATACGTGATATAAAAAGATACATTGAATTTAACTCGCCCAGACCTATTCCTGTGGGTTACTCAGCAGCTGATGACTTAAAGTACAGAACATCATTAGCACAGTATTTAGAATGCATTGAACAGAGTCCTATCGACTCTGTTGACTTTTATGGAGTCAATTCATACCAATGGTGTGGCGACCAGGACTTCAAGTCCAGTGGCTACAATATCTTGGTTGATGACTACACGGGGTATTCAAGACCCATTTTCTTCTCTGAATATGGATGCAATGAGATTAGTCCAAGAAAGTTCACTGAAATTCACAGTTTGTATTCAACTGATATGATTGATGTTTTCAGCGGAGGATTGGTGTATGAGTTCACCCAAGAACCCAACAATTATGGCCTAATCGACATTCAAGATAATGGTGACGTGAAAATTTTGGCTGATTTCCATTCCTTGAAAACACAATTCGATTCTCTAGCAGAACTTGACTACTATCATGTAGCAAACTCGATGAAGCAGAATGCCAAAGAAATTCAACAATTGAAGAGATCCAACAAGTATTCGTTGCCACTTTGTAAAGATAAATATGATAACATCAAAACCGAAAATGACATTCCAAAATCTTTAGCAGATGAATTGGTTGAATACGGAGTCGACGTTGCCCGAGGCAAATACGTGCCAATGTCCAACGAAGACTTGACTAGTAAATTTAATTACATCAATTTCGATGATCAACCGTTCATCATCGACAAGCAGGTTGAGCTTGTCATTGACTACATGTCTGGAATTCCGCTGGATAAGTTTAGAAGAATTGGTTTCAAAAGCAGTATGTATGAAAATAGGCCTAGTGATGCTCCTGATTCGGAAAATTCTTTTGATAGTGATGCTAGTGGGAGTGATGGTTCTGGATCTGATGATGAGTCTAACACAGGTGAAACTCAAGAATCAGGATCAATTATAGAGCGGTGCACCTCCTATATCAATGGATTATTGAATAATATAGCCCGCTTTTTCAGTGATCAGAATTAGGTCGAATTTGAAGCCGTAAGTTCATCATTATTCTCGTATCCAAACAACACTAACGATTTAGACGCTAATAATCTCATAAAAATGTCCCTTTTGATGATGTGGTTGGCATTTCTTACGTCTCACATTTGAAGAGTCCTTCAATTGCAACTGTATAGTGCTTTCATTCGGTGGTCCAAAATTGTAAACGAAGACTTGTTAATAATTAATGGTTTCAACAATGTGACCCAATCACTCTTTGAAAGTCTCTCTATTGGAATACTGCTTTCTGTTTTGGAGAAGCCACACTTCTTACATGTTTGTATAGTCATAGGCGAGTTTTTGATTTTCATTACAAGCTTAGGCATGCCTGAAATAAATCTAAAAAGCTCTGATAGGTCGTCTTTCCCTGTAACCACAGTCGAATCATGAGAGTGTGTATACTGATAAAGCAAATCGAAATTTTCTAGCACCAAAGTACGCAAGCAAGAATAACTTCCTTGTTTCGAGCATATGAGTCTGAAAAATGGATTAAACCGTTTATAGTTGAACTTCTTTTTGGTGTAAAAAAATGACGAATTCACATCTAAAGATAAGTAAGACAACTTACCGTTGATTTTGATGAAATCGATCATTGACAAATCCTGGTCACTCACAAGGTCGTTCATCACCAAATGCTCTACGTCCTGAAAAAGGGCACAGACGCTTCTTTTGGGTGCACGATTGATATGCGTACATTTTGACAACACCAACCTCCGTATGCATACGCTTTTGGGTAGTTTCATGTTTATAAGCTTTGTTTCATCCAATATAAAATTATGAAGCTCAAGCTCTTCGATCTCATCATATACTGTCAAGATGTCGGAAATGTGATTCAATTTAAACAATATGGACCAGCCGGATTGCGCTTTGAGTGTGAGCCTTTTCAAATACCTCTTTGGGCGGTTCCCACGATGGTACTTCTTCATTAACGTTTCTTCAGGCATGTCTCTGAACCCGAATTGTGGGGATATCTCTGATATGGTGACTTGCTCCAAATTGTAATTGTTTGAGATCAACTGTGAAAGTCCTTGACAGAAGTCCTCAAACGACATCTCTTTCGTTTTTTCTACGGCCTCGACGTCGTAACTACCGGCGATTTTCATCTTATTGTTCAGTGAGTCTTTGACAGGAGGATTGACAAACTCGATTCTTTGGACCATATTGACGACAGTAGAAATTTCAACTACTCCGAACCGTTTATTGATGATATTGGCTTGACAAAACTTGGAAAAACACGAGGTTTTCTCGAATTTGATGCATTTATAGAGAAATCCTTTCGTGACCAAGACATGGAATTTACGACACACCGATGCCAAAGTTACCATATCTTTGATATTGTCGCTTGCAAAAAAGAAAATCTTATTCAATATCTCTACTGGAAGCAGATGTATATGTTTTGATCCATATTCGGGGGCTGGCTGCTTGTGAAAAGCCTTTTTTCGTCCAATCAACTGGTATCTCTTCATTATCAAATTCGCACCAAAAAAGAATCATCAGACATGGCAGAAGACCAAAGAAAATTATTGGTCAGACTAATGGGCAAGGAGTCTATGATCTCCCCTCAAACTGTAAGGCGGATCCCTGAATTGACGTCGTTCAAAGTTTGTAAAAGTTTTATTGTTGGGACGTGCCCTCACGACTTATTTGTAGGTACAAAGCAAGATATGGGGAAATGCCCCAAATTACATCTCGAGAACCACAAGTTGGAGTATGAATACCGTCGAACAAAGAAAGGCGAACAGTTCCCTGAGTTTGAAAGGGAATATTTTATGACTTTGCAAAGCTTTATACAGGATATTGATCGGAACATAGAGATTGCAAATAAAAGACTCGAGCACACACCTGAAGAACGGGAAAAAATAGAACAATCCACCAAGGAATTAGAGCTTTTTGATACCAAAATAGGACTAATGCAGCAAGAGATTAATTTGTTGATGGAGAACAACAAACCGTTGACCAGCATAAAACAATCAATAGAACTTTCGAACCTACTTAAAGAACGAGAAAAGGTTGGAGAAAACGTACGAAACATCATAGAAAATATAGGACAAACGTCTCAGCAAAAGTTACAAGTCTGTGAGCAATGTGGGGCTTATCTTTCTCGGTTGGATAGCGATAGAAGATTGGCAGACCATTTTGTAGGAAAGATCCATTTAGGCTATGTGACCATGAGGCAAGATTATGAGAAATTAATGAGTAAATTTACATAAGTATCGATAGAAAACAATGGCTGGATATAATAGCTGCAAATCACCACATATAAACATGTTAAAAGGCATTGGTGGGTATAAACCTCCCAAAATGATCTCACATTGAAGAGGTACAATAACTTATAGACGACCCTTCAAAATAAAGGTAAAAACCAGGTATATACATGTACATACGAATAAATACCTAATCATTCTTGGTGACTTTCTCAGTTCCAACGTAACCAATGGCATTCAATCTTTCTGTCAAAATTGGGTGTGATCTGTGGTAAGCAGAGTATAACCAATCGGCATCCATATATGACAAGTTCTCGATGTTAAGCTTGATTAAAGACTTGCCCAAATCGTCGGTGTAGCCACACTTTTTAGCATATTCGTCAGCTTCGTATTCGTGCTTTCTGACCAACAAGTTTTGAAGGAATTGGATGGTTGATTGCATTGGCACGTAAATATGACTAAACAAGAGAAGACCAATCATAGTTGGCTTAGACTCAGCAAAACCAAAGGATGAGTAGAGTGAGTTGTTCTCCAAGAAACCAGCAAAAAAGGAAAACATAAAGGACAACTCGAATTGCACGAAGGCCAACATCTTGACCAAATGGTTCAATTTCCAATGACCAATTTCATGGGCCAACACGGCAACACTTTCATCTACAGTGGAGTGCTCAATCAAAGTGTCATACAACACAATTTGCTTACTCCAAGGCAAACCAACGAAATAAGCATTGGAATGGCCTGATCTCTTAGATCCATCAATAACATATAACTTAGATAATGGGAATTGATGGTCTTTGGCCAAGTTTTCAATGGCGGTTTTCAATTCACCATCCTCTAATGGGGTGAATTTGTTGAATAATGGCTGAATAAGTATAGGGTAGATGGTCATCAACACCAATTGAATCACAAGAACAAATCCACAAGCGTAAAGAATAAAGGATTGACCGTAGGAGTCAATGATTTTCAACAAACCGGCATAAATAGGTGGTTCAAGCACAAAGCTTAACATCAACCCTTTAAGTTGATCACTGATCCACAATTTCTTGGTGGATTTGTTGAAACCGTATTTTTCTTCAAGAACAAAAGTGCTGTAATAATCAACAGGCAATGATAAAATGGTATTTATGAGCCCACTGCTCAAACTGAAAATAATTGATTGAGTGATAACACCGCCCATGAAACCTGGCAATACTGGAGATAAAAAGGACAATATTTTGCCACTTACGGCCCACATTTTAGGATAGAAGCCACTTTTGATACTTACAACACTCTTCACCAACCCGTAGAAATCAGTGAAAAATGAAAACTGTTGTTTTGCTCTACTATAATCTTGTGATTTATCATAGGTCTCTTGAGTGATTTCTGCTTGCAAAGCTTTTGGTGGCGTGGTTCTTTTCAACACTTGGTATTGTCTGTAACCCAAATAGGTTTCGAAAACGAATTGACCTACAGCGAACCCAACAATAATTGATTTCCAATCATATTGAGGGTTGTCTAGGAATTTGAACGCCTACTAGTTAGTAACACTCATAGCAATTGATAATTAATAACATACTTCAGCAAAAGAGAAAGACATATTGAAAAAAAAATGTGTGAGGTTTTTATAACGTGTTGGAATAAAATTGCGCTCTATGAAACCAGTTTAACTGAATATCTTTTTACTATGATCTAAGCTAGTACTACCTAATTAGCTTCAGCGGCTAATTTTTCAGCTTTAGCGACGACGTCTTCAATACCACCAACCATATAGAAAGCGTTTTCTGGCAAGTGATCGTATTTACCGTCTAAGACTTCCTTGAAGGATCTAATGGTATCTTGCAATCTAACTAATCTACCTGGGATACCAGTGAAAACTTCAGCGACAGCGAAAGGTTGAGATAAGAATCTTTGGATCTTTCTGGCTCTTTCGACGGTCAATTTATCAGCTTCGGACAATTCATCCATACCCAAAATAGCAATGATATCTTGCAAGGATTTGTAAGCTTGTAAGGTTTGTTGAACATTAGAGGCAACGTCGTAATGTTCTTGACCAACAATAGAAGCGTCCAACAATCTAGATTTAGAATCTAATGGATCGACAGCTGGGTAGATACCCAATTCAGAGATACCTCTGGACAACACAGTGGTAGCATCCAAGTGAGCGAAGGTGGTAGCTGGAGCAGGATCGGTTAAATCATCAGCTGGCACGTAAACAGCTTGGACGGAAGTGACAGAACCCTTTTTGGTGGTGGTAATTCTTTCTTGCAACAAACCCATATCAGTTGCTAAGGTTGGTTGATAACCGACAGCAGATGGAATACGACCTAATAATGCAGAAACTTCAGAACCAGCTTGAGTGAATCTGAAAATGTTATCGACGAATAACAAGACATCTTGACCTTCTTCATCTCTGAAGTATTCAGCGATGGTTAAACCGGTTAAAGCAACTCTGGCTCTAGCACCTGGTGGTTCGTTCATTTGACCGAAAACTAATGCCACCTTAGAGTCACCTTCTAAGTTGATAACACCGGTTTCAATCATTTCACGGTACAAATCGTTACCTTCTCTGGTTCTTTCACCGACACCAGTGAAAACAGAGAAACCACCGTGAGCTTTGGCAATGTTAGAAATCAATTCTTGGATGAAGACGGTTTTACCGACACCAGCACCACCGAACAAACCAATCTTACCACCTCTGGCGTAAGGAGCTAACAAGTCAACAACCTTGATACCGGTTTCCAAAACTTCAGCAGCAGTGGATTGGTCAACGAAGGAAGGTGGTTCAGTGTGAATTGGGTTTCTTTGTTTACATTCAATTGGACCTCTTTCGTCAATTGGTTCACCAACAACGTTGATGATTCTACCCAAGGTACCTCTACCGACTGGGACAGAAATTGGAGCACCACTGTCAGTGACGTTGGTACCTCTAACTAAACCTTCAGTACCATCCATAGCAATGGTTCTGACGGTGTTTTCACCCAAATGTTGAGCAACTTCCAAAACCAAATCTTGGTCACCGTTCTTCAAGGTCAAAGCGTTGTAAATAGCTGGCAAGTTACCATCTTCGAAGTGGACATCAACAACAGCACCAATAACGGCTCTATAAAATTGTTAGTATTGAAATTTCCATATCCGAGAATTTCGCATTGATTTGGGAATTTTCATTGGCCGAGCCTGGACGACCAACGATAATTCTACGCCCACTGATTTGATCAATTGGTGGTGGCTTTTGGTGTCTTCTTCTTTCGATTGAGTTCATTATATTGTGCTTGATGCAATTCCGACCCTTTTCTGACGTATTACTCGTTGTTAATCATCAATTCCGATGATTTTGTTGTGTTGTTGAAAAATTCAGATTCTTCACCGCCAATTGAGGCTGCTTGCCTAGATTAAATGCAATCGACTCTCTCAGTCTTTGTGTATTCGTTATGTTGACACCCTTTGCATACCAATTGAGTGTTGCAAGCCCAAAATACCCCCACATAATTGATCAAAACGTCGACTCAATTCTACGTCTGCAATTGATTGTTACATACCTAACTTTACCAACAGCTGGAGCAGCAGAGGCAAAAGTTCTCATGTTGAATCTTAAGCCTCTGGTGGTAGCGTTGAGCAAGTTCCTACTAGTGTTATTAAATAATCTTGGAAGAACCATTTTCTCTTAGTAATAAAACTGTGAAAAAAAATGAAGAAAATGTTTTATATATATTTGAGGTGAGGCCGAAATCTTTGAAAAATATTTCAGCCAATGAAAAATCGCAGTTCTCGGCCACGCGCACGACTGGTTGGCGATTCCTACACATTTGGTGATTAGATGTAATTGTCATTTATTGGTACAACTTAGATTTACTATACAGATACTCGGCTCATCACGGGCATTCTAGAGGGGGTGGGGGTGAGTTTGCAATTTTTGGTGAATTTTGTGTAAAAACTCATCCATTTCTTCCACTGTGACCTTAACCATCACACGTGACCTGCCAGGTACGTTTTTCACTTTATTATTGGCACAATCGAGACATAGGTGGATATATTTCTTTTCGTTGAGTTCATTCATTGTGTTGCTGTGGTTGATTAGCGACATTTTAGACGTAAAAGACATTTTTGATGCCATTGGTTTATGCTTCAATTTTTCAATTCTTCCTGAGCTTCTCTTTTTGGTCCCTGTAGCATCAAAAAGACGTGCAGAAGATTCCGGAACCTCCAAATTTCGAAGTTCTCTACTTTTTTGCCACAATTTTCCTTCTTGTACAACGGTGGGTGACGACTCAGGCGTCAAGAGTTGACTGATGGAGATTTTCTTAATTTCAAGGATTTTCCGGGGCTCCATAAAAATGGCTGCAAAATTATGGCTCCGGTTATTCACCTCGCAAAAGATATGCGATATATGGGTCTTGCACATATCACAGAGTTCCTCATCGTCATCTTGCTCTCTTTGTTGTTCGTAGTACTCCATATCGATCAGCATACTGTGTTTCAGATCCACGAAATCGTACTGGTCTTTATCGAGCACTTCCTGGTACTGCCTTTTGGTTTTCTCCACAAATCTTTTATAACTGTTATAACAACGGGTAACCAAATCAATGCTAATATCTTTACCCATCTCAAAATTGATAAGAATATTCTCCATCAATCTGTAATGATTAAATACATTTTCCTTTTTAATGAGCTTGTAATCCTCAATCAGTTGTTCTCCATATTCCATCCAAAGGTCCATTGTAAAATTCACTGCCTCATTAAAATTGAAACCTGAATTGAACCCTGCGTGATACACCCTAGGGTACGTTATAACAAACTCATTGGGGTTCTGGTCCGCATAGAAACATTCAATGCCATTTTCCGTGAGTTTTGTGGGAGAAATAAGGGTGACCAATTGATGCAACAAATCGGGCTGCTTTTTGAATAAATCAGGGGCCGTATCCTTCATTAGCTTTTCAAACTTATCAGCATACTTTGCAGGAATACCGTACCATTTTTTGGTCGATCCGTAATGACAATAATTGGCCAGAAGGGTATAATGGTCCTCTACATGCCAGCAGAATGTAGATAAAAGGGAACCCACATATATCCATGGAATAGTCATTCCGGAGATGCTATGGTTGATGTAGTTCAACAAGGAGCCTTTTGAGTATGGCAATTGCGTCAAATTGAACGGATGGTTCGAGTAGAATTCGAATTCGTCTTTATTGAACAAAGCTCTGATTTCTTCGGGTGTGGATTTCATCGGAAACCCACTTATTTCTCCAGGAACCAAATTATGGATATCAGCCCCGTACTTAACTTCCAAATCACTCTTTTCGATCTCCACGTATTCCCAAAATTTATCCTCTATCTCGTCAAGTGTTAATCTTCTGCCAAATTGTTGGAAGAATTGCAGTTCGAATTCGCCGCAAAGTCCTAGAAACTCAGGCAAAGTATACTTCACATCGGTATCTTCTTCAAACCCATACTCTCCTGTGCCTATAAGACATTTTTTACAGAACCATTCCCCAGAAGGAACCAGATCCAAGTCCAAACACCTTAAGTGGTAAGCCCCATCGCAATTATCACACAATATGGTCTTTGTAGGCAGGTCCTTCCGGCCACAAACCACGCAGTGTTCATCTTCGTCGTCATCTTCGTTGTCGTCGTCGTATTCTGCAAACAGTTGGGTGTTGTTGCTTAAGAACTCCGCATATGCTTTGACACTTGCTAAGTACTCTAATTGGATGTACCTGCTGTCTTGAGGCAAACCAAAATGTACATTTATCTTCTGCCAGTCATCCCAGGTAACATTAGCATATCCACCGAGCTTGGTTACCCGTACATAGAGCTCGTAGTAACACACCTTGAGCCCATTATTGAAAAAGAGGTAATCGTTCACTAGCGGCTTATTTTTCATCCTTAGAAACCTATTTAGGTTCTCCACAAAACATTTACGAGACCTGCTTGTGATTCCAAGATCACTGAGTTTCTGCAACCTCGTGTGGAACTTGAAATCTTTGGATATCAGAAATTGGGGCACCCATTCCTTTGGCGGAACCAACTTCACAATTCCGTACGTCATGCCCAAATTTTTAATGTCCGGCCTCGAAAGATAGCCGATAGGGTCCAGAAACTCCTCTAAAGAAGGTCTTAGTGTAGGACATTCAGTAAGTCCAGCCTTCACCGACATAGTAAAATATTACCTTTTTGGGGATACTAATTGATTAGTATGACTTGTTAAAAAGAAGCGGTTGAAAAATATGAGATGTGATGCTTCAAATCACTCCAAAATTTCAGTTTATATATGTTTTAATATAAGTAGCGTCTACAATATGTTACGAAAGGGTTGTAGTTAGTTTTCACTGATTTTTAACCGTTGAGAGCCAAAATTCAAATGTTCCACGATAGGCTACAAAGTTGGTTTTCTCCCTGCGAAACTGTTTGAGACACTATCTTGAAATTTTCAATCATGCAAGATTATACCATTACCGTATTAGGATGTGGTGTTATGGGGACTGCTGTGGCCTCTGCCATTATCAAAAGCGACATTTCTAACAAGCCTGCTAAAATCATCTGCTGCAACAGTCTGAAGACCTCCTCGGAAAAACTTAAAGCAAAATTTTCAAGCTCTATTGTGGAATATTCTTATGGAGCTGACAACAAAGCGGCTGTGGCCAAGGCCGATGTGGTTATTCTTGGATGCAAGCCGTACATGTACAAGGACGTGTACGAACAAGTAAAAGACAGCTTATCACACGAGCCGCTTGTGATTTCGTTGTTGGCTGGTACCACCATTGAGGAATTGACAGTGTTTAGTCCATATATAGCCAAGGTGATGACCAACACACCTGCCCAGTTTGGATGTGGAATGGCCACAATTGCTTTTTCGGAGCAAGCAGAGGCCAAATACGAGGCGCTTGTGATGGAATTGATCGACACGGTAGGAAAAGCCATCAAAATCCCCGAAAAGAACATGGATGCTGCCACCGCCATGGTGGGGTCGGCTCCTGCGTTCTGCATGTTGATGATGGAAGCCATGATTGACGGGGGTATACGTATGGGGATGACCTACGATGTGGCCAGACAATGTGCATCCAAAGTCATGGAAGGAACCGGAAAGATGGTTATTGAAACCGGCGAACACCCTGCGGTGTTGAAGAGTAAGGTCTGTACGCCAGGAGGAACTACCATTGGTGGGTTGTTGAAGTTGGAAGATGCTGGTGTGAGAGGAGCTATTGCTAGAGCCATTGAAGAAACTGCCAACATATCCAAATCGTTCGCCAAAAAGTAGGTAGGAGAAGATGAAGTATCCAGAGGAGGCAATTGGTGACCTTGGGGGGTTTTGTACCCGAAAAGTATCTAAATAGTAAATAAAGTGAGGTGCTGTCATAGGTTGCCAATTCATCCCAAAAGAGTCGTTTATTCGCCTTCTTTAGGCCCTGCTATCACATGTCAGGCGTCAAAGTGATAATAGTGTGACATGTCTATTGTACCTTAACACTGACGTGTCTATCGTATCTATCGTATCTATATTATTACCATGTCTAGCGTACTATCACGCAGACACGAACAGCAAGCCGTATTACACTCTAAAGCTCTTTAACTCACCTTCTACACTCCTACTCTCCATAGTAATGCTATATCATACTCCTGTGAGTATATTGGCTCCTTCTAAATCTAATTGACTATGTCTATTAATTGAAGAACTAGTATATATAAGCTGCAGATTTTCACTTATAACCACATAACCTGCTACTTTCCTGTTCAACATGCCACTCCACCTTTCTTATCTACATGCGCCCCCGCTTTACTTCATCTTGTAAGCCTCCAACAATGTCTTCAAATCGCTAGGGGAAACCTTAATGTTGGCTTCCTCCAATTGCTTCATAAGCTTCTCAATTGTCTTCATCAACGACTTGTCCATTATCAACATCGACATCTTGAACAAATTGGGTTTCTGTCCATCTTTGAGTATTCCCTTATCCTCCAAAATGCTCTTCAACTCCACCACAGTTGCCTTTAATTCTGGATTGGTCTTGATAGTGTTGGCGATCTCCTCCACCTGTAACTCAAATTTAGATTTTGAGGCACTGTAAAATCTCAAATTGGTTTTTGCACCATATGCATATGGCGTGGCTACTCTCATAACCGGTTTAAATCCAACAACCCTGGCACTATTCACTAAACTTCTTGCTAAAATGCTCATTCTGTCTACTTTGTCACTCGCACCGATTTTCACCTCTCACCTAAAAGTTCTCTTTTCCAAGCCGCACACAATTCTGAACCGCACATTAATGCTCGCATTTTTCACCTTAAAGCTGGCTTGCACCGCGAAATAGAAAAAAACCGACGAATTTAACATGTCAGCTGAAGGTCAAGAAGAATTATTAGATTACTCCGACTCCGAAGAAATCCAAGTAACTCAACCTGCATCCACCGAAACCGGAAAGGATGCAGAAGCCGATAAAAAGGGTTCTTACGTTGGTATCCACGCCACCGGGTTCAGAGACTTTTTATTGAAGCCTGAATTATTGAGAGCTATTGGAGATTGTGGGTTTGAACATCCTTCTGAAGGTTCGTATAATTATCAACTCGCGATGTATTCATCGTGCTAATGGGCCTGGGGTTTTGTGCATGCGCCTGTGTGCGTTGTTGCATGTGCCTTTTTTTAGAGTGTTGCAGTGTAACTGTTTGCAAAATTACAAACCTGACAGCGGATGAAGGCGCCATGAATTGGGCGCCTACTGCTGTTTTGTGACACCATAGGTAAACTTTGGTTTTGTTGCCGGGACCTGGGCTACCGATCGCTCGATTGGCCAGGTTCAAAAATGTAATTCAGCGGTATCATGCCGATATTGTTCGTGATCGAACCACGTAGCGGGTCTACGTCTTGCAAAAGCTCGAGACTTTCTCGACAAACACAGTGAAGTTGCTCGTATTTCACGATTTTTGCTTTATTGTCTCGAATTTCTGGCATCCATCTCCTACTTTGACGGTTCCTGTGAGAATTTTGGGTGTCTTGCCAGAAATTCTCATCGGGTCAAGGTCGTTTCAAGGTCGTTTCAAGCATTCACTATATTCAATTCCTTGTAAATATTTCTCCAAGTTCTAGCATCATTCAGGGATTTTTGCACAAAAACTCTGGGTCCCCATTTAATAACTCAAAACTAACATTTATAGTCCAACAAGTTTGTATTCCTCAATCTATTCTTGGTACTGACGTTCTTTGTCAAGCCAAATCTGGTTTAGGTAAAACCGCTGTTTTTGTTTTATCCACTTTGCAACAATTGGATCCTGTTGCCGGTGAAGTCAGCACCTTGGTCATTTGTCACACCAGAGAATTGGCTTACCAAATTCGTAACGAATACGCCAGATTTTCCAAATATATGCCAGACGTCAAAACCGAAGTCTTCTATGGTGGTACTCCAATCAAGCAGGATATTGCTAAGTTGAAGAACAAGGAAACTTGTCCTCATATTATTGTTGCTACCCCAGGTAGATTACACGCTTTGGTCACCGATAAAGCTTTGAGATTGAACAACATCAAATCATTTGTTATTGATGAATGTGACAAGGTCTTGGAACAAATCGAAATGAGAAGAGATGTTCAAGACGTATTCAGAGCCACTCCTCATCAAAAGCAAGTTATGATGTTTTCTGCTACCTTATCTCAAGAAATTAGACCAGTTTGTAAGAAATTCATGCAAAACCCATTGGAAATCTACGTCGATGACGAAGCCAAATTGACTTTGCACGGTTTACAACAATATTATATCAAGTTGGATGAGAAAGACAAAAACAAGAAATTGTCTGATTTATTGGACAGTTTGGAGTTCAACCAAGTTATCATCTTTGTTAAATCCACTCAAAGAGCCAACGAATTGAACAAGTTGTTATGTGCTTGTAACTTTCCTTCTATTGCCGTTCACTCCGGTTTGAAACAAGAAGAAAGAATTGCCAGATATAAATTGTTCAAAGAATTCAACAAGAGAATTTGTGTTTCTACTGATGTTTTCGGTAGAGGTATTGATATCGAAAGAATCAACTTGGCTATCAACTACGATTTGCCAAACGAAGCTGATCAATACTTGCACAGAGTTGGTAGAGCTGGTAGATTTGGTACCAAAGGTTTGGCTATTTCTATGGTCAGCACCAAAGAAGACGAAGAAGTTTTGGAAAAAATTCAATCCAGATTCGATGTCAAGGTCACCGAATTCCCAGAAGAGGGTGTTGATCCAAGTACCTATATGAACACCTAATGTAGTATAAAAAGAATTTGTCTTGTTTTTAATAAACGTTGTTTTATATTGTATCGTTAATTACGGTGTCTATAGTAGCATAAATGCTGCTTATTTCTTTTCGTGGCACCAAAAACCACTCTATATGTATTCCATATGACTTATTCTCTTCCGAACAACCTCTACAGTATATTTTTCCCTTGCCGTATTTTATATGAAGACGTCTATGAATTTCACCTTCTATTCGGTTCAATTCCCTAGGCGCCTTAAATCCACCCTGTGTATCATCAAAAGAGCCATATGGAGGTTTTCTTCTAGTGCCTAAACTCATTTTCAGGAACATCTTTTGTAAGCTTGTATCAAACACCGTGTCGGTATCTGGGTTGATCAACATAATACTGTGTTTACATTTATCCTCCCACTGTTTAATTCGATTATGAACATGCTGCACCGTACGCCCCACTTTCAAGAACACATACGGGCTTTTAGAAATCAGATACGATACCCATTCATCGGTGCGTTTCTTAGGTAGGTTCTTTACGTGAAACCAATTCTTTTCATGTTTATCGAAGAATTTACTTAATGTATATATATATATCCAACCAGTAGCCTGTTTGGGTTCAATTTTTACAGATATGGTCTTTACACCACCTGCTTGCAGAATATGATACTTACAATACCCATCGGGCGTTCGTATTTTGCATCTGACACCCTTCAATGTCGTACCTAAACATTGGTCCATCGCGACCGGCTGCAAATTAATATGTGGAGAAATGAGACTTACAGGACCAACATGTACAATGATTTAATACAGCACGCACTACATACATGCACTTATTAAGCCCAAATAGTGTGGTTTAAATGCATAACCATTTACGAAGTTCCTAACCTTATTATGTGTAAATCGTAGACCCCACCTAGTCTCGTGACATGAGATAATCAGAGCTAAAGATTGTCCCACCTTTAAACCATAAATAGGGGACGATCCACCACTTTTTAAAACCCCAATGAAATTCGAAACGCTTCAATTACATGCCGGGCAGGAGGTCGAAAGTCTTAGAGCCAGAGCTCCGCCTATTTACGCCAGTACTTCTTTTGTCTTCAAAGACTCCCAAAATGGAGCTGATCTTTTTGCGTTAAAAGACCCGGGGTATATCTACTCCAGAATTGGGAATCCTACCAATGATGTGTTTGAAAAGAGAATTGCTGCTTTAGAAAACGGGAACGCTGCTGTTGCATGCGCTAGTGGACAGGCTGCACAATATTTGGCCATTTCTAGTTTGGCCAATGCCGGCGATAATTTTATCACCAGTTCGTTTCTCTACGGGGGAACGTACAACCAATTCAAGGTGTATTTCAAAAGATACGGAATTGAGGCCAGATTTGTTACTGGAACTGATCCGGAGGAGTTCACTAAGAAGATCGATGAGAAAACGAAATTTATCTACGTTGAAAGTATTGGAAACCCCAAATATGTCGTTCCGGATTTTGAAAAATTAAGCAAAATCGCCCATGAACATGGTATTCCTTTGGTGGTGGACAACACTTTTGGCGCCGGTGGGTTCTTGGTGAAGCCAATCAATCACGGGGCCGATATTGTGGTACATTCTGCTACCAAGTGGATTGGGGGACATGGTACCACCATTGGGGGTGTGGTTGTTGATTCAGGAAAGTTTCCATGGAGCAAATATCCCAAGAAATTCCCCCAATTCAGCGAGCCCAGCGAAGGGTACCATGGAATGGTTTACGTCGACGCTGTTGGAGATAAAAATGCCTTTATTACCTTTGTTAGAACGGAAGGTTTAAGAGATTCGGGGCCTGCTCTTAATCCATTTGCTTCGTTTTTGTTTTTGCAGGGTTTGGAGACTCTTTCTCTTAGAGTTGAAAGACAAAGTGAAAACGCTTTCAAACTAGCCAAATTTTTGCAAGACTCACAATACGTAGATAATGTTTCTTATTTGGGCTTGGAATCTCATGAAAGTCATCAATTGAGCAAGAAATACTTGGAGAACCCTAATATTTATGGTCCATGTCTTGCAATTGAGGTGAAATCGTTCGAAAAGAAGGTTGAAGATGAATTCAAGGAAGCTGCTGTGCAAGTGGTTGATAATTTGAAGATTTTTAGTAATTTAGCTAATGTGGGAGATTCCAAATCTTTGGTGATTGCTCCATATTACACAACTCATCAGCAATTATCCGAGCAAGAGAAGTTGGATTCTGGTGTAACCAAAAACTTGATCAGATTGTCTATTGGAACTGAACATATTGACGATTTGATTGAAGATTTCGAACAAAGTTTCAAAAAGGTATACAATTGAATTGTAAAACCAAACTTAAATGGACTATTTGATCAATACAATAAATGCGTTAAATATATATTAAGTTTAGTTTCTTCTGCTCGTCATAAATAAATATATCAAGCATGCTTGGCTTGCCATGCTAAATAATACTACCAATTGCAACATTCTATATCCGCTTGCAACATGGAGTTCAGCAATATTGTATCTCACAAATGTCTTGTTTAATTTATAAAACATACGGTATTGTCCACACCAGGCACCAAAATGGAGAAGTGTGTGGAACAACTGAAGAAATGCTACCGGCAATAAAAGTCTTTCAATGCTACCTCCCTGTTTGAATACTACGATATTTGTGAGTAGCAACAAACTCAAACAGATAACAAGTGAGGATATCATAGACAAACAGGGGAACTTGGTCATAAACTTCCCGAACTTTTCGATTTTATAGGCCTGATGGCCCACCTTCAATTTACTCTCATCAAAATGACCAGGATACACACCCGTTCTTTTGGCATCAAGGTACATCTCGTCCAAGTTCATAATGGTATGGCTGTATGTCACCATGATCGAGTTGATCAAATTGGTTGCATTTTCTGCTTTCGAAACGTTAGCTAATTGCACACCAATATCTTTGACAAAATTGCCGAAAATGTCCAAACCATTACCTTCCACAAAATATTGTGAATTATTGTTGGACTTTGCATACCCTTGATAGAAGAAATCGAATTTGTTTTCGGGTTCAAAGGTATCAATTTCGTTGATTGTAGAATAGTTGGCAATACTGAAATCTTGTGCAAAAAAGGTAATCATTTTAAGACTTTGCCTCATCGAAGTCAACATAGCTTGAGACTCGTTGTTTCCCTGTTTCAAAACGACGTGGAATTGTGGGGTGGTATCATGGTTTATAAGTGACAAGTTTTGTATCATGACGATTAAAGATATTAGGAATGTTAATGCAATGTAGAATAACGGCTTATTCTTACGATAATTGGGATGTTTGATCAACTCTCTATCTAAATCGACCGACTTTTTTTCATTTAGTTTGATAGACATGGTAAAAGAGTGGAATGGGATGAGTATAGTCGCAAGTGGAATGGTGGGCTTCGTAATGTTTTATATGGATTCAAACGCAGTTGTAAACACGGCCTAAATAGGAAAGTCATTTACGCTCGATTAGGCAAGTTTATTTTTGGGACAGACTTTTTACCGCATTAGGAAATCAACCTCTAATAAGCCTTTCAAATGGACATGAACAACAATTAAAAGTGACCTGGATTAAACGAGGTGCTTTTAGCAAGAATTAAGGTTGGGCTTATGTTAACAACTAGAGTTTAACATTTATAATTGATCAAGAGCGCTTGAAATGATTTGACGTGGGGTTTAAGCATTTTGAGAAGACGTGGGTAATTCTGGGACCAGAGGTGAGGAGTGGTGTGTAGGTAGGTGAAGTGCCGATTTCGGTTGGGTTTTCTTGGGGCAATCATCTTGAGGGGGATCTTGAAAATTTTGGAGGCTGAAAATCTTGACATGATATACGGCTTGAAAAATCAAGTTTTACCAAAATCGTTTTTGAGCCTGTGGTGAAAATTCGACAATGATTCAGTATTCAGGGGGGCTTTCATTTCCACTTCTCTTCTGCCCAACCTCCATGACAACAGAAAACCTTACCAAAACCTTACCTCTGGCCAAAACCTTAAATCCAATTTCTTATCACGGTTGTCAAGTTGAGCCAAATTTAACTAAAACCTTGCTAATGTCCATGAAGGTTTACAAATATGCCTGGCTTTGATAGAAGACCTCGACATATCCTTGAGTCAGAGGAATGAACAAGACAGCCCGCAATATAATAGTGCCAGCACTCAATTGATGGCTGCGAAAAACATCGTGAGCGTTAACCAGCATATCGTAAAATGAAAGTTAGATCCCAGGTAGACGTGCTGGGCCAAACCACCTAAAGATAGTGGGTGCATGAGCGTCCACACTATCGAACGTTCGATTGTCGTTTAATTATGCTAATTTGATTGTTCATGCTGGCCCTGCAAGATGGCTGCAAAATGCGAAGGCTGGCTAGCGCTTAATTAGGGCTCAAATGAGCTCCCAGAGCCTGAAGGTGCTAAACTTAGGCACAATCCCACCCCTGGGGTGCAGGGGGCTGGGGTGTAAGTAGTGCTTGAAACATGCTAATTACAAGCACACCCATAGCTGGGAGTGACCTGGGGTGTAAAGATGAATGGGACCTCATGCGCAACAATGAATTTTCAATAGGGCACACCCCCACTGTTATCTTCAACGTGTCAATTAGACCTCTTTGAACCATCCAGTCCCTTTGTTCTCCAAAAGCCGTTCGATAACAATGGTCCAGAACCTTTCCAGGTAGTCTTTTTATTTTTAGACAATGTCAAACGCTTGAGCCGCACAAGCCCGTTTTGGGATTCATGACCAGCAACCATATATTCACTTAAGCCCATTTAAATAAGGGGGGTTCTGATATTTTTTAGCACTAACTCTTCTCTTTGATCCAATACCCTTCAGATGAAACAGAGGCTAACTTCATTTGACGAACCAAGCCCCAGACAAAATATACTCGACA
Organism: Yamadazyma endophytica; assembly: GCA_030571075.1. Taxonomy (NCBI): domain Eukaryota; kingdom Fungi; phylum Ascomycota; class Pichiomycetes; order Serinales; family Debaryomycetaceae; genus Yamadazyma; species Yamadazyma endophytica. The sequence continues at coordinate 1,156,572 of JAJLXA010000002.1, forward strand.
TGGACTTGTCGCATGCGGTGAACAGTTACCAGCCAGGAAACTATGATCTTGAAGATATACCTGCAGTACCCATATTTAAACGAAACGGGAGCTTCAAAAGATTTGTATCGAAACCAAAAAAGAGGATATCTTCTTTGCCCCTAATCAATACCATGAGATCCAGCACCAGGTTCATGTCCCAGCTGTTTCCTATTACTGTAGTAGATGAGGACGAAGACATGGATGTGGAGGAATTGAAGCATGAATTTGACGACCAGGCATCGAGATTTGATAGTGTAGAAGCAATTGACGATATGGGTGTGATAGAGGATGCTAATATGGTCAATATTCAAGCTTTTCATGATAGTAGAACATCAAGTCTCAGACGTTCATTCTATCCGGCCACAAACGATGATCTGAACCAAAATTCGGCTCCCACGAAGAAGTACATTGTGGATTATGAGGACATTGATAGTCTCTTCTCCACCAGAGAGTCGGAAGCCACCGAAAACTCCATGGTTAGTGACATTTCTGTGGCACAATCGTTGATGGAGGTGATGAGAATCTACGAAATGGACTCAGAAGATGATCAGAGTATTTTCAGTGGAGACACCAACTTCTCTGAGCTCACACATAATTATATTAACGAAATTGACAATTATGTGAATTATGCCAACGAAAACGATGATCTTATCAGCGTGAGAGACAGTTTGTTCAGTGAGGAGTCGTCGTCGTTCCATGGATCCAAACTAGCATTGACTTCGCTTAACGGCAGCAAACTTTCTTTGAACAAGCCATTACCAGCTTTAAACGGCAGCTCTGCTTCGTTGAATAAGCCATTGCCCGATCCAAAGGCCGTCAGCACTAAAAAGACGCTTTTGAAGCCTCCTGCCTTAAATATAGCTAAAACTAGGTCAAAACTGCCTGTCTCCAAGAGCCTGCTTTCTGATTCTGCTAGTACATCGGGGTTAAATCCTCAACCATTGTCATCAATTTACGAAGTGAGACCACCAAGGTCCACCAGTATGTTTCTTCAACCTGCGCCTACATCATCGCAGGTGTATCAAAGACCTGCCAGTATGGTCTCCACATCAAATATAAGTATGATGTCGAACATGACGACAACGAGCTTAAAGGACATTAAAAAAGACATTAAAGAGCAAGTGAGGCAAAAGCCGTTCAGTTTCTGTCTTGACTCGCCCAAAGACTATGATACCAGCAGATATGGCATGGCTGCTACAAAACGTAAGCACACGTCTCCCCATAGGTCTATCACAGAGCCTGTACAGGAGAAATTTATAGCGACATCACCAAGACCCATTTCCAAACCGGAGAGTCCAACTACCCCCACCAAGAGTGTTTTTTCTGTGATGAATTCGCCAGAGACTACCAATTCCTATATTATGGGATCTTCTCCACCTACTCCACCCAAGAAACTTCGCTCCAATATCGATACAACTCCTAGAACGATGCCTACCACTCAATTTTCACCTTTAAAGGCTAAGATGACCGTACAGAAGAACAAGGAGTTGCCCCAACTCAAACCTAAGAAATCAGATCTTACAACAAAAGAGGAGATGATCAGACAAAACCTTGCAAAATTTGTCGGGAAGCGGATAGCCTCTGCTCCCGTAGGTACCACAGATGATAGACAAAATAGGTTTGGTCGAATTTAACGTAACATTCATGTAAAGTATGTAGAAATAGAACACATTAGATGAAGAATTACCAGCCCATATAACTCATGCAGAGTGTGGATTGAAGGTAAGGTTGAGTTGAAGCTCAGCCATAAATTTTGATCAGCATACGACGTACGCTAAATGCTATCAAAATCTTTCACTCACCCTACATAGCACGTCTGCTCACACTTTCTCTACATGACACAAGCTCACAATTTCACTATCAATTCGTCATTCTTATATAGCCCTATCAATTCCTTAATGCCATATTTGCTTGCAATTTCTTCATTGATAAAACGGCCACCCAAATAATGAATAAGGCCAGGTTTACAAAAATGTACTGCACATGGTTTTGGTGCAGTCAAACTTATCAACATTGTGGCCTTGATGTCCTTATCAATAGGGCCTTCATCCACATCCCATCCCGATGGAATATCTATCGACACTATTGGCGGTAAAACATTATGGTTTGCACCCATAAAATCAATTAAGTCATCAAAAGGTGGCCTGATTGGGGGCTTAAACAGGAACCCAAAAAGAGCATCCACCACCAATTTGACCTTACCAGAGGTCAAAAAGTCTTTCACTTGCGATAATTCAGTGATTTCTTTAATGCCCAAATGGCCCAATTGGGTCATGAGATTCGTATAAAGAGGTTTGGCTGTCTTTTTTGGATAGAAAATAAGCGGCTCGTAGGCATTCCACAATGCCAAATGTCTAGCAGCCACCAAACCATCGCCTCCGTTGTTCCCTGGTCCCACAAGAACGATGATCTTCTCGCTGGCAGACGTGGGAGGATATTGAGTGTAAATTGCTTTAGCTACTGCAAGCCCTGCCAACTCCATCAACTGATCGATGGAGAACGCTCCGCTCGACATGAGTTCTTGGTCCAATTGGGAGGCAGCTTTGGCGGAGATGGTCTTAAACATGAGGTAAAAGTGAGACTGCATGGGGAGATGGTGCCAGCAGTTAGTCGATTGCGGTGCGAGCTCGTGCAGAAATGGCACCAGCCGGTGCAGAATTGCGCAATGCTGCAGATGCCAGGTAGCCGCAATCTCAGGTCAAACAACGCGCCTCATGAATTGAACAACTCAATTCGACGCGCACGGCACACCTTAGGCACCAAAAGAGCACCATAGTTTTCTATAATGAAGCATCTTTTTGGGTCCAGGAACAAAATTTTGTTCGAAACTAATGCTTTCTCTACGGTAAATTCCTCTTCGTTCCCTCTTTGCTTAAGTGGATCTCAAGTTACACCACCCCTAAAGAACCCAACTCCTCCCCCAGTCTACCGCCATTTTCCGCAGACTCGCACCGGCTCGCCTCTCAGGCACCGTTCCCCTGTCGCTCCTTTTCCTGCACTCGCCTACAGCGAAATCGAGCACATACCGTGTTGAAAAAAAAACAACATGAATGATACCTACTCGTACGAGTCCCCTTCAATGGTGGCCAACTCTCCCATGATCAACTATAGGAAAGACGCTAAGAAAGGTGTCAAATTCACCTTCATGGTGGTCGGTGAGCTGGGCACTGGTAAAACCACCTTTGTTAACAGCCTCATAAATAAAAAGGTGTTGAATCACCGTTTTGAAGCAGATACCACTTTGGTCGAAACCCAAATCATTTCCTTTACTTCGTCCAAGTCAGTGGCCCTTCCAAACACTTCGGTGTTGCAAAGAAACCAATTTGATCCCGCCACCGCCAACGAAGAGCCTGGGATCGCCATAACCGAAACCAAGGTGGAGGTCTCTGATGACTCAAACACCAAGCTTTTATTGACCATCATAGACACCCCTGGATTTGGTGATAATTTGAATAACGAGATCTGTTTTGTGGAGATTGAGAACTATTTGAAGCAGCAATTCGACTTGGTTTTGGCTGAAGAAACGAGGATCAGAAGAAACCCTCGATTCCAAGATACAAGAGTCCACGTGATGTTGTACTTCATAAGTCCTGGTGGTCACGGATTGAAGGAGCTCGACATCAGCTGTATGAAAAGATTATCCAAGTACGTCAACATCATTCCTGTGATTTCTAAGGCCGATAGTTTCACGCCAGAAGAATTGGAATTTTTCAAAAAACAGGTTCGTATGGACATTGAGAAGTTCAACGTGCCTATTTTCCAGTTCGACAATTACTTAGACGAATACGATGAGAACGAAGATTACGAATTGATCCAAGAATGCAAACACTTGGCCAAGATTCAGCCATTTTCTGTGGTGGCCTCAGAAGACGAGTTCGAAGTCACAGACAACAAAACAGGTCACTCCAAGGTTATTAGAGCCAGACAGTACCCATGGGGGATTTTGAACATAGATGATCCAAAAACTTCAGACTTTGTGACCTTAAGATCAGTGTTGTTGGGCTCTCACTTGCAGGATCTTAAAGACTTGACTCACGACTTCCTCTACGAAAGTTACAGAACGGAAAGATTAACCAAGGTGACAGGAAGAGGCAGCTTCGATGAAGACGATAGCGAATTCCACGATACCTCCGATCAACAAATCAACGATTCCACTATCCCATCGTTGTCGAATTTGGCCCAATTGACCCATAGCTCCAATGCTATCAACGGACACTCCACCACAGTTCACAACGATACAAACTCGCTTTATTCGACGTCCAGTACGATCAGCAAGAAACCCAAATCCATGTTGTTGGACTCAGATGACGTGCCTGCTTCACCTAAATCTAAGAATGACGTGGAATCATTCTCTTCGTCTACCTCGACCATATCGATTGATCAACAACAACACTTGAACACGACGAACCCTGCATTCAAGAGATTGTCTATAGGGCCACAACGTAACCAATTAAGACAAATAAGTGAGACAGTTCCTTATGTGATCAGACATGAGAGAATTTTGGAGAGACAACAAAAATTAGAACAAATGGAGATGGCCAGTGCCAAAGAATTGGCCAAGAGGGCCGCATTATTGGAACAAAGAGCAGCCGAATTGAAGGCCAAAGAAAAAGCTTTGAAAAAGGCATTAGAAAAGAACACAAAGCTTCCAGATGAAGATACCACGGTGACTGAATCCATCAATAACTCCAGTATCAGAAAAGAAGAGACCTTAACAGATTTACATTCGATTGTTTCATCAAAATAATCAAGTGATACCAAATAAAAGCGTTCTTCTATAAAAAAAAATAATAATGTATCGATTTCCACTTTTTATATATGCAGATTAGATCTTGCTACTTCTTACCAATATATAACATATCTTGAAAGCATATCATTTCTATATTTTTTGCTCGCCTAAGTTATGATTTTATACACGACCTCCTTTTTCGCATTCCCTACCATAGAAAAATCTTTCTTCCTTAAATCATACGTGGGTTGACAAACAAGCATTGCTAAAGTGGCAACACAGTCGATTTAACCATGGATATTCTTCAAGTATTAGAAAATGCTATTTCCAGCCCCGATCCCAATGTCAGATTGGAGGCAGAACGAAGCTTGAATGAGGCAGCATCAAATCATTTTGTTGAGTATGTCAGTTTATTAACTTCTGCTTTAGCCAATGAAGATGCCAAAACCGAGGTCAGAATGTTGGCAGGTCTTGGTTTAAAGAACGAATTCACTGCCAAAGATTATAATAAGAAACAATCCTTACACCAAAGATGGTTATCGCTAGAAGAAGGCTCCAAAGTGAATATTAAAGAAACCGCCTTAAAGGCGTTGCTCTCGAAGAATGAGAGTGCCACCAGAGCTGCCGCACAATTAGTTGCTGCAATTGCCGACATAGAAATCCCTTTAAACCAATGGCCTGAATTGATTCCTTTTATAATGGAGAATACGAAACCAGAGAATCCTGTGAACGTGAAAAAAGCCTCTTTACTTACAATTGGATATTTATGTGAGACTTTGAACCCTAATGATCCTAATGTTTTAAATCAAGCTAATGGTATTTTGATCTCCATTGTTCAAGGTGCACACAGTGAGGAACAGTCTGACGAAGTTAGGTTGACAGCATTGAATGCGTTGGTAAATTCGTTAGAGTTCATCAGAAATAACTTTGAGAAAGACGGTGAGAGAAATTACATCATGCAAGTTGTTTGTGAGGCCACTCAAGCTGACAATAACGAATTGCAAGAGGCTGCCTTTGGTTGTTTGGCCAGAATAATGTCCTTATACTACAGACACATGGCTGTATATATGGAAAAGGCTTTGTACGGTTTAACTGTTTCTGGAATGAAGTCGCCAGATGACAAAGTTGCTTGTATGGCAATCGAATTCTGGTGTTCTGTTTGTGAAGAGGAATTAGACATAACTATGTCCAGAGTTGAATTTGGTTTAGATCCTACCAATGCTATCAGTTACAATTTTGCTATGGTTGCTTCGAGTGAAGTTTATCCAACCTTATTGACATTGTTAACGAGGCAAAATGAAGATATCGAAGATGATGACTGGTCAGTGGCTATGGCTGCAGGTGCATGTATTCAATTATTTGCTCAAAATACCGGTGATTACATCATCGAAACAACTTTGAATTTTGTGAGTGCTAATATCAATTCAAACAACTGGAGAGAAAGAGAGGCCAGTGTGATGGCATTTGGTTCCGTTTTGGATGGACCTGACCATGAGAATTTGAGAGGTCAACTCGTCAATGCCTTACCACTTATAATAAATTTGATCAAAGATGAATCCATACAAGTAAGAGAGACTGTAGGATGGTGTTTGGGTAGAATTGCAGAATTTGCTATTGATGCTTTGGACTTGGAGAACCATTTGCCATTGATGTTGGAAGCATTAGCCACTGGTTTACAAGACCACCCCAAAGTTGCGACTAACTGTTGTTGGGGTATAATGAATTTGACAGAACAATTATGTAAAGATGGACCGGAAGCTCCAAGCACGTTGTTATCGCCATATGTGGGTGTAATAGTTCCATTGTTGATGAATTTGACGAATCAAGCAGAGAATGAAGCCAGCTCCAGAGACGCCGCTTTCGAGTCTTTATCCACATTCATTTCTACTAGTGGTCAGGACAGTATCCCAATCATCAACGAAATCGCACAAGATGTTTTACGTAAGTTAGAAGCTACTATTCCTGAACAGTCGAACTTAAACAACGCAGAAAATAAGATTGGTTTGGAGGATATGCAATCCAGTTTGTTGGCGTTGTTAACCACCATAATAAGAAGATTGAACAATGAGGTCAGAGGTGCTGCAGACAACTTAATGTCGATGTTGCTCAAATTATTGGAAAGTCAACAACAAAATGCTCTTATTGAGGAAGACATTTTCATAGCGATTTCGTCAGTTGCATTGGCTGTTGGTCCTGACTTTGTGAAGTATATGGAGGCCTTCTTGCCCTTCTTGACCAACGCATTATACAATACAGAACTGCCTACATGCAACACTACGGTGGGTATAATTGCAGACTTGGCACACTCGTTAGGAGATAAGATACTACCATATTTGGACGGTTTAATGAACATCTTGGGATCAATTCTAAATGAGGCTAGTGTGAAAAGATCTTTAAGGCCAGCCATTTTGTCGTGCTTTGGACATGTTGCCACCTCGATTGGTATCAACTTCCAACCTTATGTGGAGTTTGTGGTGCAGATTTGTAGATTTGCTTCAACAATCGAACCAGAAGACTCGAAAGACGAAACGGTGGAATATATTTTCAACGTCAAAGAAGCGGTCTTGGAATGTTACTCGGGGATCGTAGGAGGGACCGCCGAAAATCCAAGTATCCTTTTCCCGTACATTGGAGAAATCCTTTTATTTTTACACCAAATTTCAAGTGATATTGACATGGTAACAGTGGAATCCATCAGCGCCTCCATTGTTGGACTTTTGGGAGACATCGCAGCCATGTATCCTAATAGGGAATTCAAGCAAGCGTACGAAAACCCATGGGTAACCGAAATTATCAAGAAGACCAGAGGAAATCCTAGCTTCAGTCAAAACACAAGAAATACCGCCAGATGGGCTAGGGACCAACAAAAGAGACAAATCTAAGAACTTAATCGCCCTCAAACCCCAGTGCAGTTATCTCCGAGAAGTTCGACCCTTCGCCTTCACTCACAGATTTACCGACCCGAATTTTTAGCCTGCAGCTTGCTGGTTGAGGAAATTCAATAATATACGCATAATATTTTATATAGTCTATAAATACACAATCCAAATAAACACTCTCCAGGTTATTGTTGCTACATTCTTCTAAAGCTTCGATAGATTGTTGGCCACTTGAAATTTAATGGTATGGCTCATTGTTAAAAAGTTCTAGGGTCATCCGGACTTATTGTTCAGGGTGTCTACTATTTTTTAGGGCAGAGTATTGTCGCAGGGTAAAGTTTCCCAAAAAGGATTTTTCTCATGTGCATCTCACGCACAGTCAGAAACAATCTTGCACTGCAAATGCCAGATGCGATGCTCCAAGCTTGGGTTTGCAGTCAGAAAACGCAAAAGTTACGACGACGCCGGGGCCTCGTGTTCATTGATCCACATAGCGTGTCATATTGTCCTGGGCCCTTATAATTAGCCTAGCATTATCCTCCAGCCAGAACAAGGCCTTCCCCATTAGGAATAAATTTCAGTCGCGTTTACCTACTGGCAAATTTCACCTAGGGTCTGTACTAAGAAATCGCTAAATAATGCCATTACGATCATCCCTTACATACGTGTGATAAAATACGCCGATCAAAGGCGCACTTCCGAAGTTTTGCAAGGGTTGCCACGGCATTTGCGCAAACTTAAGCTTACGTGTCAATATGTTTCACAAGATACTCATCAATTAAGGTAAAATACGCCTCAAGACATAACCGAGTTATTCCCATTTGGGCATAATTAATCGCTGAGGTTATGCAACAGTCGATAAAGACAGATAAGCATGCCAGATTGCACCTCCAATGCCCCACGTTTGGGTGCAAGTTCCAGAACTCGGACGGTGACAATCAGTGGAACTTACTATCAATGGGAACTGAAATGAAATCACCTGGTGGAAAAAGCAAGGAATTCCCATTCAATTGTTTGTACGTGTCCATTGTTAAGAAAATTCCCGGCTTTCTCACTGTAGCCAGTTTGTAATGAGCTAAAAATTTCATCGCGGTGCCCAATCCGGTTAAAATACATACTGTGGTGCGTCAATAAAGCACACAGGACAATATATATACGATTTTTGAGCAGTGTTACCAACTGAATTTAACTTATAATAGAATTATATAAAGTTACAATATCTTGCGCTTTTTTTTCAATTACAAAAATCAATTGACATCCATCCTTTGAACTTTTTCACTAGTTCCAGCGCCCAACAGTCATCGCCTATATTCATAGATAGAACCGCCGGTTTGTTCCAATGCCCACATATTTTCCCAATGATATAAAATACTCCCCTAAGCCGTTCGACTTGACCTACGTGGTGTACGATCCAAGCAGCTCCTTGGGCTTGCTAGCTGTGCACTTGTCGTTGTTTCCCATATACACCATGGTGTTCTATGCCTCGTGGTTTTTGATAACCAGGGAAATAGAGCCCGTAATAGCGGTAGGGGGGCATTTGGCCAGTGAGATTGTTAATAAAATAGCAAAAAAGTTCTTAAAGGAGCCCAGACCTGATTTCCACAAAGATTTTGGCACTGGAAGCTTATCTTATGGTATGCCCTCTGCACATGCACAACACATGGGGTTCTTTGCCGGTTATTTCATCTGTATACTATTATTCAAAATCGGCCACTTGAACCAGGCTGAAAAAATCTTTGGAGTAACTGTTTTGGCCCTCTCGTGTGTTGGCGTGTGTTTCTCCAGAGTGTACTTATTATACCACACCACACAGCAAGTGATAGTGGGCACTTTGTTCGGAGCCATGCTTGGGTCGATGTACTTCATCGTCACCTCAATTGCCAGAGATGTCGGCTTGGTGGATTGGGTTTTGAACTGGCCCTTTGTAAGGTATTTCTACATAAAGGATTCTTACTTCCACACATACCAAAGCTTTAGAGACGAATATGATTTCTATTTGTCCTTGAAATCGCTGTTGTACAACGTGACGGAGGGTAAATTATAGAATCTTAGTCGCTGTTCAACGTGACAGAATTATAACGAATTGATGTAAATACTTAATATGTAATATATGTGATACAAATTTATTAACTATATGATTCCAACACTCTAAAAATCATCCCATTTGTCGTCTTCTTGTAATTTCTTGGAGCTCATGCTGCCCAACTCACTCTTCTTTTGGGGTTTGGAGAATCCAAATGCAGTTTCAACCTCTTCTTTCTGGCTATCGGATAACGATATACCCTCGAAAAGATGGCTGAACTTGGAATCCACGGCTTTGTTGAACCCATTGTCTTGGATTTCCTTGGTGAAGTTCTGGAACGTTTCTTGTCCCAATTTACCTGTTTCCTGCATTCTTTGTCCGAATTGAGCCATGGCTCTCTTGGTTTCGCTGCTTATATCACTTTGTTGGATTTGGGTCAATCCTGGCTTGATAACGCTTTCTGTTACTTCATTGACAGATTTGGCCACCGTAGATGAGAATAACCCCCATCCCTTGGATAACGTGCCCAAAGGATCGCTTTGAAAGTTGTCCACTGTGAAACTGGCGAACGAACCTCCAGTTGATCTGGCTGCCGGCTGAGGAGTATTACCGAATCCACCGTACTTCCCGCCTTGTGAAGGTGGCAAATCTTCGGGTCTTGTGTCGTTTAAGTTGCCCAATTTCTCGAAATAGGCCTCATTTTTGGCCTTTTGCTCAACTCCCATTCTTGGAGCTGCCCTACGTGATTGAATGGAATCAGGCAAGTTCGTAGAGCTGGAGCCGGCGCTGTTTCCAGCCAGGCCCTGGGTGTTCTTGTCGGGTAACGTTTCACCGCTGTGGTCCTTGGGTTTGAAGTCCTTTCCCTCAACCAAGCATGTCAACTTCTCTTTATAATCATTAGCGACATAGTTATCGTATTTCAACTTGGCGGGCAAGGTAATGTCCAAACCGTTCTCCTTAAAATACTCGTTCAAGCTGTCGTTACCACCGTTCTCCATACGTAACACCTCTTCGGGTTTGAACTGGTCCATGGTGATTGATCTAACAAACGAGATATGAACCCCTAAACCTCTGTGGATCCCTGCACACTCAAGACAGATGAAAATACCAAACTTTGGCGAGGCCCATTGTGGGTTGGGTGCTTGACAGTCCACACACTTCTTGTTGGTGCCGTTTTTCTGGAGCACCAAGAGCTTTCTACGTGTTTCAGGATCTATGGACATGTTGTTGAAATTCGCGAGGTGGCTTCAGTGATATGGCTGCGAAATAAATTCTGTGCCAGACGGGTGTTTTTGTTGTGGGGATGGGGGCGTGTAGTTTATGAGCCAGAATGTATAATGGAGATAACATTAGGGCGGTTTAGGTGTTTTTGTGAATTTTAGGGATTTTTGAACTTTTATATATTTATTTCTCATTACTGCAAATTTCACACATTTGAATGTTGGCAGCCATATACCAAACTATCTCAAATGACATAAAAATACCATACATTTCTACACTAGAAACAGCCTGAAAATTCAGGCACTGACTTCATTGACATCATCACAATTTACCGGGTCCAGTTCCGGCGTCGACTATATTAACAGGATAGTTATCTTTAGAGCTGAACTCACCCATATGCCATGCCCCACCATCCACCACATGCACTGTGCCCGTCACGTACGAAGCGGAGGGACTAAATAAATAAACAGTGGAAAGCGCTATATCGTCCACTCGGCCGTATCTTTGCAATGGTATTTTCCCTGGTTTGGAGTTCTTTCCTCTAAGTCGCCTGATACCTTCGGTTCCTGCGATGGGGCCTGGTGCTATGCAATTGCATCTGATCCCCAGAGGACCCAACTCCACCGCTAGAGCGTTGGAAAGCGCATCAACACCGGCTTTAGCGGCCCCTACATGGATTTGAAACGGTATGCCGTAGTAATGAAGCGTAGCACTAACAAATAGCACACTGCCGTTGTTCTTTCTCAATTCCTCAAAGGTGGCTTTCACGGTGTTGAAAGACCCCAAAAGATCAATGTCCACCACGCTTTTGAACGCATTGGACAGCAAATGGTTGAAATCACAAAGAAAGTTACCTGCCGCTCCCGCTATGACGAAGTCAATTCTGCCCAAAGCCTCCACCGTTTTCGCCACTGCCTTCACCAACGATTGCACTTGTCTGACATCAGTGCCCCCACAGGAAATCACCTTGGCACCAGGCCTAATGGTGGCAATCTCTAAGGCTGCTTGATCGGTCTTTTCGATGTTTCTGCCAACTATGGCTGCGTCTGCGCCTAAATACACCATGGCTTCCACCTGGCCCCTGCATATTGTACCAGCTCCCCCCGTTACAAACACCACCTTCCCCTTAAACAAATCTTTCCTCCAGCCACCATTGTCAATCACTTTCAAATCAACGTACATGTCAAAGAAATAAAAGTTGGAAATGTGGAGAAGCTCGGTTATGCGAAAATCATGAGATCGAACCACTTGACGAATTTGTACAGAATATTATTCTTCTATTTACGTTATATTACATAATTTACAGTCGTAACTCATTATGATTAGCCCTTTTTTTGGAAGGCTCTTCATGTTGATCTTCACCTTGTCTTTTCTCTTGTAGCGATTGTTGTATCAGTTCAAAAAGGTTCTTTCGAGGCACGTCATCGGGGAATTCCTTTGAATTCATCTCATCTACTTCGTTTAAATCCTCTTCATCCACATACGCGTCTTCTTCCTCTTCCTCTTCACGCGAGGCTTCTTCTTCTAACACATCGCCATCTGTGTGTATATCGCCGTTCACGACGCTTCCATTCATGCTGAGATTGGCAGAATCCGGGTGCTCAAACAATTCCACAAATCTTTCGCCTGTTCTTACATACGTCAATTCGTTGATGCAGAAATCCTTGTAGGTATCATACACATACTCCAAAAACGCCCCAAAAACAAGCCTATCATTGTGCTTACTCACTGCATTATCGGTGATGGTTTCGAGTAATGAAATGCATGTCGAGTTGGCCAAATTGTTGTATTTAGAAACGGTTTTGAAAAATTCAAAGAAGTAGTCGATGATCCCATAGTCCATGATGAAGTCGAAATATGGTGCATCCCAATTGCTTAAAACAGTATTCAAACAACTTAAAATACTTAGCTTGAGGGTCATCTTACAATCCTCCTTCAATAACATACAGAATCCAAGCAAGACTTTGTTTTTTATAAAGAATTGTGTTTGCAATTCTTTGTCGTGATTGAGTATACAGAAGGAGAACAACTCACACAATTGTTGGAACAATACTTGGTCTTGTTTGATTTCAGAGATCACATCTTCACCTTTAGCTAATTCGATAATCTTCTCATATAATAATGGGGCGATTTCTCCATAGAACGCCTTGAAGTAATCATGTGTACTGAAGTCGTTCAAATTTTCCTCGCTTTTTATGGTGCTATTGTCCATAAGATTTTTCAAAGCCTCATAGGCCTGGGTTTTAAGGCCCAAGTTCTTTTCCTTGATCAATAATTGGGTGAGCAAAGTCATCAAAGTCATGTCGTCTGCCAATTTTAGGCCCACTTTTTTGAGTTCTTCTTTGCTTGTTGCAGGTTCCGCCTTAGGCTCGTCTAAAGGGGGTTCCATATCATCAATGTAATTCACTAATGACACTTCTTGCTCTATTATGCTAACGATGAGCTCCGTCCCCAAGATTTTGATTGCCAATTCATCATTGTTCAATGCAAACTTTATCATGCTGATTAGTCCACAATTCAAAAGCGATTGGAAAAAATCCGTTCTTTGGTTTGGTTGAAGGTTCTTGGATAAATTGATATACTGATGAATCAACCTGACCCCGTCCTTTTGCTTTTCGACAAGCTTTGCGGCTTCACCAGCTTCAATGCCATTTTGTTGGCCTTCGTTGGCACCATTGGCGTTAGCCTCATTTTGTTCGCTTTCGTTGGTACGTTCGTTTTCTTCTAAGCTAACGTAAAAACCGAAAAGCTTATTCAAGAAATTATTACTCTTGGTGGAGTCCTTGAGGAAATCTATGATCTTCTCTTGGTTGGTGTGAATTAAAGAATTGATAATGGTGAAGGTTGTGTCGTCAATGAATCTAGCTAGCACCACATCTTTGAGAAAGGTCAAGTAAAAATCTTTCTTGAAAATGTCTACATCACCAAATTCAGGCGTGTCTATGGGTATTTCTATCAAGGACTTGAAAGTAGCCTTTTTCTTAAGAAAGTCTCTATAACATGACTTCTGATTGGGGTATTCAGCATCGTACTCCAACATACCCACAACACCTAGAATATACTTTATTTTCAGAAGAAAAATGGCTAGTATTAGATCATCTCCGTACAATATTAAGTTCTTTATGATTTCGCTCAACGAGTATAGGTTCACCAAGTTGTGTGCTTTTTCACTTTCCTCAAACACATCCAAGACTTTATCAAGGTACGAATCGGTCACCATGAACTCCGCTATACAACTCCTGGAGTATTTTGACGAGGAACATTGACTGACAATTGAAAGTACCTCCTCGAGGTTTTCGTTCGTAGGATCTGGAGGATACGTTACAGGGCCTGTGATCAATTCGGTTATTTCGTTTCCACCTTCTTGGAGTTGGTTATTGGAAATCACATAATACAACGAAATATTGGGGCTATAATCTTGCTGTTGTACTTTGATGATAAATTCACAAAGATCTGCACACCCATCAGTTTCTTGAAACGACAAAGCAATGTCTTTTCCTGAGGAATCCGTCCACACTATCAAGGTTTCTTGTTGTCGCTGATATTGGGTTGTTCCTTCCAAATATGCCTTCAAAATTATTTCTTCTTCATTGGACTCGTTCTTTACTAGAAAGTATGGTCTGTTTGTTTCATTTTCGATCTCGCCTGAGCAAAACCCAGTGCCATGATCAAGCCAATTATCATCTTTCAACAAGTACACTTTGACTCTTCTCTTTTTATTTGAGGTCACCTTAGAGGCTTCCTGTGAGGTGTTCAACGAAGGAGCCACGCCATTCGACTCGCTATGAGGCGGATTTTTGGTGACCTCTCCCTCTTCGATGTTGATGATAGAGGTATCCTTTAGCACCATAGTCATTATAAACAGGGTCGCGATCTTTTTTTAAAAAAAGCGTTCGTGTGAATATATCTGTAATTCGCTGAAGGCGAGTTTGGACGTGATTAATATACAATGAGCGTGTTTAAATAACAAAAATAGCACAATTGGGAGAGAATTAATGCACTGGTTCAAACTTAAGCTTCAAAGAGAGAGAGAAAGTTCTCTAGTCGATTTATATTTCGTAGTACCGGAGCTATGGCTCACTTTTGAGCTATTTACAAGTCGTTAGGTGGGTCGAAGGCCATCTTCAGACCACT
Organism: Yamadazyma endophytica; assembly: GCA_030571075.1. Lineage (NCBI taxonomy): Eukaryota > Fungi > Ascomycota > Pichiomycetes > Serinales > Debaryomycetaceae > Yamadazyma > Yamadazyma endophytica. Next base: position 1,171,579 of record JAJLXA010000002.1, read on the forward strand.
TCTCTGCAGCATAACCATATATGAAAGTGTGAAGACCCTTTTGGGAACACAAACGTAGGTTTACTTCTCTAATGGCATAAAAGTGCAGCAGAAGTAAGATTTCTTAACCAGTCAACCTTATCTACGTCGTGTGTATCTTCAACTTCACCCCATTGATTCGTTTGAAAGATGGTTTCAAGATTGCCCAATTCGACAATTTCTTCGATGGATTTGAAGTACGGATCGGACTCCCTGTTGATTTGAAGGTATTTTGGCTGAGCCAAGACGTTGGATCTCAATAACGTGACACCACACAAGAAGGATTTGGAGGTTAAAATGGCCTTTTCCAATGCTACAATTTCAAAAACAGACAACTCCTTAAGCCAATCAAGAACCACCACCTGTGTGGAGATGGTTTGGGTGTTACCTCTGAGCCCATCAGTCTCACAATCGAGGAAAGTCAATTCGATATCGTCCTCGATTAATCCTTTGTGTTTACCCCAAGCAGTGAAGAAGCCTTCGTATTCCTTAATAAGTGGTCTGTACAATTCTTCTTGTCTTTGCCTGAGTTTGCCTTCGTATTCATCCAAGGTGGTGAAGATCAAACAAGTGTCGGTGTCCAAGTATCTCAACAAACTTAACTTGATGTCTTCCAAGTTCCCGGCCTTGACGAGTAAATCGTCATCTTTGTTATCTGGGGAATTGGCGTTGATAAGATCCACGGATCTGGCGGCAATGGAGGTAAGTGGAAGCGAGTTGGTTTGGATCTTCAAATCTGGTAAATTGGACCATTCATGTTGAATAAGATATGCTAATTGTTTCTTTGTTTTGGGCAAAGAGAGTTTGAATCCAAGGGGGGTTTTGATAGATTTGCCGTCAAGTTGAACCTCGTAAGTCTTGGTTTCCTCGTTGTAGCTGGTATCCACCTTTTCCCAGAATTTCTTCATGGTCTTGGCCAATCTGTTGGTTTCGGTAGCAGCATTGCTTTCCACAGTGGTATCAGCACCTAAAGGCTTTGTTGATAAGGTTGATCCGGTTGCCTTCCAAGCATAGGAAGTGTTGAAGGATCTGGAAAACAATCTTGCATGAGGTAATCCGAATTTGATCATGATGCAAGAGGTTGATGAAAAATGTGAAAAAATCGTTCGCATTATCATTCTCAAGACATGAATCAAGAAGCGCTTCAGAAGCTCCTAATGGAGATGGATAACCAACTTAACAAAACAAGAGCAGAATTATCCATGTGCAATCTCCAATTGGACCGTGTAAACACCAACTTGAACCTCATCAATAGAACCAGCACTCAGTTGAATGAATTGTGTTCGCCAGAAGATCACGTCTGGAAAGGCATAGGAAAGAGCTTTGTCAAGACAGAGTTGAAGTCATACATCAAAGAGATAGACACAGACAAAGATGACTTCTTGGATAACAAAAAGAGTTTGGAAACAAAAAAGAACTACTTAGAAACCACTTTGGAAAAGACGGTGGATAGTATGACAAAGATAGTAGGAAAACCACCTAACTAAGGGAACCCAATCGAAATATAACAGCATAGTCTTGAAAAAGAGATCTGGAAGCTTTTCACAATTTATAAACCACCGGGTATGGAGTAGCATTCACGCTGAATATCGAATCTCATAATGTACATTATATTATTTAATCACTGTCGCTTTCGCCCCCATCCAAAATCTTACTTTCAAATTCAGCCTCTTTAGCAGAATCTGACTTGCTGCTTTTCATTCTTTCCGTAAGGAACTCGTTGAGATTATCCTGTAATGCTGTGATCTGACCTCTCAATTGCCCCAAATAAGATTTTGATGCTGGCGTGGGCTTATCTCTATCAGTGCCCCCTGAATTTATGACTATATCTGAAATTTGTGTTGTTTTTCCATCGGTGGTAAAGGGACCCGGCCCCACCTCGAGCGTCACTGTTTTATCAGGACTATTATATTCTGCAAAAGGTTTCATCAAATCGAGATTATTCGCGCTGACGAAGATGAGCTGAAGAAGAGAAACAGAAGAGCCCACAAAAGGCTAATCTCGTATTAGTGATCTATATATAAACAAATGTCATAAATAGATGAAAAAGTTAGCCTTGAAAGAATTTTAAAAAAAACCACTTTCATTCAGAGAAACTGGCTGTGGCTGCAAATTCAGTCTACTTCACTTATATTGATACGATAGTCATACAATTATTAATGCTAATTCATCTCATCATTTAGTCGTACTCTTTGATAGGAATCTGCTTTGCCACATTTGCATAAGCGTTGAATTTGATCTCGATAATCTCATTTTGGGAGAATGGCAAGTAAGGTATATCGAAACACAGCGAAGCCATTAAATATCCATAAAATACTCTCAAAACAGTTTCATCTGCAATGATCAAAATGTCTCCACTCATTCTCTCCATTTCAAGAATCAAAGGCTCAATCTTAATAGCCAAATCATGGTACAGTTCGGCTCTCGAAAACCTATGATGGTAAGGATCTTTCAAGTACTGTTCAAATTCAACAGGAAATTTCTCTTTGATCTCTGTTTCATTCATTTGGCCAACCAAGCCGGGGTTTTTTTGTGACAATTGGATTCTGTGTCTAACCTTGATATTACGGTCTTTGAAATGTTTGGTTGTCTCAATCGTTCTTTTCTTGACAGAGGTCCAAATCACCAAAGAATCCTTATCAACACCATCGGCACCTGCAGGCAAATGCTTCTCTTCAACTGATTGCTTGGCCTTTGTTTCCTTGTACAAATCAATGTAGTTCTTTCCTTCTTCTTTCAAGTGATCCATCAAGGTATTACTTAGATTTTTGGCATATTTCAATCCTTCGTCGTCCAAGGGTGGATCATCACCATAATCCACGGAATTGTTATAGCATCTGGCAAAAAATACAGAACCAGACTTGATTCTGGAGTTCATCAAGAAAAAGATCACCTTGTTGATCAAGTAGCCGTAATTAGAATTGTTAACTTCTATTCTTTCACCAAAATTGATGAATTTTATATAGGACAACTTGTTCTTCATATCTTCCTGGCCCATGGGTTGGTAAAAAGGAGTCAAGTCTTTGATTCTATCACTATAATCTTTGTAGGCCTTTTCATAATCCCAATTGGCGTAATCAGGAGAAGACAATGCAGCGCTTTCCATGTTTTTCAAAATGATGGAATCATCAGTGACAGAACTCTCGATGAAAATGGTCTGTATCTTCAAATTATGAAACTTTTCCATCAATTCCAACCTATTTTTACCAATAGGGTTGACTGCGTCGTAGATGGCAATTTGCCCCTTGTCATTTTCAAAGAAATTCAACATATCGTTAATACACTCACCAATCAACTTGGTTCTCAACTCTGTGTCCTCCAAAAACAAATTTTGGTCTAAGTCGTCAAAATTCCGTCTTCTGTAATCACCCAAGTGGAACGAATGGGTTTTCACACCCAACCATCTTAGATATCTGGTCAATGAAACAGATAAATGAGTCTTTCCTCTCCCGGGTAAACCCACTAAAATAATACAGATCTTCCCTGCATGGAACAATCTGCCACTTTCGGTAGAATAAAGCTGTGCTGGCGATATGTGGTTAGCGTCAATCTCTTTGTGTACTCCATCAACCCCGGTTATGTCGCTCAACCTCCTTCTGCCCTGATTGGAAGCTTCCTGAGGTCTTTCTACAAGATTGGGTTTTGTGTTGTTATGGAAAGACCATCTCTTTTTGGTTCTCCTGCCTGATAAGGAACCCTGTCTATCTATGGATTGGGCCCCAAAACCGTTATTTATTTCGATTTCCGTATCATCGATTGAAGACATGGTGAATAAAGAGTGAGATTTCGAGATCGGCTCAAAGAGCGACCCGTGGAGGCCTGGAGCCCATTACGAAATTTGCAAAGTTGGGGGTGGGGGATTACGAAATGAAAAGAAATACAAATGAAGATGTAAAACACAGACATCTTTGTATCCAATACTTTTGTTTATATTCAATTAGACTATTGCCTACATGTACATTATTATTTATTCTAATTTACCACCTTTTGTTTCGATTAAAGCTTTTCTGTCTTTGTCTAAGTGTAATTTAGTGATGACAACTTTAGATGGGTGTAAATTGATTGGAATAGAAGCACCGTTGGATTTTTCCTTTTGGACTTTGTCAACTTGAACGGCGAATTTTAATCTGTAGACGGAAGAGATTTTACCTTCAGAACCTTTCTTGGAACCTCTGACGACTAAGACTTCGTCATCTTTTCTGATTGGCAATGATCTGATGTTGTATTGTTCTCTTAATTCTTTAGATAAAGGAGCTGATAATAACTTTCTTCTTTCGATTGAAGATGATTGAAAGTATGCTTTTCTAGCTTTGGAACGAGATGAGGAGACGTCTGCTTGTTAGTATAACGTGTCACATGTGTCGTGGTGATAATGGTGTTATCTTTGGGCTTGCTTACATACCTTGACTGACTTTGGCCATTTCTACTAATAAATTCAATTGGAAAATTATTGTAATGAGATTTTTTTTAATTTGAGGTGAAAATTTATCAATTTTCGCAGTCCCGGGGCACGAGCCCTAATTTTATACTGAGAACCAAAAGGGTGCGATGAGCATCTCACATGACCTGGACCATGTCAGTAGCTGAAAGCGGTGGTGGTCCACTTGGGGGCTGATACTAATGGGGCATCAAATAAGGGTTGATAGTGCCAAAAAAAAAGTCGAACAAAAAAACAAATACTGCTCTCCATTCAAAAATATGCTTAAATTAGACCCGTGGCGGGACTCGAACCCGCGATCCCTCCATAGTTCCAACACGGCCGGACTGGAGAACGTTAACCACTACGCCACACAGGCCGATGCATAATAGGGATTACGTAAGTAGCGGTCATATGGAATGAGTGACAGGACGTTGTAAAAGTAGGATAATTGGGTGTACACGAGGCTATCGGTGATTGGAGTAGTTTGGGAGTGTTTCATGTGTATTGAAAGGAGTTTTTTGAGGAGTTTCCCCACTAGTTTGGACCTTGAAAAGGTTCTTGAAAAGGACATTTTTTGAAGGAGCGAATGAAATGCATTTAGGAAAGTTATACCAAACCAATTTCGATGCAAACCAGCAAACAAAGATTCAATTCTCAGCAGAATATTCCCTCTCAATCACACGGTGAAACGACGCCATTCAGGCCTTGAAACCAGATACTCAAACAGTTACGAGCGCATGCATTTGGCAGCAAATTGTGCTTTTACTTAAACTAACACTATTATACGAATGGAGCATCAGGTTCTTGCAATTCCTATCCAAAGACTACAAAGTGATTTCTTGTAATTAAATTGATACTGAAATACCTATATAGTCGAAAACACCACTAAATTAAACGTCATCCTTGAAGTACTTATTCAACGAGCCAACATTATCAAAATCATCATTTTCTGTTTCTTGTAAGATCTTCAAGATATCCTGTGGAATATCACTCTCCTTCTCAATGGTGAATTTAGTGGATACGCTATTTGCGGTGGATGCTGAGTTCAATTTGGACAACTTTTTGGGAAATATAGAGTACGAACCATCGCTCATAGACAGGGTTTCAGATTCGTCAGGTCTCAACAAAGATAACGCTGAAGACGACAAATTTCTTGAATTATTGGCAGATGACGACCAGATAGATGTAAATGGCAACTGAACAGCGGTCAAAATGGTGCTCACATGCACTAAAACGTCGTTGTAGACGAAATCATTCAATGAGTACGAAACAATTGTCAAAACCGTAGGTATCGACAACGTTTGAGCAAACATAATCACCAAAATGTGGTAGCTGGAGAATTGGTTCAACCCAAGGTATCTCCTTGACCTAATAGCCATCACCAACTTGAAAAACAAAATCACACTCATAAAGTTAATAGAAGCAGTGAACATCAAATGGGGCACACCAGTCACCCAAGACTGCTTAAAGTACGGCTGCTTATTTTCAGCCAAACTCCTGTAAAGTTGCAGCGAGTAGATGGCGCTGTTCACGTATAGCCCCAAAGTGGCAATAATGAATGCTATTGAAATGGTGCATAGCACCAAGCCTATTTTTTTCACGTCGGTGCTCTTGAAGATCACGTAAATTTGGTATGTGAACGAAATCTGAATCAATGTCACCAAAACGATGATTGCGGCATTGGAGGCAATGCTGACCTTGTAACTGTCACGTTCATCGTACGGCACAATGCCTGTAAACGCAGTAGACAAGGACGCCAAAGGGCCCATTTGGTAGGCCAAAAATAAACCCGATCTGATAATTGCAACCACCAAAATGCTTTGGTTAAGAACGAAAATGGGCGTATTTTTCTTCTTCACCAACAACACCAACAATACAAAAAACGACATACACACAGCAATGGAACACCCATGTACCACGGCGTAGTTGGTGATGAATTTGACCTGAGACTCCAACATGCCAAAGGTGATCATATAAACATCCTCAGACCCGGGGAGAGTGAAATTGAGCGCAATTTCTCTGGGGTCAGACACTATTGTAGCCATTTGTGCAACTTAGAGCCATCCAGCCTGTTTTGGGGCCTTTTATACCCTTCTCCAAGAAAGATAAGATGTTTGACAAATATTGCCCGATTGGGAAGCCACAATAGCCAAACCTCACACCGATAATAGCTGGCCCAGACCATGGTTTTTACCCAATTAAGAAGAACTCCCACCCTAACACCTCAAACACATCACGCGTCCTTTAGCGTCCCTGACCACCCACAAGCAAAGCTGGTGCCGTCAGGGCCATCTGACGGTTAAGCCATCAATGCAGCATCGCGACATCGCGACACCCACGCACCGAAAATAACCCGCCTTTCCAGCGAACAATTCTATCCAACCACCTCATAATAAATCCCTAGAATTTATCGTACGCCATTCTTTGATACTCTTCACATTGTATTGATTTCACAGACTCCGGTTTTGATCCAGATTACACCCCACAGAAGTATTATTGCATTATGTCATCCTCCGAAAAGGATATCTCCATGGTAGATGTATCCAAGGTCTTGGATGAAGAGGTCAAAGAGCCTCCCTTGAGAAGAAAAAGCACCCTAATTCTTAGAGACGACGACATGCACATAGATAGAAGCCAAACCAACTTGAGCTCCTCCCAGAAAGAAGCGTCTCCCAAGGAGCCAGAGCCTTCCAGCTCTCCCGATTCAAGCACACCGGCACCCAATGCCACCACGGCCGATCCCAATGTGACGGTTCCTGTTGAAATAAGGTGGTCACAAGGAGGAGAGAAGGTGTACGTGACCGGGTCGTTCACGGGTTGGAGAAAAATGATAGGGTTGGCAAAACAGCCCGACAATAACTTTTTGATTACGTTGGGTTTACCTTTGGGGACCCATAGGTTTAGATTTGTTGTGGACAATGAATTGAGATTCAGCGACTTCTTACCCACTGCCACCGACCAGATGGGTAATTTCGTCAATTATGTGGAGGTTACACAGGAAAATGTGAAAGCATTTTTAGAATCTCAACAAGAGGGCATTTCAGAGGACGACCGATCCGACGTAGAGCAAAACGACGAAGGCACAAACGACCACGAGATGCCTCTGCGTAAGGCCTCTATCAGCAGAAGCGCCACCAGAACCGACTCGATGTGGGGATTGACCAATGATGACGACGACATGGGCAATGGTTACTCCAGGTACCACGACGAAGACGGCGATGGCGACGAGGCCACCAGGAAATTCCAATACATCAAAGACATACCACCCATATTCATCGACCCCAAGGTGATGGAGCAATACTACATTGCAATCGAAAAGCAAAGCAAGTCTTCAAATGGCCAACAGGCGTGGTTGCATCCACCTCAGCTACCACCTCATTTGGAAAATGTTATATTAAACAATTTCAACTCAATGGACAGGGACAACAACTCGGGTGCATTACCAATACCTAATCACGTCGTTTTGAACCACTTGGCCACCACTAGCATTAAACACAACACCTTGTCTGTTGCTTCTGTGGTCAGATACAAACGAAAGTATGTGACTCAAGTGTTATTTGCTCCGTTACAACAAGAAAATTAGAGAATTGTAAAACTTCAACCTGTGGTTCAAGTTTTGTACATTAAATATATAAAGGCTAACCAGACACTTTCACCAATGCTTTTTGGAATCGAAGGCAGTACCCGACTGTTCTCCTTCAAACTTATTGGTTTCAAAGCCCGAGCTTCCAAATTCATCAGTCTCGCTAGCTAAATGATTGTTGAACTCTTTCATTTTCTTTTGGTGTAATTGGCTCATTTTCATTTCGTAGGGACTGGTTGGATTACCCCAATCCATGTCACCATGGTTCAATTCGCTTGTTTCCATGGCATGTGAGTCCATACCACTACCGCTTTTCTCCATCATTGGCTCTTGCATATTGGAGTCAGAGTGTTGTGAATTAGATCTTGATCTAAATTTACCTAAACCAAACACCATTTTGTATGGTACGATTTGACGATCTCTAATCTTTTATATTCGAAGCTCAGAGTTCATAGTTTGTGGAGAGGCAATGGTTAAAAGCACCTCCAGCGTCACGTAATTTCCGGGCTAATTGCTACCTGAAGACAATGACGGGCTATAATTGCAGCACATTTAGCATGGTTTAGAAGCTTTGTCCTCGATTGTTATATAAATTCATGTATGTAAGATCTAAAATAGATGGATTATGAAGCGTTGATGCGGTCACTAATTTTGCTGATTAATGGCATTTGTACTTCTTGGTACAATTGTTTGGCGGTGTAGCTGCACCATCCATAACGCTTCATTCAGAAACAATTCAGGGCTGGGATTCTACTTGTAGGTGACTTCCAACAAGGTAAATGAGTGGTTCAAAAATTCTAACGTGACGTACAAATTTTCATCTTGAACAAAGTCTACGTCAGACTCCTTTGAGACTACCCGCTCAGGATTTTCAAAGTCATTGTAGGCAGTGACATCATCGTCGTAGAGAACCCACTTGTGGATTTTGGCAACTTTGGACGAGAATCCCACTTTGGTCTTGGAAACCTCTTTCTCGCATCTATTAACTACTGCGATGTAGGTCTTGTGGCCGTTTTGCACGGCACTAACATCCAATAAAGGAACTGCATAATTTCCCTCGACCCAAGTGTAATTTCCGTCATTGTTGCCTGTTGGGCCCTCATACATTGTAGTTTCAATGTGCAAATTCAAAGAGTTTCCTCTCATGTAGTTCGAAAATAATTTCAATGGGTAGTAGGTGGTTTGTAAGAACATTGATGTCTCATTGGTCATAATTGGTGCAATAACATTGACCACTTGTGCAATGTTGCACATGCCTAATGCTTCGCTCTGTCTGACAAAGACATTCAACCAAGATGCTACTGCGAGTGCATCACTTAAGGTGTACTGTTCCTCAGCTCCTTCAACCCCATCTGCTCTTGTAGGGTCCCAGACATTCCATTCATCAAAACAGATTTTGACTTTTTTGGTCTGATTAACAGAGGAGCTGAGTCCATTTGGCTTGGGAGGATTTTGAGTGGTTGCCAAATCAATCAAATTCTTAGTGACTTGAATAGCGGCTTCTGCAGCAACAGGCCCTGCAACATTCTTGATGTAGCTATCACTAGCGGTGTAGATGTGAATTGAGTGGAAATCAACCCAATTGACTAATTTGTCCAATACAAAATGATCCCAATTGTCGATTCCTGTACATCCACACGAAATCAACTCGACTTTGGGGTCTAACAATTTGATGGCTTTGGCCCATTCGGCGGCTTTTTTGGAATAGTCCTCCTTGGTCATCTGCCCAACCTGCCATGGCCCCCAAACCTCGTTACCCAATCCCCAGTATTTCACATTGTAGGGCTCTGGATGGCCGTTTTTTCTTCTCAAGTTGGCATAGTAGGTGTTGGCGGTGGAGTTACAGTACTCAATCCAGCCAAGCGCCTCATCTAACGTACCTGTTCCCATATTAAGACAAAAGTAGGGCTCCACGTTCATGTACCTACACCATTCCATGAACTCATCGGTACCAAATTGATTACTTTCCTCACTTAACCAAGCTAATTCAGGCCTTCTAGGACGAGACTCTTTGGGCCCCACACCATCAATCCAATGGTACGACGAAACAAAGTTTCCACCGGGCCATCTCACCACAGGCATGTTAAGGTCCTTGATGGCCTTCGAGACATCTTCCCTGTACCCCTTGTCATTGACCTTACACTTGGGATTTTCGCTATAATCCACTAACCCGCCATAAATGCACCTCCCCAAGTGCTCCACGAACCCCGAGTAGATCTTTTCATCAATTGGGGCAACGGTTCTTCTTGGATCAACCAAAATGGTTGATTTGGCAAGGGTGTCAATAGGTTGAACGGTTTGATTCGAAACAGACATTTGTGAAGTTGTTTTCAGCAGGTGTTAAATTCTTTCGGTCTCGTATTAAAGATGGGCCTTAACTCGGACTTATAATGCAGATGGCCTACTCCACCATGGACAAAGCCCCCGCTATGCACTATTACTCAATGCTAACGTAATTATCAATAGGAGGCCTTGCTTGATTGGTTGGCATTGTTAAGCCGGGATTTCTCTCGCAACCCACAAGGCACCGAAATGCGGTTTGTAGAAAAATCTGGGGGTTGCGGCTAAAATGTGGGGCTGCTGCATCTTATCTAACCGTAAAATGGTGGGGGTTCCACTGCAGGATACCCCAAATCTTTTACAATTGGGGTAAGTGTCTCGTAAGGATAGATGGAAATGGGGTATATTGAGGGATTTAGCCCCATTGAGTAATTTGGTGCATTCTGGTACCCTTTTCCATTATATATGAAGGATTCTACCCTTTGAGAATCATCGTTTGTTTAATTAAGGTAGAAGATGGCTATACCTCCTAAATTAAACCAATTTCTTCTTTGTTGCTTCGTTTCTATCGGGAGTTTTAACTTCGGTTATGATTTGAGTGTTATTGCTGGGGTATTGGCGCTGGAACTGTTTATCAATAAGTTTCAGGCGACCACCAACGAGCTGAGTGCTGTGGTTTCCACATTTACTGGAGGTGCCTTTTTTGGCGCCCTTTTCGGTGGTTACTTGTCGGATTTTCTCGGCAGAAGGTACACTGTGAGTTCTGGGTGTTTGACTTTTGTGGTTGGTGGTATCATCCAAGCTACTTGTCAAAACATTGGCGCTTTGATAGCTGGCCGAGTCCTTGCTGGTGTCGCCGTGGGGATTTTGTGTATGGTTATTCCGTTATTTCAGGCTGAATTAGCACATCCTTCCATCAGAGGGTATGTGACATCTTTGCAGCAATTGTTCCTTGGAATTGGAGCTTTGGTTGCCAGTTGGGTCTCTTATGGCTGCTACACCCATTACACCAGCGAGCTTCAATTCCGTATACCTTTGGGGGTTCAGGTAATTCCCGTAGGACTTTTGTTCTTTGCTACCTTCTTTTTGCCCGAAAGTCCTAGATGGATGGTGATGAAAGGAAAGAACGACAAGGCATTGATCACCTTGGCCAAATTACACTCCTATGGAAACATCAATGACTCTGAAACCAGAGCTCAATACGAGGAAATGGTCGAGGAAGCAGAACTTGAAAGGAAAAATCCCAGTTTGGGCTGGTTGGGATTATTCTCCACCAAAGATGTTGCCAAAAGGACCATTCTTTGTTGTGCCTTGCAAGCTTCCGTTCAAATGACTGGGGTATCTGCTATCCAATACTATAGTCCTGTTATTTTCTCCAATATGGGTCTTAGCACTACACGTACGCTTCTTTATCAATCCATCAATTCCATCATTGCGTTAGTAGCACAAGCTTTGTGTGTGGTGTCCATTGATATGACTGGTAGAAGATGGGTGTTGATTGGCTGTAACATTTTAAGTGGTTTCACCTTTATTGTGGCTACCATTCTTATGGCCAAGTTCCCTGCTGGGACCACTAGTAGTAGGCCTGCTCAAATTGGCTTTATTGCTTCTACTTGGATCTACAACTTCTTCTTTTCTTATGGTATTGGTCCTTTATCGTGGGTGGTTCCTGCAGAGAGTTTCAATTTGCAAATGAGATCAAAGGGTATTTCTTTAGCCACAATGGTATCTTTCGCTTTCAACACCATGATCGGACAATGTACTGATGTGGCCATGAAAGCAGTTGGTTACAGATACTACTATCTTTTCTGTATTTGTTGCTTTAGTAACGCCCTCTTTTTCTGGGCTTTCTTGCCTGAAACAAGAAAGATTCCTCTCGAATTATCGGACGAGTACTGGGGTGAAGCACCATTGTTTGTTCCTGGCTGGAAACCTTCCAAAGATTACACCCTTGACTTGAAAGAAAAGGCACAAATCTTGGAAGCTGGAAGAGTTTTCGATAATGATTCTGACGATTTCAAAGCCGAAGTTGAACACAATGAATGAATTTGTTGTGTTTTGATAACGAAGTTGAATGTAATTAAATAGTATTGGTATTAAATACAAGATCACTACTGCAGATGAGATTTACTTATTTAGAAATCCCAAAAATCTGAGCTGTACAGATTGCTCGTGAAGAACACAATGCTTGGCGTTAGTATTAAGAGATTCTCTATCACTTAGAGATTTCCACGACATTTCACCGCTCTGCCTTCTAAACAAGCTTACTAAAACATTGCAATGTCAAGCTCTGGTCAAAATTTTGGCTGCGAAAATATTTTCTTTGTTATACATTTTTTGATGTCTCCATTTAACACTTTAACATACAGGAAGAAAACTGATGTGATATGTGTATAAACCAGTTTAGATTTTAAGACTGTTATAGAAATTTGTAGTTATAAGGATTGGAAGGGCTTTCTTTAACTCAAGACATGAAAGTATAGAAGTTTTAGGATTTTTTGGCTTGCAAAATGTCGATTATAAGAAGCCTCACAGAGCCTTGAGAATGTACACAAGTCTTCTACTAAGTTATAGGTATATGAAAACCCACACGAAACGTACGAAAATAAACATACTTAGCTATACTATGCCGGCGTTTCTCCAGCTGACGCAACAAGAAGCTGTTTGCCACTATACCGCACCAAATACAACGAATATCTATTTGAATGGATTAAGAGAATACAACAAAGCGTCGAGTTGATGGGAAGGCGAATTTTGTGCAATTGAAGTTTGATGATGAACTGTCACATTTCCGCCAGCGGCAAATTAGCATATACATGGCAATACTTTCAAAAAAGATGAGACCAAAACAAAACCTAAAGAGGACATTGTTTTTACTTCTACATTTGGACGGTTGGATGACGGCTGAATACTATTTCAAAGAATGGCAAGGTTTTAAGCGTAGAACTTCAGTACATTAGAACGACATCGACAACCTAGAGCTGTTTCGCAGCCAAAATGTCGTATGAATAGCATTGCACCTGTCCCAGATACCACGTTCGGGGCTTATTATTAGCTCAATCGTTCATCATGTCCTATCGGTAAATGAAAAAGTAGTACATTCTTTTACTTAAGCTATTTAATAACGGTCAGAGTCCCTGTCTCCAGAGCCATAGGAATCAGAACCGTAGGAGTCCCCACCTCTACCAGAGGAACCGTAGGAGTTATCGTCATCTCTGCTGGAGGAACCGTAAGAGTTTCCACCTCTACCAGATGAACCGTAGGAGTTGTCGTCATCTCTGCTGGAGGAACCGTAAGAGTTTCCACCTCTACCAGATGAACCGTAGGAGTTGTCGTCATCTCTGCTGGAGGAACCGTAGGAGTCTCCACCTCTACCAGAGGAACCATAGGAGTTGTCGTCATCTCTGCTGGAGGAACCGTAAGAGTTTCCACCTCTACCAGATGAACCGTAGGAGTTGTCGTCATCTCTGCTGGAGGAACCGTAAGAGTTTCCACCTCTACCAGATGAACCGTAGGAGTTGTCGTCATCTCTGCTGGAAGAACCGTAAGAGTTTCCACCTCTACCAGAGGAACCGTAGGAGTTGTCGTCATCTCTACTGGAGGAACCATAAGAGTCGCCGCCTCTGCTAGATGATTTCTTCTTGTCATCATCTGAAGATGAAGATGAAGAGTTAGAACCTCTTCTTTCTTTTTTGTCGCTGCCACCTAATCCGAAAACCATTTTTAATTGATGTAAAGTATTACAATGCAATTGAGGAGAACCGAATCCTTATTTATACTTTTCCACAATTTTATTTACACGTTGCCGGTTGATGTCATAAGCAATGAAAAATTTCAGATCATACGGAATGCGATCTCAGCCTCCACATTTGAAATTTCAGTTGACATGACGAGGCAGGTTTAGGATTTGGAATTCACCACAGCTTAGGCTATGATGGTCATTGATGTATATAACCGAACGATTGAGGCGAAATGAGCTGAATGCCGTTTAATTAATTGGTTTTTTGAATTTAGGCCAAAAGTTGCACCCCAAAGAACAATGATTCGCAGCCAATTGTATATCGGATCCAAGAGGAGAATTGTCGGAATAGCAATTATGGCGTTTTGTCTTGTACAAATTAGGGGTCTGCATGGGCATAGATATTTGACGAGCAAATTGTTGAGCTCGATGCAGGAGAAACCTTCGTTTGCGTCGTCCAATTGAATTCATAAAATTTCATAGATCAATTAGGAATCGTTCGGCAAGAAAGACGGTCTCCTTTGCAATTTGGCGTTATAGTGCATATGGGTCATCCCTGACCAGTCAATATGAATTTTAATATTTAGAGCATACGTGTTGTTCACCCATTGGTTACGAGGGCCTCAATGGCCGTTGACTCTGTGTTCTTTTGTTCAGCTTATAGTTGAGTGTTTTCTCGCCTCGAGATTCGGGTATTGCTCAGGCACCTAAAAAAATCCATCAATCACTGTTTTTGCCATGCACGGCGTGCAATTGATCGGCGTTTGTTTCTTAATGACTGCCTCAGGTTTGAAAGCTTTCAGGTCCATGATGCATTCGATCTTTAGAGAATGATATAATTAAGGGTAATGATGTCATACCGCATTATAACGTGATTAGAAGCCTTGTTCACACTCCTACAAGTGGGTTGTGGAACTATAGGAACCCTGGCGAAAATTGGACTAACACCTTATTTCTACAATAGTGTGAATTTGTGGAGAAATGAGAAGATCTGGTCAATGCCCAGAGATATTTCAATGTACCTGTATTATATACATAATTACCCATTTCTATTTGCAGTTCTTGGTTTGGCCTTCAATATGTTATCCACTCTCAACAAAACTTCTGCGGCTTCTGAGGCTGAGGAAACAACAGCTCTCTTTAATTTGAACGATTCGACGATGCCCAATTCTCTCATATCTGCCACAACACCATTATTCAAATCTAAACCTGAGGTAGTCATACCGTTATAGATGGCTGATCTCAATTTGGTGACCAAGTCAGAAGAATCGTAACCGGCATTGTCAGCCAAGATAGTTGGCAATTGTCTTAAAGCTTTTGCAAATGATTCGATGGCTAAGGCCTTTTTACCGGTCTCGTTAGCTGCAGCTTGATCCACAGCTTTAGACATAATCATTTCTGAGCACCCTCCTCCCAAACAGGTTTTTGGCTCTTTAGTGGTTTGAGTTAATACAGACAAAGCGTCGTGCAAAGATCTTTCTGCTTCATCTAACCCTTGATCGGTGGCACCTCTTAACACAATTGTACATGCTTCACCGGCTTTAACACCCGAGAACTTCAACATGGTCTGTTCACCAATGATAATTTCTTCGATTCTCTTACAGTAACCCAATTTAACGGTTTCTGGTTTGTCAAAAGTACTCACAACTTCACCACCAGTGACCAAAGCCAATCTTTCGATACCATCGAAATCAGCATGCTCTATAGAATTGATTTTGTTTTCAGTGAATAATTGTTCTGGATAATCATAAATCAATTGTCTATTGATAAAACAGTTGATATCGAATTTCTTAATCTTATCGATTTTGGTCTTCATCTTGAGCTTTTCGGCCTTCTCTAAGTCAGCCAACTTGGCAGTAGAGTCGACCTTGAATTTGGCACCAAAAATCTTAACCTTATCGGTGTCCATTGAAGTATTGGCAATCAAGATGTTGACATCTTCGAGTACTTTAGGTTGATTTATACCGAACTTCTTCTCCAATATGAAACCCTCATCAAGAAAAGAGTCTAATAATTTACCACCAGCGATCTTTATGATTTTGATGTTTTGTAAGTTTGTGGATCCCTTCAACCTCAAAACGGCATCGACAGCCAACTTCGAGAAATGTTCCTTGTCTTGAGATAAAATCTTGGAGGATAAGGTGGTTTTGGCTATGTTGATCAAATCTTTACGGAATAAATCTGTGTCTTTACCATTGTCGGTAGCAACCTTTGTCAAGGCGTCAATTGCGGTCTTGCTAGCAATTCTGAAACCTTCGATGATGGTTTGTGGATGAATCTTCTTATTTATCAAGATCTCTGCTTCTCTCAACAATTCTGCCCCCAAAACAGTGACGGACGTGGTACCATCACCAACTTCATCGTCTTGCACTTTGGACATATTGACCAACACTTTGGCCGCAGGATTGTCGAACGGTATCGATTGTAAAATGGTGGCACCGTCATTAGTGATCAATGATTTATTCATGTCACTGGAACTTTGCAAGAGCTTATCCATTCCTTTAGGGCCCAAGGTGGACTTCACAAGATCACCAACAGCAATAGCCCCCACAAAACTCGACATACGCGCATTCTCCCCCCTCTCTTCAGTGGCTTGATCACCAAAGATTTGTACTGACATATCTAACGATCAATTAATATTGAAAATTTTCAAAATGCGACAATAGATTTGGCGGTCGTGCACTCTGTTCACGATTTTTCAGTTTTCGCGCGTTAGCAAATGAGTTTCAATTTAATAGCGCTTACTATTTTAAAGTAAGTTAATTGCATTTTCAAGATCTATATAACCTTAGCGAAATAGGCTAGTTATATATACATAATTAAGGTAAACAAGACCTGACCACAAACATATAAAAAAACGTCATTATACATCTGCAAATAGTATTCACTTAGTCTCTCGTTATGCCTACTGAAGATGATATAATAAAGACTATAGCAAAGAGTCCAAATGATTACGAAAAATTATTCAACAAGTTGGATATACAGAACAATGGGGAAATTACATTTAAAGACTTCAAGAAAGCGCTCGTGTTGATGGACCATCCAATGAAAGAAAACGAAGATCTCATACAAGAAATTTTTTCCAGTTTTGATACAAACCACGATAAGTTGATTGATTTCCAAGATTTTAAGTTATATCTAACCACCACAGACGACCAAATTTTAAAAGGGTTCAACAAAATAGACCAGGATAATGACGGAAAGTTAAACAAGCAAGATTTTGTCAACTATTTGACTAAAACGTTGAATTTGAGTCCTTCAGACAAGAACATCGAGTTGATATTCAATCAGATCGATTCCAAAAATGACGGGTTTATCACCTATGACGAATTCAGAAACTTCCTTTTGTTGATGCCGAGACTAAATGGATCCAGAATAAAGACAGCCTTCACCTACATTGTCGAAGATTTGGACATTACTTCTGATGGTGACGTGACTCTTATCAACCTCTTTCTCAATGGTGTAGGGTATTTCTTGGCGGGGGGTATTTCCGGGGTGATTTCAAGAACATGTACGGCCCCATTCGATCGTGTAAAGGTATTCTTGATTGCCAGAACAGACTTGTCATCCACAGTGCTAAAACTGAGGCAGGAAATAGCCAAAAGATTAGGAGAAGACCTAACGCATCCTAAAACCATAAGGTCTCCAATAATACAAGCCGCACGTACCATCTGGAAGCAAGGTGGGTTCAGAGCCTTTTACGTGGGGAACGGGTTGAATATTTTGAAGGTTTTCCCGGAGTCTGCCATGAAATTTGGATCCTTTGAGGCCACCAAACGATTATTGGCTTCATTAGAAGGAGTACAAGATACAAAGGATTTATCAAAGGCATCTACGTACTTGGCAGGTGGTTTGGGGGGTGTGCTTGCACAGTTTGTTGTGTATCCCATAGATACGTTGAAGTTCAGGTTGCAATGTTCGAACCTCGACAGTAACTTGAAAGGAAATGCTTTATTGATTAATACTGCTAAAGAATTGTACAAAGAAGGTGGGTTACGTATATTTTACAGAGGATTGGCTGTCGGAATAGGTGGTATTTTCCCTTATGCCGCTTTGGATCTCGGAACCTTCACCACCATCAAAAAGTGGTTGGTTGCCAGAGAAATGAAGAAACACAACATCAAAAACGAAGAAGACGTCAAATTGCCCAATTATATGGTGTTGACTCTCGGTGCATTATCAGGTTCCTTCGGAGCGACCATGGTGTATCCAATTAATTTGTTGAGAACAAGATTGCAAGCACAAGGTACATATGCCCATCCTTATAGATACGATGGGATCATGGACGTGCTACATAAAACATTAAAAAACGAAGGGTACCCTGGGTTATTCAAGGGCTTGGTGCCTAATTTGGCCAAGGTGGCTCCAGCCGTTTCAATAAGTTATTTCATGTATGAAAACTTAAAGGTCATATTCCAATTGGAAACCAACAAATAGAGTAATATTGCATATGTAGATAGTAATGAAGAATATGTTGAAATACCTTTCATGTACCCTCTACATGCCCACTAATATTGACAAACCCTACACTTACTTCCTGCAACGAATCAACGGTGGGCATTCTTTTCGATTTGGTATAAACCCAATTGTCGTCTACGTTTAAATCTAAAGTCGTATGGAGGACGATTTTGAACTCCAAATCGGCCATTTTTTGTACTTTGCTTAGATGTTGAAGCTGGTAGTACAAAAAACTATTAAATTGCTTATACAATTCGTCCCAGGTGAAACCAGGTACGTCTATCAGAGCGCTTGATTCACCCTGGATTTTTTCACTAATATTTACAAATTCCTGGAATCTAAGCACATACTTATAGTGAGTTTTCAGTTCGCTATATAAAAGCACCAGAATTTCCTTTATTTTGTCGCCATCCTCGGACAATAATTCGATAAAGTCGTTGATCATCTCTTGAATATACGAATTCAATTTCAACGATCGACTTCGGTTCACCACCAAATTGAACGATTGTCGTTTCTCAAACACATACCTAGGGTATATATCATGGTAATAAAGAATATTGTTGACCCAAACCTCTATCAATTCCTTTATTAGTTGTAGGACATTGAATACATTGAGGTCCATCAAGATATTCTGGGGAAATTGCGACGCGAGTATATGTTAAATCAAATCAATAAATCAGATATACACAGAATAACCTCTGGTCAGGTGATTGTTGACTTGGTTTCTGTTGTTAAGGAGCTTGTAGAAAATAGCATTGATGCACATACCAAATCTCTAGAGATAACATTCAGAGAATACGGAGCAGAGCTGGTGGAAATAAACGATAATGGTGATGGAATAGATGTAAAGGACCATGAAACCATTTGTTTGAAGCATTACACGTCGAAATTGCAAACTTTTGAAGACCTAGAAACCGTAGAAACGCTTGGGTTTAGAGGAGAGGCCTTGAGTTCTATTTGTTCGGTTGCTAGCGTGAAGATAATCACAAGTCAAAAAGACCAATTGCCGGGATCGTACGAATTGGACTACGACAATATAGGAAATTTGGTGAACAAACAGCATGTGATGAATAAGAGGACGGAGCAGGGAACAAGGGTGCTAGTCAGGGATATTTTCCATAACTTGCCTGTTCGGCAAAAGAACTTTCTCAAACTGGTCAAGCGAGACTTTAGTAAAGTAGTACAATTTTTGTACGGATATGTGCTAATTCACCCCGAGATCAAATTCACCATATTCAATGTGATTAATGATAAGAAGAAAGTGATATTGGTGACCAAGCCTAAAAGCAGTGTTTTGGATAATTTCATGGAAATATATGGGTATAAATCTATTGAGAACCTCAAACCTATAACTTTGAGTACGGAGTTTATTGAAGTTGAAGGATATATCCTGGACATATCCATAGGAAAGGGGAGAATGACCAGGGATCGGCAATACCTATTTTTAAACAACAGACCCATTATTAATAAAGAAATAATTAAAACATTCAATGAGGTATACAATGGGTTCAACACTATACAATACCCAGCCTTTGTGTTGAACTTGAGAGTCCCAACAAATTTGATAGATATTAATTTGACTCCGAATAAATTATTGGTCCGGTTGAATTATAATTTGGAACAGTTTAAGGAGTCATTAGTCAACTACTGGAACGCTGAAAATGAAAACCAAAGATTGAACCAGGTTAAAACCCTAAAACAAGCCACACTAGAGTATCAACGTCAAGAGCCTCTGGCTCGAAGCTTAAAAGGATCAGATGACGTGCCCCAACCTAACAATGTATGCAAGGAAGACAATAGCACGCCTGAGCATGGCACGTTAATTGGGCCGACATCAAACAAAGACATTCCGGCAAACATTTCCATCGAATCCAGGAACCTAAGTAGACCCAAAGTAGTTTCAAAGGAGTACCAATCTCACAATGTCAGGAAGGTGTTTTCATACAAAATAGGCAAGGTCCCTATTGTTAAGAGAAATGGCGGAAAACAAAGAGTCCAACAAAAATTAGTGGAGGAAACAATAAAAATCAACAAAATTGATTTCAACAGCATGAAGGTCATTGGCCAGTTTAATCTTGGCTTCATAATTGCTAAGAATGACACAAATCTTTTCATCATCGACCAACATGCCAGTGATGAGAAGTCCAATTACGAAAAATTGAAAAATAACTTCAGAGTAACGTCCCAATTGCTCATAAATCCCATCAAACTCTCCAACAATTTGAATTTGATCGAATTGGCTAAAGTGCAGAATCTCAAGGAAAAGATCAAACAAAACGGGTTCACATTGGACTACGAAAAAAACCTTATAACGCATTTACCCTACTACAAAGATGAGAAATTCGATGAAAATGACTTTTACGAACTAATCAACTTGAATGACTTTACCCATATCTCCAAAATCAACAAAATTCTATCGATGAAGGCATGTCGTAGCTCCATAATGATCGGGCAGTATTTGAACAAACCTACCATGCTTGGCCTCATACGAAACTTGTCGGGCTTAGATAAGCCGTGGAATTGCCCCCATGGCCGCCCCACTGTAAGGTATTTGCACAAACTATCTGACGTTGACTTCTTCCAAGATTACAGTTATAAATAGAAATTTCATTTTTCCATGCATTAACCAAATTGGTAAAAATCTCCTGTGCCGGAGCCTTACCTTACTCATAACCTATTTTTTTTTCCATAACCAAATGGCTCGCACCAAAATTTCTCAATATTTTACTTCTTTAAACACCTTCCTTTTCACTTAGTTCTACCATGAACAGAGACCCCAGAGAAAAGAAAAGTAGGAGGTCTCATAAGAATTCTCGGGACGGGTGCCCTAACTGTAAGGCAAAGCGTATTAAATGCACAGAGGAACTTCCTGAATGCTCCAACTGTATAAAAAAGAAAGATAGATGTGGTTACTTAGATTTCCCTATGGATAAGTTGGCGCACATCAGTCAGAAGAACGAAATTAAGCGCAGAGACAACTTCATGTATAAGAAGGAATCGCTCAAGTATGAGTTTGATTACTCGTTCGATCAGCAATACAACTATGGTGCCGCTTCACACAACATCAACTTGAGAGGATCACATCCAGAAAACTCATCTGTCCAGATGCCTCTTCCTAACCAGTTTATCGCCGTCGACATGTCATCAGGAAATGGCACAGGAGAAGGAGAATCAACTCAGAGTTTTGCAGCATCCACAAACTTGTCGACTAATACCAATAATAGTGCAAATTCTATCAACGACAACATGCACAATATCCAGATATTAAACAACTCCCAGATACATCACAGCTCCATAAGTTCAGTGCCCATACTGTTACAGGGATCGCCCATGTCTCATCCTCCTATACCGACGGCTTCGATACAGAACACACCCATTCAAAATCATTCCATAATAAATAATCCAGACGAAATGAATCCTGAATTACCTCACCACGTTAAACCGTTACCTCAGACGCATACACACATAGCGTCGCAACACATAATAAAGCGATCACCTCTCAATGATCTGGTGAACAGTATCGCATCATCCAGCTCAATCAATCCATCGTTATCCCTTGTTACATCATCGTCAAACAACACGAATATTCAACCAGCTCAATTCAATAATCCTAGTCAGGCACCAGGCAATTACAGCGAAACTTTTAACCCGTCTTTTGAACAGGAAATGTTCATGGATTTCGACCTCACCTTTAATTCAAATCAATTCATAAACATAGACAACCAAACCATAAATGTAATGACAGTTAACGATATACCCAACGAAAAAAGAAAGCCCAATGCTTTGCCCAATGCCATCCACAAACCTCAAACGTTTTCGAGGTTACCCAAACCAAAACCTTATGTCCATCAATATTTTTACGCCCCAGTCTGGAACACTAAGGTAAATCAAAGAGTGTGGATGGGTATATTGAAAAGCTGTTACAAAAACAATACTCTCTTCGAATTCATTCTCGATAAATCAGTAGGGTTACTTTTGGAGGATTTGAATATAATTTTGACCAGTGAATATTTGAAAAACTTCCACAATACTTATAACGTATTAGATGACGAAAAACCAGACAAACCAGAGGATTTCTTCTATAATGAAAAGATTTTGAATTCGTTCATCAACAAAAGTTACAAATTGTATGATAATTTAATCAAGTGTATTAAGAAGAATTTGGGTCTGTATCACATAGAGTATACTATTCGAATTAGTTTACTAAGCTCATACTCCAGTTTCTTCCTATTAAATAATTCGGTTCGAACGTTGAGCTCGTTAAACCATGGGACTGCATCTTTGGTCAAAAAGTACGTTAATGAAATAAAGAGTCTTAGTGAGATAACCCCAAGCGTCAAGATCATCATTGATCTTTTATGTGGACATGTAAAAACCTGTTTAATTCCCGATTTGGATGTGGGGGTTTTGAAAGTGATAAGTGAACATTTCCAGATCTTCAAGTCGTTCTTGGTCAATTCCACCAGTTTGTATCAATCTTTACAGGGTAGTTCAAACATTAGGGACTTCTTGCCTAAACATGATTGCATTGAGCTTGAAAACTTTTTCAATTATTTATTTGATAAATTCATACCCAGGCTCCAGGAATTGAACTCCAACATGTCCAACATCAAAGTCGTTCCATTTGATTTGCTTTTCGATATGGTGAACAAATGGTTCAAAATGTTGCCGCCTATCAGTTTGTCAATTGGCAAAAAAATGAACGTTTTGCAAAGGGTATTTTATCTATTCTTTGTGACAGTAGGAAAGCTTTTGACGCAAGTGTTTACTCCTATTAGATCGGTTCTAAACATCGACTGTATCAACGTGATTTTCCCAATAGTGGATTTTGACTGCAACACCTTCAAGGTCGACAAAATAAAAGATAACTTGACCGATTTTCAATTCAACTATCTCGATACCATCAGTAAGAAATTAATCAGATTAATCACATACTGCAACAAACGGTCCACCTTGTATGCCCATTACTCAGCCACGGACTGTGTATTAGACAACCAGTACTTGAAATTATCAGGCAAAGACAAAGACCTCATCGAGATTATTCCAGACAAATTTCACACCAAAGAAAAACCTATCGAGATAAGCCCCGAGTTTGAGTTCACCATTGGCTACGAGAACTACCCCCAATTCCCCGAGTTTGACAACTACAACATCGACCACACAGCATGTTCGAAAGGCAGCACCGAATTCAATTTCGACACCGGGTTGAGCTACAGTGACTACGACCCCAGCCAATTGATGGAGCAATTCCTCAACCACCAGCGAGTCAAGTGGGAGCTCTACGGAGTCAAGTTGAACCAAGTGAAGAATCGGGTGGAGAACTTTCTCCGAAGCAAACAGGCCATTCGAAAGCTGATCAAAAATTTGAACGTTTGAGCCGGAGAAAAAAATAATCCGAATTTCATACCCATCCAAGGCTCATAAATTCGGACACGGCTAAAACTCGGCAGATTTTCCTGTATTTTATGTGTATATTAGATAGACCGGAGAATTAATGAAATAATCCATCGCCTCGCCTATACAGCCAAGCCTCACTACTCGTCTACAATCTTTCATGGCCCTGTCTCTACCATTTAAAATCACTCGTAATCACGGGGATCCCTGCAAAAAAGTTGCCGGATGCCTATGCGTCTATTGTATGTAGTCTTCCTATTGTTCTCTTGGTGCATAGACACTACTATAACTATTAATTTTGCGCCTGGAGACCCAAAGGTACCATTTCCACCCCTAAATTGCAGAGCTGCATCCCCATCACATACTTGGCGGTACTAACTCTTAAAGTTTATTTCTAAATATTTTTAGAGTTCCATTATCGTCTATAGTTCTATTTTTTATTTCTTAGGCAGGCGGAATTTTTGTCTGAAAAAATGCTCGATTTATTAATTCTGTGCAAAGCCTTATATATATAAACGGAATCTCATCATCCTAACTATCTGTTTCAAACACTCTTTTTTTTAAAATCGTGTACACATCCCAGTCCACCCAACTAATGTCTGATCATAAGCATCCATTCCTGGAGCTGATACGGCCGCAAGCCCTGCGATCTGCCCTGAATTCGTACCGACTTTTGCAGACACTGGAGCAATCCCTGGTGCCTATGGACCTGTTTTTGGACTCGAATCATCCCAGCATCGATCTGTTTATCTTGCTGCTGCTGGCGCCATCTACGCCTTCACGGATGCTATTTAATGGCGTGGTGTACCCCGTGTCATTTGTTAAATTACGTCCTCGAATCCCTTCCCTGAGTCCAGAAGAGACAAAGCCTGACGAATCAATAAAGAAGAATATGTTAGATTTGATTAAAGTAGAGTTGTTCCAGAAGATCTTGAAGAGCCACGATCCTATTGAAAAGACCTGCCTCGTAAGTACCTTGTTGTCGTGGTCGATATACTTCCTCAGACTGAATCTGATCCAATGGTTTTCTTTATCACATCAAGAAAAGCTCCATTTGAGGACGTTATTGTTAAAATTCGGTGAACTATACTACAAAACATCCATCAAGCACCTCCGATTCCTCATATCGAAGCCCAAGTCCACCATCGAAGTCACCAGTATAGCCAGCGAGGTGTTGAACACCATTAGTGTTTACGAGTTCAGAACATTGCATAATTCCCTTATATTCAACAACGGATTGGTTTCTATTCTTGAGCAGATTGTATACGAGAACAAACATCAGGATTACAACTTTAACTTGGTGATGAATTACATTCTGTTTGCCTCCAAATCGTTATATTTCCCGGTCTACAAATACAACTTGTTGTACGAATACCAGGAACTGTTGTTGGAGTTCTCCCAGTACGTGGATGACGCCCATTTCTACAAGTTCAACCTTCTATACAAGTTCACTGACGAATTAATCCATGATTTTGAATGCGTTCCTTTCTTGAATTCCAGTTTCCCAGCTTTGGATTTCAGAACAGGACAGGACAAGCTTTCTGACCAAGCAGTCAAGTTCTGCAACTACTTGTATCAAATCTTAAGGAAATGGATGACCATTGTCCCTTCGAACTTGTTCGTGAAGGACTATGTGGACGATAAAGTAGAGTATATGATTTTGTTATTCTACAAATCATTAGGCACTGCCTTAAATAACATTTTCCCTATGACAAGCCATTTGTTTTTGATGAATTTTGAAGGCCATGTACGGTTGTTCACCGATCCGGTGTACAAGGCGAACAAGAGGTTTGCTGATTTTTCACCATTCGATCAACTAGAGAATTACCTCAAGAGATTGCAGGTGTTCTTCACCAAGAGATGGAATCTTTTATCCATTTGGTTTGGGTATCAGAACTTCAATAAATACGACGAAGTGAGTTTCGACCAGGTATTATGGGGCTTAAACGAAATTATGATTGAACGTTTTAAAAACACATACATTCGTACCTACCATAGTCTTCATTT
The DNA here is from genome assembly GCA_030571075.1 of Yamadazyma endophytica. Classification (NCBI taxonomy): domain Eukaryota; kingdom Fungi; phylum Ascomycota; class Pichiomycetes; order Serinales; family Debaryomycetaceae; genus Yamadazyma; species Yamadazyma endophytica. Next base: position 1,197,478 of record JAJLXA010000002.1, read on the forward strand.
CCCACATCAGGTGAGTTTTCCTGGCTTATATAGCAAGAGTCTATTTGAAAACTTGTTGATCAAGAGCGAAACATTGTTCACGTTCAATACCCATCACAGACAGCATTTCAGGTCCACCAATATATTCAAAGAGATAAATGAGGAAGTTCCAGACCCCATATTCAATTATACATTGCATAATTTTGGCGGTGATTATGATATGGTGACGCCTGATGTCAATCAAATAACCTACGGGCACTATTTCAACAAAGTTGAGGCCAAATTTATTTGTAAAAAGTTGTCTGCTGAATATTTGCTGTATTTTAACAGTACCCAAGAGAATGATGAGCCCTACATTTTGAAATTGGACCCTGACCTGTGTCTAGACCCTAATGATACAGACGCAAAAGGGTTCGTGCACAACTATCACTACCCGTTGGTCAATTTGCTTGAGAATAACTTACGAAACTTTAAAGTTGAGGAATTCATGGCAAGGTTCGTAAGTATAAAAAACCAGCTTCTTGCAAGGGCGGAGGACGAATCTGCAGACAAATTCTATAATGAAATGACGGATCTGTAGGCATGAATATGCAATGCAACCTGCAAAGCAAAAACAAAGCCCAAAAAAAGGTTAAATTATAGACAAGAGTATAATTGGACGCTCCGCTGCAGATTCTTGTTTAAGACCAGCATATATGTCCGATAATTAGGGTTTCGGAGGTGCTAGCCGGAGATAAAATGCCAGGCAGCTTAAAATTTTAACTATGCCAGATGCAATTCACCAGGGGCGTGAAATAAGAACACCCACAGCTATGGAGCTCGTTTGAGAGGTTCTTCTTGCTACAAAAAACACCCCAATGTCAAGCGAAAGGTCATCTACTGGCTGGTGCAAAATTTGCGCAGCTTTTAGCATGCAACATCGCAAGCGCAGATTCATCTTTAGCGGTGATACATAAGAAATTTTGCATAAGTTAAACTACAGCGATTTCAGCATGATAGCCGACAATGCACACCCGGGAGCTAAAACCCAAAACTTGCGTTACACGCAAGCCCGTAATGAACATAGTATGAATATATAATGATAATTTGATGGGGCCTCTAACTTTGCGCATTTCGATATGCAACCTGGACGCCAAAGCGCAAGATTTCTGAAATTAACTTAGTCTGCTCTGCCGATGAGATGATCAGCCGGCCACTTTTCATAAATATGCAACACATGTTCCATTCCTAGCAACCCTTTTGGCGCTTTGACCAAAGTGGCCAACTTTGTTTCAAAGAAATCTTCGTGAAGGATCTAAGCCAGATCGTCGAAGTTTCGCCACAACCAAAGATCCCGAAAATAGAAGATGCGCAAGATCTGTCGAAAGAACCATCGTACTAAAAAGGCACTCTAAAACTTAAGGGCCCACGCTTGAGGTGGTACCTGTGCCGTCCGATGCCCTTTTTGGTGCCGTTCCAATGCCCCTTTTGGTGCCAAGCCTGGTGCCAGCAGCGTGCGATGGCATGGGCCCTGCCGGTCCTCGGCAACGCATGCCAAGCAGGACCAACCGATCAGATGCTCTTCGGTTCCCGAAACAATGCAGGAGTGGCACCGTGCAATTTGACGTTGGTGCCGTAATTTACACCAAACCGGGCGCCTCACGACACCAGGCGGCACCGTCTGTCCATGCACCATTTATGCTTGCCAAAATGTCCAATGCGGCTCCCCAATGCAGTGATTTTGTCCAGGACCGGCCGGCGTCGGCTTTACGACCTGGTCTAAAAAGGTGATTGTCGTTTTCATGCTGATCCTACCGAGACAGAAGCCGTTTCGAGGCTCAAGCCGATCGTTTCGAGGCTCAGATGGATCTTCACTGCAAGCTCATCGCACTGGGCTGAATAAAAATGTGTCAAGCTGCAACCTCTAAAGGGCCTTTTGTGGGGGTTCAAGGGCCCATGGCACCTCGGTACGGGAATGTTTAAATACGTTTGCAACAACGGCAAGCCGCCTTGACGCCTATCGATGCAGGCTCCTGGTGAAACGCACCCGTGGCGCTACCGATGCAGCGCCGAAGGGGTGCAGTACAGTGGCAGGAATGCTACCACCGGGTCCGCGTGGCCACCGATGTGGGCCCCGTACCCTGTGCTAGAAAATAATAGAGATTATCTTCTTTAGCCGCTTTTAGTGCTATTTTGTGGGAATTTTCAGCGTCTTCTGGAGAAACGGTGGAAACCGTCACTCTGCGTGGCCCAGGGCCTTCAGGCTTACGATAAGCCTAGCTTGCACCGCCAGCCCTTTCTAGACGTTCACAAATCATGAGCCCGCCCGTAGCCCCCGCCAGATTACGGCATTGTGCTCCCAACCAATTAAGTCACCGTACGACGCCGTAATTACTCAACATTATCATTGTGCTTAAAAGGGCCCAGTTTGCGTCCCACCCCGAGCACCCGCAACAACGCAAGGCCATTTACACGTCCATACAGCACCGTTTGTGTCCCCAGACCGATTTAGGCTTCTCCCCAAAGAAAGATCAGCAACCGCTTTACGCCCCAAAAAACCGGCTT